>CM051396.1:14299992-15499992 GCA_028052125.1 Melia azedarach
TTCTAGATGCATTCCACCGTCGATTGTCACTTTGATTGCCAATATCAAAAATCGAACCATAAGGTTACCGTAACTTTATTTTGAGTTTTTCAAGGAAACCGCAACGATTCAGGCAAACTCGAGACTACCATCATGATCCACACCATCAAACCTTTTAGGTCCAATTGATTTTTAGTCTTTTTGACCACTATCGTTGGAAACTTTTGAGCTTATTTACAATTTTACCCTTCACTCAGTTCTTGGAATTTTTCAGAAGACAATTGGAAAGATGACAAAGAATTTTCTCTTTGATAATATTCCTAAAGAAGAAGAAGATCATGTTCGTTATGCATCATATAAGTTAAAGGGATTTGCATCTACATGCATGGAGACAATTACAGGCAGAATGATTTCAATAAGGAAAAGGTAAACATCGTATTTGGTATTACATTAAGAAAAAGCTACAAAAATTTTTTATTCCTCAATATTATGCTGAAATGTTGTTGGATCAATTTGAAAATTGTCAACAAGGTCAAAGATCGATTAAAGAATATGCTTATAAAATTCAAGAACTTTTTGTTTGTCTTAACTACCCAAAATCAGATGAATGGTTGTTTGAAAGATTTTTAAAGGGGCTGCGAGTAGATATAAGAAAAAAAATTTCTTTTGAATCCATCAATGATTTTTATACTGCAATTAAAATAGCTTCACGAATTGAGTTAATGATTAAAAGAGGAAAATACCAAGGCTGACATCAAGCTACAAAAGGGAGTCATTCGTTGTGTCAACAACATAACTTTATTGTGGAGGAAAAACTTGCTTCCATTGATGAGGTATATATTGTACAAAAAGATTCCAAAGAAATTAAAAAAGACACCAATATTGAACAATCCGTTCTGGAAAATGATACGAATATTGAACAATCTATTCTTGAAGAGGTTTCGCGAATTGAAGTTGAAGTTGAACAAGTTTTTTTGAAGACAAGAGGATTGACATAGTTTTACCTATTCAAGTGAAGGAATGACAAAGTTAGTCTTAAAGATACTCAAGTTGAGAAAATGGAAACAATTAGAATTCAAATTGAGCAAGATCTGAAGATTGACCAAAAATATTTTAAAATAGTTCTTTCATGTCAAAATCAAACTCCTCGTAGATCCTCAAACAAAAACAAGAAGAAGTTTAATTCTTTTCACGTTATAAGGAGAATCAAAGACTACAAACAAGTTATAAGAAAATTGGATTACAACAAATATTTCAAGTTTCTTGCATTGATTGACGAGTCCTTTTATTACAAGTTACATCCTCCAAAATTTTTTGGTTACTGCAAAACTCGAGGACGGTTTTACTTCTAAAGGAAGAAGAACTTATGCAGGAGAAAATATAGAGGAAAAATAAATTAAAAAATTTAATTTTAGTATTATTGTGATTTATTATTTTAATTAGGGGATAATGTACTTTATCTCCCCCACTTTGAGAAAAAGGGAAACAACCCCCTATAATTTTTGTTAGTTTTAGATATTCCCTCATTTTTGAAAAAATACTAAGATACCCCTCTAAGACACTATTCTATATGTTATTTAGAGTTAAATTAACTATTTTACCCCTAAACTATTAAAAAATATATAAAATAACTCAATTATTTTTATTTTTACTTTGTAATAATTAATTTAATTTTATATTAATATCTAAATTTAAAAATTATAATGATATTTTAATTCTTAATTATTTTTCTTTTAAATTTATTATTAATTTTTAACGATATTAATTATAAATATTTTTAAAATTATATTTTATTAAAATAATCTATTTTAAAAAATTACATATAATTAATATTGTCAAATTCTTAATTGTTAATTTTTTACTATATTAATCGTAAATAAATTTTAACAATATTAATTGTAAAAATTTTTATAAAATAAAATTTGCTATAAAAAAATTAGTTAGTCGTAAGAATTATTTGTAAAAATTTCAAAATAAATATTTTGACTATTAGTATTATAGAAAATTGACAATGAGTTTTGAGAATATTAATCATACATAATTTTTTAGATTTATCATTTTAATAAAATGATCAATTTTAAAAATATGTATAATTAATATTATTAAAAAATTATGACAAATTTAAAGAAAAAAACTAAGAATTAAAACATTATTATAACTTTTAAATATAAATATTATAATAAAATTATATTGGTTATTATAAAGTAAAAATAAGAATAGTTAAATTATTTTATATGTTTTTTAATAGTTGAGAGGTAAAATAGTTAATTTAAGTCTAAATAGTATATAGAATAGAGTCTCAGGGGGTATTTCAGTATTTTCTCAAAAGTAAAGAGAGTATCTAAGACTAAAAAAAAAACTTAAGGGGATATTTTTCTTTTCCCTAAACGTGAGGGGGGTAAAACATATTATACCTTTTAATTAAGATTCTTATTTAATTTTATTGTTTAAGTAGGAATTTAGTTTATTATTTTAATCTTATTTAAATTCCTTGTATATAAGGAATCTTTATCCTTTTAGGATTAAAATAAGGAATCTCCAGAGGTGATTGTATAAATAGGTATTGTGATTCATTAGTTGGAAGAAACCAGTTTATTCCATAATACTTTCTTTAGTTAATATTGTGTAGATTATTTATCTTTCTCATCGTGGATTATTCACCTCTCTTAAAGATGAAAAAACAAACCAGAAGATTTTAAATTTAAATAACCCAAAAATTTCTAACAATAATTATTACTCAATAGAAAAATCCCAAAACTTTTATTTGAAGGACATCGAATACAATGTAACTGAAATCATAACACACCCAAGGGTTACTCCTTGTCATTTGATTATCAACTTCCTCTGTTTAAGATCATATTTTTTTTTCTACTTCTCGAATCGCACATTTCCCTGTGATTGGTAAAAGGATTAAGTGTAAAAACAAAAGGTGAAAGAATAAAAGAAAGAAAGTAATTAATACATATACCTCTTTCGTGGATTACACTCTTGTATGTTCAAGAAGGAGTTTCCTGACGGATTGCAATTCATAGAGAGCATCGGTTACGTTCATACGATCTTGTGGTGATTCCATTGAACATGCAACTCCAATCCTTACCAAAGATATGAGGCATCCCATTATGTTATTGTTTCTTGTTTGCCTCAGCCTATGATTAGTGGTGCTCACCTCTTCGTCATCATTTAGAAGAGCTGGATCCACAATGTCCATAATCCGATCAGGCAAGGCTGTTCTGGCAAAGTTATGAAGATTCAAGTCTCCTTCAAACATTGGATCTGTGGGTTTTCTTCTTGTCACTATTTCTAGCAACAGTATCCCGTAACTGTAGACATCTCCATGTGTGGACACTTCACTTCCCAGACCATACTCTATCATACACAAAATTTATATGAACAGATTTTTGGAAACCAAATTGATTTACCATTAAATAATGAAAATGTATAAAATATCTTAATTTTGGTTACCTGGGGCTGCATACCCAGTTGTTCCTCTTACTCCGACAGAGCTGCTTGTATTTGAATTTGAGATTTCTGGTTGAAACCTTACTAGCCCGAAATCACCAACATGTGCAGTCATGTCATTGTCCAGAAGGACATTGCTTGGCTTCAGATCGCAATGAAGGATGGGTTCTTCACAGTGGTGATGGAGATAATCTATTGCAGATGCCACATCAATTCCGATGCTAATTCTCTGAAGAAGAGAAAGCTTTTGAACTTCAACTTCCTCATTTTCTGTTTCTAAAGCAGGATGCAGCCACTTCTCGAGACTCTCATTTGGCATGTACTCATAAACTAGAGCTTTGAAGTCATTACCCTGAAAATCAATGCTTGAGCAAGATGTTATGATCTTGACAAGATTTCTGTGACGGATATTTCTCAGTGCCTTACATTCTGCCATGAAACTCTTCAAAGCTCCTCGTCGTTGAAGGTTAAGTACTTTGATCGCAACAACAGTTCCATCTTGATCAAGGTTTCCCTTATACACTGAGCCAAAACTGCCCACACCAAGCAAGTTTGTTGAAGAAAACCCATCAGTTGCTTTAAAGAGACTTTCGTAGGAAAGTTTCAAGAGTGTTTTTTCCAAGGTGGATGAAGAAGGTTGCTTTTGTTTTCCTCTTCTATTTTTGAGCCAACAGTAAATGATAAAAGAGACCAAGAGTAATCCCGAAAAGGCACTTGCGGTTGAGATTAGTATCTTTGATACTCGAGAGATCTTCTTTTTGGTAGGGTTGTTGGTGGTGCAATTTGGAAGTCCAAATTCAGGTATGCCCCCACAAAGTCTAGTATTTCCAGCAATTGATGCCTCACTTGCATTTGCAAAAATTCCTTTTGTTGGTACTTGACCCTCCAAATTGTTGAAAGATAAATTTAGTTGCTGCAAGGAAAAAGTCTGGAGGAATTGTGGAATTTCGCCAGATAAATTGTTCTGAGAAAGATCAATATACTGAATACCTCTCAAGGAACTCAGGGATTGAGGAATGGATCCATTGAAGAAGTTTTCGTTCATGTAAAGGACTTTAAGACTAGAACAGAGACCAAGTTCTCTGGGAATTTCACCTGACAAGCTATTATCAGACACATCAATGTACGATGTACCTGTCAAATCACCAATATTTGGAGGTATGGATCCGACCAAATGATTTTTGTGAAGATCAAATCCAATTGCCAAAGATGTTATGTTGAAAATTTCTTTAGGTATGCTTCCACTGAGTTCATTTTGGGAAATATGCAAGGTTAGTAATTTTTTTAGCTTTCCTATACTAGAAGGTATTGCCCCTGATAATTTGTTATCAGCCAAGCCAAAATCTTCTAGGGCTGATAGGTTTCCTAAGTAGGAAGGAATTTCCCCCAGGAGCTTGTTTTGATCAAGATACAACATCCTTAAATTCTGAAACTTTCCCATTTCCTCCGGAATTTTTCCAGTAATTAGGTTATCAGCCATATTTAAAATTTCTAAGTTAACGATATTACTTATCCCTGAAGGTATGCTTCCATAAATTTTGTTAAATCCAATGACTAAATTATGAAGTTTAGTGAGATTAACTATTGAATGAGGTAACGCACCTGTGAATAGGTTTTTACCCATGATAAAAGTATGCAAGTTGCTACAATTGACCAAAGAATTAATAAATCTTACATCATCATCTTCGCCACTTCCTAAATTATTTGAGGCTACACTTAGGATTGAAAGATGCTTCATGCCTCCAAACTCAACTGACAATTTTCCAGAAAAACTATTAAAAGACATGTCAATCCATTCGAGTTTAGAAGAATTTGATAAAGAAATTGGAATGGATCCACCAAAGAAGTTTTCTGCAATTTGGAGAAATTGGAGATTAGGAAGGGTAAGACCTAAACTTGGCGGAAGACTTCCATGAAGTTGATTTTGAGATACAGAAAAGTCGGTGAGAGAGGAAAGGTTGTATATGGAGAGAGGGATTGTACCGTAAAGATTGTTTGAGGCAACCCCAAGGAATTCTAGCTGTTTCAATAGATTCAATGAATCTGGAATATTACCTCTAAGAGCATTGTAGGACAAAGATAACGTATTTAGGGAGGTTAGATTCCCAAGAAAAGGTGGAATGCCTCCCGTCAAATTGTTTTTATGTAAAGATAATCTTTGGAGATTGTGAAGGGAGATAAATTCAGCAGGAATATTTCCTACCAGGTTGTTGCTTCCTAAAGATAAGGCTGCGAGCCTGTAGCAGTAAGATAAATTCGCAGGAATGTTTCCAATAAGGGAGTTATTTAACAGATATAGAGCTTCTAACCTGAACAAACGGCCAAATTCATGAGGGATTTCTCCTCGGATACTGTTGTTTGAAAGATCCATCTCTCTTAAGAAGCTGAGGTTGCCAAGGTGAGGAGACAATGAACCGATCAAGCCTCTTGAATGTAGGTCTAAGATGGTGACTCTTCTGTGTCTGCGGCCGCATGTGATGCCCTCCCATTTACAGAAATGATGAGAATCATTCCACGAGTTCAGCATTCCTTCAGGGTCATGACTAATCATTGACTTGAAAGCAAGCAAGGCTACACGATCTCTCTCCTGAAAGGCGTTGGTGGAAGAAGCAAAATTTGCAGCTTGCAATAGTGTGATGCAAAAAAGAAAAATGGTAGGAAAGTGAGCCAAATAGCAAATCCTTGTCCTCATTTCTTGAACTGAAAGGCAATTTTCTGAAACTTGCTTTTCTCTATCTTGGGCAGTTAGCCTTTTCAGAATATATAGTAGTCCTTGTGGAAAAAAGCGAGAGGTCTGAATTTCAAAGGTATAGTGCAAGTCAAAACTTAATTATGAAAACGGGGACTTAACTAATTACTTTATTTAACTTTTCCATAGAATTCCTTATAGTGTCTTAAGGTGAATAAATTTGGTTGCGTACTCGAGTTTGTTTCCACCAAAATCAACAGTGTTTGGCACTTGAGAATCTAGAAGTCTCCCTTTCAACCTGCTGGGATAAATCTCATTAAACGTTTGTGATAGATAGCACTAAAGCTAGTATGATATATGCTGATATATCATAGCTATATGTAATAATTAGTACTTTGATTTGTATGTTCACGACTTAGCTAGGTTTCGATTGGGTTATGTACTCATGTTGTGCTTTCAAAGTAAGATTAGGAGAAAAAAAAAATATAGTTTAAAACTTCGAACTTTTATTCGAAGGTGTTTCTATCTTTTTAGAACAATTAATTCTAATACATTTTCCTTCTTTTATTTTTATTAAATATTTTATTTTAGTTTGATCTGTCTAGATATGTAGAACTTATACACTGAAGCAATTATGAATAAAACTCAAAGTATATATTTGGGAGTTTAGGGCAAACTTGAATGTTATTCTTCTTCGTCTTAATGAAAATTCACCTCTCTCTCTCTCTCTCTCTCTCTCTCTGTGTTTTTCCTTTCAATTTTTCAGATGTTTTTCATGTAAATCTTGTGTTAATTTGTGAATAATTTATTTTTTACCTGTTTTGTTTCCTGAATTTCATAACAAGATATTTGATATTGGAGTAGCTCAGGTCATTTAAAATTATTGAATCTTATTAATTAAGAGTTTTTATTACAAAAGCAATTATTAATCAAACACTTGTAATCTGTTTTATGTTGTCTTACTTTATAACTTATTAGATGAACTTTAATGCATTTTTTTTTTTCTAAATACACCGATTAAAAACTTTGCCTTGAAAATATGATGATATGATCAACTTTTAATGTTTCAAGTCAAAATAACCCGAATTTGGCACATCAACAAATGGATTAATCAACGCATATTTCTTGGTATGTGCTATTATTATTGGGTGATCAAACGATGATGCATGCATCAACTAAATGTGTTCAAGGTTCATGACATGACAAGATTTAATTATTGTTAGCATATTCATCATTTCACGTTTAATTATTGCTATCACAACGAATGTGATCGAACCTATTAATGATAGACTTAGAATTATTGCTGTTTATTCTTGGTTGACTCTTGATGTTGACGTAAGTTATTTTCCAATTTGTTCTTTTCAAGCTTCTATTTTCTGGTGGACTCAAAATTCTTCTAATCAATATTGTCAAGTGATTGGTCATAGCCCTTCTATTTCTTGATATGTGCTATTATTAGAGGTTGATAGAACGATGGTGCATGCATCAACTAAACTTGTTCAAGGTTCAACTAAATTTCAAAGACAGTGTGCAAGTCTAGACTTAACTATGAAAACAAGGACATGACTAATTACTCTATTTAACTTTTCCATACAATTCCTTACCGTGCCTTAATGTGAATGAATTTGGTTGCGTACTGGAGAGTTTGACACTTAAGTTCCTCCTTTCACATTCTGTATTTTCTTTTTCTTTCGTGTGAAGAAGAAATATATATATGAAGCCCATGCATTGATAGCTACGTTAATTTGGTTGCTTTCACATTATTGACGTATTAGAAATTAATTTGACTCAGTGAAAACGTAAATTAAATTCATATATAAAACTGTTCACTCGTGATTCCTACTTTAGCTTTTACTGTCAATTGTACCCTTTTTCCCATATATTGTTTACGATTGCCTGAACAATATGGCCCAATATGCGTGTCTTTTACGGTATTTTTTTATATTCTTCCTTTCATATTACTACTGCATTGTGCTGTCTAGATAATCAGTTTTAATTAGAATAAGACTCCATTGGCTCTACAAATTTATAAATGGTTTATAACTAAAGATTTCTTCTTTTATCATTGCATCAATCCCAGCAGTATGGACGTACATGTTTTAACATTTCTTTTGAAAATAAATAAGGTTTTACGGTTTTTCAAAATATTATTCCATATGTATTTTAGTTACAATAATTTAAAATATTATTTAATTTTCATTTAATATCAGTGAAGTACTCAAAATAAATTGTTTCGGTATATATTTTGAGCTCTATATTTTTTAATCTACGAATTAATATAGTGAGAAAAGAAGAAAATATTTATTTTGAGCATGACTTAATTAATAAATTGAGAGTTAAATAGGTAAACTTTAAATCGTATACATTTTAAACACTAATTATGTGAAAATAAATATTGTTAAATAGAGATAATTACTCAACAAAGTGATTGATGTGGAAAATATATATACTAATTTCATATTTGTCCAATTAGTTCATAATAGTATATTTAGAATAAATTCATATATAAAATTGTTCACTCGTGACTCCTACTTTATAAATAAGGTGTGTGCATATACTATATGTTTCTCTACCAAAGATTACTTGTTCATTCTTTCAGTCCCCTCTTCTTAGTCATTTGTGGACCACGTGGATTTGGTATCTTACTATCAAATATCTCATTCGTAGTTATTGACTTATCAGACTTCCACCAACTGAAAAATAAATTTTCCACATTAGATATTAATTTAACGCAGAGAAAACGTAAATAAAATGTAAGAGAATATGAAATTAGCTTCTTATTTAGACATTTAGAATATCTGGCTGGAGGGCTTCATCAATAATAGTCATTAATAAACAAATTCATGTGTGGATCATGTATACCAAGTTGAGCAATTACACTATGATGAAGCTCTTGAACACTTTTATAATTTTACCTTTAAACAAAACCATCTCCCTACAGATCTTATCATGCTATCAAGGAGACTAGCTTTTAAAGTTTTTGGTTCCTTCCTTCATCCTAAGAGTCAATGAAATTGGCAAAACACTTTAGACAACTTAAAATTAATTTTTGAGCATGATATTTACGAGGTTTTGAATATTAGTTATGACGAACTACGTTAGACAATAAAAATATTTTTCTTGACATTACATACGTTTTAAGGGATATGTTGAAATCAATTTTTGATGACCTTTATTTGTTACACTGTCACTGGATGTCCGGGTTGATAAATTACTTATAACAATATCATGCGACCACATAGTAATGCATGATTTATTACAATAAATGGGTCAAGAAATTGATCGCCAAGAATTAGAAAATGATCCACGAAAATGTAGCAGATTGTGGGATCATAAGGATATTTATCATATACTAAATAAAAATAAGGTAAGTAAGATCCCAATTAATTTTATTTTCTCTTATGTTTTATATAGATGCTGGGTAAATAATCAAATCATTAAATTCATTTTGTTTGCAGAATTTAAAAATATTTTTATAATTATTTTTTAAATATCTAAATATTGTTGATGTTGATTATTATTATTATTATTATTATTATTTTGTTAGCGGACTGATCCAATTAAAGCATATTCATGAATTTATCGAAGATAAAAGACATAAATCTTGATTCTAGAGCAAAGATGACTAGTTTAAGGATACTAAATTTTATGTATGTATTAGATACGAAATTAAGTGTCATCTTTCTGAAGATCTTGAATATATTTTTAATAAATTGAGATATTTCCATTGGCATGAATATATTCATAAGATATTACCAAAATATTTTAACCCGAAGAATCTCATTGCGCTTTGGGTGCCATACAGTAAAGTTAAACAACTCTGAATAAGACAAAAGGTATTAAATATTACCTTATTAAATATATATTTTATTTTAAATTTAATTGTAAAATTCGTTAATATTAATGTATTTGAGTGATTATTTATATTTTCTTACAAGAAGCATACAAGTTGAAATATATTAATTTTCATCATTCTCGATATCTGGCTAATATGCCAGACTCTTTAGAAATCCCGAATCTTAAGGGATTAAATCTTTCGAAGTGTGAAGTTGACTTGTGTTCCCTCTTACATTCAAAATTTCAACAACTTGGGCTTTCGTGTTTAAACAGCTGCCGCAATCCTAGGTGCTTTCCATGCAACATTCATTTTAGATCTCTAATAACTATTGATTTGTTCCACTGTGTTAATCTCATAGAATTTTCAGAGATTTCAGGAAAAATAATGAAGCTACGCTTATGCTGGACAGCAATAAGTTCCCCCATCTGTTGAGTCTAACTAATCTTGAATATTTAGATTTGAGCAGTTGCAGAAAGCTGAAGATTTGAACTTAGTGGATGCGCAAAGCTTGAAAGTTTTCCAAAGATCCTGGAGAAAATGGAACTTTTAAGTTATATTGGATTAGAATTTACAACGATTAAGGAGCTGCCATCTTC
Organism: Melia azedarach; assembly: GCA_028052125.1. NCBI lineage: Eukaryota > Viridiplantae > Streptophyta > Magnoliopsida > Sapindales > Meliaceae > Melia > Melia azedarach. The sequence continues at coordinate 14,310,554 of CM051396.1, forward strand.
AATTCAAAATGCAGAAGGACTTGCACGTTTGGATTTGAGAGGTTGCCCTAAAATTCACAGTTTGCCAGATAATCTAAGGAATTTAAAATAATTAATTGAAATATATAGAATGACATCGGCTATCACTCAAATACCGTACTTTATCAAAGATTCAAACAAAATTGAAAGACTTGAATTTTCTAGATGCAGAGGTTTAGTATTACCTCAATTATTAGGTTTTTCTTCTCTGACAAGACTTACAATAGATTACTGTGATATGAAAGAAATACCGCAAGATATTGGCTGTCTATGTTAGATCTTTAATCCAACATTGCGCTTATATGTGAATAATTATGTTTTTGTGGACTGTCAAATAAGGTCGAGCTTGAATTAAAAGTAATCTACTAAGGTTTTAGGTAATTGGACTTTAATGTATCTAATAGAATGTGTGGACTAATTAAAAGTGATCTACTAAGGTTTTAGGTAATTGAGCTTTAATATATCTAATAGGATGTGGGTCTTTAATGTGTAGAGACTAAAGGGCAATTTTTAATTTTATGATGAGCTAAAATAAAAGTACCAATAAAATAACAGGATAATTATCTTATATATGTAGTAGTTATTGTCCCCGGATTACACATAATATTATTTTCTTGATATCCCATCATCAAAAAATACTTAAAGAGAAATAAAGGGCTCTAAAAAAGAACGTGTTAATCTAGAAGGCCAATCGCAGGATTCTAGAGAGCAATTTCAGATTATAAATTCAGGTACGCTTCCGCTTTTATGTTGATTTATTCTTGATAATCTGACATGAACGATTCTATGCATTGAGTGATGGTTTTCACCAAAGAAAAATTATAACTAACAAGTGATATCAGAGCCTCTTCATGTTGAATCATTGGGAATAAATTATGATCAATAATTTTGAATGGGTTTGATATATGTATATCTATATATAATTTTTGTTGAATTGGGTTATGAGTATATATATATATATATAAAAGATTCAGGGGCGACCAGCGGTTGCCTACCGTTAGCACTAGGAGATTGGCGCGAGCCCTTTGCCGCACCGACAAGTCGAAGCAGCGGCCATTTGGCCGCGACATGAGGTGACAACGGCCAAACGGCTGCTTGTTTTCTTTCAAGTAGGGGTGGCCATTTGGTCATTCCTAGTTGGGTTAACCCGTCCGGCCCAGCTCCTAACCCGGTCAAGGCCAGACATGCCAGACAGCTCGTGACCCAATCAAGACCAGAGTTTAAAAAAAAGAAAAAAATTACTATTTAAATTTTTTTTTTGGGCTAGGGCAGGATTCGAGTTGGGTTAACCCGACTCAGTCCAACCCTAGACTCGGTAAAGCCCAGACTCTGCCAAGGTCTGGTCAACGATCAATTGTTGACCATTGACTTGAATTAAAAAAAATTAAATTTTTTTTTAAACTTTTAAGGATTAATTTGTTGCATTTTTTTTTTTGAAATTCAAATATTGATTTGTTATGGTGCATATATATTTTCATATGAATTAATTAAAGCAACATGTCGGCAAAGTGACTTTTCTTGTGAAAATTAATTTTATTTTGAAATATAAACAGTTTTGTACATGTAACTTATGTGATTATTAATTGACCCAAAGGAAAGTTAATATTTAACAGAATTATATGTTCATTTTGTGGTAATAAATGCGTAATGATTATTCAATTTTATATATGAATAATAAATCGGCCCAAAGGAAAATTTATTTTTTCCGATTTGTTCTTATTATTAGTGTTTGATTACTGCACCAAGATATCACTTACAAGTTAATATTTTGTCCAAAGATGAAATATTAATGGAGTGCTCTGTATCTTGAGATGAGATTTATCTTGTTTGCATTTAATTTTGTTTTAAGACTTACATGAGAATGTTTTTTTATTGTTCGTTGTTCTCTGATTCAGCTTTGACTCATGCTATTATTATTGCCAACATCAACTCCATTCCTTTGCTAAATGGCTCAAATTCAAGTCATGGAAGGAGAACCTCGAGATAATTCTCGGGGTCATGGATCTCGATCTTGTATTGAGGGATGATTGCCCCCTACCTCTTAGAGATAAGAGTACCTTTGATGATAAGAGGGAGAAAGAAAGGTGGGAGAAATCGAACCGTATGTGCATGGTGATAATGAAGAGAGCCATTCATAAGCATTCAAAGGCACAATGTCTGAAAAAATTACTACTGGTAAGGACTTTCTTGCTGATATTGAAAAGAGGTTTGTTAAGAATAAAAAGACTGAAATGTGTACACTTTTGACAAACCTAATTTTAATGAGGTATAAGGGTAAAGGTAATATCAGAGAGTACATTCTGGTGATGTATCATCTTGCTTCAAGACTAAAGGCACTTAAACTTGACATTTCTAATGACTTATTAGTGTGCTTAATTCTGATATCTCTTCCATCACATTTCAGTCAGTTTAAGGTGAGCTACAACTGTCAGAAAGAGGCTTGGTCTTCAATGAGCTCATCTCACGCTGTGTTCAGGAAGAGGAAAGGCTAAAGCAAGAAAAGATAGAAAGTGTTCATCTGAACTCACACTTAAGGACAAAGGCAAGAAAAGGAAGAAGGATAAAGAAGCTGCAGATACGACACCTCAAAAGAAATAGCAAAAGAAATCGAATGATTCTAAAGGAAATGGTTGTTTCTTCTGTGGAGCTGAAAGGCATAAGAAGAAGCAATGCACCAACTATCACGCTTGGCGTGCTAAAAAAGGTATGCTTCTTAACTTGGTTTTTTTATTCTGAGGTTAATTTATCTTCAGTGCCTACACACATGTGGTTGATAGATTTTGGTGCAATAACTCACATCAATGTGTCTATGTAGGGTTGCTTGAGTTGCCAAAAGTCAAATGGTGCTGAAACATACATTTATGTGGGCAATTGGAAAGTTTAGATTATTTGTTAAAGACTGGATTTTATTTGGATCTTGATGAGATATTTATTGTACCGTCTTTTAGATGGAATTTGAATTTTATTTCTACTTTGGACAAATTTGGTTATTCTTGTTTATTTCGGAATGGAAAATTTAGTTTGTTTCATGATTCAAAATTAGTTAGTTCTGATTTTTTATTAGGTTATGATAATCTTTATTCGTTGGACACAATTATTTCATTTAATGAATCCCTGCACTTAAGTTCACGTGGCACTAAGAGAAAATTAACAAATAAGAATTTGGCTGCATTATGGCACAAGCAATTAGGTCATATCTCCATACGGAGAATAGAGAGAGTTGTGTCAGATGAAATTCTCGATCCTTTAGATTTCACAGATTTTGATATTTGTGTTAACTGTATAAAGGAAAAATAAACCAACAAAAAGATATTTAAAGCCAACAAGACACTGGACATCTTAGAACTCGTACATACGGACATTGGTTGGCCATTCCCTACAGTTACTTGGAATGGTCGACAATACTTTATAATGTTCATTGACAATTTTTTCAGATATGGCAATATATATCTCCTTCATAAAAAGTCAAAGGCTCTAGATGTGTTCAAAAATTACAAGGCTGAAGTTGAGAACCAACTTAGCAAAAGGATTAAAACCGTCATATTTGACTATGGTGGTGAGTACTATGACAGATATAACGGCTCAAGTGAACAACGTCCAGGATCGTTTGCTAAGTTCCTAGAGGAATGCTGTATCATCCCACAGTACAACATGCCGGGTTTGCCTACCATGAATGGTGTTACTGAAAGACGAAACAGGATGCTTAAGGACATGGTGAGGAGTATGATCAATCATTCTACCTTACCAGAATCTCTATGGGGTGGAGCACTTAAGACTGCAGCATATATCCTTAACAGAGTTCTAACTAAAGTAATTGCCAAAGCTCTTTATGAACTTTGGACAGGCAAAAAGCCTAGCAACTCAAGGACTGTGAATTGCTATTTCATTTAATACAAGTTTTATGGTCCCAAAACTAAGTCGATTTTAGAATCAGGAAATGTCCGGTTCTTTGAGGATGCTGAGCTTGCGGAGAGAGATAACATTAGGGACTTTGTCTTTTAAAAGGAATATGTTGATATTCCCACAGATGCTATTAGCATTTATTAGGATTCGATTCCTAATCTTGTTCAAGACACAAATCAAAACAATGTTAGAGAACCTTCCATTCAAGAAATTGTTCCAAAAGAACAAGCCCTAGCACCTAAAGAACCTATGCCATGAAGAAGATCCACTAGAGAGAGGAGAAGTGCATTGCCAGATAATTACATTATATTTCTCTAAGAATATGAGGTAAATATTAGAGCGATAGAAGATGATCTTATCAACTTCCGTCAAGCCATTAAAAGTTCTAACTCTCAAAAGTGGATTGATGCCATGAACGAGGAGATTAAGTTCATGAAGGACAATGATGTGTGAGACCTTATCCCATTGCCAGAAGGTGCGAAACTCATTGGTTGCAAATGGATATTTAAGACCAAAAGGGATTCGAAAGGTGAAATGGAGAGGTACAAGGCACATCTTATTGCAAAGGGCTTTACACAAAAAAAAGGCATCGACTATAAAAAGACTTTCTCTCCAATTTCTTCGAAAGACTCATTTAAGATCATATTGGCATTAGTGGCACATTTCAATCTTGAGTTGCATCAGATGGATGTAAAGACGGCATTTCTCAATGGTGACATTGATGAGGCGATTTACATGGTGCAGCCAGAAAATTTTGTGTCGGGAAACCCAAAGAATATGGTTTGCAAACTTAAGAAATCCATCAATGGACTCAAACAAGCATCTCAACAATGATTTTTCAAGTTTCATCAGATGATCATCTCGTTCGGATTTGAGATGAATTTGGTCGATGATTGTATATACTATAAGTTTTGTGGGAGTAAATATATTTTCCTGATTTTATATGTCGATGACATATTGCTTCCCAGCAATGATATAGGCGTATTGCACAAAACCAAGAGATTTCTAGCTAAGAATTTTGAGATGAAAGATCTTGGTGACACCTTTTGTATATTAGGTATCTAGATACATCGGGACCGCTCTCGAGGTATTCTTGGATTGTCACAAAAGAGCTATATCGAAAAGGTTCTTAAGAGATATGGCATACATGATTACAAACCAGATGATACCCCTGTAACTAAGGGAGACAAGTTTAGTCTCAAACAGTGCCCTAAGAATGATATTGAAAAAATGAAAATGCAGAAGATTCCCTATGCCTCAACAGTAGGGAGTCTGATGTATGCTCAAGTTTGTAAGCGCCCGAATATTGCGTACATAGGTTTGAAGATGTTATTTTTTGCTCGAGTGATCATAAGATATGTTGGCTATTGCGGTTATAAGAGGTGCCCTTGGTGGATAAAATTATTGAAGAGGTGCATGAGGATAGCGAGAGAAGTTGTTGTAGTGTTTTTTGTGACATGAGCTGATATGATAGAACTATATAAGATATATTCTATTTGCAAGGATATTTTAGCATCAATAGGTTTGTCACGTAGATTAGGAAAGGTAATTGGTGTGTCTCTGGCTCAAATTGCAGCAACAATTTCCTTAACTCAAGTTTATGGCCATTTAGAATCATAACTGTGAGATCAATTTTAGAAATTGGAGTGTCAATCATTGCAAGCTCATCAGCCATTGTTTTCATTATTTGCAAACTCTTGGCCTCTCTAATGAATATTTTGATCAACCTTTCCTAGAAGGGCTTGGAAGCAAAATTGGATGAATTGTCAAAGTTGACAACTCTATTACAGATTTATTGTCTTGCTTCATTCGTTTCATTTGAGCTTTAAGATTGACTACATGTGTTTTGTTATGGCTCTTGAGTTTGAAGCAAGTGTCATGAATGCTCCAAAAGAATTTAATGTAGAAGCAATAAGAAAAGCAATTTTAGGTTCTACTGATGCAATAATTGCAATGAGAATGATTTTGTCTTGCTACATCCACATACTATATGCTGAATTAATTATTGTTTTTCCATCTTCTCATCAATTATTATCGGAGGGGGACATTTTGTTGCATCTGTAATAAAACCAAAAATATCATATGCCACAACGACAATGTTTAATTATGCTCTCCAAGTCATGAAATTGTATTGATTCAGCTTGAGAGGTAGATGTGAAGCTATGTTTATAACAATTAGGTTGCCTAAAGAATTGAAAGTGCTATCAAAAGAAAAAAAAAACAGTAGACGCAGAAGAGGAATAGGCAACTGAAGTTGAGCTGGACATGTTATCAGCTTACTCATTTAGAGAATAAAAGCTCTTATACCAATTCAACTTTATTGTAAGGTACGTAAAGTCTAATAAGATTCTCTGGATCAAAATTCTTTGGTAGTCATTTTTATAAAGACTTTAGAATCACGATTTATTTCCTTATCTTTGACAAATCCATAAATATGCCTTTAACTGAATTGGTCCCCTAATAAATAAATAATAATCATAAATAAGACAAAATGGTTAATACTAAAAAATTAATTAAGACATTATTCTTAAATACTACAAACAAAATGCATTTGATTTGATTCATTATCCAACATCGATATAAAACATAAAAATAAATGAAATTATTCGGCCTCTTGATTACCTTATTTTTATTTAGTACATGACAAATATTCTTATGATCCCACAATTTGCTACGTTGTCTTGGCTTCTCTTTTGATTCTTGGCAAACAATTTCTCAACCTATATCTTGTAATAAATCATGCATTTCTAGTATGTCGTTGACTGATATTGTTGGAAGTGATTTATCAACTAAGACATCCAATGCACAATGTGTCGAATAAAGGTAATCACATATTGATTTCACGTAAACTCCATTATATTCGTTGAAAAAGCATGCAATGTTAAGAAAAATATTTTTCATTGACTAGCTTTGTTCGTCGCTAATCTTTAAAATGAAGAAATGTTTTACTTCATTTTGTTAAATTATAGAAAGCATACAATAAAATCTATATAGGCATAAATACAACAAATGATCCATTAATAACAGATGAAAAAACATGTAAAAGATTAAGACTTTTGATTTTAGTGTAGCTTTCAATGGATTCGATGCAAACTTTGTTGAAGATGGATTTCTACATGCAAAAATTATTGATTATTTCAACACTCCCCTTTAAGCTAGTGTATAGATATCTCATATGACCAGCTTATAAAGAAACATTATGAATACCTGGTTTGAGATAGCTTTTTTGAGAATATTAGCAAGTTCATCTTTTGACCAAATCTTAGGCAGTTCTACAACTCGTTCTTCCAACTTCTCATTGATGAATAAATCATACATTTCAATGTGTTTAGTACAATCATGCTGAACTGGATTAGAAGTAATATCACATGCAACTTTATTATCACAATATATTCAAATTTGTTGCTAATATGGATAGTCTAAATCTTGTAAGAGAAATTTAAGCAACGATGCTTCACAAAGTCCAAGAGCTATACTTTTGTATTTTGCTTTTGTACTTAAACGAGCAACTACATATTATTCTTACTTCTTCATGTGACAAGGTTGTCTTATATAAAGGTGAAATATCCTAAAGTATAACATCTATCATCTATTGCTTTAGCGTAGTCAGTATTAGTATATACTTTGTTACTTTGTATTCTTGTAGAATAAGATTCCCTTTCTAGGTGCATACTTCAGATACCTTAAAATAAGCATTACTGCATTCATATGTTATTATCTAATATTGTACATAAATTGGCCAATAATACTTAATGTATAGGCTAGATCTAGTTTAGTGTAAGTCAAGTACATCAGCCTTCCAACGAGTCTTTAGTATCTTCCTTTGTCAATTAGGATTTGATTAGATTTAATACATAACTTCAGCCTTTCTATTAGAGTGTTAATAAGTTGATAAGCTAATATATTACTGTCAAATAAAAAATCTAAGGTATACTTCCTTTGAGACAGAAAAATTCCTTCCTTAGATTGTGACATCTCAATTCTTATATCCTTTATCTCAAAACTCTCTTGATAAGTATTTTTGAAGAGCTTCCCTTTCTTCAACATCATTTCCTGTAACCACCATATCATCCATAAAAGCAATAGGAGAAATAATCTTATCATATTGCTTCATCAGAAATAATGGTATGAATTATTTTGATGATAGCTTAAATCTATTATAGACTTTGTGAATCTTTGAAGCCATGCTCTTGAAGATTATTTTAACCTATAGAATGATTTCTTCAACTTATATGTCTTCTAACCATACTTGTCTAATACTATGCATCCTAGTGGAACATCCATATAGATTTCTTCAAATAATTCTCCATGTAGATCTGCATTCTTCACGTCAAACTGATGTAATAGCCAATCAAGATTTTAGCTAATGACAATAGAACACATATTGTGCTAATTTTAGCCACATGTGCATATGTATTTGTACAGTCAATCCCATAGGTCTGAGTGTATCTTATTACTATAAGTGTTGCTTTGAATTGTCAATGGTACCGTCTACTTTATACTTCACAACATATAAGTCTATCGGCATCTAACTTGTTTCTTTCCTTGTAGAAGATCAGTAAGTTCTCATGTTTCGTTCTTTTGAAGAGATTTCATCTCTTCATTCATGGTAGCTTTCCATCTTGGTCAATCAAAGCTTCCTACACACTAAGTAATAGATAAAGTAGATAATTGATTACAAATGACTTATTTAATTATGGCAAACGAAGGTTAGACATATAATGACTCATAAGATATTTGACTTTACTAGAAAGGTCAAGCTTATATGTCCTTTTAGGGATACCTTTATTTTGATGTAGTGGAAGTATCTTTTTTACTGGATTGAAGGTTATCAGAACATCCTATACAACTGATTGGTTAGATATATTAGCATCTTACGATAGAGAGTTGTACTCAGAGGCAGGTAAAGATGAAGTTATTTCAAATTCTAAAAGTTTATGGCAACTTGATTGTTTTTCATTAGCTTTTTGGCTGCTCATTTTAATTTGAGAGTCATTACCAATTGAATCCCTACATTTTTCATTCTGATAATTTAGAACCTCAACATAACAATTGGTTTCTATGAATTTACCTTTTTTGGGGGGCAAATCATATATAAGGGTCTGAATTTATATCTGTCATACTCCTCTTGAAATTCAAACTCTAAATGGTAATACATTTTATCTTTATGAAAGACTGACATCCATGATGATAAACATTTGTTTTGTTGAAGGATGATAGCATCTATACTCTTTTTGATGGATGGCATATCTTACAAAAATACAACGTAATGCTCGAGAGCTAACTTGTTATGTTGATGGTTATGCAAGCATACAAATACCACACAACCAAATATATAAAGAGGTAAGTTTGGATATTTGATGCAGTAACAGCTTCATTTAAGACTTAAAAAGGTATCTAGAAGTTGATAGAACTGGATAGTACCGATTGATCAAGTATGCAGCAGAGGTAAGAACTTCTCCCTAATAGAACAACGACATATGAGCTTGGATCAATAATACACAACCAACTTCTAATAAGTATCAATTTTTATGTTCAGTAACCCAGTTTTGTTGGGTTGTACCAAAACAAGTGGTTTGGCGAACTATTCCATGTGATTCCAAATACTATTATAGTTCAAAACTCTTGCATTCTCTTCCATTCTTGCTACGTAGCACCCAAATTTGTGTGTTGAATTGCGTATGCACCATTTTATAAAACTTTAAAATTATAAATTACATCACCTTTGGATTTCATCAAACATAAACAAGTCATCCCACTATAATCATTAATAAACGTAACAAACTAACAAGATTATCCAAGATTAAAGACTCAAGATAGACCCTACACATTATAATGAATAACTATAAAAAAAGCTGGACTTTTATGCAAAGTTAATGGAAAGGGCGAGCGATGACTTTTGGCCAGTTCATAAACTTCACTCTTAAAACTCAAAACACCCAAATTTTTAAAAAAGCTTGGAAACAATCTTTTTAGATACCCAAATTATGCATGTCCCAGTCTCTTGTGCCATAACTAAATCTGTGATTCTTCCTTTCTTCTAGATTTGTTTGCTGCTAATGCAAAATTTAGCTTCTCAATACTTGTTTATATCAAGTTCAAATAATACAAGTTCCCTCACTTAATACTGTAACCAATTATTTACTTTGTTTAGATGTCCTTAAAAACACAAAACTCAGGCCAAAAAATTATAACATAAGATAAATCTTGATTATTTGAGAAATAGATAAAAGGTTAAAATTCAAAGAGAGAACAACTAATACTGAATCTAAATTTCAATATGATTCAGTATAGATAAAAGGTTAAAATCCAAAAAATTAAAAATGCACGTGCAGAGTAATGGTGCGTGGAAAATTCTGGTGGCGCATCTGATTACGTGGCAGTGTTTCTAGCTTGTTGGAAACTTTCAAAATGTCTGGAATTTAATGGAGATGATTTTTGATCTTATAGTTTTGGCCAATTTTGAAGGTAAATCATATCTATGTTTCAAGAATCAAGCTTTGATTTTCGACAATCTAAAGTTTCAAAATTTTTCAAAGGTTTGGCTTCAATACCATGAAGAAATGTTTCATTTCATATTCTTAAATTACACAAAGCATGTAGGCATAAATATAGCAAATGATCCATACAAAAGGTAGTCCCCTAGCTTTAAAAGTGTTGGGTTCCTTCCTTCGTACTAAGAGTAAACTAGGTTAGGAAAATGCATTGCATAACTTAGGGCGAATTTCTGCCGTAGATATTTTTTACGCACTTAAAATTAGCTATGATGAATTAGAATGGGAAGTGAAGAACATATTTCTTGATATTGCGTGTTTCTTCAATGGAGGCGATGAAGATCAAGTGATATCAATTTTTGATGATTATTATTTGATGCATTATGAATTAGATGTCCTTGTCGAAAAGTCACTCATAACAATATCAGATAAGAAGTTGCAAATGCATGATTTACTGCAAAAAATGGGTCAAAAAATTGTTCGTGAAGAATCTCTTGAAGAACTAGGAAAACGTAGCAGATTATGAGATCATAAGGAGTTTGCCGTATTCTTGAGAAAAACAAGGTAAGTGGCGGCTCCATTTATTTTATATTTGTTTGCTAAAGAATCAATTCATGCATGCAAATATCATTTTGAGTGCTTCGAAATTTTTTATAAATTTTATTTATGTTTTGAGGATCTTATGCTCTCTTTCTTTGTGTGTTTTTTTGTTTCATCAGGGAACCAATTAAGTCAAAGGCTTATTCTTAAATTTGTCTAAAATAAGAGATATATATCTTGATTCTAAAGTCTTTGCAGATATGTATAATCTTGACAAGTTCATCCAAACACCATTAGTCTTTTGAGAAAATAATTATTGAAATTTTTTATCCTTGAATTGCACTCAAAAGAGTAAGAGAATTCTCATCTCCTCTCTTAAGATCTTCATTAATAAAAATCTTTACTTTTTTATAATACAAACCATAAAAGAGATAGCTAGTAAAAGTTTCATGGGTATCTTCCCCTCTAAAAACTCAGGAAGACCTTATAATTGCAAGAAGAAGATGATGAAGATGAAGATGAAGCCATGATAGAAATAGATAGAGATGCTTGAGATTAGATTGAGTGCCCGTTTGGTTTGACTTCTTCATTGGCCAAAAAGACTTTTAATAATGAAAGCCCTTTTGAAATTTTTTGATGTCATTTAGTTGACAATAAATTTTTTAAAATTAAAAAATTATTTTACTTCTATTAGAAAAAGTCTAAAATTTAATATTTTGACAGTAAAATTTTTTCAATTTTTTTATAGTAAAATGGTATAAAATACTTTTATTTTAAAACTCTATGTTAATTCTTTGAAATAAAACAATAAAGATTTGTCTATTAAAATAATTACAAAATTTTTTTAAAAATTATTTATAATAATTAAACGATTAATAATTTTTTATTAAAAATCTTATTTATACAAATTATACGTCCACTTAAAAAAAAATTTATTTAAAAAATTAAATCTATCTTAAAAGTAAAAGTGAAATATGTAAATGATGGAGGTGAAGATCGACCTTAGATTATTCTTCTAACCAACTTTAATTTCCGGCACATTTTCTTTCTGTTTTTCTTCCGCGTTTCCTGCAATATGTATCAGAATTGAAATCAAAGTCGAAAAGGTAATTCCGTGTTTCCGCGTTTCCAAAAAATAATGTGAAATGTCGGAAATTCAACAGTAGCAAAGCAAAAGCACTTGGTCCCACCAATAAGCCTCTAGTGAAGGACTTCCAAAAAAAATAATGATATAATTAAATAGTATTATTTGGGAAATAATTTGAGTTTAATGAGAATTATTATGTTTGACCTTGATTTTTGAGAAAAATATAATAACTGCATGAGGAGTACTTGAATTTCTCATTTGAGCATACTTGATTGTGTATAAATTCTAGGCTGGGTGGAAAAGAGAATAATTTGGAATAGGGAGAATGTCTAATACTTTTTTTTTTTAATATTTTATCACCCTCTTATATTATTTTAAGTATTTTATTACTTTTTTTATATTTTAATTTTATCTTATAATAATTTAAATAGTTTCTATTTTATCTAATTTAATATAAACCAATTAAATTAAAGAATAAAATAAAAAAAATAAGAATTAAAGAGTAATGAGATATTAAAAAAAATATAAAGGATGATGAGATATTGATTAAAAAATTAAGGGTATTGGATATTTTTCCTTTTGAATACAATTATTAGCTGGTTGATTTAATTTAATTTTTCATCTTTATAATAGTTTATAGCTCTGGAATCAAACGGTAGAGATATAAAGAGAATCTTAGCTTGATTCAATAAAATATGTCAAATAAAAATACAAAATAATATAGTAAATGTTTGGAGCCTTCTTCTTGCCAAACTTTCCTACCTACTAATTTTCTTGTAACTTTCTTAGAAATTTCTATTGTATATTTTCAACATTAATCATTTTGTTGAATAATTATATCTATTCAATAGTATTTATTTTCACAAAAAGACAATTAAGTGTTTAAAATATGGTTTAAAATTTACTTATTTAATTCTCAATCTATTAATTAAGTCATGCTCAAACCAAATATTACAAAATTATTGTGACTAAAATACATATGGAATAATATTTTGAAAAACCGTAAATCCTTATTTATTTTCAAAGAAATGCTAAAACATGTGTTCATATTGTTGGGATTTATACAATCATAAAAGAAGAAATCTATAGCTGTAAATCATTTGATAATTTGTAGAACCAATAGTCTTATTCTAATTAAAACTTATTATCCAGACAACACAATGCAATAGTAATATGAAAGGAAGAATATAAAGAAATGGCGTAAAAGTCTAAAAGACACCCATATGGGTCTATATTGTTCAGGGCCACGAGTGAACAGTTTTATATATGAAATTATTCTAAATATACTAATTAAATACAATTAATTAAAAAATTTGACTATTAATATTTCGTGTAACAACATATATATTATTTAGAGTTGCTTAATTAGTCTTATTAAGAGAACAGTACTATTAATCTCTGACTTCAATTGTTTTCGTTAAACCAGTGGGCCGCCGGCCTAATCACTTCTGGGCTAACCTTGTGTTCCCTTCTTTAATTTGAATACGAAGTGATCTGCTGTATCAAGCATAGGCAAAAGGGCAAGTAGGATTTGTGGCAAGGGCATTACGTGATAATTGTGTATGAAATAGAACCAACAAATTCAACGTAGTAAGGGGGGTCTCGTTGAACACGGCATAGACTTCCTGAAACTCTGACTGACTGAAATATATTCTTTCCAACAATAAAATGGTCTGCGTTTGATCGTTGAATTAATGGGTTTACTCTGCAGCGTTCTATCAGGGTTTTGCTACTTTTCTCATTTTTGTCTTTGATTTTTTATTTTCTCCCTGGAGAAGACGACTTACTCGGCCCCATCATGTGACACACACACCCAACGTATAAATTAAGATCTACCTAAACGCATGGACCACGCAATTGAAAAGACTTTAAAATAAAAGATGAAGAGTCTTTCCTCATTGACCACGCATTTTTTTAATTTTTTAAACACATATAATTTCATGCCACGAGTAATTTTCCTCTTAAACTTTCCTGCGATTTTTCTGAGGCTCTCAGACACATTTTCTACATCCTTTTTTTGGTCAAACATACATACATTTGGTGTTTTTTCTGACGACTAAATCTTATTTTTTATACACTGAAAGATCAGCTCGTTGAATTTTATTTTTTCATATTAATAACTTAAATTTTTTTGTATTAATTTGTTGTATTTTTAATTTAATTATCAAGTTTTTAATTTAAAAAATATCTTTTATGACCACCAACGACAACTGCCAGTAATTATAAATAAATATTTGCGACCGCATATCATTTGTTGCAATTACATGACTTTATAAAAAAAACACATTTTTCTTGTAACTTAAATTAATTTTAGTATATATTTTAATAGAATAAATTAAAAAATTATTGATAAATTAATTATTACGAGGTCTAAAATTTTATATATATTTTTTATTCATGTGATTAAAATAGAATTGTATAACAATAAATAATGTCAAATTAATCAAATAATTTTATAGTAGGAGTGCGAATTATTTGTGTAAAACCTAATGTAAATGAGAAAAATGACCGATAGATTCAATCTTTTTATTAAAATATATCGATAAGTCTTAAAATTTGAAAGATATCTATATAATTTTTAATTTATCAAATTTTAAAAATTAGTTAGATGGTAAATAATGTAATTATATTTTCATTTTTAATATATCATTTTAATTATTATTTTATTATCACATGATGCTACTGACTGATACCATCAATCATTATTTATTCAAACTGTAATAATATGGTAAAGATAGAAAGTGAAATTAAAGTAAAATAGAAATGGTGTTATTTTCATATAAGTAATTATTAATTATCTTTATTATATTTTTTGCTCCACAATTCTCATTTTCAGCTCCTACATTAAGCCATAATTATTATTCACCTACTGTAATTTTTATTATATACAAATAAAGCCAAAAGAAACGTCATAGTACATGGGGCAAATCACATTAATGCTTGCTACAATACAGGTATACAGTATCATTACAGCTATACAAAATAAATTTCAAAGCAATCAAATTAATATCTCTTTATAACCACTGAGGTTTTACCTCAGTGGCCAAAAGGCTTGCCCTTTTATTGGGAGGGCAAGCCTTCGAACCTTGCCTCTTGGTAAGGTAATCCCATAAATTGTGGGATCTTTCTTAAGGATATTTGAGTCGTTTTTTGGATGTTAGGTGTCTTACAACTGTTCAATATCTTTTCAGTTAAATTTCAGTAGATTCCTGGTTGTAAATACCAGTGGGAATCTAGTTTAAATACTAGTAGATTTGTAATAGTTCAAAAAAAATTAATATCTCTTTATTAACTTGTCGCAAATAATACAAATAAAATATTATTGTTTTATTAAAAAACAAAGTAGCAAAAATTATATAAAATATCCAAAGACAATATTACTGCAAAATCTTTAACAATGAGTCCGAATGAAATACTTTTTAAAAACACAAAAATTAGTCAAAATAATACTTTTTAAAATGATGGGCAAATCATTAAGCAATCAAAATAATATAATTAAGTTTGATAGAAATGATACTATTTTCATATAAATAATTATTAATCATCTTTGTTATATTTTTTGTTCCACAATTCTCCTTTTCAGCTCTTACATTAAGCCCTGGCTCTTGACCCTTATTATTTTCTTGCATAATTATCCCCATCTCATCATTCCTGTTTAGACTATGACTTTACTTTCCACCCAATTCTGCTTTTCTCAGCAACTCCAACTGTCTCTGTTGACTCCTCATTGGTGTTGATGTTTGTCAAATTTTTTCAAAAGGAAATTGGCGCATTCTTTCCTCGTGTCCCTTACTATTTTATTCATCCTTCAATACTGCCTGTCCTTGATCACGATTAATTAATATTGGCCGTCCGATCTTCGCGACACACTAAGATAAAAAGAGTTGATGGTATTTATCAAGTGGGTACGAAGTATTGTTTGGAAGCATCCAGGAGTGGAGTGGGTACGATTAATTAATATTATTTCAAAATAAGTAACAATTAGTCAATAAAATATTATTTTTTTAAAAATAAATAATTAATAACTTTCTATCCAGCTTCACGGTCACTGTTGATCAATAATGGACAAAAAAATTATGACATTAAATTTTTTTTATAAATTATGTTGGAAGCAAAGAGAGAAAATATGAGAAAGTATTATCAAAGAGAGGAAGAGAGAGATGGTCAAATAAATAATAAATTTGGTGCTCTCATTCACACGACTAATGGTATTGCCTTTCAGGTAACTCCAGGACTAACTCTGAGTTTGCTTTCTTTTTATTCATTTTTATTATTTTTTTAGACATGAATTGCTTAATTTAGTTAATATATAGAGTCGAAAAGAAAAGAAAATTGAAGAGTAAGTCATGAGGTATAAATTATTTTCTTTATTATTTACTTGTGATTGTTTGTTGTCAGCTCTCCGAAAGATGGAGGAGGGAAGTAGTAACGAAATAACAATTGCTTCAATTATACAAGGCAAAGAGTCGAGTATTGACATCCTCGAGAACTTGGAGCCTCAGTCTGAGTGTTGTATTTACAAGGTTCCCAAAGATCTCCGCAAAATAAATGAAGAGGCTTACACTCCTCAGGTAATTTCAATAGGCCCTCTTCATTACAACAGAAAGGAATTAGTTGATATGGAAAAACAAAAAATAAGATATCAAAGAGAGTTTCCTAAACGAATTAATTTGGAGACATGGCAAGAGCTGGTGATATTTATTGAAAATAACGAACAATACATCCGTAATAGTTACCAAGAGATGCCTAAATTTGAAAAGGATAAATTTATAACAATGATTTTATACGATGCTATCTTCATTATCGAGCTTCTTTTGGAGGTTCATAGAGGAAAAAAGGGACTTCTTGCTAGATAAACCACGACTGAGAGCTGCTATCCGTACAGATTTACAGTTACTTGAAAATCAGCTTCCATACTCTCTGCTTGAGGGCTTATTTGAGATAGCCTTTCCGGAAACTAAAATTTGTGAATATAGTTCTTCTCTATTCTTTTTATTGTCTTGTGCATTCTTCTATGATCGCATGTTCAACAAAATACCTGACAATGGAGAAGTTAAACATTTCGTTGATTTGAGAAGAAAAGCTATAACAAGGACGCACCCGGAATCATTCTCAACAACAAATAACGGTATACCAGCTTCTGCATTCAAACTGCAAGAGTCTGGTGTGAAGTTTACACATATTGCAATACGAGAGTTACTTGACATCAAGTTTGAAAAGAAAAAGGGGAGGATCCCAAGGCTTCAAGTCCGCGGTGAGTTGAAAATACCAAAAATCACAGTAGACGATTGGACAGAATGCTTGATTCGAAACGTGATGGCCTTGGAGCAATGCCACTATCCGTTGGAAACCCACGTTTGCAATTATATTGCTCTATTAGATGATCTTATCAACACTAAAGAAGATGTCCATTTCCTTGTTGAAGCTGGAATTATATCCAATCGTATGGGCAACACTGCTAGACTGACCAAGATGTTTAATAATCTTGGCCAACAAATAGGTTTAAGTTCTTCCTGTTACGGAGACATTGTCAATGGGTTGACAGCACACTACGAAGATCCTTGGAATCATGCTATGGCAACTTTGAAAACGGTTTATTTTGGTAACTATTGGAGAAGCACCGGAACTATTGCCGCAATTGTGCTATTATTGCTGACTTTGATACAAACTGTGTGTTCTATTTTGCAAGTTATGTGATTAATTTTGTATAGTTACTTCTACTTTGGAATTTCATGCTTATATCGTTGTAATAGCTGTGGTTTGCTAATTAATTATATAATTTCAATGTCGAAAATGTTTAATCATCTGCAAAGTGCCCATTCTTCACCTTGAGTTGATACAATTATCGTTATATGCTTATAAGAGTAATTAATGTTTTTAAGTGTTATTCATGAAATTGATTAGTTCATCTATATTCCAAAAATGATGTATTTTAATAAAATTCAAATATATACAACGAATTTCAAACTTCAAATCTTATAAAAAAAAAGAAAGGAAAAAAAATCCCTTCTGTTAAAACAAATTATTACCCGCAACAAATTAATAAGACTATCTTAATCAAAGTTTGACGTCCTATTTTTAAAATTCCAAAATTAGTAGAGGATAAAAATTGAATTAATTTGTTTCGAGTATCAATTGATTAGTACAGATTAAACATTTGAAAATCATTTCTTAAAGCTCTTTAAATTAATTTTTACCAAAATATTGAAAACCATTTCTTGAACAATTTTATCTACCGACACAATTATCTTGTCTTAAACACTTAGACTCCTCTAAAAACTTTGCAAAATTTGAAATTTAACCTCGATTAGATTTTCTTTTTAAATATGATTTTTTATTTTGAGTGAATATTATACCCACTTCAGATTCTTCTTAAAACCCTTTTCTCTAATTATAATTTTTTTTCTTGATGAAAAATAAATAAAATTAATGATCTCCATTTAAAGTCAAAAATTTTAATTTATAGTAAATACCTTTTATACTCTAAATATATTTATATTTATAATTTATTAGCAAAATGAAAATATAACTAGACAGCTCGAGAGGGAGGGGGCGGGGTGTGAATTGTGTTTTCAAATATAATTTTGTGCAAATCAACAAGTAAAATCTAAATTAGATAATAATATTAACATTATCAATTCATTCATATATTTTATCGATATTTTGTTCAAAATCATAAGAATAATTTTTATAAATTAAATTAACATATATTTTTAATTAGGAGATATTTTCAGTTGGCTATTTCAGTTTTGATGATATTTTTTTGTGCTACAACAAGTATTAGGATGTTACAATTCAGTTCATAAAGATGTAATAACAGTTGCTTTAATTATACAATGCAAAGAGTCACGTTTTGACGTCCGCAAGAACTAGAAGCCTCAGCCTGATTGTTGAACCAAAAATAAGATATCGAAGAGAGTTTGCTGAACGAATTGAAATGGAGACATGGCAAGAACTGGTAACATTTATTGAAAAGAAGGAACAATAAATCCGTAATAGTTACCGAGAGATGCCTAAATTTGGGAAGGATAAATTTATAACAATGATTTTATATGATGCTATCTTCATTATCAGATGTGAGGAGGAACAAAATGACTTCTTGCTACGTCAACCGCGACTTGAATTTGCTATTCGCACAGATTTACAATTACTGGAAAATCAGCTTCCGTACTCTATCCTTGGGGACTTATATAAAATAGCCTTTCCAACACCTCCAATTGAATCTCAACAAAGGTGTAATTCGTTCTTTGAATATTCTTGTAATTTCTTCAGTATTCAAATTTTGAAAGAAATACGTGACGAGGGGAACGTTGAACATTTCGTTGATTTGAGAAGAAAGGCTATGACAAGAAAATACCCAAAATTAAGCTCAACAGAAGCATATATAGATTTCCCGGCTTCTGCACTCAAACTGCAAAAGTCTGGTGTAAAGTTTGAGCATAATGAAAGCCCACATTTACTTGACATCAAATTTGAAAAGAAAATGAGAAGAATCCCATGGCTGCAAGTCCATGATGAGTTGCAAATACCACAAATCGAAATAAGTGACGATACAGAATGCTTGATTCGAAACGTGATGGCCTTGGAGCAATGCCACTATCCTACGGATACCCATGTTTGCAATTATATTCATCTGATGGATGATCTTATAGATACTAAAGAAGATGTCGAGTTGCTTGTCGAAGCTAAAATTATATCCAATCTGGTGGGCGACACTGCTAGGATAGCCGAAATGTTTAATGCGCTTTGCTTACAAATAACTTGGAGTTCTTCATGTTACCAGGATATTACCAAGAAATTGAAAGCACACTACGAAAATCGTTGGAATCATGCAATGGCAACCTTGAAAAGAGTTTATTTTAGCAATTATTGAAGAGGCACCGGAACTATTGCTGCAATTGTTATCTTATTGCTCACTTTGATACAAACTGTGTGTTCTATTTTGCAAGTTGTTCAGTTTGATTAATAATTTGTATAATTAGTTCTACTTTAGTATTTCTTGCTTATATTGTTGTAATAGTTTTTGTTTTCTAATTATATAATTTCAATGTTGAAATAATGAAACATATATATGAAATAAATTTTATTATATTATCATATATGAGATATATTATTGTTCTATTCATTTTATTTTGTAACTTAAATTAAACTTAAAAAAATTGTATATATAAGGACTTAAAAAGAGATAAAAAAAATAAAAGAATGATCTTATACTTCAAGTTCCATAAATTATTTGATTTTAAAAAATTTGTATTTTGGAACAGCGCACTTTTGCTAAATTAAATTTATGAAAAATTTAATACTAACAACCATAATTGAGTTTTTTTTTAGATGTATTTATATTTTTAGTCATTTTTTACTTTTTTTAGTGTTGATTTGAATAAAAAAATTTAAAAATCTTTTTTAGTGGTAATATTAATCTATATTAATTTAGAATCCTAACGTTTGCCTAATATCTGTCCACCCTTTAATTAAAATCATCACTATGTTAGTATCTTTTTAATATTTCTATTAAAAACTAGTAGCAATAAAATTATACTCATATAAATTAATGCAATAAGGTTATATACTTATCACATATTTCGTATATTTTTATTTTCTTAAATTCTATAAATATAAAATATGTAATTCTTTAGCAGCAATATTAAATGTATACACTTTTTTTTTTCTTATTGAGCAAGAAATCTAACTTGGTATTAGAGCCATCTCTAATTAGCATTACTAATACAAATAATACTCAAATAAATCAATGCAACACCTATTATCTAATGCCTATATTGCATTTGCGGGTAAAAGAGTAATTGAATAAACATTGAAAAAGCCAGTACCTAAAGATTTACAAGCAGCTGAATATTTATTCCATAAAAATTTTGCAGCACCTATTAAATTTTCAAACACAAATTATCTTCTTTGAAAAGCCCTAGTGTTACCAAGCATTAAGGCTAATAATTGAGAGAGTTTTATTGATGGTAGTAAAGTAGCTCCAAGGAGGATGCTGGTGAGCGTGGATGCTAAACAGAATATAGTCACTTATGTGAACCTAGAATAGTTGATTTGGGAAAGATAGGATCAGATGTTGATGTCCTAGTTGCTTGATCTTCAATAACTAATTAAGGGGGTTCTAGATTTAGTCCTTGAATTCACAAGCTCACTTAAAATGTTGACAGCACTACAAAAGTTGTTTTCTACATAGACAATAGCTAGAATCATGCAACGACAAGGAAAAAGGCCATGAGTATAAAAGACTGCTTTCACAAATCAAGGAATACAAGAAAAAGTCTCTTTTGCAGCTGATTATTTTAACTGCAAATAATATAAATTCAGCCACAAAAGTCTCTTTTGCAGCCAAATTGCAGCCAAATTTTATCGGTCGCAATAAGTCCCGACTCAAAATCTTTTCCTTTTTGCGACTGATTTTATCAATTACAAAAAGTATTTACAGCCAATTTTGCAATGAATGTGTATTAGCTGCAAAATGTATTTGCAACTGATATACAACAGCCGCAAATAATTTAAAAAAAAAAGTATTTTTTTACTATTATCTTTTATTCTCAAATATTTGATTGAAAAAAATATTAATTATTTTTCATATTTTTATTAACCTAAAATTAATCTCATTAAACTAATTTGAATATTAAATTAAAGGTCAACCAAATATCTAACATAATATTTGAAACATGATTTATATACAATGAATAATAAAAAGATAAAGTAAATTATAAAAAATATTTTATCATAAAACTTGAATATCATAATGTAATTTCACTCCAAAAAGAGAGAACCAAATCACTGATTCATCAATTTCGACCTAAATAAACAAATTAAGAAAGAAACTACTTCTTTTAGTTCATAAAGTTCAAGGGTCGCAACGGGAGAAATCTCCCCAATCCCTTTCGAGAGCAAAACATGTTCTCAATGGTCTACTTAACAATGCCTGCCACCAAAACACCATGTCAGTTAGCAGCAGTTCTCAACTTTGATAAAAGTTGTACAGCAAAATCACTTCCAAGTCCATCGAAATTTAATATAAAAATAAAAAAGAAAACGAAAGAAGAAAGAAATTTGTGAAAAAGTCCAACTAAAAAATCATGTCAAGCTCAAGAAAATTGTCAAAATCAAGAATTTTCAGGGACAGATGGAGGGAGAGAGACGTTACTTCCCCAGGAGAAATGAGTATGCTTACTGACCTGCTTTATTAGATACTTCCCCAGTGATGATAATAATCCTCCCTGAAAATAATTTAAAATGTAAAGAATGAGAGACATGAAAATAATTTAAATCAATCTCTAGTAATTGCCCTCTTCACATCTTCAACAAAGACGAATGAGAGACATGGGTAAGGAACATCAAATAAAACACAAGCAAAATCTAAACAAGAAAAACAAAGAGCAGGTGTTATATTACACCCAAAACTTTTATGATAAATATCTCCAAGAAGATTGTCCAATTTTCATGCATTTGGGCTATGATAAAAAGAATCTAAGCGTATATGCAGTATATATTCATTACAAAAAACACTGACAATACAATTAGGCAGATCCTTTTATAAATATTTTTGTCTGTGTGGTGTCTGCATTGATTCTGAGAATTGTCTTGGCCATGAATATTATATCATAATAATATAAAAAGTAAAGGCTATGTAATTCAACCCAGTTAAATAAAAAAATTAAGCTAACCTAATTTCTGACTCACAAAAAGGAAAAAAGAGAATCCTGCTAATGGATTTTTGAGATTTTAAACATAGTATCCACTTAAATTTGTTGCAATCGTGAAATAAAACAAATCCATTTTAGCAACACATGATTGCACTTTGAATACAATATAAAAGTATAGTGTTCATATGGACACTTGCCATAAAAATATAGGCTTTCATAGATACAATTATCACTAAGTATATTATAAAATACCAATTAATGCTAACTTAATCATGAATCAGAAAATTTGGCACTTAAAATTTTTAAATTTTAAACATGAATCAGAAAAAGTAAATAATTTTAAATTTTTAATGTAAAATAATATTTGTATCTTCAATATCAAAATAATTGGCATTCGATATATAGTTTAATATAAATAAACATTTTAGTCCCAGTTATTATGGACTATATAATATAAAAAAATTTAAATAAAATATTTTTAACATTTTATTTTTATATGTACTATATATATTTAAAAAAATTACATTACATTATTATATTTTCTTAAGAAAATTATAAAACTTATAATTAATATAAATAAAAAATACATGTATGTTATATATATTACAAATAAAAATAATCAAAATTCTACTTTTATATTTTTAATCAACATTAAATTAAATTATTCCTAAAAAGAATTTAAATAAGAGATAGTAATATGATATGTTAATAGAATTTTTAATTAGATATATTTTGTATTCTTATATTTAATTTTAACTAAAAATGTAGAAATTTTTTATTATTTTTGTTTGTAATAAATACAATATGTAGGCGTTCATAATTATTTCGAGTTTCAATAATTATAGACGATAAAAATTTAGTGTTTTACGAGTAACTTTTTCACTGATATCTAGAATCCAACAAAGTCTAAAAAAGTTGGTAAATGCTATTGTCATAATTCAATCATACACCTTTGAATATTAAACAACAAATAAGGGTTTTAATCAATTACGAATGATGGCGCTGCCATATATATTTTTTTAATATACACTTATATACATTCTCATTGGCTAATCGATTTATTTATATATGTTGTTGAGGCCATTTAAAGATATTCTTTCCGTGTGGAAAATTTAATACTAACAACCATAATTGAATTTTTTTTAAATATATTCATAATTTTAATCATTTTTTTACTTTTTCAGTGTTGATTTGAATAAAAACTTTTAAAAATAAATCAATACAAGACCTATTTTTTAATGCCTATATTGCATTTGCAGGGGGAAAAGAGTAATTGAACAAACATTGAAAAAGTTAGTACCTAAAAATTTACAAGTAGCTGAATATTTATTCTACAAAAATTTTGCAGCACCTATTAAATTTTCGAACACAAATTATCTTCTTTGGAAAACCCAGCATTAAGGCTACCAAGGGTTTTATTGATGGTAGTAAAGTAGCTCCAAGGAGGATGCTGGTGAGCGTGGATGCTAAACAGAATATAGTCACTTATGTGAACCTAGAATAGTTGATTTGGGAAAGATAAGGATCAGAGGTTGATGTCCTAGTTGCTTGATCTTCAATGACTAAGGGGGTTCTATATTCAATCCTTAAATTCACAAGCTCACTGAAAATGTTGACAGCACTACAAAAGTTGTTTTCTACAAAAACAACAGCTAGAATCATGCAACTACAAGGAAAAAAAAACCATGAGTATGAATGACTGCTTTCACAAGATCAAGTCTTTGATGGAAGAGCCGTTTTCATTTTTTCTTTTTTGGACTTATATTATAACTACCGAGTTTTTAAACATATGTATGTGTAAATTCAAAATACACATACATACACAAAAATCAATAACTTTTGATAAATATGCACTTAAATATATTAATAAAAACAACATTTGTTGTGAAAATAAGTTCTAAACTTTAAATATTAATAAAAAAAGACGAGTCTCACAAAAAGTTAATTTTATCAAACACTCCTTTTAACTTTACTTTTAATTCAAGTAATCAACAATACCTAACATATAAAGGTCTTTTATTTATTTTTAAAAGAAATGCTAAAACATGTGTGGGATTGATGCAATCATAAAAGAAGAAATCTTTAGTTATAAATCATTTAAAAATTTGTAGACAACACAATGCAGTAGAAATACGAAAGGAAGAATATAAAGAAAAGCCGTAAAAGACACACATATGGATCCATATTATTCATGCAATTATAAAAAATATAGGGGATAAAGGTACAATTGACAGTAAAAGTTAAAGTAGGGATCAGGAGTGAGCAGTTTTATATATAAATTGATTTTAAATATAATAATTATGCACAACTAATAAAAAAAATGAATATTAATATTTCATTTACAATTTATTTCATGAAAATATATAAAACATAAATATAATTTCATGCCAATAGTAATTTTCCTCTTAAATTTCCTGCAATTTTTCCTAGAACTTTCCGACATATTTTCTAGTGTAACAGAAAATAAAGAATGTAAAATTTGTCAGTTAAGATACACAAATCCATGTGGTCCATAAATGACTAAAAGGAGGAGACTTAAGTGTCAAACACTTTTGATTAAGTCTTTGAAGTTAAAATTAGATAGAAATTCTAGGGAATAGTATTTGACCGACTACGATAATGAATTTCAAAACATAATACTATATATGCTGGTGATTCCTCTGAGTGAACATAGAAGGGCTATGACCAATCACTTGGTAATATTGATTAGAAGAATTAGTCCACCAGAAAAAAGAATTTGAACAGAACGTATGGAAAATAAGTTACATCAATATCAAGAGTCAAACAAGAATAAATAGCAATAATTCTAAGTCTACCATTGACAGGTTCCATCACATTCGTTCTGGTAGCAATAACTAAATGTGAAATGATGAATATGCTACCAATACGTTATTTCTATGCCAATCTTGTAATTATTCACCTTAAGACACGAGGAAAAGTTAAATAAAGTAATTAGTCAAGTCCTCCTATTCATAATTAAGTCTAGACTTGCACTATGCCTTTGAAATTTAGCTCTCTCACTTTTTTCCACAATTACTACTATATATATATAAAAGCTAGCTGCCAAGATAAAAAAAGCCCAACATACAAAAAAGCAAGTTTCAGGAAATTGCCTTCTCAGGTTAACAAATGAGGACAAGAATTTGCTACCTGACTCACTTTCCTTCCATTTTTCTTTTTTGCATCACACTATCGCAAGCTGCAATTTTTGCTTCTTCCGCCAACGCCTTTCAGGAGAGAGATCGTGTTGCCTTGCTTGCTTTCAAGTCAATGATTAGTCATGACCCTGAAGGAATGCTGAACTCATGGAATGATTCTCGTCATTTCTGTAAATGGGAGGGCATTACATGCGGCCGCAGACACAGAAGAGTCGCCATCTTAGACCTGAATTCAAGAGGCTTGGTTGGTTCATTGTCTCCTCACCTTGGCAACCTCAGCTTCCTAAGAAAGATGAATCTAGCTAACAACAGTATCCAAGGCGAAGTCCCTCGCGAATTTGGCCGTTTGTTCAGGTTAGAAGTTCTCTATCTGTCCAACAATTCCCTTGTCGGAAAAATTCCTGCCAATTTGTCTTATTGCTCCAGGCTCACAGGCTTGTTGTTAGGAAGCAACAAGCTGGTAGGAAATATTCCGACGGAGTTTGTCTCCCTTTACAATCTCAAAGGATTATATTTATATAAGAACAATTTGACGGGAGACATTCCACATTTTCTTGGGAATCTAACCTCCCTAGTTGGACTATCTTTATCATACAATGCTTTTGGAGGTAATATACCAGATTCATTGAATCTATTGAAACATTTAGAATTCATTTCACTTGGCGCAAACAATCTCTATGGTACAGTCCCTCTCTCCCTATACAACCTTTCCTCTCTCTCTACATTTTCTGTAGCTCAAAATCAACTTCTTGGAAGGCTTCCACCAAGTTTAGGTCTTAATCTTCCCAATCTCCAATTTTTCCAAATTTCAGGAAACTTCTTAGTTGGATCCATTCCAATTTCTGTATCAAATGCTTCTAAACTCGAAAGGATTGGAATGTCTCGTAATAATTTTTTTGGAAAACTATCAGTTGATTTCAGAGGCATGAAGTATCTTTCAAAGCTAGTTGTAAGCTCAAATAATTTAGGAAGTGGCGAAGATGATGAGATGAGATTTATTGATTCTTTGGTCAACTGTAGCAACTTGCGTACTTTTGAAATTAGTGATAACCTATTCATAGGAGCATTACCTCATTCAATAGTTAATCTTACTTCTCAACTCCAAGCTTTATTAATCGCATCTAACAACATTTATGGAAGTATACCTTCAGGTATAGGTAACATCATTAATTTAGAAGTTTTAGATATAGGTGATAACCTAATTACGGGAAAAATTCCAAAGGAAATGAGAAAGCTTCAAAATTTAAGAGTTTTAATTCTTGCTGGAAACAAGCTCTCAGGGGAAATTGCTTCCTACTTCGGAAACTTATCAGCCCTAGAAAGATTTCACTTGGCTGATAACAAATTATCAGGAGCAATACCTCCTAGTCTAGGAAAACTAAAACAATTATTAGGCTTGGATATTTCCCAAAATGAACTCAGTGGAAGCATACCCAAAGAAATTTTCAACCTAACGTCCATGGCAATTGGATTTTATCTTCACACAAATCATTTGGTCGGATCTATACCTCCAAATATCGGTGATTTGACACTTATATCGGAAATTGATGTGTCTGATAATAGGTTGTCGGGTGAAATTCCCAAAGAACTTGGTCTTTGTTCCAGTCTTGAAGCCCTGTATATGCAGGGAAACTTTTTCCATGGATCCATTCCTCAATCCCTAAGTTCCTTGAAAGCTATTCAGTATATTGACCTTTCTCACAATAATTTTTCTGGCCCAATTCCACAATTCCTTGAGACTCTTTCCTTGCGGGAACTAAATTTATCTTTCAATAGTTTAGAGGGTCAGGTACCAACAAAAGGAATTTTCCCAAATTCAAGTGGGGCATCGGTTACTGGAAATACTGGACTTTGTGGGGGCGCTGCTGAATTTCGACTTCCAAATTGCACCAACAACACCCCTAACAAACAGAAGATCTCTAAGGCATTAAAAATACTAATCTCAATCGCAAGTGCCTTTTCCGGATTACTCTTAGTCTCTTTTATCATCTACTGTTGGCTCAGAAATAGAAGAGGAAAACAAAAACAACCTTCTTCATCTGCACTGGAAATAATTCTTTTGAAAGTTTCTTACGAAAGTCTCCTTAAAGCTACTAATGGGTTTTCTTCAACAAACTTGCTTGGTGTGGGCAGTTTTGGCTCAGTGTATAAGGGAAACCTTGATCAAGATGGTACCGTTGTTGCAATCAAAGTACTTAGGCTTCAACGACGAGGAGCTTTGAAGAGTTTTATGGCAGAATGTAAAGCATTGAGAAATATCCGTCACAGAAATCTTGTCAAGATCATAACATCTTGCTCAAGTATTGATTTTCAAGGTAACGACTTCAAAGCTCTAGTTTATGAGTACATGCCAAATGGCAGTCTCGAGAAGTGGCTACATCCGAATCTAGAAACAGAAAATGAGGAAGTTGAAGTTCAGAATCTTTCCCTTCTTCAGAGAATTAGCATCGGAATTGATGTGGCATTTGCAATAGATTATCTCCATCACCACTGCAAAGAACCAATCCTCCATTGCGATCTGAAGCCAAGCAATGTCCTTCTGGACAGTGATATGACTGCACATGTTGGTGATTTTGGGCTGGTAAGGTTTCAATCAGAAATCTCAAATTCAAATACAAGCAGCTCTGTCGGAGTAAGAGGAACAACTGGGTATGCAGTCCCCAGGTAACCAAAATTAAGATATTTTATTTTCCATCATCTAATGGTAAATCAGTCAGGTTTCCAAAAATTTTGATAACTTGTTCATATAAATTTTGTGTATGGCAGAGTATGGTCTGGGAAGTGAAGTTTCTACAAATGGAGATGTCTATAGTTATGGGATTCTATTGCTAGAAATGGTGACAAGAAAAAAACCCACGGATCTAATGTTTAAAGGAGACTTGAATCTTCATAACTTTTCCAGAATAGCCTTGCCTGAT
The DNA here is from genome assembly GCA_028052125.1 of Melia azedarach. Taxonomy (NCBI): domain Eukaryota; kingdom Viridiplantae; phylum Streptophyta; class Magnoliopsida; order Sapindales; family Meliaceae; genus Melia; species Melia azedarach. Next base: position 14,339,327 of record CM051396.1, read on the forward strand.
CGGATTATGGACATTGTGGATCCATCTCTTCTAAATGATGATGAAGAGGTGGGTACCACTAACCATAGGCTTAGGCAAACAAGAAGCAACAACAAAATGGAATGCCTTATCTCTTTGGTAAGGATTGGAGTTGCATGTTCAATAGAATCACCACAAGATCGTATGAATGTAACCGATGCTCTTCATGAATTGCGATCCGTCAAGAAAATCCATCTTGAACATACAAGAGTGTAATCTGCAAAAGAGGTATATATATTAATTACTTTCTCTTTTTTATTCTTTCACCTTTTGTTTTGACATATACTCCTTTTACTAATCACAGGGAAACGTACAAAGTAGAAAGTAAAATGTGATCCTAGACAAAGGAAGGTGATAATCAAATGATAAGGAGTAACTCTCGAGAGTAATGATTTCAGTTACATTGTATTCGATGTTTTTTAAATAGAAAGGTCTGGAATTTTTCTATTGAGGTTTAAATTATTGTTAGAATTTTATGGACTATTTGAATTCAAAATCTTTTGGTTTATTCTTCCATCTTCAAACTAATTCCACTAGCAACAATCTTTGACTAGCAACAAGTTGAATAGAAGTAATTTTTTATTAAAGAAGAAAAGTGGAAGGCAAAAAAATGGTTGAAGATATTGAAAAAAATAAGGTTTGTGATTTTATTGACTACATCATGTATAAAAAGGGAGTAAGTAATTTATCAAATAGATATATTAGCGACATGACAATCAATAGTGAGATAAAGATGAAAGAAGAAATAAGAGAAATATTAGTGTGTATGTGTGTGTATTGAAAAATTATACGATTGAATGTTTGTTTCATTGTAAAAATTTGTACTGATTTTTTGTATGAGTGATTGTCTTTATTGTGTGTATATAATACTTATACCATTCTTATATATTAATGAATCTATTTTATTTAAATTAAAAGGTGTCTAATTTTTTTTTCCATCGAAATTTAGTATCAAGATCTCCCGTGTTTCAACCAGTATTTATAAAAGATTGTCGAAACTCATAAGTTTAAGAAAAAAATTAATTTTTTTATCTTTTCTAATATCAATTAATCAATGATTGTTCGTAGGAGCACAATAATTGGAAAGTTTATAATTTTCAATGCTATATTACTCCATATATAATATACGTATATATATATATATATATATATATATATATATATATATATATATATATATAGAAAGCTTGATTGTTAATATAATTCTATTCATAATTGCCTATAGAGACGACGGAAATAGATGAAAAAGTTCCATAAATAAAAGACAATTATTACTTTAATTTTTTAAGTAATAATTAAATCTAATAAGATATGTAGGCCATCATATATCATTGACACCAATAATAGTTTGTAGATAACATGATATTTAGTGGGAAATCAAATAATTATTTCATATTTTTATATGATAAAAGTTATGCCCACTAGGATAAATAATGTCAAAATTCTAGGAATAAAAGTAACATGTCGTGTAGCTTCCAATTACAACAGAAACAACAATGTTGTGAACATAAATAAAAATACATTCCTTGCATTCACCTGTTTGAGCCCTTGAATTCTATTAAGCAACTCCGCCCGCGATTCATTCAGTTCCTAAGAACGACAACAACACACTTTCAGAAAACTGTAACAGCACTAAGGCATAAAAAATAAAATAAATAAATAAAAAGAAACCTAAAATGGAAAACATACCGCGATTTTCAAGCCAACCGGAGTAATATTTTCTTTCTTCTGAAAAAGAGTTAAATAAATTAATTAATTAATAAGATCTAATATTAGACATAATAAAAGAAAGAGATAAACAGAGAATGTATACATGTACTGGTGCAAGAGGAGCAGCTGCTGGCACTGAAGCAGTTGAATCAGAGTTATCCATTTGCAGAGACTGAATTGATTTCGAATTTTAAAATTAAAATAAAAAAGAAGGAAACTTTTTTAGGGTTTAATTGAAGACAGATTTCACAACGTTTGTCGCCGTTGTTGGATTTTCAAGTGAAGTTCGGTCCTGATCTGAAGACGAAGACAATAGAGGACGACGTTTCCGTTTGAAGATTTTGAAACAGAACAGAATGGAGTTTGAATTTGAGGTTTAGGGATGCGTTTGGGCGGGCAAAAAATGAAAGTGATCTGAAATAAAATCAAATCACGCAGCTCACGAGGTGATTATTGAATGAACGCGCACGAGTGGGGCCACATTTGATTATTGAAGTCTGAGAGAGTGTGTCTTGGGTATAGTAAGTCTGATAATTCTGAGCGTGATTGATACACGTGGCTTGATTTTACTCGTTGGAGTGGTAAGTAAAATTATCCAGGAAAATCGGACAGGGCTGGATGGGCCGTAGAAGACCCCTGCTTAACAAAGCCAGCCCCAGCCCACGAACATAGTAAAATAAAGTTATGCCCACTAGGATAAATAATGTCAAAATTCTAAGAATAAAAGTAACATGTCGTGTAGCTCTATTGTTGGGCATCCACATGAAAATATTCATCTCAACATACCCATTAATGTAAGTTATGAAAGATTGCGATGAAACCTCCCCACAAAATGAATGAATGATAAAGGCCTGGAATAAAATAACCCGAGGCAAAAAAAAATGTGATGCGTGTATAATAAATTTGACCTGAAATCGCTGTGAGACTTGATCTTGCTTAGAGTTTGAGGTGAATGCAATTAATATGGCATTATTATCAACCCATGAGAGAACATCTTGGCCAATGATGAAGTGACATGTGGAAAGAGTATAGTAAGACAACCAACAATTGATTTACTTTTTTTTTGAACCAATGCAAGCATAATCACTTCTCCACAAAGTCAACAAGGGCTTATGATAACTAAGAGAAAGAGATGAAAAAGTGCCATAAAATGAAAAAAAATTGTTACTATAATTATTTTTTAAGTAATATTGAATTTGATAAGATATGTAAGCCATCATATTCATTAACACTAGCAACAGTTTATAGATAACATATATTTAGTAAAAAATCAAATAATTGCTTCATATTCGATATCATACTATTTTGTCCACTAAAATAATAGTATATTTCTATATCATACTATTATCAACCCATGGGAGAACATCTTGGCCAATTGATGAAGTGACATGTGGAAAGAGTATAGTGAGACAACCAACAGTTGATTTACTTTTTTTTTTTAACCAATGCAAGCATTAATCACTTCTCCACAAAGTCAACAATGGCTTATGATACTAAGAGAAAGAGATGAAAAGTGCCATAAAATGAAAAAAAATTGTTACTATAATTATTTTTTAAGTAATAATTGAATTTGATAAGATATGTAAGCCATCATATGTCATTAACACTAGCAACAGTTTATAGATAACATAATATTTAGTAAAAAATCAAATAATTGCTTCATATTTCTATATCATACTATTTTGTCCACTAAAATAATAATGTTAAAGTTCTAAGAATAAAAGTAACATGCCATGTGGCCTTATTTTTGCACCCATATGAAAATATCCATTTCGCCATGCTCACCAATGTAAGTTATGAAAGTTGCACCGCAATGAAACCTTATCATGAAATGAACGATATTCAAGGGCCTAGGACAAAATGACCTATGACTAAAAAAAAATGTTGCATGCTTAACAAATTCAACAAGAAAGAACTGCAAGAGTTGACCTTGCTTAGAGTCTAGGGTGAATGCGATTAATATGACATCATTATTATCCCATTAGGGAACATTGTGGTGAATGACGGAGTGACACATGAGAGGGTTATAATAAGACAACCAATAGTCGATTTACTTTTTTTTTTTCGAGCTAATGGTGGGCATAACTCCTTCTCCACAAAGTGATCAATGGGATTATAAGAATTAAGAGAAAGAGAAAAAAAAGTACTATAAAATGAAGGTAAATTGTTACTTGATTTTTATAAGTAATAACTTAATCTTATAAGATATGTAGACTAGTATATATCACTCTCACTAGCAACAGTTTATAGATAACATGATATTTATTAGAAAATCAAATAATTGAGTTTATCTTTCTATATGATGTTATTTTGCCTACTAAGACAAATAATGTCAAAGTTCTAGGGATAAAGTAATATGCCACGTGCCCCTATTTTTGGGCACCCATATGAAAAGGTCCATCTCAATATGCCCACCAATGTAAGTTATGAAAGCTTCACCGCGACGAAACATTAACTCGAAATGAATGATATTTAAGGGCTTGGGACAAAATGACCTAGGACTAAAAAGAAAAAGTGATGTGTCTTTAATAAATTCAATGAGAAAACACTGTCCAGAATTTACCTTGCTCAAAGTGTAAGGTGAATGCTATTAACATGATCAATGATAGAGCAACACATAGGAGGTTATGGTAAGACAACCAACAGTTGATTTATTTCTTGTCCAAACAAATGACGGGTATAATTCCTTCTCCAAAAAGTCATCAATGGGCTTATGAGAACTAACAGAAAGAGATAAACAAGTGTCAAAAGAGTAAGAAAAACTATTCTTTTAATTTTTTAAGTAATAATTGAATATTATGAGATATGTAGGTTAGGATATATCACTCACATCGGAAATAGTTTATAGATCATATGGTATTTAGTAGAAAATCAAATAATTGCTTCATGTTTTTATAATTATATATGATATTATTTTGTCCACTAGGACAAAAATGTCAAAGTTCTGAGGATAAAAGTGATATATTACATGTTCCTATGTCTAGGCACTCACGTGAATCCATCTCTACATTCCCACCAATGTAAGTCATGAGAGCTTTACGGTGGTGAAATCTCACTACAAAATGAACAATATTTAAGAGCCTGGGATAAAATGACTTAGGACTATAAAAAAGTGGTATCTAGTTAATAAATTCGATAAAAAAGCATTACAAGGAGTTGATCTTGCTCAAAGTTAGAGGTGGCTAATGATAGAGCTAGACATGAAAGGGTTATAATAAGACAACTAATAATTGATTTACTTTTTGTCCAAACAAATGGTTGGCATAATTCCTTCTCCACGAAGTCACCAATGAGCTTATGAGAACTATGAGAAAGAGATTAAAAGTGCCATGAAATGAAGCAAAATTGTTCCTTTAATTTTAAGTAATAATTGAATATGATAAAATATGTAGGCCAACATATATCACTCATACGGGCTGTAGTTTATAGTAACATAGGTTATGGGTAACAAGATATTTAGTGGATAATAAAAGGGCAAATGACATATAGACCTGCAATTTATTTTCTGAATAACACGTATACCCCAACTTAGAAAATAATTGTCAAATATATCCTTTGTGTTAACTTTTTTTCGGTAATATTAATATTTTACTCATGTTGACTGGTTTAATGATAAAAATACTTATTAAATCTTATTTGATAAATATAACAATATAAGTACCCTTCTTTACAATTTTTAGTTGATTTTTTAGTTAAATAAATTAGTTATATGAAGACAATATTATTTCATTTTAAAAATTAAAAGTTTAATTTATTTTCAATTCTACTTTTTTTTTACTTTAATGTTTCCATCTTTCTTTCATTAATTTTAAAGTTTCCATCTTTTTTTATTTTTGATTTTAAAGTTTTCATCTTTTTTTCTTTTTTATTTTTCATTGTGATCCATAATTAAAGCAACACTCATATTAGCAAACAATAATCATAAATTCACTGACAGAAAAATAGTCAAACAATATAAAACTAATTAAAAAAAATGATATTTTTATATATAATGTGAAATTGTTCAACATATTTTAAATTTTCTTTCAATAAATATCATTATTTTTTATGTTATTTGACTATATTTCTTGTAATTTAGTGAACTTATGATTATTGTATGCTAATATATAGGTGTTGCTTCAATTATGGGTGAAAAAAATATAAAATAAAAAAGGTGAAAACTTTAAAATCATAAATCAAAAATCAGAAAAAGAAAGATAGAAAACTTAAAATAAAAAAAATAGAATTGAAAGTAAATTAAACTTTTACTTTTTAATTGAAATAATTTTTTTTCATAACTAATTTATTTATCTAAAGGAATCAATTAAAATTTATAAAGAAGGGTATTTATATTATTATATTGGTCAATAAGAGTCAGGGTGCATTTTGTCATTGAACCAATCAGTATTAGTTAACAATTAATATCAGCAAAAAAGTTTTACGAAAACGATTTGTTTGACAATTATTTTCAAAGTGGGTTGTAAATATTATTCAAGCAATAAAATGGGGATCCAAATGTCATTTACTCAAAACAAAATAATTGTTTCATGATTCTATGATTGTATATAATGCTATTTTTTCCACTAGAACAAATAATGATAAAGTTCTAAGGATAAAAGTAATATGATATATGGCCCTATTTTTTAAAATCGTTATGGAAATATCCATCTCGGCATGCCCGCCAATGTAAATCATGAGCTCAATGCGGCAAAACCTCACTACAAAATGAATGGTAAATTAGGCTTAGATGGCCCAAAATCTAAGGGCTTGGAACACATTGACCTAGGACTAAGAAAAAAGTAATGTGTACTTAATAAATTCAGTGAGAAATCGCTCTAAGGAGTTGACCTTACTCAAAGTCAGAGGTGAATGTTACTAATGTGGCATCATCATCATCCTATTAGGGAACATCATAACCAATGATAGAGCGACACATGGGAGAGTTATAGTAAGACAATGAGTAGTTGGTTTTCTTTTTGGCCAAATGGATGACGGACATAATTCCTTCTCCACGATGTCATCAATGGGCTTATGAGAACTAAGAGCAAGTAGGGCCTAAAATCTCTTGTGGTAAAGTGGGTGGATCACGTGAAAAAATGGTGGCATCACTTGTAACAATGGCACCTACATAAACTGCCGAACCAATTGGGAGGATTATTTTTAATTTTATTCCTAAATTTATTGACAATCTTCACAGATAACCTAAATTTTTGAAAAGTCATCAATAATAACCCTATTAACAACATAACACCATTATCTTTAAAAGTTCAAGAGTAAAATTGAAATTTTATAAATATTTATAAAATAAAAAATAATTTAAGGGTAAATTTATAATTGCACGTTATATTTACTAAATAAAAATGTATTATAATTTTATCTCTCGTTCTCTTCTTTTTCCTTATCTTATCTCTTTTATCTCTCCTTCTCTTCTTCCTTTTTCTCTTCTCTCTCACTGCTATTCTTTGCTAGATTTCTTCTCTTTTTGTTCTAAATCTGATAGTTGGATTTTTTTTTCTCTAAACATAAACGGTTGTATTTAGTTGTATTTGGATTTGATTTGATTTGATAATTGTATTTACCTTAGAGAATTCTAAATTAAAATGGATTTAAAATTTGGAGATTTGAGAGCTTGCCAACAATGGAAGATGAATGCATGTTGTTAGTTGTTGACTTCTTGGTGTTTTGCCTCAAGCAGCTATGTTGCAATAGTTATATTTGAAGATGATGATGATGATGATCCGAGGAAAGGCAGTGAAGGTTTGACTCCGTTTGGTGGGTGAAAGTCTTGGGTTGGGTTGGTGAAATTCCTAGGTTGTATAGAGAAGCAAAAAGCTTTGGGCGGGTGAAAGATGATGATGATGATGATGATGATGAATAGAATTGAAAGTCCTGGGTGAGTGAAAGATGATTAGGGAGAAAATAATTTATTTAATAATATTACCAATTGGGTTAATTAAATAATGATGGAGAGAATAATTAAAAAATTATTCTATTTAATCAATATTATGTATTGGGTTAACTAAATAATAATATAAATGGAGATATTACATTTTTAAGGAATTAATTTAATTAAATTTAAATATATAATTAATTTTTTTTGGGTATATAAAATTATTTATTAAATATAAGTTAATTTTGTCTTTTTATTATACATGGGGATATTTTTGTCTTTTTGTTATTTTCTGTCAAAATTAACGATGATATGCTGTTAGTAGGGTCATTGTTGATGACTTTTAAAAACTTTAAATTATATATGAAAATTATTAATAAATTTGGAGATAAAATTGAAAATAACTACAATTAGAATTAGGTAAAAACCTACTCTGAAAAATAAGAAGAAAGAATTTTCTTTCTCTTTGATTTCAAGTTTTGCATTTAAACCAACGGAAAACATTTTTCTCCGATGGCATTAGATTTGACTTTAGCGTCTAAGGACATTCACCGGTGACATCCTTTTTATTTTTATTATTTGTCAATTGATAAAATAAAAGCTAAAAGATGATGAATAAAACCTAAAAGACAATGACTGTAACATCCCACATCATTGATGAGAATAAGATTAAGTTAGGTTATAAGCCGCAGATCTCCTTACTAAAAAGATGTATTGTAGGCTGCAAAGTTCAAAAAAAAAAAATCGATAGGCTACAAGAACCATTTTTTCCATCATAATTTTCACCATTAAATTGTTAGTTCTCCCACTTTATTAATTATAACATTATCAACCATCTCTTACATTTTTTTATTGTTAATTTTCGTATTTGATTAATTGTAACACTGTAAAACATCTCTTTTATTGTAGCTAAATGTAAAAGAAGTGAAAGTTTTTGAGTGAATTTTTATTAATTGATGAAATAGAAAATGACAATTTAATTCGAATTTTCTAAATTTTAATTAAAATAAAAAATTTAATAATTCAAAATTTTCAAGTAGTGAGAAACTCGAAACAATTATCATAAAATAAAAAAATTAATAAAAGATTTAATTCTTCTTTTAAAAAAATATGAATCACTCTAGTTGAATGTTCACACAATGTTCTTTTTGGCTAGAATCTAGAATCTATATATATATCCATATCAGTCTAGAGCTTCAATTCAACAGATTATCAATCAAAAATCAATTATTAAGAGCTTAATTAATCAAGATAATAAAAAATCAAGGGTTTTTTTTTTTCATATAGTTGCAGTACATCAAATTAGTATTAATATCATTTACCACACTGCATTAATTGAACACACTGATATTAATACAAGACCTTAAGAGTGTCTTTAATCGTATTGGATTATGATGGATTACATTGAATAAAATATAATATAATATTGTGTTTGGTATTTCATTATATTTTAAAATATCAACCACATAAAATTTGCAATTATTTAAATGCATAATTTATTTTTATTAGTGATTTAAAAATTTAAAATAACTTTTCAATCAGCAGAAGTTGTCGCGCTTAAGTGTTACACTCATAAAGATAACTTCTCATTCACACCAGTGTTTCTTTTCAAGATTTTTTAGGTAGTTTCTACAATGTTAATTAAACATGGTGGAAGATAATATTTAAAGGGGAAGATAATAGCAAGGAGCAGGATTGATTTTCATGTATCTATAAAAGACTTTTATAATGATAAAAGTTCTTTTAAATTTTTGGATGCGGTTTGCTGACACTAAAAAAAACTTTTGAGAATTAAAAAAAAAATTATTTTTCTTCTACTAAAAGAAATCCGAAATTTAGATTTTTTGTAATAGGACTTCTTTAATTTCTTAAAAGATAAAATGGTCTAAAATACTTTTAATTTATTTAAAAAATTTTGTTATTTCTTTAAGATAGAATATTAAAAACTTGTCGACTGAAGTAATTACTCAAATTTTCTCAAAAATTATTTATAACAGCTAAAAATTAATAAATTTTTGTTAAAAAATTTACTTCTAAAAGCTATACAAAGTCGGCAAAAATTAGGTTTCGGTTTAGATTTTTTCAAAAAATCGACTCGAACCAAAGCAGAGTTCAATTTTTAAGAAGCAAATTGAACTTTGAAATCGAACTAAACCTGAACTAATTTGGTTTGATTCTGTACCATAATTCGGTTCCAGTCTCATAAATTTTAATTTTTTTAAGGGTATTTTATATAAATTCTTTTTCAAAAACTATAGACAGAGAATTTTGTAAAATTTATAAAACAATTTCATTTTTTAAGAAAATATTTGAAAATTTTATTTAAAATTTGTCTTCATTTGTAAATTTTATTAATTTTAATGCTTATATGAAAATATTTTTCTTTAAGTTCAGTTTTAATCAATTTTTGGTTTAGATTTGACTTTTAAGTGAACGTGAATTAAATCAAACGGTTTAAAATCGAATAGAACTAAACTTGCTTTACAAATCGAAACTAAACTGAACCATTCAGTTTGGTTGGATCTTTTTGCATAATCCTATTTTAATGTTATAAATTCATAAATTGGTAAGACAATGGTAGATTTATTTTTTTGTCTAAATACTAAATTTTTCTGAATATTTAAATCTTAATTGTTTTGTTTATTTTTCTATCTGAAATTTGAATATAAACATTAAAATTTTGTTTTTCTAGACTATAAAATGCTTGAAAATCAATACTTTTGTATTTTTAGTCTTATAATTTTTAAAGATGAAATAGATAACAAAATCACTATAAAAATTATAAATAAAATAATTTTCACTCATACACATAAACAAAAACTATTTTGATGTTAAACTTTTTAGAAGTTACTTAAATAGCATATTTAGATTTTTAGCATTTAGACACGAAAAATTGCTTTTAACAACTAAAAAGATAAAATTAGATTTTTATAAACTTAATTATAAAAAATAATTCTTTATTTTTCTTCTTCCTTTTCTTTCTTCACTATTTCTTTCCTTTCATTATTCCTCTTTTTCATCATCTCTTCCTCTTATTTTTTTTATTAAGAAAAAATTATAATGAGTTTGAAAACAAATTGAAATTAGTTAGTTGATATTTTTAATTTAGAAAAAAAAATTAATATATTCAAATCATATAATCTTTGCAAAAATTAATTAATTGAATTTACAGAAGATCAAAATCCCCAAATTTTCTCTCCGAAATCTATCCTAATTTTTTTACATCATGTTAATTCGAGTAAAAAAAATATAAAAATTCTCATTACTTTATTTTTCAAAATAAAACGTTATAGAAAATATTTATTTTATAATAATAATAATTTTTTAAATTTAAATTTCAATATAGTTAATGTACAAATATGTGTATGTGTTATACTAAAAAAATTAATGATTTTTTTCTCAAAGGTTATTTTCTATATCTTATGAAATTAGATAAAATCTAATAAAATATATGAATCAAATTAAAATTAAAATTTTTTATTTTTAGGTTTTTAAATTTCAATTAATTGATTTTATTATTAAGATTATGAGATATGAATAAATTACTCTTGTTGTGTATTTTTTTTTATATGAATTGAGAATATAAATGGAGGAGAAAGATAAAGACAAGAAAAAAATAAAGAATTATTTTTTATTAGTTTAGTTTATAAAAGTATAATTTTTATCTTCTTAATTTTTAAAATAAAACATGTATCAATAATATGATAGCTTTCATAAATTTTTGGGTTGAATTAAAAATTATTATATTAAGAGAGATAAATTAAAAATTACCTCAACTCATAATAATGGTTAAGAAGCAGACAGAAGTTCGGTCAACGGATGTATGTGATATATATCAAAACAATTGGACCTAAGTGATACATTTTAAAAAATTTAAGGACTTTTCTATCTAACATGTGGAACAGAGCAACCTAAATGACATGTCCTAAAAAATTAGGGACCAAAATGGAATTAATGGAATTACCTCGGATAATAACACATACTAAGTTTCTATGTCACATGCTAATATTTTTTCTTAAAATATTTTAACTAGAGTCGAATTTAAAGAAAATGATTTTACTTGGTTACAATATACTGAATGTATCTTGACATTAAATGAAATTTGAATATAAAATTTTAAACTTCAAAACTCAAACTTTTGATATAAAAGTTGAAACGCTTAACGAAAACTCCTTTGCACCTACATTTGAATACTCTTCATAGTGCTTAAAGCCTATGAATCCTCCTCCACCGTTGTTCACCACCAAGCAACACCATCACTATCATCAGATCATGATCCTATTAACTTTATCAGAAAACTCCTTGAAGAAGCAGAGACATAGGCTCATACTTCCAAGAACAAGTCGAAACCACTGCCATTGAGCCAAGTACTCATCACCATTCCCATCTCTTTGAACTACCTAGGTCGAAAGTTAGCAACGGATGGGCGTTCTGGAGGGAAGTTGTTTTAGAGATGTTCGGAGTTGAAGGATGACGGTCTTGAGAAAGACGAATTGACTTCTAAAGGAGTTGAAGGATGGTGGAGAGAAAATTGAAGAGTGATGGCCAAGAGGTTTGTGGTGGCATAGTGTTTGGCTAAAGAGAAAAGTAAAGAAGCTGCAAAGAAAGAGGAAAAAAGAAACGAAAATAGAGGTTTGTGGTGGCATAGTGTTTGTGGTGGCAATGTTGCGTGTGGGATCTATATATTGTTATGTGGGATCCACTGTATATTTAACAGGACCGATATAATTTATAAAGTGTAATGTATTTTAATAATTGTCCTCAAAAATAAGATTTTTACCATTAGTTTAACTAACAGATAAGGTAACGAGGTATATTTTAAAATACAAGGTGGTATTGAGGTATTGGTCGTTCTCCCTAAAGTTGTACAATTTAATTACAAAAATGCCACTACCGCTATATTCAAAAGCACTGAGGTCAACGTTACATTGAGTCTTTATATAGTCACATTTTATTTAATAGGTCAAATCCTATTACTTTCGATATTTTCGTGATAATAAATTTATGAGAAGTTCGATTTAAGAACACATATTAGCCAATGAGGTGACTCTTTTAATCATAACTAATATGAAACATTATCTTGTCGAAATTATAGCCAGGCATATCTGTACAGACTGCGCCAGGAGTTAAAATTTTAGCTACATGGTCTCTTGTCAACCCAATTTATGAAGTTGAAGGTGATAGTAGTACTAGATTTGTTCCATACAATATAGGTTTAGTAACGTCAATGGCTTGCCCACATATTACTCGTAGAGCTGCTTTCGTGTGTATATATATATATATATATATCGCCCACCAAGTCTGCAATTATGACCACTGGTAATGACTCTATATATATCTCTTGATCTTCCATAGATCTACACAAAAAAATAACTTAGTTTGGCGTGTTATAAACCTATTCCATTTGTGTTATCTTTGTAGCTACTCCAATGAGTTTAAGCAAGAACCCAGATGCCGAATTCGCATGCGATTCAGTAAAAGTTTTTGCTTTCATCAAAAAGTTTTATTTAAAAAAAAAAGTGTGCAAGCTAGGCAGGCCCAAGATCTTAGAATTTGCTTGAACTTTTTATTTATAAGTATTACATATTACTCATCTTTATAGATCACAAACATTATTGATAACGTACATTATTTGATTTCAATTCTATCTGTATCAGTATCCATCCCACTGGCGACAGAAACTAGCTAGCTACTAATGTTAATCAATGTCCTCCTCTAGCAGGTGTTGGGAAGAGTACAGGCAAAGAAAATAGTCTTGATGGAACTTTGGGAATTTTCCAGGGCCTGCTAGGCAGTGAAGGTCACCGCTGTTGGCAATGGTACAGCCTTCTTGGTGGGCGGAAGTTGTCAGGAATTCTAGGCAATGAGCCCCGGAGAAAGCTGGCAACAGAGGGGAAGCCTTAGGCGAAAAAGTGGTTCTTATCCTTGAAAGTGGAGACAAAGAGCCCTGCTGAAACCCTGAGAAAGATGGAAGCTTGGAAGCCTGCGGCGACATAGCAGATATTATGCTTGAAAGCGGAGGTATGAACCCTGAGAGAATGAAGATAAATTTCCAGCCTTCTGCGAGATGACTGATATTATTTTTGAAAGGGGAGACAGTGAGCCCATAGAGAAAGATGATCGAGTTTTAGAGCTTGCTGTTTGAAGAAGATAACGAGTTGCCACTGTTGTATTGGGGGTGGCAAGCAAGCAAGCGAGGAGAAGGGTTTGAATGAAGCAAATGCTTGAAGTTGAGGCGGCCATGATCTTAGAAATGAATACCTATTTGATGTTCTTGATTTTGTATGCAAATGAAGACATTCTTGTTTGGTTTTTATAGCTGAATTACTTGTCTTTGTGTGTGAATCTACGAAACCTTGTAATATGCTTTCAAATTTCAACATTTTATTTTTCCCAAGAAAAAAATTTCTATCCGAATTGCCTTGGACCAACTTTACAATCATTACAAAGTGGGCATAACTAAAACACATCAATTTATTTCATTATATATTAGATATCAAGTTTTAATTTAAATTTAAATTTTTATGTAATATGTTTCAAGTTTTCGATTGCATGAAAAGAAAAAGAAAAAATTAAGAGAATAATACAATGTATCGTAACTAAATCCCAAGAAAGTATAAAGATGGACTTGGTAGTATTTTTATATATATATATATATATGATCTAACGATGCATACGTTTATTTATTGCAATGTAAAATTTTCAAATAAACTTGAAATTTTTAATGCAAAACTTAGAAATATGAAATGTAAAAGGGATATTATCAGTTTTCTCCTCTGAAGTATTACTTATTATCAATTAGATGACCAAGAATAAAAAAATAAGCAAACATCTCCCCTAATTAGATGATAATGCTTATAATTTTTTGTTAAATGACCGAACTGTCCACAATCTCTCATGGACTTGAATATAAACAGTGAATTGGCTTGACAGAAAAGAGAGCAGTCCAGTCATTTAACAAAAAAGTAGAAGCACTATCATCTAATTAGGAGAGGTGTTTGCTTATTTTTTCATTCTTAGCCATCTAATTGATAATAAGCAATATCTCAGGAGGAAACTGATAATACCCCAATGTAAAATTTCAACTTTTAAACAAATATTAGTGTAATAATGCCTTCAATGTACGGTATCAGACTACACATGAAACATACAATTGCCATCATCAGATCTAAATTTATAATGCAACTAAACCAAATCCACTTAGTACACCTTTTGACTTTCATTCTTGTTAACCAGACTTGATTTTGTCTTCCTAAGATCTTATTGACTATTTATTAATTAATATGATAATAAGAGTCATACTATCCTATAGTCATTATAAGATATATTGATTTTTAAATTATATTTAAGTAATTCAACGTTTTAAATGCAATAATTATATCCTATAATTGCTGTGCTACAATTTTGCAAACTCCCTCAATACAATTTATAAGTCATCTCTACGTTAAATTGATTGTTGAATTCTATTTTAAATATTTTGATGATCTAAATATAGCAACCGTACCATATACCACTCTGTTATATTGTAATCTTTCCCTAATAATATTATATACTTTTTATATATTTATAAAATAAAATATAAAATTTATCTATAACTAACGTAGTAGATAAATTCCAGTTAAGAAACAACGAAACTTACGAGGTACGTATGCTTCCTCTTCTCATGTAATATCTTAATTTAATTGGAGTAATAACATTTTCTTCTCTATTTATTTTTAAAAAAATCACAAATAATTAAAAATATAAGTACATAGAAGTAGATATTTGACCTCTTCTATTAGTTAGGACGAGTAAAAATCGTAAGTAAGCGGATTTTATTCATATTATGTTAAGAGAAGTACAATTAAATTTTATATTGATACAAATCAAATAGGCTATAAGACAACCCACCAGATCCTTTACTATTCGTGTGACTGCATGTTGACACAACACAAGTTGTTTAACACTGTTAGATTTATTTTTAGCAATTTATTAGATTTAATTATATACTAGTCAATTAATTAAATTTACTGAAAGCATTAAATTAATTTTTTAACACAAATAATTATTTATATGATTTTGAATCACCTATTCCACATAGACCCAAGCTAAGTTATTGAACAATCTAATAAGTTATGAAAATTATAAACATTAATCAGACTTGCCTAGTTAACACAAATTTAATTTACTCGTTTAAGCAACTTACTTGATTAATACTAATTTTACCCCATATATATTGTCTCTAAACACACTTTCTAAAATTATTATAATACTAACATGACAATTAGTTAAAATAATTGACCAAAATTTTTATGAACAGACCAACAATATAGCATTCAAGTTTTTACTAAAACAAACCAAATAAAATTAATTAATCATGACTAAATAAAACACATTTATATTCAATAACATTGAACGGGTATAATAATTATTATATATTCGACTATATCATACGATTCTTTAATTTTTTGCTACAATATTAAAAAGCTAAATTAGAATTGTAACAAAGGAGTTAAAATATATCATAAGGCCAAATATATTATAGTATGACCTCCCACTCATAATCTCATAGCAGTGACAAATATATATTTAAAAAACAAATTATGACATAAATTTAAATTTAAGAGCTTGTAAAACATTGTCATGAATAGCCACTAATTTTCATTTTATTTTGAAAAAGCAGGAAAAATAGGGTGGTTAGGACAGGTTTGAAGTTACTAAGTCAACCAGAATTTCAATAATAATAAAAAGTACAAATTTGATATTTTACTAGTAATATTTCTCAATTTCATCTAAAAAATTTTATTAAAAAAAGGTGTGCAAGTCAGGCCATAAAATTTGCTTAAACATTTTATTTATAAGTGTTACATATTACTTATCTTTATAGATCATAAACTTTATTGATAACATTATTGAACTTTTAAACTGTGTATCCGTATCATCCCACTAGCGATAGAAATTAGCTACTAGTGTTAATCAATGTCTTCCTCGAGCAGGTGGGGGGAAGAGTACGGGCCAAGAAAATTGTCCTGATGGAACCTTAGGAATTTTCCAGGCCCTGGTCGGCGGTGAAGTCGCCGCCTTTGGCGATGGTGCAGCCTTCCTGAAGGCCGGAATGCCACCGGGAAATCTAGGCAATGAGCCCCACGAGAAAGCTGGCGGCAAAGGGGAGGCCTTGGGCGAGAAACCGGATCTTATGCTTGAAAGTGGAGGAAACGAGCCCTGTTGAAACCCCGAGAAAGATGGAACCTTGGAAGCCTGCGGCGACACGGCAGATGTGATGCTTGAAAGCGGAGGGAACGAGCCCTGAGATAGTGAAGAGCAATTATCAGCCTTCGGTGAGATGGCTGATATTATTTTTGAAAGGGGAGGTAGTGTGCCCAGAGAGAAAGGTGATCGAGTTCTGGGGCTTGCTGTTTGAGGAAGATGACGAGTTGCCATTGTTGTATTGGGGCTAGCAAGCAAGCAAGCCAGGAAAAGGGTTTGGATGAAAGAAATGCTTGAAGTTGAGGCCATGATGTTAGAAATGAAAACTACTTGTTTGATGTTCTTAATTTTGTATGCAAATGAAGACATTCTTCTTTGGTTTTTATACCTGAATTACTTGTCTTTGTGCGTGTGAATCTAGCAAACTTTGTAATATGCTTTCAAATTCCAACTTTTTTTTTCTAAAAGACAATCATTTCTATCTAAATTACCTTGGACAAATTAACATTACAATAATTACAAAGTGGGCATAACTATAACACATCAATGTTTCAACTTTTGTATGTTAAATATTTTGAGATTTAAAACTTCTAATTTTTATATTAGCTATCAAGTTCTATATTAAAATTTCAGTTTGGTGTGTAGTATGTTTCAAATCTTGAGTTATGAAAAAAAGAAAAAGAAAAAATTAACAATAATACAATGTATTATAAACAAATTCTATGAAAGTATAAAGATATGAACTTAAGGATATTTCATATATGATGTAAGGATACGTGTATTTACTTTGTTAATTAAAATATTTTCAAATATTTTAAGTAAAAGGGATAATGTGATTTACTTCTGACTTTTTGGGAAAAGGGAGATATCCCTTAATTTTTTTCCTAATCTTACATATCCTGATTTTCAAAAAAATTTGAGATACTCCTAAACACTATTCTAAGTACTATTATAGATATAAATTAATTATTTTACCCTCAACTATTAAAAATATTTAAAATTTAAATTTTTAATTTTTAAATAACTGTAATAACATATTTAAAAGCAGTCTAATATTTTATTGAGTATATATATTAGTATCCGTGCAATCGCACATTGATACAATTTTTTTTTTAACATTATTAATTGTATTAGAGTTTGAATATCCCATAAAGTATATATTATAAATATTGTATTTTAATAAATATCTACTTTGAAGAATCTTCTCATTTCAAACTACATACGCATAAGCTATGCTCTTAGATTCATGTGCTAACCTATGAATGTGGTTAATATTTTCTAATTTATTTATTGCTTGGAAAACATACATTGCAAAATTGTACACGCACATTAATAAAACAATAGTAAATCAGATTACAAAAGAAACATTCAATTGCCATCATCCCACGCAGTTTAACAAAATTTGACATTGATTAGATGGAGTACCTACCCAGATCTCAATTTATAATGCAACTGACCGAATGTACACTTTTGACTTTCAGTCCTGTTAAGTAGACTTCTTTTTTACTTCCTAAAAGATTTTATTTCCTATTTTATTATATATTATCATATAATCGTTGTATAGATATTAATAGATCATCCCCATTTTAATTTGATTGTTGAATAATATTAAATATTTTAACAATCTAAATGCAGTAACTGTACTATATAGCTGTCTTCTTGTAACATTGCGTTGATAATATTTTACTTTAAAATGAAATATAAAATTTATATCTCTAATTAATGTGATAGATAAAAGTAAAAAACTAATTAAATTTGTTATGGATTTAACAATTAATTATTGATACCATCATTTAAAAAATCATGTAAAAAATATTAATATATAAATAGAAATTATTTCTCACATTCATTTGTACGATTAATAGTACGTCAATCTTATGAGACTGGAAGTTTTAAATAAGATAACTTATTTCATATTATTAGTTTGTCAATTTGATAATGAATTAAAATCTCACCATATATAAATTGATTTTGAAATTAATTAACCATCATAATACTAATTAATTTTCCAATGTTATTATTCCATTCTTTGTAGAATTTTATCATCTCAATTGACTGGTAAGCAAAAGTTAATTCCTTCTACACTTTGAGTTTAATTTCAACAAATAGTGGGCAGGTATATATGAAGATTGAAAGGTAGTAGACTAAGTAAATAATTAATATTAGAATAAAAGTCAAGTTAATTCTAAAAATTTGGTCTAATACCCTTATTAATCTTAATAGTTTTAAAAATATTCTTAAAAGTATCAATTTATTAAAAATAATTATTATACTCTTATATAATTATATAGTTATTTAAGACGAGAAATCTTTAAAATTTAGAAAATACAATATATTTATGTAAAATATACTAACTAAATAAATAATAATATAATATTAATATATTATAAATTTATTATTGTTATTATTTTATTCATATTTTAAACATATATACATATATTTTATTTACATTACAAAATAATAAAAAATATTTATTATAAATATATTGTAAAATAAATAAATTTATAAATCTATATTTTATTAATAAATATTAATTTATTTAAGCTTTAATTTTATTTAATTTTTAATAACTAAAAATTATTTTAATAATATATTAATTAATTAGTTAATATATTTTATATAAATATATTATATTTTTCAAATTTTGAAGATTTATTTGTCATTTTTTAAATAATTATATAATTTTATAGGGGTATAATTGTTAATAAGTTGAAAATTTTAAGGATATTTTTGAAATTATTAGGACTAATAAAAATATTAAATCAAACCTTTAGATTAAAAGATACTTTACCATTATTATTGCTGAAATTAATCACATGTTTATGCTATATATTAATTTTCTTCCTCAAGAGTTGAGAAAATGTGCAAACTAAAAGGACTTGTTAAGTGAGAACCCAAGTTTATGCCAAATTAATGAACCTCTCGACTCCTCTATCTTCACACTAAAAACTTTATCACTATTTCGGGGAGACCAAATTAATTTCTAAAGAAAATTAACTTACTCCTAACGCATTATGGGATCAAGAATCTAAGAGAAAGAGCCTAAAAAACAAGAGTGAAAATCAACCTCTACGCATTTGGAAGGTTAGAGCTTACTACTAAATTAACATTTCTTAACTTAATATTCAAGGTTTTGATATCGTAACAATATATAAATATACTTCTTTTGGCTAGCTAATGTTATTCGTACAAAATTAAGCATGCCACAAGAAATAATTTATATGAATTAAACTAAAGGCTTTATAAAGAGAAAAATACAGACTAATACAAATTTTCCTTCGTTGGTATATAAAATTTTACAATATGTTATTTTTCATTTTGCATTTAAGGGTATTATAAATATATATACTTTAATGTTAGTGAGGGGAGTACATATATTTTCAATTCCATATAGGGTTTATACTATGTTTACAAATATTGATTAGGATTGTATTATGTAAGACAAAATATTTGAGTGAAGTCACTTATTGGTATAAAGATTTACATAGACAAACCCAAAAGATATATGAGTTATTCCTCAAAGAGTATTTTTTTTTTTAAAGGATTTAACATGAGGGATTTTTTCCAAAGGTAGAACTTATTTTGCTATATATGAAGCTATTTTGCAAATGATATGATTAAAAATTTCATAAATGGTCTAGAAGTTATTGATTTAAGTAGTAAAACTATACATATCTTATTATATCTATTCTAATAGAGTTTAATTTATAAGAAAAATAAAATATGAACATCAACATAAAATTTTTTGAGAAACATAAAAAAATATATGCAAATAGAGCTCATTTTGGTATATTTAATGACAAAAGATTTACTATAGTTACATTCTGTAAGGATAGTATGGATCATATGGGTTTTATTAGCTCAATTTTGGGCTTGTTCGTCTGATATCGCTTTTGATTTCTATTAGGTTAGTATGTTTCACATATTAAATAGCAAACTAATTTTTTTTAAAATTATCACTTAGGTCTAAATTATTTGGGTGAATGTCACTTAGATTCTTAACTAAACTTTTGTCCACTGTCAGGGTTAGTGAGGTGAGGTCATTTACAATTTATCCCTCATAATATTAATATTATTTAATTTAACTCAAAAATTTATAAAAATTATCATATTACTCCTCCATATTAATTATTTAATCATTTTTTGTTTTTATTTTTAAAAACTAAAATGAAAAAAATTATATTTTTATAAACTTAATTAAAAAATAATTCTTTATTTTTTTTCTTCCTTATCTTCCTAACTCCTCTATTTTTTTTTTTCATTATTCATCTTCTTCATCATCTCTTCCTCTTCATATTTTTTTATTAAGAAATTACAATGAATTTAAATAAATTCAAACTAATTATTTATTATTTTTAATTCAGACAAAAAATTAATATATATATATAATAATTTATTCAAATAACATAATTTTAGTAATAAAATCAATCAATTTAATTTATAGAAAAACCAAAACCCACAAATTTTCTCTTCAAAATCTATCCTAAAGAGAATTTATTTGTTACCCGAACTTTAACAATTTATGTACTTTTTACTCACTAAAAATATTAAAAATATAGAAATATGCTAAGTATAAAACTTTTTCATCATATTAATTCAGGTAGAAAATTATAAAACTACTCATTACTTTGTTTTTCAAAGTAAAACAGTAGTAGAGAATATTTGTTTTATAACGATAATAATAATAATATTTTGAATTTGAATTCTAATAGAGTTAATATACAAATATGTGTATGTGTCATATTGAAAAAATTAATGATTTTTTTCCTCAAGAGTTATTTTATATCTTATGAAATTAGATAAAATCTAATGCAAAATATAAAGCAAATTCAAATTAACAATTTTTTAGTTTTTGTTTTTTTTTTCAAGTTCAATTAACTGATTTTATTACTAGGATTATGAGATATGAATAAATTATTTTTTATGTATTATTTTTTTATCTAAATTAAGAATATAAATAGAGGACAAAAAAATAAAGAATTATTTTTTATTAATTAAGTTTATAAAAAATATAATTTTATCTTCATAGTTGTTAAAAATAAAGATAAAATTAAATTATAAGAGTAATATGATGATTTTATTAATTTTAGTATTAAATTAAATATTATTATAGTATGAGAGAGTAAAATGAAAATTACCTCAGCATACACTAACGGCCAACGTGGAAAGAATTTCGGTCAAAGGGCGTACGTGACATTGACCAAAATAATTTGGACCTAAGTGATGATTTTTTAAAAAACTTAAGGACCTTTCTATATAATATGTGAAACATACAACTTAAATGACATTTTCTGAAATATTAGAGATGAAGATGAAATTACGACCTTGAATGATTTGTTGAAATTCAGTCATAAAATTAAAATTATGAAAATATTCAACTAGACAATATCTTACTTGCCATATATGGAAGAAAATCTCATATACATCATGAGTCATGTATATATTGATATTATTTTAAGGTATCACTATCAGTTAATTAATGGGTAGTTTAAAGTTTAATGACCATATTAAGTTATTGAATTATCAGTTATAAGTATTTTATTTAACATATGACTTAAATTATATACAACCCATATGTAAGTTCATTGATAGATAAAAGTGGAAAGAGTAAAAGTTCTTGCAAGCTTAAAGTTTTATTGTAATATAGGTTAATTTAGTTAGGTAGTATTTATTTTTTTTCTGTCTAAAGTTTCAGCATGGCTGAAATATAAATTTAATCAAAATATGAATCTCATTAATATTTTTTTTTACTTTATATGTATGAATATAAATATTAAGTTGTTTATTTTTATAAAATAAAAAATAAAAAATTGATATGTTAATATATATACTTTATAAAATTTAAAATTAATATATTAAATTAATATATTAATATACTCAGATAGATCGTTGAATGCAAGGTAATATATAAGACCAAATACTTCTATGCAAGATGTTTTGTAAGACATTGACTATACGCGATCTTGTGCAAGACAAATTTGTATGACAATGTTTACACGTTACATTTATATAATTGAAGAATATAATTTTCTGTTCAAATTAATAAGAAAAAAAATTAGTCAACAAAAAAGGATCTTAGGTTATAGACTCATTATTATTTATCTTGACTACTGCTAGGCCTGAAGCAAAACTCATAGATGAAATTGTTAAAGACATGTTCAATAAT
Organism: Melia azedarach; assembly: GCA_028052125.1. NCBI lineage: Eukaryota > Viridiplantae > Streptophyta > Magnoliopsida > Sapindales > Meliaceae > Melia > Melia azedarach. The sequence continues at coordinate 14,362,276 of CM051396.1, forward strand.
TTGAACTGCATATCACCCTCAAGTGATTTTGAAGGGATAGTTGGACTAAGTTCACGCATTGAGAGAATAAAATCACTGTTATACATCGAATCACCAGATTTTCATATTGTTGGAATTTGAGGTATGGGTGGTGTAGATAAAACAATAATTGCTGGAGCAATTTTCAATGAAATTTCTCATTAGTTTGAAGGCAAGTGCTTCATGGCAAATGTTAGACAAAAGTAGGAGAAAAGGGGTGGATTGATACATCTTAGAGGGCAAGTTCTTTCTCAGCTATTAGAAGAAAAGCTCAAAATAGAAACCCCCAACATACCATGATATATTAAGGAGAGACTAGAAAAAATGAAGGTTTGTATAGTTCTTGATGATGTGAACAAATTCAGTCAAGTAGAATACTTAGCTGGAGGACTTAATCGATTTGGCTCAGAAAGTAGAATCATTATAACCACTAGAGCTAAACAAGTGCTAAATAATATATGGAGTGGATTACATTTATGAGGTCGAGGGATTAAACCACAACGAAGCACTTGAGCTCTTTTGTAATTATGCCTTTAGCACTTATCGCTTGATATTGTCATAAGGGACATATCAACCAAGTCATCTAATGCACAATTCATTGAATAGAGGTCATCAAAAATTGATTTCACGTAATCTTTATTATATCGCTTGAAAAAACATGCGATATTAAGAAAAATATTTTTCATTGTCTAGCTCAATTCATTTAACTAATCCTCAAAACATTATAAATACTAGGCTTAGAAATTAGTTTTAAGTTGTCCAATGCATTTTTCCAATCTTGTTTGCTCTTATGATGAAGGAATGAACCTAAAACTTTAAGAGCTAATGGATACTTTGCCAGCTTCCTTGATAGCATGATAAGATCTGCAGGATGTTGGTTTTGTTTAAAAGGCAAAATTACAAAAGTGCACATGAGCTTGCTGATAGTTTAATCCCTCAACTTGATAAACGTGATTCACATTATATCTATCAAGAACTCTTTTATTTCTTGTGGTTATAATGACTCTACTTCTTGAATCGAGTTGATCAACTCCTCCAGCCAAATATTCTAATTGTTCAAATGTTTTACAATCATCAAGAACAATAAAAACCTTCATATGGTAGAGTCTATCCTTCATAAACTGTGGTATATTGGGACCTCCTAATGCAAGATTTTCTCCCAATAAATTAAAAAAAAATTCTTTTGTAGTTGTTCTAATCCACCCCCTCTTTTAGATTTTTCTCTCACATTAGCCATAAAACACTTGCCATCAAAATCACTAGATAGTTGTTTGAAAATAGCTTCTGCAAGAATTATTTTACCTATACCATCGGTGACCCAAATTCCAACAATTCAAAAATCTTGCAATCCAATACATAATAGCGATTTAACTTGCTTAATTCATGAGTTTATTCCAACTAAACCTTTAAAATTAATGGAGACTAAGATATCCTCTAATTTTTTATAACATCCTTCATAATTGCATCTACAAGGTTTGCTTCAGGCCTAGCAGATATGAAGATGGAAAGAAAATTAATGGAGACTGAGATATCATCTAATTAATGAATCCAAAACATGAAATTTTTTTTTTTTATTACTTAATAAAGCATGCAAATGCCGTAAAGATAAAACAAGAGTTGATAGCTAGTTATACCTGATTTTAGTGGATTCATATCCAAATAGATAAGATGCTTCTTTCAATGAATCTCTCCATTTCTGAACTTTTTTTGGCATCTTCTTGAAATGCTTTTCGTGCTCAACGAAAGCTTTCCCATAACTTTCAATTTGCTTCCGTACTTCAGACGGATGAACATGGTAAAAAACAGGTATGACAATTTGGCCATTTAATTTTTTGCATTCAAAAATCTTGACAACTTCATCCAAACACCATTTGAAAGAAGCATAGTCTTTTGAAAAAATAATTACCGAAATTTTTTATCTTTCAATTGTATTTAAAAGAGTAGGAGAAGTCTCATTTTCTCTCTTAAGATCTTTATCAATAAAAGTCTTTACCTTTTTTTGACATAACCCATAAAAGAGATAGATGGCTAGTAAAAGTTTAACGAGCATCTTCTCCTCTAAAACTTAGGAAGACCTCATAATTGCAAGAAGAAAACGATGAAGATGAAGCCATGACTGAAAGAGAAAACAGAGATGCTTGAGAGTAAAGTATGTAAACGATGAAGATGAAGAAGACGATGAAGATGGAGCTTTAATTATTCTTCTAACCAGACTATAATTTCCTTCACTTTTTCTGCTGCTGTCTTTTTCTTCCGTGTTTCGCTGAAACTTCTGTAAGCTTTCCTCTCTATTTCTAAATAGTACGTATTTTTAAATTTCGAAAGAGACACTAAAGCATATGGGTCCATGTTGTTATGCACATATTGTAAGACTAAACCAAGAACCTCCTCTGCGGACTTTCGTAGTGCATGCATGCATGTGCTCTGATTTGATATATAATTTTATTCTATCGAGGAATCTTTCATTTCTTCAATTTTATTTCGTTCGTTTGAAAACAAGTCAATTTCTCGGAGATTGAGTTAGTAGTTTTTTAAACCACCACTACTACATATTTTGCATTCTTTTCAAACATGTGGCCGACCACTTACTTTAAAAGACGTGCTTGAGAATCTTTTACCACACATAGCTCCAACCCTCTCCCTTCATAGTGTGTCTATCCCCTTGAGCGAGCCCTCCTAAGCAACTGTCGACAACTTTGTTTTTGTTGGTGAATTTTATTTTTAGTTATTAATAATTATATAGTGTTAAATTGTATATATATCATAAGAGGGAAAGGGAATTTCACTTTCTATGATCACGTTAAACTTATTTTAATTCCGCTCCATATATTTTTTATATCTAATATCAAACAAATTATATATATTATTTATATAGTATTTATTAATTAAATGTAGTCGCTATTATTTTTGGAACAATACATTTTGTCGTTCATAAAATGTACTCTAGCAGCCTATTTCTACTTTTTACTAATATTATTTTATTATTGTTTCGCAGCACCAAAAGGAATGAATTTATAACAATTAACAGGTCCAATTAGATCAACAATTGAGACGACAATGTAATTTTGTTATGTCAATTGCTACATTACTTGTATCTAAGAGTTTGTGTGCGAGATATACTCTTTTTTTTTTTTATAATTTTGTTATAAATATATTTTTTTCATAATTTTATTCTTAATATGTTAATTTATTGTACATAAACTATTAAATATATTCGTCCGTATCATATCATGATTGATAGGATATGGATATTATAAAATAGAATATAGATAGGATATAGTAATAAATTGTAATATCCGTATAAAATGTGGATAAGATACGGATATTCTGAAATATCCTGCGGATATTCACATAGGATATTTATTTTACCGTTTTTTAATTAAATTGTTAAAACAACGTTATTTTGAATCTAATATAAATGGCAATTATAAGTAACTCTACATATTTTTCTTTATAATCAGTAAATATGATATTCTTTATAATATACTTATTAATTTAATTGATTTTATATTATATTACTATGAATATATAATACCTTAGAATTAGAAATTTGCATATGCTTATTCAAATGTTGAGATAAATATAATAATTAGTATAAACCATTAATTTAATTAATTTATTATTATAATGTTATGATACATGTGCGTAATTAATAACATATTATTATGTTCTTTTATAATATTGATATATATTTTAATATACATTATAATTCTAATTAATTTAATTAATTTATTATATATTGTTCTTTTTAGAATATACAATATATGAGTATATATTCTTTTTTTTAATATATATATAGATTGTTTGTACATGTTTAGTAAGACCTAGATCTATAGATTCTCTTGCATATACATACAAAAGCTACCTGAGATTACCGTGGGCATATTGTATTAATAGCAAGATAGTCATTGAGTAGACTCTTTAACGGCATTCATAAGACAAACATCCATGGAAAACATTATTTAACTAGTGAAAGCAACAAAAATCTAATGTCAGCTTTCAAAGTGAATTTTAATATTTTATTATTTTTATTAAATTAATTAATTATATTATATTAATAAGCAAAATATTATAAAAGTTAAATTACATATATTAAATTGAAAAACTATTTAATTTTATTTTTTAATTAAAAAATTTAAAATAAAATTTTAAAATTTTGACTGACCCTACCCTGATCAATTGGTCCAATTTCTTTCCGATCTCTTTTAAATACTAATCAGAGTTACCTGGTTAACACAAATTTAATTTACTCTTTTAATCAACTTAATTAATACTAATTTTATCCTATATATATTGCTTCTAAACACACTTTATAGAATTACTATAATACTAAACATTTAGTTAACAAACAAATTATGACATAAATTTAAATGTAGTAGAGTTTGTAAAACATTGTCATGAATAGCCATTAATTTTCATTTTATTTTCAAAAAGTAGGAAAAATAGGGTGGTTAGGATAGATTTGATGTTATTAAGTCAAACCAAATTTTAATAATAATAAAAAGTGAAAATTTGATATTTTACTAATAATATTTCTAAATTTCATCTAAACTTTTTTATTCAAAAAAAGGTGTGCAAGTCAGGCCATAAAATTTGCTTAAACATTTTATTTATAAGTGTTACATATTACTTATCTTTATAGATCATAAACTTTATTGAAAACATTATTGAACTTTTAAACTGTGTGTATCCGTATCATCCCACTAGGGACAGAAACTAGCTACTAGTGTTAATCAATGTCTTCCTCGAGCAGGTGGCGGGAAGAGTACGGGCCAAGAAAATTGTCCTGATGGAACCTTAGGAATTTTCCAGGCCCTGGTCGGCGGTGAAGTCGCTGCCTTTGGCGATGGTGCAATCTTCCTGAAGGCCGGAATGCCACCGGGAAATCTAGGCAATGAGCCCCACGAGAAAGCTGGCGGCAAAGGGGAGACCTTGGGCGAGAAGCCGGATCTTATGCTTGAAAGTGGAGGAAACGAGCCCTGTTGAAACCACGAGAAAGATGGAACCTTGGAAGCCTGCGGCGACATGGCAGATGTGATGCTTGAAAGCGGAGGGAACGAGCCCTGAGATAGTGAAGAGCAATTATCAGCCTTCGGCGAGATGGCTGATATTATTTTTGAAAGGGGAGGCAGTGTGCCCAGAGAGAAAGATGATCGAGTTCTGGGGCTTGCTGTTTGAGGAAGATGACGAGTTGCCATTGTTTCATTGGGGCTAGCAAGCAAGCAAGCCAGGAAAAGGGTTTGGATGAAGAAAATGCTTGAAGTTGAGGCCATGATGTTTTGCTTGTTTGATGTTCTTAATTTTGTACGCAAATGAAGACATTCTTCTTTGGTTTTTATATCTGAATTACTTGTCTTTGTGCGTGTGAATCTAGCAAACTTTGTAATATGCTTTCAAATTCCAACTTTTTTTTTCTCAAAGACAATCATTTCTATCTAAATTACCTTGGACAAATTAACATTACAATAATTACAAAGTGGGCGTAACTATAACACATCAATGTTTCAACTTTTGTATGTTAAATATTTTGAGTTTTAAAACTTTTAATTTTTATATCAAGTTCTATATTAAAATTTCAGTTTTGTGTGTAGTATGTTTCAAATCTCGAGTTATGAAAAAGAGAAAAAGAAAATATGATGAAACCAAATCCTAAAAAAGTATGAAAATATGAACTTAAGGATATTTCATATATGATGCAAGGATACGTCTACTTACTTTGTTAATGTAAAATTTTTCTAAACATTTTAGGTAAAAATTAAAATTTTAATGCAGAACTTGAAATATGAAATGTAAAATTTGAATTTTTAAATAATATTTCATTCAAAAGCAGTCTAATATTTCATTAAGTATATATATTAGTATCCGTGCAATAGCACACCGATACAATTTTTTTTTTAACATTATTAATTGTATTAGAGTTTTAATATCCCATAAAGTATATATTATAAATATTGTATTTTAATAAATATCTACTCTGAAGAATCTTCTCATTTCAAACTACATACGCATAACCTATGAATGTGGTTAATATTTTCTAATTTATTTATTGCTTGGAAAACATATGTTGCAAAATTGTACACGCACATTAATAAAACAATAGTAAATCAGATTACAAAAGAAACATTCAATTGCCATCATCCCACACAGTTTAACAAAATTTGACATTGATTAGATGGAGTACCTACCCAGATCTCAATTTATAATGCAACTGACCGAATGTACACTTTTGACTTTCAGTCCTGTTAAGTAGACTTCTTTTTTACTTCCTAAAAGATTTAATTTCCTATTTTATTATATATTATCATATAATCGTTGTATAGATATTAATAGATCATCCCCATTTTAATTTGATTGTTGAATAATATTAAATATTTTAACAATCTAAATGCAGTAACTGTACTATATAGCTGTCTTCTTGTAACATTGCGTTGATAATATTTTACTTTAAAATGAAATATAAAATTTATATCTCTAATTAATGTGATAGATAAAAGTAAAAAACTAATTAAGTTTGTTATGTATTTAACAATTAATCATTTAAAAAATCATGTAAAAAAATATTAATATATAAATAGAAATTATTTCTCACATTCATTTGTACGATTAATAGTACGTCAATCTTATGAGACTGGAAGTTTTAAATAAGATAACTTATTTCATATTATTAGTTTGTCAATTTGATAATGAATTAAAATCTCACCATATATAAATTGATTTTGAAATTAATTAACCATCATAATACTAATTAATTTTCCAATGTTATTAATTAACCATAATAATACTAATTAATTTTCCAATGTCTTTGTAGAATTTTATCATCTCAATTGACTGCTAAGCAAAAGTTAATTCCTTTTACACTTTGAGCATTTAGTTTCAACAAATAGTTGGCAGGTATATATGAAGATTGAAAGGTAGTAGACTAAGTAAATAATTAATATTAGAATAAAAGTCAAGTTAATTCTAAAAATTTGGTCTAATACCCTTATTAATCTTAATAGTTTTAAAAATATTCTTAAAAGTATCAATTTATTAAAAATAATTGTTATACTCTTATATAATTATATAGTTATTTAAGATGAGAAATCTTTAAAATTTAGAAAATACAATATATTTATGTAAAATATACTGACTAAATAAGTAATAATATATATTAATATATTATAAATTTATTATTGTTATTATTTTATTCATATTTTAAATCTATATACATATATTTTATTTACATTACAACATAATAAAAAATATTTATTATAAATATACTGTAAAAAAAATAAATTTATAAATCTATATTTTATTAATAAATATTAATTTATTTAAGTTTTAATTTTATTTAATTTTTAATAACTAAAAATTATTTTAATAATATATTAATTAATTAGTTAATACATTTTATATAAATATATTATATTTTTCAAATTTTGAAGATTTATTTGTCATTTTTTAAATAATTATATAATTTTATAGGGGTATAATTGTTAATAAGTTGAAAATTTTAAGAATATTTTTTAAAATTATTAGGATTAAAAAAAATATGAAATCAAACCTTTAAATTAAAAGATACTTTACCATTATTATTGCTGAAATTAATTACATGTTTATGCTGTATATTAATTTTCTTCCTCAAGAGTTGAGAAAATGTGCAAACTAAAAGGACTTGTTAAGTGAGAACCCAAGTTTATGCCAAATTAATGAACCTCTCGACTCCTCTGTCTTCACACTAAAAACTTTATCACTATTTAGGGGAGACCAAATTAATTTCTAAAGAAAATTAACTTACTCCTAACACATTATGGGATCAAGAATCTAAGAGAAAGAGCCTAGAAAACAAGAGTGAAAATCAACCTCTACCCATTTGGAAGGTTAGAGCTTACTACTAAATTAACATTTCTTAACTTAATATTCAAGGTTTTGATATCGTAACAATATATAAATATACTTCTTTTGGCTAGCTAATGTTATTCGTACAAAATTAAGCATGCCACAAGAAATAATTTGTATGAATTAAACTAAAGGCTTTATAAAGAGAAAAATACAAACTAATACAAATTTTCCTTCGTTGGTATATAAAATTTTACAATATGTTATTTTTCATTTTGCATTTAAGGGTATTATAAATATATATACTTTAATGTTAGTGAGGGGAGTACATATATTTTCAATTCCATATAGGGTTTGTACTATGTTTACAAATATTGGTTAGGATTGTATTATGTAAGACAAAATATTTGAGTGAAGTCACTTATTGGTATAAAGATTTACATAGACAAACCCAAAAGATATATGAGTTATTCCTCAAAGAGTATTTTTTTTTTAAAGGATTTAACATGAGGGATTTTTTTCAAAGGTAGAATTTATTTTTCTATATATGAAGCTGTTTTGCAAATGATATGATTGAAAAATTCATAAATGGTCTAGAAGTATTAATTGATGATTATTAGGATTAGGATTTTACAGAATTATCTAAACAGTCTGTCTATTGATAATTAAAACATAGATTTTCGTATATGTTTAATTAATAATCTTTTCATAACATTAAACTAAATTCAGTAACGAATTTTCAGAATTTTATGTTGTTGCAATCAGTTGAGAAACCAATTTTTAATGATTTTTTAAACATTACCCTACTATTCTGAAAAACAATAATTTCTGCTGTAAGTCCGAAACTATATATTTATTTAACTAATCAAATGATCTTTAAATATTCTAAAAATTTGTATATTGGTTTATGTACATGCCTAATGATGTTCTGCAAAGTTTCATGATTTGTGAAGTTTTATAAACATTTATTGATATTATTAGTTTAGAAATTTTATATTTCATAATTTTGAATGAGAAGTATGCTATTGTATTTGAACTCTCTCATAATATAAATGATTAAAAATTATTATATAAATGTATATCACAAAATTCACTACAAGTAAAATGATACTTAATCTAGCTAGAACCTAATTCAACCTCGAAATATTATACAACATTTATTGATGTTTAGAATAAAAACAATTTGTTAAAATTAAACAAATTAAAATAATATTAAATTTATTTTAGTTATTTCAGAACTCGTGTTCTTTGAAACCAAAATGAAACTATTCCAGCATATATATAAATAAGAAACACATAAAATTCATTCAAATTTATTCATTTTGAATAATCCCAATATAACGAACCATTTTATTACTATTTATAACTAATAGAAACATAAAATTGATACAAATTTATTTATCTTAAATAATCCCAATATATAACAAACCATTTTGCTTTCCACCGCAAAAGAAAAACCCGTTAATTAAATTAATCATAGTGAAAAACATAAACATTATACTCGACAACAGCATTCCAAGTCTTGGGATCAAATGAATGATTTCTAGCCTGAGCATATCCTCGAGCAAATCGGAAAACGCCGCTACCGCCTACAACCGACGTTTCCCTCACTGCCGAGAGAATCGGGTTCCGCCCCAAGATGCTCAACGTACTGCCGTTAAACTTCCCTTCTGTAAAAGCAAAATTATACACCATCGTCAATCCAACTTCATTCTTATCAGCGGAAGCGAAGATTCCCTGAGCACGTCCGATGCGCTTCGAGCTGATATCAGGGCCGACGGTCAACGGGTCGTCCATGACGTACACTCGGCTGAAGACGGTGGTGGAATTCTCTGTGCTGGGAGCCTGAGCAACTTTGACGGCGGTGGGAGCTTTTCCGGTGATTATATCTTGGAAGTAGAAATGAAGGTGGGTCAGCGTCTTTTTCTTGAGTCCATGTGATGATGGAGAGACGGTTTTCGCAAAGTCATAAGATTCTGCAGCTGCAAATGAAGAGAAGAAGAGAAAAAGGAAGAGTGTCATTAGGGTTTTCGCCATTTTAGAGATATGGAGGAGGAGAGAGAGAAATTAATGAAGATGTTTGGTATACTTGCATGGGAATACCATTATATATATATAAAGAATTAAATATGTTTTTAATTGTATACGTGGGTTTTAATTTGGGAGGAGTTAGAAATTCCAATCAAATCAATGAAAGTTTTTCAGGTTTTAAATTCGTATTCAATATTCAGGGCTCAACACACATGTAATATGAATAAAAATTAAAGTTTGATTATGTAATTAATTTTACTTATATTAAGTTAAAAATGCATTGAAAAAGTATTTTACGTGTTGAGAAGAAGGCAGCTGAAAATTCGATGGGCTAATGTCGAAAATATCTTGATCAATTTCTTGACATGCAGAATAATTCTTTTTATAGGAGTTAAATTTGACATATGTACAATTCATATTACAGCTGATTCAAAGTAAATACATTAAATACCTACTGATCCAACCATATATTAAATCTAATAAATCTTTTTTGACTTTGAACTTTATATATTTATTATTTAATAAAAATATACTATATGTGTTATATCTTCTCCACAGCACAAGTCACATATTATTAATTGCGTTAAAATTTCTAATAATTTTAATACATTATTAATTTTACAAATAATATTCGCATAGTAAATTGCTAAATTTTTATATACACATAGTCATATTACTTGAGTTTTTTCGCTATATCAGTTATATATTTATATATCAGATCATAATTGCTTTTATTAATATATAACTGATATTAATATCTTAATTATTTGATTGTCTTTTTTTCATATACTTTTAGTCACAATGTTGAAATTTATACCAAGTTATTGATTAATTTCCCTTATTTTTGAGAATTTTTTTAAAAGAATTAAATTTGAGAAGCGTAGTCAATTTGTAGTTGTAAATATCAACAAAAAATAAGATAAGTTTTAATGTATTCTTTTTGTTTTTTTATTGTTGATCTTTAAGTGAAATTGTCTAAACAAATCATAAATTATTTATATACAACAATAATAATATAATATGATCAGATACTTGAATAATCAAATAGTGATCCAGTAAAAACCTTTATCGTATTAATTTTTGTAATAAATATTGTATTCAGTTATAATACATTAATTAAAATCTTAGTTGTAGCTGGTAAAATATTAATTAGCTTTCAGAATTTATAAAACTTATATTAAACAATTGTATTAATTAATTAATGTATTCTATTAAGATTGATCAATAAATATCTTGTTAAATTATTATTTATAAATAAAGTTAATGAGTATATTCTGGAGGAGGTTTCATATAAACATCTTCAGTGAGATCACCATTAAGAAAGGTATTTTTTACATCCATTTGAGATAGTGTCCATCGACGTATTGCTGCTACTGCTAAAAGGCTTCAGACAGATGTCATACGAGCAACTAAGGCAAAAGTTTCTTTATAGTCAACTCCATACTCTTGATTGAACCCCTTAGCAACCAGTCTGGCTTTATACCGTTCAATAGAGCCATCAGCTTTAGTCTTGATTTTGTAAACCTATTTACAGCCAATAGCGAAATTTTGAGAGGGGAGATCAACTAAGTCCCATATGTGTGATTTTTCAAGAGGTTGTAGTTCTTCTGCCATTACTTGCTGCCAAACAGGATTAGAACTGGCCTCAGAATAGAATTGAGGCTCATACAAGGAAAGAGTAGTAAAAAAGCAATGATAATCTCAAAGATGAATGGGGAGTTCTCTTACCCAATTGGATTGTCGAAGGATAGAAGGAAGATTGGAGGAGGTAGATGGAGGGAGAGTTGAGGTGTCTGATGTGGACCTGGAAGGCGAAGTCGTCAGCTTAGGAGCAAGCAGGAGTTCAGTGGACATATCTGCTGAGGACTCATTAGAATTACCTAGATCAGTGTTATTAGGAAATAGTTCTATAGACTCTTGAGTAAAGAAGGGAGTAAGGTTAGGTTCATAACAGAATTTGGACATAGAGGAGAACAGTTTGTGTTCCCAGAAGAGCACATGTCTAGATATACGAAGTCGATTAGATATAGAATCCCAACATTTATAACCTTTGTGTTCAATTCCATATCCTAGAAAACAACGTAAGCGAGCTTGAGGTTCTAATTTGATATGCTCATGAGGTTGGAGAAGAACAAAGCAAGCACAACCAAATACTTTAAGAAGACTATAGTTAGGAGGAGTCCCATATAATCACTCATAAGGAGATTGATTACCAATGACTGGGGAAGGAAAACGATTGATAATGTAAGTAGCTGTGAGAGCAGCTTCTCCCCAAAAGCGTTATGGGCAGGAGGCAACAATGAGAAGTGCACGAACAGTTTCAAGGATATGTCTATGTTTTCGTTCAGCTTGACCATTTTGTTGAGAAGTGCTCGGACAAGAGCGATGACCAAGGGTTCTATTGGTTTGCAGGAGGTCTAAAAACTCAAAATCCTTATATTCCATAGCATTATCCGTGCAAAAAAATTTAATAAGACATGAAAATTGTGTTTTGATCATTTTAACAAAATCATGATAGATTTTGGATAACTTGGATTTGTGCTTTATAAGATATATCCAGGTATAACGTGAATAATCATCAATAAAAATAACAAAATACTTAGAACCTCCCATAATAGCATTAGGGGAAGGCCCCCAAATATCAAAATGGATAAGATCAAAAGGAGCTTTAGATATCGAGTCACTATTATTAAAAGGTAACATAATAATTTTAGCTAACTGATAAAAGACACAATCAATTTGATCATGGGATACACTACCCAAAATACCGCTAGAAACTAGTGAACGAAAACGACTAATTGACAGATGTCCTAATCGAGAGTACCAAAGATTCAAAGCAGAGACAGGAGTTGTAGAAGCAATAGGCAAGGGAATAGATGGATGTGTGGATGGAAGATGAAAACTGATGAGCTCAAACAAACGTCCAACTTTATGGCCTATCCCAAGCATTTGACCTGTTTTCAAATCCTGCACACGATAACCAAAAGAGTGAAAAGGACATGAAGACCAAGATCACATAATTGACCAACAGATAAAAAATTGAGAGTGAGACATGGAATCAAGAGAGTGTCAGGTAAAGAGAGATTAGACAAAGTAATTTGGCCTAAGTGACTGACATGCATAGTAGATCCATTCGCAATTTGAATGGTAGGAAACTGTTGGACAAGAGATTTGGAAGAGAAAATAGCAGAGTCTACAGTCATATGATTACAACATGTAGAGTCAAAGAATCAGGAAGATTTACCTGAGGGAACTAAGGAAGTTGTAATTTGAGGATTACCAGAAGCTGAAATGAGAGGATTACCAGATTTTTGCAAAAGTTGTTGAAGAAGTGATGCGATATCATTGATGGTAAGGGATGGAATGGAGGATAGTCATTGGGACCATTAGTAGCAGCTATAGATAGTGATGAAGGATGCTTTTGTCTTCCTTTATTTGGATAATCTCGTGCAAAATATTGACGACCAACCTTACGACAACTTTGCATCTTCTAATAGGACAATTGAGAACCTAATGACCAGGTTTATGACAATAGTTATAACTTACTATAGAGGTAGGCTGAGAAACTGAAGTTGTAGCTAGAGCAGTATCAGGGCAAGATGGTTGAAGAGGAGTAAGACGAGTTTCTTCAGAGACAAGCATATCAATAGCTTCATCAAGAGTAAGTAAAGGTTTTTGGTAGAGAAGGGAAGCTCTAGTAGATTCAAATGTGTCTCGTAAGGCCATAAAAACATCATTAACAGTTGCTGGTCTCTATAAGTGGAAACTTTCGTTGCATCCTCAGAGGTTGTCCATTTAGGTTCTGAAAGTGATAGTTGGTCCTATAGAAATTGCATCTGTGAATGAAAGTCCGAGATAGATTGGCCAGTTTCCTGATGCATTTGATGAAGCTTACATATAATCTGATATTGGTGTGACAAATCAGAGGCAGTATACCTATGAGCAAGAAAGTCCCATAATGCTTTGGCTGTTTCAAATCTCCCAAATTGTAGATGGATAGAAGGTATAGAAGTATTACGGAACCACTTAATAATTTGGTGATTTTTGCTATCCCATTCTTCCAAAAGGTCAGTGAATTTTTCATCAGTATCGTCATTAGTCTTGACAGGTTTGGTAATATGATCAGTAATATACAGCCAAAGACGATGTCCTTTGAGAAAGCTAGATATCGCTTGTTCCCACAAAACATAACTATGTCCGTCCAGTTGGATGTGAATAGGATGAGAAACATCCGATCTATCTATATTGAAGATTTGCAAGAATTATAATAGGTGACCAAATCACAAGAACAGAGATAAGATATCACTGCCAAAAAAAAAATAGCAAAGCAAACCTTCAAACCCAAAAACTTGGCCAAGTATTTGATGTACCAACACGTTTCAGATTTTGGGATCCACCACCACTAACGGTTGTCGGAAAGTAGCAACGACGGCCACAAGAAGACTCTCTAAATGATCGTGGATTGAATGATGGTGGCGGTGAGGAAGAACGAGCCGGTGATTGGTCGGAGCAAGTTTTGGTAGTGACGGGTTTGACTAGATGTTGACCAGAGAGATAGGTGGCCATAAAGTAAGATCAGAGACCACAAGATGGATGCTCGGACGTTTCTGAGTTGAACGGTGGTGGCGGTGACATTTAACTCGCCGGCGATCTAGCGGATCGAGGCGCGACAGAACCAATGAGCGGGTTTCTTTGTGAAGGCTAATGGTGGCACGTGTAGAGAGATGAAGACCACAAATAGGTTGGCTGATGTTTTCTGAAACTGTGGGAATCGACGGTGCACCAAATGGAGGACAGCAGTGGCGGCGCATAAGTCACACGTGCGACTATGATCAGTGGCGCATGAGGTTTACGCGCGACTACAGTTGACGGTCCTAGGTACTCTTCTGGCGATGTTAGGAACAGAATTCCAGAGGTATGATCGGAAGGAATAATCGAGACTAGAACTAAGCTAATTTTGGCTCTGATACCATGTTAAGAAATTAGTTATTGATTTCTTGAATCATCAAATAATACAATAGATAGCCTTTATATAGGCAAAGAAAAGAAAACCTAATAAAGAAAGAAAAGAAATTCTAGTAAAGAAAAAAAAAGAATTCAAATGAAATAAGGAAAATATAAAGAAAATAGGGAAAATATAAAGAATAATATTGATTTAACAGTTGTATTGGGGCTAGCAAGCAAGCAAGCCAGGAAAAAGGTTTGGATGAAGGAAATGCTTGAAGTTGAGGCCATGATGTTAGAAATGAAAACTACTTGTTTGATGTTCTTAATTTTGTATGCAAATGAAGACATTCTTCTTTGGTTTTTATATCTGAATTACTTGTCTTTGTGTGTGTGAATCTAGCAAACTTTGTAATATGCTTTCGAATTCCAACTTTTTTTTCTCAAAGACAATCATTACAATAATTAATGTTTCAACTTTTGTACGTTAAATATTTTGAGTTTTAAAATTTTAAAATTTTATATTAGATATCAAGTTCTACATTAAAATTTCAGTTTTTGTGTAGTATGTATCAAATATTGGATTATGAAAAAAAAAAGAAAAAGAAAAAATTAACAATAATACAATGTATTGTAACAAAATCCTAAAAAAGCATGAAAATATGAACTTAAGGATATTTCATATATGATGTAACGATACGTCTACTTACTTTGTTAATGTAAAAGTTTTCTAAATATTTTAGGTAAGAATTAAAATTTTAACGCAAAACTTGAAATATGAAATGTAAAATTTCAATTTTTAAATAATTGGCACATTCAAAAGCAGTCTAATATTTCATTAAGCATATATATTGGCATCCGTGCAATAGCACACCGATACAATTTTTTTTTTTGAATATTATTAATTGTATTAGAGTTTTAATATCCCATAAAGTATATATTATAAATATTGTATTTTAATAAATATCTTCTTTTAAGAATCTTCGGATTTCAAACTATAAGCCATGCTCTTAGATTCATGTGCTAACCCTATGAATGTGGTTAATATTTTCTAATTTATTTATTGCTTGGAAAACATATATTGCAAAATTGTATATGTACATTAATAAAACAATAGTATATCAGATTACAAATGAAACATTCAATTGCCATCATCCCACGCAGTTTAACAAAATTTGACATTGATTAGATGGAGTACCTACCCAGATCTCAATTTATAATGCAACTGACCGAATGTACACTTTTGACTTTCAGTCCTGTTAAGTAGACTTCTTTTTTACTTCCTAAAAGATTTAATTTCCTATTTTATTATATATTATCATATAATCGTTGTATAGATATTAATAGATCATCCCCATTTTAATTTGATTGTTGAATAATATTAAATATTTTAACAATCTA
Organism: Melia azedarach; assembly: GCA_028052125.1. Lineage (NCBI taxonomy): Eukaryota > Viridiplantae > Streptophyta > Magnoliopsida > Sapindales > Meliaceae > Melia > Melia azedarach. The sequence goes on from CM051396.1 coordinate 14,378,488, forward strand.
AATGCAGTAACTGTACTATAAATAATAATAATATAATTTTATGGTACATAATATAATATTAATATATTATAAATTTATTATTGCTATTATTGTTATTCATATTTTAAATCTATATACATATTTTTATTTACATTACAACATAATCATAAATATTTAATATAAATATACTGCAAAATAAATAAATTTATAAATCTATATTTTATTAATAAATATTAATTTATTTAAGCTTTAATTTTATTTAATTTTTAATAACTAAAAATTATTTTAATAATATATTAATTAATTAGTTAATATATTTTATATAAATATATCATATTTTTCAAATTTTGAAGATTTATTTGTCATTTTTCAAATAATTATATAAGTTTATGGGAGTATAATTGTTAATAAGTTGAAAATTTTAAGGATATTTTTGAAATTATTAGGACTAATAAAAATATTAAATCAAACCTTTAGATTAAAAGATACTTTACCATTATTATTGCTGAAATTAATCACATGTTTATGCTATATATTAATTTTCTTCCTCAAGAGTTGAGAAAATGTGCAAACTAAAAGGACTTGTTAAGTGAGAACCCAAGTTTATGCCAAATTAATGAACCTCTCGACTCCTCTATCTTCACACTAAAAACTTTATCACTATTTAGGGGAGACCAAATTAATTTCTAAAGAAAATTAACTTACTCCTAACACATTATGGGATCAAGAATCTAAGAGAAAGAGCCTAAAAAACAAGAGTGAAAATCAACCTCTACCCATTTGGAAGGTTAGAGCTTACTACTAAATTAACATTTCTTAACTTAATATTCAAGGTTTTGATATCGTAACAATATATAAATATACTTCTTTTGGCTAGCTAATGTTATTCGTACAAAATTAAGCATGCCACAAGAAATAATTTATATGAATTAAACTAAAGGCTTTATAAAGAAGAGAAAAATAGACTAATACAAATTTTCCTTCGTTGGTATATTAAATTTTACAATATGTTATTTTTCACTTTGCATTTAAGGGGATTATAAATATATATACTTTAATGTTAGTGAGGGGAGTACATATATTTTCAATCCCATATAGGGTTTATACTATGTTTACAAATATTGATTAGGATTGTATTATGTAAGACAATACTTGAGTGAAGTCACTTATTGGTATAAAGATTTACATAGACAAACCCAAAACATATATGAGTTATTCCTCAAAGAGTATTTTTTTTAAAGGATTTAACATGAGGGATTTTTTCCAAAGGTAGAATTTATTTTGCTATATATGAAGCTATTTTGCAAATGATATGATTGAAAAATTCATAAATGGTCTAGAAGTATTAATTGATGATTATTAGGATTAGGATTTTACAGAATTATCTGAATAGTCTGTTTATTGATAATTAAAACATAGATTTTCGTATATGTTTAATTAATAATCTTTTCATAACATTAAACTAAATTCAATAACAAATTTTCAGAATTTTATGTTGTTGCAATCGGTTGAGAAACCAATTTTTAATGATTTTTCAAACATTCCCCTACTATTTTGAAAAACAATAATTTCTACTATAAGTCCAAAACTATATATTTATTTAACCAATCAAATGATCTTTAGATATTCTAAAAATTTGTATATTGGTTTATGTACATGTCTAATGATGTTCTGCAAAGTTTCGTGATTCGTCAAGTTTTATAAAAATTTATTGATATTATTAGTTTAGAAATTTTATATTTCATAATTTTGAATGAGAAGTATGCTATTGTATTTGAACTCTCTCATAATATAAATGATTAAAAATTATTATATAAATATATATCACAAAATTCACTACAAGTAAAATGACACTTAATCTAGCTAGAACCTAATTCAACCTCAAAATATTATACAATATTTATTGATGTTTAGAATAAAAATAATTTGTTAAAATTAAACAAATTAAAATAATAATAAATTTATTTTAGTTATTTCAGAACTTGTGTTCTTTTAAACCAAAATGAAACTATTCCAACATATATATAAATAAGAAACCCATAAAATTCATTCAAATTTATTCATTTTGAATAATCCCAATATAACGAACCATTTTATTACTATTTATAACTAACAGAAACATAAAAGTGATACAAATTTATTTATCTTAAATAATCCCAATGTATAACAAACCATTTTGCTTTCCACCACAAAAGAAAAACCCGTTAATTAAATTAATCATAATGAAAAACATAAACATTATACTCAACAACAGCATTCCAAGTCTTGGGATCAAAGGAATGATTTCTAGCCTGAGCATATCCTCGAGCAAACCGGAAAACGCCGCTGCCACCTACAACCGACGTTTCCCTCACCGCCGAGAGAATCGGGTTCCGCCCCAAGATGCTCAACGTACTGCCGTTAAACTTCCCTTCTGTAAAAGCAAAATTATACACCATCGTCAATCCAACTTCATTCTGATCAGCGGAAGCGAAGATTCCCTAAGCACGTCCGATGCTCTTCAAGCTGATATAAGGGCCGACGGTCAATGGTCGTCCACGACGTACACTCGGCTAAAGACGGTGGTGGAATTCTCTGTGCCGGGAGCCTAAGCAACTTTGACGGTGGTGGGAGCTTTTCCGGTGATTATATCTTAGAAGTAGAAATGAAGGTGGGTCAGCGTCTTTTTCTTAAGTCCATGTGATGATGGAGAGACGGTTTTCACAAAGTCATAAGATTTTGCAGCTGCAAATGAAGAGAAAAAGAGAAAAAGGAAGAGTGTTATTAGGGTTTTCGCCATTTCAGAGATATGGAGGAGGAGAAAGAGAAATTAATGAAGACGTTTGGTATGCTTGCATGGGAATACCATTATATATATATATATATGAAGAATTAAATATGATTTTAATTGTATACGTGGGTTTTAATTTGGGAGTTAGAATGTCCAATCAAATCAATGAAAATTTTTCAGGTTTAAAATTCGTATTCAATATTCAGAGCTCAAAGCACATGTAATATGAATATAAATTAAAGTTTGATTATGTAATTAATTTTACTTATATTAAGTTAAAAACGCATTGAAAAAGTATTTTACGTGTCAAGAAGAAGGCAGCTGAAAATTCGATGGGCTAATGCAGAATAATTCTTTTTATAGGAGTTAAATTTGACACGTACAATTAATATTACAACTGATTCAAAGTAAATACATAAATACCTACTGATCCAACCATATATTAAATCTAATAAATCTTTTTTGACTTTGAACTTTATATATTTATCTACGTATAAAATTGCATTTATCGAGTATTATCTCAATTTTCTTATTAAGTAATGTGATATTCGTTGATTAAATATTATATTTTAGTAATTTATAAATAATTTCTTACTGTGCATACTCTCTTATTTTATTGATAATTAAAACATCATTTGAAATAGAAAAAAATTAGATTAGTACTTGATATTATAAATAATAATCTAATTAATTAACTTTTTGGGAAAGAATTATAGATGAAAGTGAATTTTATTTAAAAAAAAGTATTATAAGAAAAAATGGAAGGCTTAATTTTAGTTTTTAAGGTAGTTTTTAGGGCAAAGGTTTCTTCATAGTCAACTCCATATTCTTGATTGAACCCCTTAACAACCTGTCTGGCTTTATACTGTTCAACAGAGCCATCAACTTTAGTCTTGATTTTATAACCCATTTACAGCCAATAGCGGATTTTTGAGAGGGGAGATCAACTGAGTCCCATATGTGTGATTTTTCAAGAGGTTATAGTTCTTCTGCCATTGCTTGTTGCCAAACAGGATTAGAACTGGCCTTGGAATAGAATTAAGGCTCATACAAGGAAAGAGTAGCAGAAAATTAATGATAATCTCAAAGACGAATAGGGAGTTCTCTTACCCCATTAGATTGTTGAGGGATAGGAGGAAGATTGGAGGAGGTAGATGGAGGGACAGTTGAGGTGTTTGATGTGGACCCGGAAGGCGAAGTCGTCGGCTCAGGAGCAAGTAGGAGTTCAGTGGACATATCTACTAAGGACTCATTAGAATTACCTGGATCAATGTTATTAGGAAATAGTTCTATAGACTCTTGAGTAAAGAAAGGAGTAAGGTTAGATTCAGAACATAATTTGGACATAGAGGAGAACAATTTGTGTTCACAAAAGACCACATGTCTAGATATACGAAGCCGATAAGGTACAAGATCCCAACATCTATAACCTTTATGTTCAATCCCATATTCTAGAAAACAACATAAGCGAGCTCGAGTACCTAATTTGGTATGCTCATGAGGTTGGAGAAGAACAAAGCAAGTACAACCAAATACTTTAAGAAAATTATAGTTAGAAGGAGTCCCATATAATCGCTCATAAGGAGATTGATTACCAATTACTAGGGAAGGAAGACGATTGATAATGTAGGTAGCTGTGAGAGCAGCTTCTCCCCAAAAGCATTTTGGGTAGGAGGCAGCAATGAGAAGTGCACGAACAATTTCAAGAATATGTCTATGTTTTCGTTCAACTCAACCATTTTGTTGAGAAGTGCCCGGACAAGAGCGATGACAAAGGGTTCTATTGGTTTGCAGGTGGTTTAAATACTCAGAATCCTTATATTCCATAGCATTATCAGTGAGAAAAATTTTAACGGGATATGAAAATTGTGTTTTGATCATTTTAACAAAATCATGATAGATTTTGGATAACTCGGATCTGTGCTTTATAAGATTGTTGCGAATAAAATTAACAAACGCAAGTGCACATGTCGCAATCAAGTAATAAAGAGATAAAAGGATATTGATCCCACGAAGAATGTTAATCATATAATTACCGAAGGTGATTAACGTACGAATTTATCTAAAGAAATCAAAATAACTGTGGTTGAGAAAATTAAAATTAATATTTAAGCAAAATACTTTAAGAATTCAATTAATGAAAATATTTAGGGCTAATGATTTATCATATTTAGTCACATCCATTTCTTCAATTGACGTTGTTCTAATTTAAAATCCGCGTTGCTTGTTAATTATCCAAAATTACTCGTTTGTCTCTCTCAAGATTAAGCGAGTTTACTTCACACCTAAAACCTCACAATTAATGATAATTTATAATTAAACTACGCAAACCATATTAGTATATCTCTATCTAATATGCAATTTACGGTATTTATCACATGGTCTAGATATGATATTCATTTCTCAATTCTTATCAATCCACAATTCATTCAAATATTAGCCAAATATTCAAAAGCATTAATTATCATGATGAATACTCAACACCTAATCTTAAATTAATTGAACAACACAATATTAGAAATGGATGCTTCAAATAGATTAAATTATTGCCCTAGAAAATTGGGTTTAGCCACACATAATATATAATTCAAATCCCATAATTAAGAATTCAACAATTGATAGCATAATATAATATTATTAAATTCAAGATTAAATTAAAAGAGGAGAGAAAGAAAAACTAGATAAGGAGAGCTTGAATCCACAATGTTGATGAGAATCCCCCTCTCTTTTGTTGAATTTTCTTCTTCTCTTTCTAGCAATCCTCTTCCTCTCTCTCTAAAAACTAAACCAAAACCAAAAATCTCCAAAATTTCCCTCTCTTTTTCTCTCTTAGGGCTTTAAAATCTTTCAAATTGGGGGGAAAGAGGAGCCCCGCACCTAATTCTGTCCAGAATTGCAATTTAAGTGATAAATATCAATTAGATCCCTATACTTATGATTAATCATATATTGAGCTTTAGTTTTAGATTTTATTCCATTTCAGTCCTGATCTTGTTGCAATTTAGTCCACTTGGGCAGAACAAGGTGCGCGGTCGCGCAACATGGTGCGCGATCGTGCACCTGCTTCTGCCAACAAAGCTAGACAATCTGAAAAATATCAATTAGACCCCTATAATATTTTGATTTTAGCCCCTTATTTTGATAGTTCTGCATTTTGGTCTGTGAATCTCTTGCACTTTGGTCCCCAAACATCTTCCTTTTCAAGCCAAATTTATCCTTTTCGAATCAAATTCATCTTTAATAGCCAAATATATCATTGTCTGTACAAAATAACAAAAATAAATCAAATCCAAATGAAACTTGAGGATTAAACAAACAATTCTAGTCTAAAATAAATGATTAGTGCGTGTTTTACGCACTTATCAAAGATATATCTAGGTATAACGTGAATAATCATCAATAAAAATAACAAAATACTTATAACCTCCTATAGTAACATTAGGGGAAAGCCCCCAAATATCAGAATAGAAGAGATCAAAAGGAGCTTTAGATATCGAGTCACTATTATTAAAAGGTTAAGCAATAATTTTAGCTAACTACAAGAGACACAATCAATTTGATCATGGGATACACTACCCAAAATACCGCTAGAAACTAGTGAACGAAGACAACTAATTGACAAATGTCCTAGTCAGGAGTGCCAAAGACTCAAGGAAGAGACAAGAGTTGTTGAAGTAACAGGCAAGAGAATAGATGGATGTGTGGATGGAAGATGAAAACTGATGAGCTCAAACAAACGTCCAACTTTACAGCCTATCTCAAGCGTCTGACTTGTTTTTAGATCCTGTACATGATAACCAAAAGTAGTGAAAAGGACATGAAGACCAAGATCACATTATTGACTAACAGATAAAAGATTGTGAGTGAGACGGGGAATTAGGAGAGTGTCAGGTAAAGAGAGATTAGACAAAGTAATTTGGCCTAAGTGACTGACATGCATAATAGATCCATTCGTAGTTTGAATGGTAGGAAACTGTTGGACAAGAGATTTGGAAGAGAAAAGAGCAGAGTCTGCAGTCATATGATTACAACATGTAGAGTCAAAAAACTAGGAAGATTTATCTAAAGAAACTGAGGAAGCTGTAATTTGAGGATTACCAGAAGCTGAAATGAGAGGATTACCAGATGTTTGCAAAAGTTGTTGAAGAAGTGATGCGATATCATTGGTGGTAAGGGATGGAGAGGGAGGACAGTCATTGGGACCATTAGTAGCAGCTGCAGACAGTGATGAAGGATGTTTTTGTCTTTATTTGGATAATCTCGTGCAAAATGTTGAGGACCAACCATATGACAAACTTTGCATCTCTTGATAAGACAATTGAGAACCCAATGACCAGGTTTATGATAATAGTTACAACTTACTATAGAGGTAGGCTGAGAAACTGAAGTTGTAGCTAGAGCAGTATCAGGGCGAGATGGTTGAAGAGGAGCAAGATAAGTTTCTTCAGAGACAAGCATATCAATAGCTTCATCAAGAGTAGGTACAGTTTTTTAGTAGAGAAGGGAAGCTCTAGTAGGTTCAAATGTGTCTCGTAAGGCCATAAGAAACATCATTAACAGTTGCTGGTCTCTATAAGTGGCAAATTTGGTTGCATCCTCAAAGGTTGTCCATTTAGGTTCTGAAAGTAATAGTTGGTCCCATAGAAACTGCATCTGTGAATGAAAGTCCGAGATAGACTAGCCGGTTTCCTGACGCATTTGATGAAGCTTACATAGAATCTGATATTGGTGTGACAGATCAGTAGCAGTATATCGATGAGCAAGAAAGTCCCGTAATACTTTGGCTATTTCCAATCTCCCAAAATTATAGATGGATAGAAGGTATAGAAGTATTGCAGAACCACTTAATAATTTGGTGATTTTTGCTATCTCATTCTTCCAAACGGTCAGCGAATATTTCATCAATATTGTCATCGGTCTTGACAGGTTCGGTAATGTGACCAGTAATATACTGCTAAAGACGACGTCCTTTGAGAAAGCTAGATATTGCTTGTTCCCATAAAACATAATTATGTCCGTCCAGTTGGATGTGAATAGGATGAGAAACATCGAATCTATCCATATTGAAAATTTGCAAGGATCGGAATAGGTGACCAAATCATAAGAATAGAGATAAGATATCACTGCAAAAAAAAAAACAACAAAGCAAACGTTCAAACCCAAAAACATGGCCAAGTATTTGATGTACCAACACGTTTCGAATTTTGGGATCCACCACCACTGACGGTTGTTGGAAAGCAACAACGACGGCCACAAGAAGACTCTTTGAGTGCTCGTGGATCAAATGATGGTGGCGGTAAGGAAGAACACGCCGGTGATCGGTCGGAGCAAGTTTTGGTAGTGACGGGTTTGACTCGACGTTAACCAGAGAGATAGGTGGCCGTAAAGTAAGATCAGAGACCACAAGGCGGATACTCGGACGTTTCTGCGTCGAATGGTGGTGGCGGTGACATTTAACTCGCCAACGATCGAGCGGATTGAGGCGCGCAGAACCAATGAGCGGGTTTCTTTGTGGAGGTTAATGGTGGCGTGTGTAGAGAGATGAAGACCACAGATAGGTTGGCCGACGTTTTTTAAAGCTGTGGGAACCAGCGGTGCACCAAACGGAGGACGGCAATGGCGGCGCATAAGTCACACGTGCAGCTATAATTGGTTGCCCGAGAGGTTCACGCGCAGCTACAGTTGACGGTCCTGGGTACTCTTCTGGTGGTGTCAGGAACAGAATTCTGGAGGTATGATCGGAAGAAAAAACTGAGAGTGAAACTAAGCCAATTTTGACTCTGATACCATGTTAAGAAATTAGTTCTTGATTTCTTGAATCATCAAATAATACAATAGATAGCCTTTATATAGGTAAAGAAAAGAAAACCTAGTAAAGAAAGAAAAAGAATTCAAATGAAATAAGAAAAATATAAAGCAAATAAGGAAAATATAAAGCATAATATTGATTTAACAGTTGTATCGGGGCTAGCAAGCAAGCTAGGAAAAGGGTTTGGATGAAGGAAATGCTTGAAGTTGAGGCCACGATGTTAGAAATGAAAACTACTTGTTTGATGTTCTTAATTTTGTATGCAAATGAAGACATTCTTCTTTGGTTTTTATATCTGAATTACTTGTCTTTATGCGTGTGAATCTAGCAAACTTTGTAATATGCTTTCAAATTCCAACTTTTTTTTTCTCAAAGACAATCATTTCTATCTAAATTACCTTAGACAAATTAACATTACAATAATTACAAAGTGAGCACAACTATAACACATCAATGTTTCAACTTTTATATGTTAAATATTTTAAGTTTTAAAATTTTAAAATTTTATATTAGATATCAAGTTCTACATTAAAATTTCAGCTTTTGCGTAGTATGTTTCAAATATTGGGTTATGAAAAAAAAAGAAAAAGAAAATATGATGTAACGATATTGAAACCAAATCCTAAAAATGCATAAAAATATGAACTTAAGGATATTTCATACATGATGTAACGATACGTCTACTTACTTTGTTAATGTAAAATTTTTCTAAATATTTTAGGTAAAAATTAAAATTTTAATGCAAAACTTGAAATATGAAATGTAAAATTTGAATTTTTAAATAATTGTAACAACACATTCAAAAGCAGTTTAATATTTCATTAAGCATATATATTAGTATCCGTGCAATAGCACACCGATACAATTTTTTTTTTAATATTCTTAATGTATTAGAGTTTTAATATCCCATAAAGTATATATTATAAATATTGTATTTTAATAAATATCTTCTTTTAAGAATCTTCGGATTTCAAACTATAAGCCATGCTCTTAGATTCATGTGCTAACACTATGAATGTGGTTAATATTTTCTAATTTATTTATTGCTTGGAAAACATACATTGCAAAATTGTACACGCACATTAATAAAACAATAGTAAATCAGATTACAAAAGAAACATTCAATTGCCATCATCCCACGCAGTTTAACAAAATTTGACATTGATTAGAAGGAGTACCTACCCAGATCTCAATTTTTAATGCAACTAAACCAAATCCACATAGTACACCTTTTTTCTTTCAGTCTTGATAAGGAGACTTCTTTTTGACTTCCTATGAGATTTTATTAATTAATATGATAATAAAAGTTATATATATTATTTTTTTCCAAAGGTAGAATTTATTTTGCTATATGTGAAGCTATTTTGCAAATGATATGATTAAAAATTTCATAAATGGTCTAGAAGTTATTGATTTAAGTAGTAAAACTATACATATCTTATTATATCTATTCTAATAGAGTTTAATTTATAAGAAAAATAAAATATGAACATCAACATAAAATTTTTTGAGAAACATAAATAAATATATGCAAATAGAGCTCATTTTGGTATATTTAATGACAAAAGATTTACTATAGTTACATTCTGCAAGGATAGTATGGATCATATGGGTTTTATTAGCTCAATTTTGGGCTTGTTCGTCTGATATCGCTTTTGATTTCTATTAGGTTAGTATGTTTCACTTAGGTCTAAATTATTTTGGTGAATGTCACGTAGATTCTTAACTAAACTTTTGTCCACTGTCGGCGTTAGTGAGGTGAGGTCATTTACAATTTATCCCTCATAATATTAATAATATTTAATTTAATCATTTTTTGTTTTTATTTTTAAAAACTAAAATGAAAAAAATTATTTTTTTATAAATTTAATTAAAAAATAATTCTTTATTTTTTCTTCTTCCTTATCTTCCTAGCTCCTCTATTTTTTTTTTCATTATTCGTCTTCTTCATCATCTCTTCCTCTTCATATTTTTTTATTAAGAAATTACAATGAGTTTAAATAAATTCAAACTAATTATTTAATATTTTTAATTCAGACAAAAAATTAATATATATATATAATAATTTATTCAAATAACATAATTTTAGTAATAAAATCAATCAATTTAATTTATAGAAAAATCAAAACCCACAAATTTTCTCTTCAAAATCTATTTTAAAGAGAATTTATTTGTTACCAGAACTTTAACAATTTATGTACTTATTTACTCACTAAAAATATTAAAAATATAGAAATATGCTAAGTATAAAACTTTTTCATCATATTAATTCAGGTAGAAAATTATAAAACTACTCATTACTTTGTTTTTCAAAGTAAAACAGTAGTAGAGAATATTTGTTTTATAACGATAATAATAATAATATTTTGAATTTGAATTCCAATAGAGTTAATATACAAATATGTGTATGTGTCATATTGAAAAAATTAATGATTTTTTTCCTCAAGAGTTATTTTTATATCTTATGAAATTAGATAAAATCTAATGTAAAATATAAAGCAAATTCAAATTAACAATTTTTTAGTTTTTGTTTTTTTTTTCAAGTTCAATTAACTGATTTTATTACTAAGATTATGAGATATGAATAAATTATTTTTTATGTATTATTTTTTTATCTAAATTAAGAATATAAATAGAGGACAAAAAAATAAAGAATTATTTTTTATTAATTAAGTTTATAAAAAATATAATTTTATCTTCATAGTTGTTAAAAATAAAGATAAAATTAAAGTATAAGAGTAATATGATGATTTTATTAATTTTAGTATTAAATTAAATATTATTATAGTATGAGAGAGTAAAATGAAAATTACCTCAGCATACACTAACGGCCAACGTGGAAAGAATTTCAGTCAAAGGGCGTACGTGACATTGACCAAAATAATTTGGACCTAAGTGATGATTTTTCAAAAAACTTAAGGACCTTTCTATATAATATTAGAGATGAAGATAAAATTACGACCTTGAATGATTTGTTGAAATTCATTCATAAAATTAAAATTATGAAAATATTCAACTAGACAATATCTTACTTGTAATATACGGAAGAAAATTTCTCTTCAACATAGACATACCATCATGATTCATGCAAATATTGATATTATTTTAAGGTATCACTATCAGTTAATTCATGGGTAGTTTAAAGTGTAATGGCCATATTAAGTTATTGAATTATCAGTTATAAGTATTTTATTTAACATATGACTTAAATAGAAAAAAAGTACCAAAAATTATATACAACCCATATGTAAGTCCATTGATAGATAAAAGTGGAAAGAGTAAAAGTTCTTGCAAGCTAAAAGTTTTATTGTAAAATAGGTTCATAGCCTAGTCTAACACAAATCTCTAATCTTGTAATTGAGTATTTAATTGAAATATTAATCTCATTAATATTTTTTTTACCTTAAATGTATGAATATAAATATTAAGTTGTTTATTTTATAAAATAAAAAAATTAAAAATTAATATGTTAATATATAATACTTAACAAAATTTAAAATTAATATATTAAATGTGTTAGCATATATAAATATTAAGTTAAAAATTAATAATATTATTGATAAATAAAATATTTAAATTATTTAAATATTTAGTCATTTAGATTTAAGTCAAAATTTTTAATTTAATTATATTTAAATATTTTAATAAATATATAATTTTAAATGAAAAAAATAAAATGCACAAATATTCAGATATAATTTAAAAAAATTAAAAAAAAAACCAAATAAGCGGTTTGACTATAAAAAGGAAAGACCCATGTAAAGGCTTTGAATTTGGATACCGACTAAAACTTGTATCTTTAATAGTGCAAGTCTCAACATAGTGACTTGTATGCAAGATATTTTACAAGATAAAAACTAGTGTCCTGTAAAATTGTTGAAAATATTGTCTTGCTAACTGTTCGAGAAAATGACTCAGCAGCATGCATGAACGGGTTAAAGTTCCTTCATTGAGAAGAAACTTACTAGGCAAAGAGTTTTACCTGGGTTTATGCTTATACTGTCAGTTTCTGTCTAAAATCTCGTAAGTTTCCTTCATGGCTTCTCTAGGGAAATATGATGTCTTCTTCAGTTTTAGAGGGGAGGATACTAGTGATAACTTTACTAGCCATCTCTTTGCCGCCTTATGTAGAAAGAAAATAAAGACCTTCATTGATAATGGACTTAGTAGAGGTGATGAGATTTTGGAATCACTTTTCAGTACAATTGAAAGATCAAAGATATCGGTGGTCATTTTCTTAAAAAATTATGCTTCTTCTAAGTGATGCATGAATGAACTTGTAAAGATTGTTGAACGTCGGAAAAAGAATAGCCTCAAGATTATACTTGTCTTCTACCATGTAAAGCCATCTGATGTGCGAAAGCAGACGGGAAGTTTTGGGCATGCTTTTGTTAGACATGAAAAGATTTCGAAGGGTTTGCAAGAAATGGTTAAGAAATGGAAGGCTGCACCGATAGAAGCATCCAATCTATCTGGATGGGATTCCATGGAAACTGGGTAACTCTTTAATTGTTATGTATCTATTTGGTATTTTATATATGGAAGAATATTATACTTGATATGGCCTAATTATACATCATATTTGATATTAATTTAAAGTCAGATCTCATCAATGTTCAACAGTTTCATTTATTGTAGGGAATTGCTTTTATTGACTGGCAAGAGAACATAATTTCAGCAAAAACCACACTTTAATATTTAATGTTTTTGTTATTATTATCTTTATTCTTTTCGTTTTCTAAGTTTATTTAATATCTTTTATATGATGCTTTGAACTTTTTGTTGCTTTTGCATTGCCTCTCTCCTTATGCGAAATCATTAAGACTTTAGATTTCAGTAGTACTATGCTTACCTTATAATCTAAATTTTTCATTGCAAGGATCTTAGGTTTTAGACTCACTATTATTTATCTTGACTCCTGCTAGGCCTGAAGCGAAACTCATAGACGAACTTATTAAAGATATTTTCAATAATTTGAACTGCATATCACCCTCAAGTGATTTTGAAGGGATAGTTGGACTAAGTTCACGCATTGAAAGAATAAAATCACTGTTATGCATCCAATCACCAAATTTTCGTATTGTTGGAATTTGGGGTATGGGTGGCATAGATAAAATAACAATTGCTGGAGCAATTTTCAATGAAATTTCTCATGAGTTTGAAGGCAAGTGCTTCATGGAAAATATTAGATAAAAGTAGGAGAAAAGGGGTGGATTGATACATCTTAGAGGGCAAGTTCTTTCTCAGCTATTAGAAAAAAAGCTTATAATAGAAAACCCCAACATACCACGATATATTAAGAAGAGACTAGAAAAAATGAAGGTTTGTATAGTTCTTGATGATGTGAACAAATTCAGTCAATTAGAATAGTTAACTGGAGGACTTAATCAATTTGGCTCAAGAAGTAGAATCATTATAACCACTATAGATAAACAAGTGCTTAATAAATATGGAGTGGATTGTATTTATGAGGTCAAGGGATTAAACCACAACGAAGCACTTGAGCTCTTTTGTAATTATGCCTTTAGCACTTAACGCTTGATATTGTTATAAGGGACATATCAACCAAGTCATCTAATGCACAATTCATTGAATAGAGGTCATCAAAAATTGATTTCACATAATCTTTATTATATTCCTTGAAAAAACATGCGATATTAAGAAAAATATTTTTCATTGTCTAGCTCAATTCATCGTAACTAATCCTCAAAACATCATAAATACTAGGCTTAGAAATTAGTTTTAAGTTATCCAATGCATTTTCCCAATCTTGTTTGCTCTTATGACGAAGGAATGAACCTAAAACCTTAAGAGCTAGTGGATTGCCTTTTGCATACTTTGCCAGCTTTCTTGATAGCATGATAAGATCTGCAGGATGTTGGTTTTGTTTAAAAGGCAAAATTACAAAAGTGCACATGAGGTTCCTGATAGTTTAATCCCTCAACCTGATAAACGTGATTCACATTATATCTATCAAGGACTCTTTTATTTCTTATGGTTATAATGACTCTACTTCCTAAACCGAGTTGATCAACCCCTCTAGCCAAACATTCTAATTGTTTAAATTCATTTACATCATCAAGAACAATAAGAACCTTCATATATTAGAGTCTATCCTTCATATACTGTGGTATATTGGGACCTCCTAATACAAGATTTTCTCCCAATAAATTAAAAAAAATTTCTTTTTGTAGTTGTTCTAATCCACCCCCTCTTTTAGATTTTTCTCTCACATTAGCCATAAAACACTTGCCATCAAAATCACTAGATAGTTGTTTGAAAATAGCTTCTGCAAGAGTTGTTTTACCTATACCACCGGTACCACAAATTCCAACAATTCGAAAATCTTACAATCCAATACATAATTGCGATTTAACTTGCTTAATTCGTGAGTTTATTCCAACTAGACCTTTAAAATTAATGGAGACTGAGATATCATCTAATTTTTTACAACATCCTTCATAATTGCATCTACAAGGTTTGCTTCAGGCCTAGCAGATATGAAGATGGAAAGAAAATGCGTCAAAATTAATAGATCTCATAAGAATCCAAAACATGAAATATTTTTTTTCTTTATTACTTAATAAAGTATGTAAATGACGTAAAGATAAAACAAGAGTTGATAACTAGTTATACCTGATTTTAGTGGATTCATATCGAGATAGATAAGATGCTTTTGTCAATGAATCTCTCCATTTCTGAACTTTTTTTGGCATCTTCTTGAAATGCTTTTCATGCTCTACGAAAGCTTTCCCATAACTTCCAGTTTGCTTCCGTACTTGGGACGGATGAACATGGTAAAAAATAGGTATGACAATTTGGCCATTTAATTTCTTGCATTCAAGAATCTTGACAACTTCATCCAAACACCATTTAGAAAAAGCATAGTCTTTTGAAAAAATAATTATTGAAATTTTTTATCTTTCAAATGTATTTAAAAGAGTAGGAGAAATCTCATTTCCGCTCTTAAGATTTTCATTAATAAAAATCTTTACCTTTTTTTGACATAACTCATAAAAGAGATGGCTAGTAAAAGTTTAACGAGTATCCTCTCCTCTAAAACTTAGGAAGACCTCATAATTGCAAGAAGAAAACGATGAAGATGAAGCCATGACTGAAAGAGAAAACAGAGATGCTTGAGAGTAGATAAAAAACAAGAGTAAAGTATGTAAACGATGAAGATGAAGAAGACGATGAAGATGGAGCTTTAATTATTCTTCTAGCCAGACTGTAATTTCCTTCACTTTTTCTGCTGCTGTCTTTTTCTTCCGTGTTTCGCTGAAACTTCTGTAAGCTTTCCTCTCTATTTCTAAATAGTACGTATTTTTAAATTTCGAAAGAGACACTAAACCATATGGGTCCATGTTGTTATGCACATATTGTAAGACTAAACCAAGAACCTCCTCTGCGGACTTTCTTAGTGTATGCATGCATGTGCTCTGATTTGATATATAATTTTATTCTATCGAGGAATCTTTCATTTCTTCAATTTTATTTCGTTCGTTTGAAAACAAGTCAATTTCTCGGAGATTGAGTTAGCAGTTTTTTAAACCACCACTACTACATAATTTGCATTCTTTTCAAACATGTGGCCGACCACTTACTTTAAAAGACGTACTTGAGAATCTTTTACCACACATAGCTCCAACCCTCTCCCTTCATAGTGTGTCTATCCCCTTGAGCGAGCCCTCCTAAGCAACTGTCGACAACTTTGTTTTTGTTGGTGAATTTTATTTTTAGTTATTAATAATTATATAGTGTTAAATTGTATATATATCATAAGAGGGAAAGAGAATTTCACTTTCTATGATCACGTTAAACTTATTTTAATTCAGCTCCATATATTTTTGATATCTAATATCAAACAAATTATATATATTATTTGCTACATTGTTGTGTGTTTTTGGCAGGTTTAGGTGTTCTTTCCATTTTGATTTTGATAAGATGGTGGAGAGAAAATTGAAGAGTGATTAATGGTCAAGAGTTTTGTGGTGGCATAGTGTTTGGCTAAAGAGAAAAGTAAAGAAGATGCGAAGAAAGAGGAAGAAAGAAACGAAAATAAATAAATAAATGTTGTTAATAAAAAAATATACTTATGGGATATATATGTTGTTATTTGGAACCCGCTGTCTGTTTAGCAGAGCTTATATATCTTATTAAGTGTAATGTATTTTAATAATTGTCCTAAAAAATCAGATTTTACCATTAATTTAACTCACAGATAAATGTAATATATTTTGAAATATATGGTGGTATTGGGGTATTGGTCGTTCTCCCTAAAGTTGGTATACAAATTAATTATAAAAATGCCACTAGATCAACATTACATTGAATTTTTATATAGTCACATTTTCTTCAATACGTTCAAATCCTGTTACTTTCGATATTTTCAGGATAATAAATTTATGAGAATTTCGTTCTAAGAACACATATTAGTCAATGGGGTGACTCTTTTAATCATAACTAATATGAAACATTATCTTGTCAAAATTATAGCCAGACATCTGTACAAACTGCGCCAGGAGTTAAAGTTTCAGCTGCATGATCTCTTGTCAGCCTAACTTATGAAGTTGAAGGTGATACTAGTACAAGATTTATTCCACACAATATAGATTTAGGAACATCAATGACCTGCCCACATATTACTCGTAGAGTTGCTTTCACACACACACACACACACACAAACATATATATATATGTGTGTGTGTGTGTGTGTGTATAAATATTTCACCCATCAAGTCTGCAATTATGACCATTGGTAATGACTCTATATATATCCCTTGATCTTCCATAAATCTACACAAAAAAATAACTTAGTTTTGGTGTATTATAAGCCTGTTCCATTTGTGTTATCTTTATAGCTACTCCAATGAGTTCAAGCAAGAACCCAGATGCCAAATTCTAAATCTATTCAACCCATTTGTGTTATCTTTCTAAATAAACCAGTAACATCAAGGTGTGCACTCAATACACTAACTTGAAAGCTATTTCTACTCCTTTAAAGATGGCATATCCTATAACAGGAAGGAGGAATGATGCTCTAAATCTTGGTTTGGTATATGATACTGAGGCATTAATTATAGAAAGATTTTATGCCAAGGATATAATATCAGCAGTCTTCGACTTTTGACTCAAAAAAAAAAAAAATTGATTTCATCCATTTCCAAAAGATGCCTACTCATCCTTTATTTAAAACCTTAAGCTCTGTAAGGTATAACCCTTTCTCTCATTACTATGAACAAAAAATCTAAGATTTTTTTTTAACATCAAAATGTTTTCTTGTGAGATATCTAGTTTTATGTACATATATTTTATTAATAATATTATTAATAAAAGAAGTTTAAAAGTTAATTGATCAGTATAAAAATAAACCTTTAAACTTCTTTCATTAATAATATAACTATATAAAACTAGATATCTGACCTCCTCTAGTAGTTAGCACGAGTAAAAGTTTAAGTAAACAAATTGTATTCATATCATGTTAGGAGAAGTATAATAAAATTTTGTATTGATACAAATCAAACAAGTGATAAGATAACCCACCATATCCTTTACTAGTCGAGCGACTGCGCGTTGATACAATACAAGTTGTTTAGTATTGTTAGATTTATTTGTAGCAATTTATTAGATTTAATTATATAATATTCAATTAATTAACTTTACTGAAAGCATAAAATAAAATTTTCTACACAAATAATTCTTTATATGGTTTTGAATCACCTATTCCACATAGACCCAAGCTAAGCTATTGAACAATATAGTAAGTTATAAAAATTACAAATACTAATGAGACTTACCTGGTTAACACAAATTTAATTTACTCTTTTAATCAACTTACTTGATTAATACTAATTTTACACCATATATATTATATATTATCTTAGATTTAATTTCCGAATGTACACTTTTGACTTTCAGTCCTGTTAAGTAGACTTCTTTTTTACTTCCTAAAAGATTTAATTTCCTATTTTATTATATATTATCATATAATCGTTGTATAGATATTAATAGATCATCCCCATTTTAATTTGATTGTTGAATAATATTAAATATTTTAACAATCTAAATGCAGTAACTGTACTATAAATAATAATAATATAATTTTATGGTACATAATATAATATTAATATATTATAAATTTATTATTGCTATTATTGTTATTCATATTTTAAATCTATATACATATTTTTATTTACATTACAACATAATCATAAATATTTAATATAAATATACTGCAAAATAAATAAATTTATAAATCTATATTTTATTAATAAATATTAATTTATTTAAGCTTTAATTTTATTTAATTTTTAATAACTAAAAATTATTTTAATAATATATTAATTAATTAGTTAATATATTTTATATAAATATATCATATTTTTCAAATTTTGAAGATTTATTTGTCATTTTTCAAATAATTATATAAGTTTATGGGAGTATAATTGTTAATAAGTTGAAAATTTTAAGGATATTTTTGAAATTATTAGGACTAATAAAAATATTAAATCAAACCTTTAGATTAAAAGATACTTTACCATTATTATTGCTGAAATTAATCACATGTTTATGCTATATATTAATTTTCTTCCTCAAGAGTTGAGAAAATGTGCAAACTAAAAGGACTTGTTAAGTGAGAACCCAAGTTTATGCCAAATTAATGAACCTCTCGACTCCTCTATCTTCACACTAAAAACTTTATCACTATTTAGGGGAGACCAAATTAATTTCTAAAGAAAATTAACTTACTCCTAACACATTATGGGATCAAGAATCTAAGAGAAAGAGCCTAAAAAACAAGAGTGAAAATCAACCTCTACCCATTTGGAAGGTTAGAGCTTACTACTAAATTAACATTTCTTAACTTAATATTCAAGGTTTTGATATCGTAACAATATATAAATATACTTCTTTTGGCTAGCTAATGTTATTCGTACAAAATTAAGCATGCCACAAGAAATAATTTATATGAATTAAACTAAAGGCTTTATAAAGAAGAGAAAAATAGACTAATACAAATTTTCCTTCGTTGGTATATTAAATTTTACAATATGTTATTTTTCACTTTGCATTTAAGGGGATTATAAATATATATACTTTAATGTTAGTGAGGGGAGTACATATATTTTCAATCCCATATAGGGTTTATACTATGTTTACAAATATTGATTAGGATTGTATTATGTATGACAAAATGTTTGAGTGAAGTCACTTATTGGTATAAAGATTTACATAGACAAACCCAAAACATATATGAGTTATTCCTCAAAGAGTATTTTTTTTTTTAAAGGATTTAACATGAGGGATTTTTTCCAAAGGTAGAATTTATTTTGCTATATATGAACCTATTTTGCAAATGATATGATTGAAAAATTCATAAATGGTCTAGAAGTTATTGATTTAAGTAGTAAAACTATACATATCTTATTATATCTATTCTAATAGAGTTTAATTTATAAGAAAAATAAAAGATGAAATCAAAATATGAACATCAACATAAATTTTTTTGAGAAACATAAATAAATATATGCAAATAGAGCTCATTTTGGTATATTTAATGACAAAAGATTTACTATAGTTATATTCTATTAGGATAATATGGATCATATGGGTTTTATCAGCTCAATTTTGGGCTTATTCGTCTGATATCGCTTTTGATTTCTATTAGGTTAGAATGTTTCACATGTTAAATAGAAAACTAATTTTTTTAAAAATTATCACTTAAGTCTAAATTATTTCTGTGAATGTCACTTAGATTCTTAACTAAACTTTTGTCCGCTGTTGGCATTAGTGAGGTGAGGTCATTTACAATTTATCCCTCATAATATTAATAATATTTAATTTAACTCTAAAATTTATAAAAGTTATCATATTATTCCTACATATTAATTATTTAATCATTTTTTGTCTTTATTTTTAAAACCTAAAATGAAAAAAATTATATTTTTGTAAACTTAATTAAAAAATAATTCTTTATTTTTTCTTCTTCTTTACCTTCCTAGCTCCTTTATTTTTTCCTTTCATTATTCTTCTTCTTCATCATCTCTTCCTCTTCATATTTTTTTTATTAAGAAATTACAATGAGTTTAAATAAATTCAAACTAATTATTTAATATTTTTAATTCAGACAAAAAATTAATATATATATAATAATTTATTCAAATAACATAATTTTAGTAATAAAATCAATTAATTTAATTTATAAAAAAACCAAAACCCACAAATTTTCTCTTCAAAATCTATCCTAAAGAGAATTTATTCTTTAATAATTTATGTGCTTATTTACTCACTAAAAATATTAAAAATATAGAAATATGCCACATATAAAACTTTTGCATCATATTAATTCAGGTAGAAAATTATAAAACTACTCATTACTTTGTTTTTCAAAGTAAAACAGTAGTAGAGAATACTTGTTTTATAACGATAATAATAATAATACTTTGAATTTGAATTCCAATAGAGTTAATATACAAATATGTGTATGTGTCATATTGAAAAAATTAATGATTTTTTTCCTCAAGAGTTATTTTATATCTTATGAAATTAGATAAAACCTAATGCAAATTCAAATTAACAATTTTTTAGTGTTTATTTTTTTTCAAGTTCAATTAATTGATTTTATTACTAAGATTATGAGATATGAATAAATTATTTTTTATGTATTATTTTTTTATCTAAATTAAGAATATAAATAGAGGAGGAGAAAAAAAATAAAGAATTATTTTTTATTAATTAAGTTTATAAAAAATATAATTTTATCTTCATAGTTGTTAAAAATAAAGATAAAATTAAAGTATAAGAGTAATATGATGATTTTATTAATTTTAGTATTGAATTAAATATTATTATAGTATGAGAGAGTAAAATGAAAATTATCTCAGCTTACACTAACGGCCAACGGCGGAAAGAATTTCGGTCAAAGGGCGTATGTGACATTGATCAAAATAATTTGGACCTAAGTGATGATTTTTCAGAAAACTTAAGGACCTTTCTATATAATATGTGAAACATATCAACTTAAATGACATTTTCTGAAATATTAGAGATGAAAATGAAATTACGACCTTGAATGATTTGTTGAAATTCATTAATAAAATTAAAATTATGAAAATATTCAATTATCAATATCTTGCTTGTATATTGATATTATTTTAAGGTAATTAATGGGTAGTTTAAAGTTTAATGGCCATATTAAGTTATTGAATTATCAGTTATAAGTATTTTATTTAACATATGACTTAAATAGAAAAAAAGGACAAAAAATTATATACAACCCATATGTAAGTTCATTGATAGATAAAAGTGGAAAGAGTAAAAGTTCTTGCAAGCTAAAAGTTTTATTGTAAAATAGGTTCATAGCCTAGTCTAACACAAATCTCTAATATTGTAATTGAGTATTTTTTTTAGTTAGGTAGTATTTATTTATTTTTTTGTTTAAAGTTTTAGCATGGCTGAAATATAAATTTAATTGAAACATGAATCTCGTTAATATTTTTTTTTTACCTTAAATATATGAATATAAATATTAAGTTGTTTATTTTTATAAAATAAAAAAATTAAAAATTGATATGTTAACATATATACTTTACAAAATTTAAAATTAATATATTAAATGTGTTAGCATATATAAATATTAAGTTAAAAATTAACAATATTATTGACAAATAAAATATTTAAATTATTTAAATATTTAGTCATTTAGATTGAAATCAAAATTTTTAATTTAATTATATTTAAATATTTTAATAAATATATAATTTTAAGTGGAAAAAATAAAATGCACAAATATTCAGAAAAAAAAAACAAATAAGCCGTTTGACTATAAAAAGGAATTGAAAAGACCCATGTAAAGGCTTTGAATTTGGATACCGACTAAAACTTATATCTTTAATACTGCAAGTCTCAACATAGTGACTTGTATGCAAGATATTTTACAAGATAAAAACTTGCATGTCAGATAGATCGTTGAATGCAAGGTAATTTATAAGATCAAATACTTCTATGCAAGATGTTTTGTAAGACATTGACTATACGCGATCTTGTGCAAGACTAATTTACAGGACAATGTTTACAATGTAGTGTTGTCTATATAATTGAAGAATGAAATTTTCTGTTCAAATTAATAAGAAAAAAAAAATAGCCAACAAAAAAGGAGTCGCAGGCGGCCAATTATTTGAATTTTTATTATTTGTCTATATATTTATTTTATTTAATTGAGAGTGTTGAATCTTACATAAGTACTGAAAGTTGCAGTTAGAAAGTCAATGTCAAGCACACATTTAGTATAATTTTTGTTATTGCATTTTCAAACTTCCGACATTATGATTCAATGCTATTCCAGATGATTGGCAATACGAGGTTTGTCCGTATAGAGAATCAGCAGCAGATAAGTAGAAGTTGTTGAAAATATTATCTTGCTAACTGTTCCAGAAAATGACTCAGTAGCATGCATGAACGGGTTGAACTTCCTTCACTGAGAAGAAACTTACTGGGCAAAGAGTATTTACCTGGGTTTGTGCTTATACTGTCAGTTTCTGTCCAAAATCCCATACTTTCTGTTTTCTGTCCAAAATCTCGTAAGTTTCCTTCATGGCTTCTGTAGGGAAATATGATGTCTTCCTCAGTTTCAGAGGGGAGGATATTCGTGATAACTTTACTAGCCATCTCTTTGCCGCCTTATGTTGAAAGAAAATAAAGACCTTCATTGATGACGGACTTAGTAGATGTGATGAGATTTTGGAATCACTTTTCAGTACAATTGAAAGATCACAGATATCGGTGGTCATTTTCTCAAAAAATTATACTTCTTCTAAGTGGTGCATGAATGAACTTGTCAAGATTGTTGAATGTCGGAAAAAAAATGGCCTCAAGATTATACTTGTCTTCTACCATGTAAAGCCATCTGATGTGCGAAAGCAGACGGGAAGTTTTGGGCATGCTTTTGTTAGACATGAAAAGATTTCGAAGGGTTTGCAAGAAATGGTTAAGAAATGGAAGGCTGCACCGATAGAAGCATCCAATCTATCTGGATGGGATTCCATGGAAACTGGGTAACTCTTTAATTGTTATGTATCTATTTGGTATTTTATATATGGAAGAATATTATACTTGATATGGCCTAATTATACATCATATTTGATATTAATTTAAAGTCAGATCTCATCAATGTTCAACAGTTTCATTTATTGTAGGGAATTGCTTTTATTGACTGGCAAGAGAACATAATTTCAGCAAAAACCACACTTTAATATTTAATGTTTTTGTTATTATTATCTTTATTCTTTTCGTTTTCTAAGTTTATTTAATATCTTTTATATGATGCTTTGAACTTTTTGTTGCTTTTGCATTGCCTCTCTCCTTATGCGAAATCATTAAGACTTTAGATTTCAGTAGTACTATGCTTACCTTATAATCTAAATTTTTCATTGCAAGGATCTTAGGTTTTAGACTCACTATTATTTATCTTGACTCCTGCTAGGCTTGAAGCGAAACTCATAGACGAACTTATTAAAGATATTTTCAATAATTTGAACTGCATATCACCTCAAGTGATTTTGAAGGGATAGTTGGACTAAGTTCACGCATTGAGAGAATAAAATCACTGTTATGCATCCAATCACTAGATTTTCGTATTGTTGGAATTTGGGGTATGGGTGGCATAGGTAAAACAACTATTACTGGAGCTATTTTCGAAAAACTTTCTCATAAATTTGAAGGCAAGTACTTCATGGCAAATGTTAGACAAGAATCGGAGAGGGGTGGATTGATACATCTAAGAGAGCAAGTTCTTTCTCAACTATTAGAAGAAAATCAGAAAAATAGAAACTCCTAACATACCATGATATATTAAGGAGAGACTAGAAAAAATAAAGGTTTGTATAGTTCTTGATGATGTGAATAAATTCAATCAATTAGAATACTTAGCTGGAGGACTTAATCGATTTGGCTCAGGAAGTAGAATCATTATAACCACTAGAGATAAACAAGTGCTTAATAAATATGGAGTGGATTACATTTATGAGGTCGAGGGATTAAACCACAACAAAGCACTTGAGCTCTTTTGTAATTATGCCTTTAGCATTTATTGCTTGATGTTGTTATAAGGGACATATCAACTAAGTCATCTAATGCACAATTCATTGAATATAGGTCATCAAAAATTGATTTCACGTAATCTTTATTGTATCCCTTGAAAAAAGATGCGATATCAAGAAAAATATTTTTCATTGTCCAGCTCAATTCATCGTAGCTGATCCTCAAAACATTATAAATACTGGGCTTAGAAATTAGTTTTAAGTTGTCCAATGCATTTTCCGAATCTTGTTTGCTCTTATGACGAAGGAATGAACCTAAAACCTTAAGAGCGAATGGATTGCCTTTTGCATACTTTGCCAGCTTCCTTGATAGCATGATAAGATCTGCAGGATGTTGGTTTTGTTTAAAAGGCAAAATTACAAAAGTGCACATGAACTTGCTGATAGTTTAATCCCTCAACCTGATAAACGTGATTCACATTATATCTATCAAGAACTCTTTTTATTTCTTGTGGTTATAATGACTCTACTTCTTGAACCGAGTTAATTAACCCCTCTAGCCAAATATTCTAATTGTTTAAATTTATTTACATCATCAAGAACAATAAGAACCTTCATACGTTAGAGTCTATCCTTCATATACTGTGGGACATTGGGACCTCCTAATACAAGATTATCTCCCAATAAATTAAAAAAAAAATTCATTTTGTAGTTGTTCTAATCCACCCCCTCTTTCAGATTTTTCTCTTACATTAGCCATAAAACACTTGCATCAAAATCACTAGATACTTGCTTGAAAATAGCTTCTGCAAGAGTTGTTTTACTTATATCACCGATGCCCCAAATTCCAACAATTCGAAAATCTTGTAATCCAATACATAATAGCTATTTAACTTTCTTAATTCGTGAGTTTATTCCAACTAGATCTTTAAAATTAATGGAGACTGAGATATCATCTAATTTTTTACAACATCCTTCATAATTGCATCTACAAGCTTTGCTTCAAGGCTAGCAGATATGAAGATGGAAAGAAAATGCATCAAAATTAATGGATCTCATAAGAATCCAAAACATGAAATATTTTTTTTCTTTATTACTTAATAAAGCATGTAAATGACGTAAAGATAAAACAAGAGTTGATAGCTAGTCATACCTGATTTTAGTGGATTCATATCGAGATAGATAAGATGCTTTTGTCAATGAATCTCTCCATTTCTAAACTTTTTTTGGCATCTTCTTGAAATGCTTTTCATACTCTACGAAAGCTTTCCCATAACTTCCAGTTTGCTTTCCTACTTGGGACGGATGAACATGATAAAAAATAGGTATGATAATTTGGCCATTTAATTTCTTCTATTCAAGAATTTTGACAACTTCATCCAAACACCATTTGAAAGAAGCATAGTCTTTTGAAAAAATAATTATCGAAATTTTTTATCTTTCAATTGTATTTAAAAGAGTAGGAGAAGTTTCATTTTCTCTCTTAAGATCTTCATCAATAAAAGTCTTTACTTTTTTTTGACATAACCCATAAAAGAGATAGATGGCTAGTAAAAGTTTAACGAGTCTCCTCTCCTCTGAAATTTAGAAAGACCTCATAATTACAAGAAGAAAACGATGAAGATGAAGCCATGACAGAAAGAGGTAAAAGAGATGCTTGAGAGTAGATCAAAAACAAGAGTAAAGTATGTAAATGATGAAGATGAAGAAGACGATGAAGATGGAGCTTTAATTATTCTTCTAACTAGACTATAATTTCCTTCACTTTTTCTGCTGCTGTCTTTTTCTTCGGTGTTTCGCTGAAACTTCTGTAAGCTTTCCTCTCTATTTCTAAATAGTACGTATTTTTAAATTTCGAAAGAGACACTAAAGCATATGGGTCCATGTTGTTATACACATATTGTAAGACTAAACCAAGAACCTCCTCTGCGGACTTTCTTAGTGTATGCATGCATGTGCTCTGATTTGATATATAATTTTATTCTATCGAGGAATCTTTCATTTCTTCAATTTTATTTCGTTCGTTTGAAAACAAGTCAATTTCTCGGAGATTGAGTTAGCAGTTTTTTAAACCACCACTACTACATAATTTGCATTCTTTTCAAACATGTGGCCGACCACTTACTTTAAAAGACGTACTTGAGAATCTTTTACCACACATAGCTCCAACCCTCTCCCTTCATAGTGTGTCTATCCCCTTGAGCGAGCCCTCCTAAGCAACTGTCGACAACTTTGTTTTTGTTGGTGAATTTTATTTTTAGTTATTAATAATTATATAGTGTTAAATTGTATATATATCATAAGAGGGAAAGAGAATTTCACTTTCTATGATCACGTTAAACTTATTTTAATTCAGCTCCATATATTTTTGATATCTAATATCAAACAAATTATATATATTATTTGCTACATTGTTGTGTGTTTTTGGCAGGTTTAGGTGTTCTTTCCATTTTGATTTTGATAAGATGGTGGAGAGAAAATTGAAGAGTGATTAATGGTCAAGAGTTTTGTGGTGGCATAGTGTTTGGCTAAAGAGAAAAGTAAAGAAGATGCGAAGAAAGAGGAAGAAAGAAACGAAAATAAATAAATAAATGTTGTTAATAAAAAAATATACTTATGGGATATATATGTTGTTATTTGGAACCCGCTGTCTGTTTAGCAGAGCTTATATATCTTATTAAGTGTAATGTATTTTAATAATTGTCCTAAAAAATCAGATTTTACCATTAATTTAACTCACAGATAAATGTAATATATTTTGAAATATATGGTGGTATTGGGGTATTGGTCGTTCTCCCTAAAGTTGGTATACAAATTAATTATAAAAATGCCACTAGATCAACATTACATTGAATTTTTATATAGTCACATTTTCTTCAATACGTTCAAATCCTGTTACTTTCGATATTTTCAGGATAATAAATTTATGAGAATTTCGTTCTAAGAACACATATTAGTCAATGGGGTGACTCTTTTAATCATAACTAATATGAAACATTATCTTGTCAAAATTATAGCCAGACATCTGTACAAACTGCGCCAGGAGTTAAAGTTTCAGCTGCATGATCTCTTGTCAGCCTAACTTATGAAGTTGAAGGTGATACTAGTACAAGATTTATTCCACACAATATAGATTTAGGAACATCAATGACCTGCCCACATATTACTCGTAGAGTTGCTTTCACACACACACACACACACACAAACATATATATATATGTGTGTGTGTGTGTGTGTGTATAAATATTTCACCCATCAAGTCTGCAATTATGACCATTGGTAATGACTCTATATATATCCCTTGATCTTCCATAAATCTACACAAAAAAATAACTTAGTTTTGGTGTATTATAAGCCTGTTCCATTTGTGTTATCTTTATAGCTACTCCAATGAGTTCAAGCAAGAACCCAGATGCCAAATTCTAAATCTATTCAACCCATTTGTGTTATCTTTCTAAATAAACCAGTAACATCAAGGTGTGCACTCAATACACTAACTTGAAAGCTATTTCTACTCCTTTAAAGATGGCATATCCTATAACAGGAAGGAGGAATGATGCTCTAAATCTTGGTTTGGTATATGATACTGAGGCATTAATTATAGAAAGATTTTATGCCAAGGATATAATATCAGCAGTCTTCGACTTTTGACTCAAAAAAAAAAAAAATTGATTTCATCCATTTCCAAAAGATGCCTACTCATCCTTTATTTAAAACCTTAAGCTCTGTAAGGTATAACCCTTTCTCTCATTACTATGAACAAAAAATCTAAGATTTTTTTTTAACATCAAAATGTTTTCTTGTGAGATATCTAGTTTTATGTACATATATTTTATTAATAATATTATTAATAAAAGAAGTTTAAAAGTTAATTGATCAGTATAAAAATAAACCTTTAAACTTCTTTCATTAATAATATAACTATATAAAACTAGATATCTGACCTCCTCTAGTAGTTAGCACGAGTAAAAGTTTAAGTAAACAAATTGTATTCATATCATGTTAGGAGAAGTATAATAAAATTTTGTATTGATACAAATCAAACAAGTGATAAGATAACCCACCATATCCTTTACTAGTCGAGCGACTGCGCGTTGATACAATACAAGTTGTTTAGTATTGTTAGATTTATTTGTAGCAATTTATTAGATTTAATTATATAATATTCAATTAATTAACTTTACTGAAAGCATAAAATAAAATTTTCTACACAAATAATTCTTTATATGGTTTTGAATCACCTATTCCACATAGACCCAAGCTAAGCTATTGAACAATATAGTAAGTTATAAAAATTACAAATACTAATGAGACTTACCTGGTTAACACAAATTTAATTTACTCTTTTAATCAACTTACTTGATTAATACTAATTTTACACCATATATATTATATATTATCTTAGATTTAATTTCCGAATGTACACTTTTGACTTTCAGTCCTGTTAAGTAGACTTCTTTTTTACTTCCTAAAAGATTTAATTTCCTATTTTATTATATATTATCATATAATCGTTGTATAGATATTAATAGATCATCCCCATTTTAATTTGATTGTTGAATAATATTAAATATTTTAACAATCTAAATGCAGTAACTGTACTATAAATAATAATAATATAATTTTATGGTACATAATATAATATTAATATATTATAAATTTATTATTGCTATTATTGTTATTCATATTTTAAATCTATATACATATTTTTATTTACATTACAACATAATCATAAATATTTAATATAAATATACTGCAAAATAAATAAATTTATAAATCTATATTTTATTAATAAATATTAATTTATTTAAGCTTTAATTTTATTTAATTTTTAATAACTAAAAATTATTTTAATAATATATTAATTAATTAGTTAATATATTTTATATAAATATATCATATTTTTCAAATTTTGAAGATTTATTTGTCATTTTTCAAATAATTATATAAGTTTATGGGAGTATAATTGTTAATAAGTTGAAAATTTTAAGGATATTTTTGAAATTATTAGGACTAATAAAAATATTAAATCAAACCTTTAGATTAAAAGATACTTTACCATTATTATTGCTGAAATTAATCACATGTTTATGCTATATATTAATTTTCTTCCTCAAGAGTTGAGAAAATGTGCAAACTAAAAGGACTTGTTAAGTGAGAACCCAAGTTTATGCCAAATTAATGAACCTCTCGACTCCTCTATCTTCACACTAAAAACTTTATCACTATTTAGGGGAGACCAAATTAATTTCTAAAGAAAATTAACTTACTCCTAACACATTATGGGATCAAGAATCTAAGAGAAAGAGCCTAAAAAACAAGAGTGAAAATCAACCTCTACCCATTTGGAAGGTTAGAGCTTACTACTAAATTAACATTTCTTAACTTAATATTCAAGGTTTTGATATCGTAACAATATATAAATATACTTCTTTTGGCTAGCTAATGTTATTCGTACAAAATTAAGCATGCCACAAGAAATAATTTATATGAATTAAACTAAAGGCTTTATAAAGAAGAGAAAAATAGACTAATACAAATTTTCCTTCGTTGGTATATTAAATTTTACAATATGTTATTTTTCACTTTGCATTTAAGGGGATTATAAATATATATACTTTAATGTTAGTGAGGGGAGTACATATATTTTCAATCCCATATAGGGTTTATACTATGTTTACAAATATTGATTAGGATTGTATTATGTAAGACAATACTTGAGTGAAGTCACTTATTGGTATAAAGATTTACATAGACAAACCCAAAACATATATGAGTTATTCCTCAAAGAGTATTTTTTTTAAAGGATTTAACATGAGGGATTTTTTCCAAAGGTAGAATTTATTTTGCTATATATGAAGCTATTTTGCAAATGATATGATTGAAAAATTCATAAATGGTCTAGAAGTATTAATTGATGATTATTAGGATTAGGATTTTACAGAATTATCTGAATAGTCTGTTTATTGATAATTAAAACATAGATTTTCGTATATGTTTAATTAATAATCTTTTCATAACATTAAACTAAATTCAATAACAAATTTTCAGAATTTTATGTTGTTGCAATCGGTTGAGAAACCAATTTTTAATGATTTTTCAAACATTCCCCTACTATTTTGAAAAACAATAATTTCTACTATAAGTCCAAAACTATATATTTATTTAACCAATCAAATGATCTTTAGATATTCTAAAAATTTGTATATTGGTTTATGTACATGTCTAATGATGTTCTGCAAAGTTTCGTGATTCGTCAAGTTTTATAAAAATTTATTGATATTATTAGTTTAGAAATTTTATATTTCATAATTTTGAATGAGAAGTATGCTATTGTATTTGAACTCTCTCATAATATAAATGATTAAAAATTATTATATAAATATATATCACAAAATTCACTACAAGTAAAATGACACTTAATCTAGCTAGAACCTAATTCAACCTCAAAAAATATTATACAATATTTATTGATGTTTAGAATAAAAATAATTTGTTAAAATTAAACAAATTAAAATAATAATAAATTTATTTTAGTTATTTCAGAACTTGTGTTCTTTTAAACCAAAATGAAACTATTCCAACATATATATAAATAAGAAACCCATAAAATTCATTCAAATTTATTCATTTTGAATAATCCCAATATAACGAACCATTTTATTACTATTTATAACTAACAGAAACATAAAAGTGATACAAATTTATTTATCTTAAATAATCCCAATGTATAACAAACCATTTTGCTTTCCACCACAAAAGAAAAACCCGTTAATTAAATTAATCATAATGAAAAACATAAACATTATACTCAACAACAGCATTCCAAGTCTTGGGATCAAAGGAATGATTTCTAGCCTGAGCATATCCTCGAGCAAACCGGAAAACGCCGCTGCCACCTACAACCGACGTTTCCCTCACCGCCGAGAGAATCGGGTTCCGCCCCAAGATGCTCAACGTACTGCCGTTAAACTTCCCTTCTGTAAAAGCAAAATTATACACCATCGTCAATCCAACTTCATTCTGATCAGCGGAAGCGAAGATTCCCTAAGCACGTCCGATGCTCTTCAAGCTGATATAAGGGCCGACGGTCAATGGTCGTCCACGACGTACACTCGGCTAAAGACGGTGGTGGAATTCTCTGTGCCGGGAGCCTAAGCAACTTTGACGGTGGTGGGAGCTTTTCCGGTGATTATATCTTAGAAGTAGAAATGAAGGTGGGTCAGCGTCTTTTTCTTAAGTCCATGTGATGATGGAGAGACGGTTTTCACAAAGTCATAAGATTTTGCAGCTGCAAATGAAGAGAAAAAGAGAAAAAGGAAGAGTGTTATTAGGGTTTTCGCCATTTCAGAGATATGGAGGAGGAGAAAGAGAAATTAATGAAGACGTTTGGTATGCTTGCATGGGAATACCATTATATATATATATATGAAGAATTAAATATGATTTTAATTGTATACGTGGGTTTTAATTTGGGAGTTAGAATGTCCAATCAAATCAATGAAAATTTTTCAGGTTTAAAATTCGTATTCAATATTCAGAGCTCAAAGCACATGTAATATGAATATAAATTAAAGTTTGATTATGTAATTAATTTTACTTATATTAAGTTAAAAACGCATTGAAAAAGTATTTTACGTGTCAAGAAGAAGGCAGCTGAAAATTCGATGGGCTAATGCAGAATAATTCTTTTTATAGGAGTTAAATTTGACACGTACAATTAATATTACAACTGATTCAAAGTAAATACATAAATACCTACTGATCCAACCATATATTAAATCTAATAAATCTTTTTTGACTTTGAACTTTATATATTTATCTACGTATAAAATTGCATTTATCGAGTATTATCTCAATTTTCTTATTAAGTAATGTGATATTCGTTGATTAAATATTATATTTTAGTAATTTATAAATAATTTCTTACTGTGCATACTCTCTTATTTTATTGATAATTAAAACATCATTTGAAATAGAAAAAAATTAGATTAGTACTTGATATTATAAATAATAATCTAATTAATTAACTTTTTGGGAAAGAATTATAGATGAAAGTGAATTTTATTTAAAAAAAAGTATTATAAGAAAAAATGGAAGGCTTAATTTTAGTTTTTAAGGTAGTTTTTAGGGCAAAGGTTTCTTCATAGTCAACTCCATATTCTTGATTGAACCCCTTAACAACCTGTCTGGCTTTATACTGTTCAACAGAGCCATCAACTTTAGTCTTGATTTTATAACCCATTTACAGCCAATAGCGGATTTTTGAGAGGGGAGATCAACTGAGTCCCATATGTGTGATTTTTCAAGAGGTTATAGTTCTTCTGCCATTGCTTGTTGCCAAACAGGATTAGAACTGGCCTTGGAATAGAATTAAGGCTCATACAAGGAAAGAGTAGCAGAAAATTAATGATAATCTCAAAGACGAATAGGGAGTTCTCTTACCCCATTAGATTGTTGATGGATAGGAGGAAGATTGGAGGAGGTAGATGGAGGGACAGTTGAGGTGTTTGATGTGGACCCGGAAGGCGAAGTCGTCGGCTCAGGAGCAAGTAGGAGTTCAGTGGACATATCTACTAAGGACTCATTAGAATTACCTGGATCAATGTTATTAGGAAATAGTTCTATAGACTCTTGAGTAAATAAAGGAGTAAGGTTAGATTCAGAACATAATTTGGACATAGAGGAGAACAATTTGTGTTCACAAAAGACCACATGTCTAGATATACGAAGCCGATAAGGTACAAGATCCCAACATCTATAACCTTTATGTTCAATCCCATATTCTAGAAAACAACATAAGCGAGCTCGAGTACCTAATTTGGTATGCTCATGAGGTTGGAGAAGAACAAAGCAAGTACAACCAAATACTTTAAGAAAATTATAGTTAGAAGGAGTCCCATATAATCGCTCATAAGGAGATTGATTACCAATTACTAGGGAAGGAAGACGATTGATAATGTAGGTAGCTGTGAGAGCAGCTTCTCCCCAAAAGCATTTTGGGTAGGAGGCAGCAATGAGAAGTGCACGAACAATTTCAAGAATATGTCTATATTTTCGTTCAACTCAACCATTTTGTTGAGAAGTGCCCGGACAAGAGCGATGACAAAGGGTTCTATTGGTTTGCAGGTGGTTTAAATACTCAGAATCCTTATATTCCATAGCATTATCAGTGAGAAAAATTTTAACGGGATATGAAAATTGTGTTTTGATCATTTTAACAAAATCATGATAGATTTTGGATAACTCGGATCTGTGCTTTATAAGATTGTTGCGAATAAAATTAACAAACGCAAGTGCACATGTCGCAATCAAGTAATAAAGAGATAAAAGGATATTGATCCCACGAAGAATGTTAATCATATAATTACCGAAGGTGATTAACGTACGAATTTATCTAAAGAAATCAAAATAACTGTGGTTGAGAAAATTTAAATTAATATTTAAGCAAAATACTTTAAGAATTCAATTAATAAAAATATTTAGGGCTAATGATTTATCATATTTAGTCACATCCATTTCTTCAATTGACGTTGTTCTAATTTAAAATCCGCGTTGCTTGTTAATTATCCAAAATTACTCGTTTGTCTCTCTCAAGATTAAGCGAGTTTACTTCACACCTAAAACCTCACAATTAATGATAATTTATAATTAAACTACGCAAACCATATTAGTATATCTCTATCTAATATGCAATTTACGGTATTTATCACATGGTCTAGATATGATATTCATTTCTCAATTCTTATCAATCCACAATTCATTCAAATATTAGCCAAATATTCAAAAGCATTAATTATCATGATGAATACTCAACACCTAATCTTAAATTAATTGAACAACACAATATTAGAAATGGATGCTTCAAATAGATTAAATTATTGCCCTAGAAAATTGGGTTTAGCCACACATAATATATAATTCAAATCCCATAATTAAGAATTCAACAATTGATAGCATAATATAATATTATTAAATTCAAGATTAAATTAAAAGAGGAGAGAAAGAAAAACTAGATAAGGAGAGCTTGAATCCACAATGTTGATGAGAATCCCCCTCTCTTTTGTTGAATTTTCTTCTTCTCTTTCTAGCAATCCTCTTCCTCTCTCTCTAAAAACTAAACCAAAACCAAAAATCTCCAAAATTTCCCTCTCTTTTTCTCTCTTAGGGCTTTAAAATCTTTCAAATTGGGGGGAAAGAGGAGCCCCGCACCTAATTCTGTCCAGAATTGCAATTTAAGTGATAAATATCAATTAGATCCCTATACTTATGATTAATCATATATTGAGCTTTAGTTTTAGATTTTATTCCATTTCAGTCCTGATCTTGTTGCAATTTAGTCCACTTGGGCAGAACAAGGTGCGCGGTCGCGCAGCATGGTGCGCGATCGTGCACCTGCTTCTGCCAACAAAGCTAGACAATCTGAAAAATATCAATTAGACCCCTATAATATTTTGATTTTAGCCCCTTATTTTGATAGTTCTGCATTTTGGTCTGTGAATCTCTTGCACTTTGGTCCCCAAACATCTTCCTTTTCAAGCCAAATTTATCCTTTTCGAATCAAATTCATCTTTAATAGCCAAATATATCATTGTCTGTACAAAATAACAAAAATAAATCAAATCCAAATGAAACTTGAGGATTAAACAAACAATTCTAGTCTAAAATAAATGATTAGTGCGTGTTTTACGCACTTATCAAAGATATATCTAGGTATAACGTGAATAATCATCAATAAAAATAACAAAATACTTATAACCTCCTATAGTAACATTAGGGGAAAGCCCCCAAATATCAGAATAGAAGAGATCAAAAGGAGCTTTAGATATCGAGTCACTATTATTAAAAGGTTAAGCAATAATTTTAGCTAACTACAAGAGACACAATCAATTTGATCATGGGATACACTACCCAAAATACCGCTAGAAACTAGTGAACGAAGACAACTAATTGACAAATGTCCTAGTCAGGAGTGCCAAAGACTCAAGGAAGAGACAAGAGTTGTTGAAGTAACAGGCAAGAGAATAGATGGATGTGTGGATGGAAGATGAAAACTGATGAGCTCAAACAAACGTCCAACTTTACAGCCTATCTCAAGCGTCTGACTTGTTTTTAGATCCTGTACATGATAACCAAAAGTAGTGAAAAGGACATGAAGACCAAGATCACATTATTGACTAACAGATAAAAGATTGTGAGTGAGACGGGGAATTAGGAGAGTGTCAGGTAAAGAGAGATTAGACAAAGTAATTTGGCCTAAGTGACTGACATGCATAATAGATCCATTCGTAGTTTGAATGGTAGGAAACTGTTGGACAAGAGATTTGGAAGAGAAAAGAGCAGAGTCTGCAGTCATATGATTACAACATGTAGAGTCAAAAAACTAGGAAGATTTATCTAAAGAAACTGAGGAAGCTGTAATTTGAGGATTACCAGAAGCTGAAATGAGAGGATTACCAGATGTTTGCAAAAGTTGTTGAAGAAGTGATGCGATATCATTGGTGGTAAGGGATGGAGAGGGAGGACAGTCATTGGGACCATTAGTAGCAGCTGCAGACAGTGATGAAGGATGTTTTTGTCTTTATTTGGATAATCTCGTGCAAAATGTTGAGGACCAACCATATGACAAACTTTGCATCTCTTGATAAGACAATTGAGAACCCAATGACCAGGTTTATGATAATAGTTACAACTTACTATAGAGGTAGGCTGAGAAACTGAAGTTGTAGCTAGAGCAGTATCAGGGCGAGATGGTTGAAGAGGAGCAAGATAAGTTTCTTCAGAGACAAGCATATCAATAGCTTCATCAAGAGTAGGTACAGTTTTTTAGTAGAGAAGGGAAGCTCTAGTAGGTTCAAATGTGTCTCGTAAGGCCATAAGAAACATCATTAACAGTTGCTGGTCTCTATAAGTGGCAAATTTGGTTGCATCCTCAAAGGTTGTCCATTTAGGTTCTGAAAGTAATAGTTGGTCCCATAGAAACTGCATCTGTGAATGAAAGTCCGAGATAGACTAGCCGGTTTCCTGACGCATTTGATGAAGCTTACATAGAATCTGATATTGGTGTGACAGATCAGTAGCAGTATATCGATGAGCAAGAAAGTCCCGTAATACTTTGGCTATTTCCAATCTCCCAAAATTATAGATGGATAGAAGGTATAGAAGTATTGCAGAACCACTTAATAATTTGGTGATTTTTGCTATCTCATTCTTCCAAACGGTCAGCGAATATTTCATCAATATTGTCATCGGTCTTGACAGGTTCGGTAATGTGACCAGTAATATACTGCTAAAGACGACGTCCTTTGAGAAAGCTAGATATTGCTTGTTCCCATAAAACATAATTATGTCCGTCCAGTTGGATGTGAATAGGATGAGAAACATCGAATCTATCCATATTGAAAATTTGCAAGGATCGGAATAGGTGACCAAATCATAAGAATAGAGATAAGATATCACTGCAAAAAAAAAAAACAACAAAGCAAACGTTCAAACCCAAAAACATGGCCAAGTATTTGATGTACCAACACGTTTCGAATTTTGGGATCCACCACCACTGACGGTTGTTGGAAAGCAACAACGACGGCCACAAGAAGACTCTTTGAGTGCTCGTGGATCAAATGATGGTGGCGGTAAGGAAGAACACGCCGGTGATCGGTCGGAGCAAGTTTTGGTAGTGACGGGTTTGACTCGACGTTAACCAGAGAGATAGGTGGCCGTAAAGTAAGATCAGAGACCACAAGGCGGATACTCGGACGTTTCTGCGTCGAATGGTGGTGGCGGTGACATTTAACTCGCCAACGATCGAGCGGATTGAGGCGCGCAGAACCAATGAGCGGGTTTCTTTGTGGAGGTTAATGGTGGCGTGTGTAGAGAGATGAAGACCACAGATAGGTTGGCCGACGTTTTTTAAAGCTGTGGGAACCAGCGGTGCACCAAACGGAGGACGGCAATGGCGGCGCATAAGTCACACGTGCAGCTATAATTGGTTGCCCGAGAGGTTCACGCGCAGCTACAGTTGACGGTCCTGGGTACTCTTCTGGTGGTGTCAGGAACAGAATTCTGGAGGTATGATCGGAAGAAAAAACTGAGAGTGAAACTAAGCCAATTTTGACTCTGATACCATGTTAAGAAATTAGTTCTTGATTTCTTGAATCATCAAATAATACAATAGATAGCCTTTATATAGGTAAAGAAAAGAAAACCTAGTAAAGAAAGAAAAAGAATTCAAATGAAATAAGAAAAATATAAAGCAAATAAGGAAAATATAAAGCATAATATTGATTTAACAGTTGTATCGGGGCTAGCAAGCAAGCTAGGAAAAGGGTTTGGATGAAGGAAATGCTTGAAGTTGAGGCCACGATGTTAGAAATGAAAACTACTTGTTTGATGTTCTTAATTTTGTATGCAAATGAAGACATTCTTCTTTGGTTTTTATATCTGAATTACTTGTCTTTATGCGTGTGAATCTAGCAAACTTTGTAATATGCTTTCAAATTCCAACTTTTTTTTTCTCAAAGACAATCATTTCTATCTAAATTACCTTAGACAAATTAACATTACAATAATTACAAAGTGAGCACAACTATAACACATCAATGTTTCAACTTTTATATGTTAAATATTTTAAGTTTTAAAATTTTAAAATTTTATATTAGATATCAAGTTCTACATTAAAATTTCAGCTTTTGCGTAGTATGTTTCAAATATTGGGTTATGAAAAAAAAAGAAAAAGAAAATATGATGTAACGATATTGAAACCAAATCCTAAAAATGCATAAAAATATGAACTTAAGGATATTTCATACATGATGTAACGATACGTCTACTTACTTTGTTAATGTAAAATTTTTCTAAATATTTTAGGTAAAAATTAAAATTTTAATGCAAAACTTGAAATATGAAATGTAAAATTTGAATTTTTAAATAATTGTAACAACACATTCAAAAGCAGTTTAATATTTCATTAAGCATATATATTAGTATCCGTGCAATAGCACACCGATACAATTTTTTTTTTAATATTCTTAATGTATTAGAGTTTTAATATCCCATAAAGTATATATTATAAATATTGTATTTTAATAAATATCTTCTTTTAAGAATCTTCGGATTTCAAACTATAAGCCATGCTCTTAGATTCATGTGCTAACACTATGAATGTGGTTAATATTTTCTAATTTATTTATTGCTTGGAAAACATACATTGCAAAATTGTACACGCACATTAATAAAACAATAGTAAATCAGATTACAAAAGAAACATTCAATTGCCATCATCCCACGCAGTTTAACAAAATTTGACATTGATTAGAAGGAGTACCTACCCAGATCTCAATTTTTAATGCAACTAAACCAAATCCACATAGTACACCTTTTTTCTTTCAGTCTTGATAAGGAGACTTCTTTTTGACTTCCTATGAGATTTTATTAATTAATATGATAATAAAAGTTATATATATTATTTTTTTCCAAAGGTAGAATTTATTTTGCTATATGTGAAGCTATTTTGCAAATGATATGATTAAAAATTTCATAAATGGTCTAGAAGTTATTGATTTAAGTAGTAAAACTATACATATCTTATTATATCTATTCTAATAGAGTTTAATTTATAAGAAAAATAAAATATGAACATCAACATAAAATTTTTTGAGAAACATAAATAAATATATGCAAATAGAGCTCATTTTGGTATATTTAATGACAAAAGATTTACTATAGTTACATTCTGCAAGGATAGTATGGATCATATGGGTTTTATTAGCTCAATTTTGGGCTTGTTCGTCTGATATCGCTTTTGATTTCTATTAGGTTAGTATGTTTCACTTAGGTCTAAATTATTTTGGTGAATGTCACGTAGATTCTTAACTAAACTTTTGTCCACTGTCGGCGTTAGTGAGGTGAGGTCATTTACAATTTATCCCTCATAATATTAATAATATTTAATTTAATCATTTTTTGTTTTTATTTTTAAAAACTAAAATGAAAAAAATTATTTTTTTATAAATTTAATTAAAAAATAATTCTTTATTTTTTCTTCTTCCTTATCTTCCTAGCTCCTCTATTTTTTTTTTCATTATTCGTCTTCTTCATCATCTCTTCCTCTTCATATTTTTTTATTAAGAAATTACAATGAGTTTAAATAAATTCAAACTAATTATTTAATATTTTTAATTCAGACAAAAAATTAATATATATATAATAATTTATTCAAATAACATAATTTTAGTAATAAAATCAATCAATTTAATTTATAGAAAAATCAAAACCCACAAATTTTCTCTTCAAAATCTATTTGAAAGAGAATTTATTTGTTACCAGAACTTTAACAATTTATGTACTTATTTACTCACTAAAAATATTAAAAATATAGAAATATGCTAAGTATAAAACTTTTTCATCATATTAATTCAGGTAGAAAATTATAAAACTACTCATTACTTTGTTTTTCAAAGTAAAACAGTAGTAGAGAATATTTGTTTTATAACGATAATAATAATAATATTTTGAATTTGAATTCCAATAGAGTTAATATACAAATATGTGTATGTGTCATATTGAAAAAATTAATGATTTTTTTCCTCAAGAGTTATTTTTATATCTTATGAAATTAGATAAAATCTAATGTAAAATATAAAGCAAATTCAAATTAACAATTTTTTAGTTTTTGTTTTTTTTTTTCAAGTTCAATTAACTGATTTTATTACTAAGATTATGAGATATGAATAAATTATTTTTTATGTATTATTTTTTTATCTAAATTAAGAATATAAATAGAGGACAAAAAAATAAAGAATTATTTTTTATTAATTAAGTTTATAAAAATATAATTTTATCTTCATAGTTGTTAAAAATAAAGATAAAATTAAAGTATAAGAGTAATATGATGATTTTATTAATTTTAGTATTAAATTAAATATTATTATAGTATGAGAGAGTAAAATGAAAATTACCTCAGCATACACTAACGGCCAACGTGGAAAGAATTTCGGTCAAAGGGCGTACGTGACATTGACCAAAATAATTTGGACCTAAGTGATGATTTTTCAAAAAACTTAAGGACCTTTCTATATAATATTAGAGATGAAGATAAAATTACGACCTTGAATGATTTGTTGAAATTCATTCATAAAATTAAAATTATGAAAATATTCAACTAGACAATATCTTACTTGTAATATACGGAAGAAAATTTCTCTTCAACATAGACATACCATCATGATTCATGCAAATATTGATATTATTTTAAGGTATCACTATCAGTTAATTCATGGGTAGTTTAAAGTGTAATGGCCATATTAAGTTATTGAATTATCAGTTATAAGTATTTTATTTAACATATGACTTAAATAGAAAAAAAGTACCAAAAATTATATACAACCCATATGTAAGTCCATTGATAGATAAAAGTGGAAAGAGTAAAAGTTCTTGCAAGCTAAAAGTTTATTGTAAAATAGGTTCATAGCCTAGTCTAACACAAATCTCTAATCTTGTAATTGAGTATTTAATTGAAATATTAATCTCATTAATATTTTTTACCTTAAATGTATGAATATAAATATTAAGTTGTTTATTTTATAAAATAAAAAAATTAAAAATTAATATGTTAATATATAATACTTAACAAAATTTAAAATTAATATATTAAATGTGTTAGCATATATAAATATTAAGTTAAAAATTAATAATATTATTGATAAATAAAATATTTAAATTATTTAATATTTAGTCATTTAGATTTAAGTCAAAATTTTTAATTTAATTATATTTAAATATTTTAATAAATATATAATTTTAAATGAAAAAAATAAAATGCACAAATATTCAGATATAATTTAAAAAAATTAAAAAAAAAACCAAATAAGCGGTTTGACTATAAAAAGGAAAGACCCATGTAAAGGCTTTGAATTTGGATACCGACTAAAACTTGTATCTTTAATAGTGCAAGTCTCAACATAGTGACTTGTATGCAAGATATTTTACAAGATAAAAACTAGTGTCCTGTAAAATTGTTGAAAATATTGTCTTGCTAACTGTTCGAGAAAATGACTCAGCAGCATGCATGAACGGGTTAAAGTTCCTTCATTGAGAAGAAACTTACTAGGCAAAGAGTTTTACCTGGGTTTATGCTTATACTGTCAGTTTCTGTCTAAAATCTCGTAAGTTTCCTTCATGGCTTCTCTAGGGAAATATGATGTCTTCTTCAGTTTTAGAGGGGAGGATACTAGTGATAACTTTACTAGCCATCTCTTTGCCGCCTTATGTAGAAAGAAAATAAAGACCTTCATTGATAATGGACTTAGTAGAGGTGATGAGATTTTGGAATCACTTTTCAGTACAATTGAAAGATCAAAGATATCGGTGGTCATTTTCTTAAAAAATTATGCTTCTTCTAAGTGATGCATGAATGAACTTGTAAAGATTGTTGAACGTCGGAAAAAGAATAGCCTCAAGATTATACTTGTCTTCTACCATGTAAAGCCATCTGATGTGCGAAAGCAGACGGGAAGTTTTGGGCATGCTTTTGTTAGACATGAAAAGATTTCGAAGGGTTTGCAAGAAATGGTTAAGAAATGGAAGGCTGCACCGATAGAAGCATCCAATCTATCTGGATGGGATTCCATGGAAACTGGGTAACTCTTTAATTGTTATGTATCTATTTGGTATTTTATATATGGAAGAATATTATACTTGATATGGCCTAATTATACATCATATTTGATATTAATTTAAAGTCAGATCTCATCAATGTTCAACAGTTTCATTTATTGTAGGGAATTGCTTTTATTGACTGGCAAGAGAACATAATTTCAGCAAAAACCACACTTTAATATTTAATGTTTTTGTTATTATTATCTTTATTCTTTTCGTTTTCTAAGTTTATTTAATATCTTTTATATGATGCTTTGAACTTTTTGTTGCTTTTGCATTGCCTCTCTCCTTATGCGAAATCATTAAGACTTTAGATTTCAGTAGTACTATGCTTACCTTATAATCTAAATTTTTCATTGCAAGGATCTTAGGTTTTAGACTCACTATTATTTATCTTGACTCCTGCTAGGCCTGAAGCGAAACTCATAGACGAACTTATTAAAGATATTTTCAATAATTTGAACTGCATATCACCCTCAAGTGATTTTGAAGGGATAGTTGGACTAAGTTCACGCATTGAAAGAATAAAATCACTGTTATGCATCCAATCACCAAATTTTCGTATTGTTGGAATTTGGGGTATGGGTGGCATAGATAAAATAACAATTGCTGGAGCAATTTTCAATGAAATTTCTCATGAGTTTGAAGGCAAGTGCTTCATGGAAAATATTAGATAAAAGTAGGAGAAAAGGGGTGGATTGATACATCTTAGAGGGCAAGTTCTTTCTCAGCTATTAGAAAAAAAGCTTATAATAGAAAACCCCAACATACCACGATATATTAAGAAGAGACTAGAAAAAATGAAGGTTTGTATAGTTCTTGATGATGTGAACAAATTCAGTCAATTAGAATAGTTAACTGGAGGACTTAATCAATTTGGCTCAAGAAGTAGAATCATTATAACCACTATAGATAAACAAGTGCTTAATAAATATGGAGTGGATTGTATTTATGAGGTCAAGGGATTAAACCACAACGAAGCACTTGAGCTCTTTTGTAATTATGCCTTTAGCACTTAACGCTTGATATTGTTATAAGGGACATATCAACCAAGTCATCTAATGCACAATTCATTGAATAGAGGTCATCAAAAATTGATTTCACATAATCTTTATTATATTCCTTGAAAAAACATGCGATATTAAGAAAAATATTTTTCATTGTCTAGCTCAATTCATCGTAACTAATCCTCAAAACATCATAAATACTAGGCTTAGAAATTAGTTTTAAGTTATCCAATGCATTTTCCCAATCTTGTTTGCTCTTATGACGAAGGAATGAACCTAAAACCTTAAGAGCTAAGTGGATTACCTTTTGCATACTTTGCTAGCTTCCTTGATAGCATGATAAGATCTGTAGGATGTTGGTTTTGTTTAAAGGCAAAATCACAAAAGTGCATGTGAGCTTCCTGATAGTTTAATCCCTCAACCTGATAAACGTGATTCACATTGTATTTATCAAGAACTCTTTTATTTCTTATGGTTATAATGACTCTACTTCCTGAACCGAGTGATCAACCCCTCCTAGCCAAATATTCTAATTGTTCAAATTTATTTATATCATCAAGAACAAGTAAGAACCTTCATATATTAGGAGTCTATCCTTCATATAATGTGGTATATTGGGACCTCCTAATACAAGATTTTCTCTCAATAAATAAAAAAAATTTCTTTTTGTAGTTGTTCTAATCCGCCCCCTCTTTCAAATTTTTCTCTCACATTAGCCATAAAACACTTGCCATCAAAATCACTAGATACTTGCTTGAAAATAGCTTCTGTAAGATTTATTTTACCTATACTATCGGTGCCCCAAATTCCAACAATTCAAAAATCTTGCAATCCAGCACATAATAGCGATTTAACTTGGTTAATTCGTGAATTTATTCCAACTATACCTTTAAACTTAATGGAGACCCAGATATCATCTAATTTTTTACAACATCCTTCATAATTACATCTACAAGCTTTGTTTCAGGCCTAGCAGATATGAAGATGGAAAGAAAATGCGTCTAAATTAATGGATATTAATGGATAGCATGTAAATGACGTAAAGATAAAACAAGAGTTGATAGCTAGTTATACCTGATTTTAGTGGATTCACATCCAGATAGATAAGATACTTCTTTCAATGAATCTCACCATTTCTGAACTTTTTCTGGCATCTTCTTGAAATGCTTTTGACCGTACTTGGGACGGATGAACATGGTAAAAAATAGGTATGACAATTTGGCCATTTAATTTCTTGCATTCAAGAATCTTGACAACTTCATCCAAACACCATTTAGAAAAAGCATA
The DNA here is from genome assembly GCA_028052125.1 of Melia azedarach. Classification (NCBI taxonomy): domain Eukaryota; kingdom Viridiplantae; phylum Streptophyta; class Magnoliopsida; order Sapindales; family Meliaceae; genus Melia; species Melia azedarach. Next base: position 14,423,032 of record CM051396.1, read on the forward strand.
GTCTTTTGAAAAAATAATTATTGAAATTTTTTATCTTTCAAATGTATTTAAAAGAGTAGGAGAAATCTCATTTCCGCTCTTAAGATTTTCATTAAAAAAATCTTTACCTTTTTTTGACATAACTCATAAAAGAGATGGCTAGTAAAAGTTTAACGAGTATCCTCTCCTCTAAAACTTAGGAAGACCTCATAATTGCAAGAAGAAAACGATGAAGATGAAGCCATGACTGAAAGAGAAAACAGAGATGCTTGAGAGTAGATAAAAAACAAGAGTAAAGTATGTAAACGATGAAGATGAAGAAGACGATCAAGATGGAGCTTTAATTATTCTTCTAGCCAGACTGTAATTTCCTTCACTTTTTCTGCTGCTGTCTTTTTCTTCCGTGTTCGCTGAGACTTCTGTAAGCTTTCCTCTCTATTTTAAATAGTACGTATTTTTAAATTTCGAAAGAGACACTAAAGCATATGGGTCCATGTTGTTATGCACATATTGTAAGACTAAACCAACAGCCTCCTCTGCGGACTTTCTTAGTGTATGCATGCATATATAATTTTATTCTATCGAGGAATCTTTCATTTCTTCAATTTTATTTCGTTCGTTTGAAAACAAGTCAATTTCTCGGAGATTGAGTTAGCAGTTTTTCAAACCACCACTACTACATATTTTACATTCTTTTCAAACATGTGGCCGACCACTTAATTACTTTAAAAGACGTGCTTGAGAATCTTTTACCACACATAACTCCAACCCTCTCCCTTCATAGTGTGTCTATCCCCTTGAGCGAGCCCTCCTAAGCAACTGTCGACAACTTTGTTTTTGTTGGTGAATTTTATTTTTAGTTGTTAATAATTATATAGTGTTAAATTGTATATATATCATAAGAGGGAAAGGGAATTTCACTTTCTATGATCACGTTAAACTTATATTTAATTCAGCTCCATATATTTTTTATATCTAATATCAAACAAATTATATATATTATTTATATAGTATTTATTAATTAAATGTAGTCGCTATTATTTTTGGAACAATACATTTTGTCGTTCATAAAATGTACTCTAGCAGCCTATTTCTACTTTTTACTAATATTATTTTGTTATTGTTTCGCAGCACTAAAAGGAATGAATTTATAACAATTAACAGGTCCAATTAGATTAACAAAATTATAGGGCATTTGAGACGACAATGTAATTTTGTTATGTCAATTGCTACATTACTTGTATCTAAGAGTTTGTGTGCGAGATATACCTTTCTTTATAATTTTGTTATAAATTATTTTTTTCAAAATTTTATTCTTCATATGTTAATTTATTATACATGAACTATTAAATATATTATAAAAAATATTAATTTAAGAAAAAATTATTTTTTATTCACGTAAAAGTTCAACGTTACAAATTTACATATATTGAGACATTTTATTTCTAAAATATTATTTTATTGTACATAATTTATTAAATAAATTTCAAATAATATTTTAAAAAAAATTGTTTCTTTCATATAAAAGTTCAAATTTATTTACAATGTATTTTAATTATTTATATACAATAAATTAATATAACAAAAATAAAAATTGTTTAATGTACAAAAAGTTAATATACTAAAAATAGAATAGTCTAAAAACTAATAAATTAGGAATAAAATTATAAAAAAATAAAGAGTATACTTATTAAAAGAAATAAATTAAAAATATAATTGTTATTATAATATTTAAAAGTTAAAAAATTATATTGATCATTATATATTAATAACGGCGATAAAATAGTATATTAATATGTGGAGATTACAGTCAAGATTTGACAGTATCAAATCTTGTTGTGATTCGATCATCTTTATTACCTACTAAGTTAATTGCATCCGATAAGGCCTGAAAATGTAAAATAATGCGATTTAGTTTTAATAATTAATTAAGAGATTAACAAACTTAATTAACTATAATTGCTGCTGCTAATTTTTGTGACTAATATTAAAATACATACATATATCGTTGCACACAGGAATAGAGTTAGTTTTAATAATTAATTAGCTGCATAATATGATTAATAGTTTTATACTGTATCATTGCCAAGTTAATATTTTTAGTAAATAGTTAAGACTTCAGAGATAACTATATTAATGTAATTTACTTAAAAATAATTGAGGAGAGGTTTTAAGAAAATCGGAGAATCCGTCGAAGATAGAAATGATGAGTTGTCATCGACTCAACCCATTTACTTGTAAAAGTTTATTAATTGTAATTTTTTAAATAAGAAAAATGATAATTTGTTCCATGTTAGATTCGGAAATATACATTTACCCCCATTTATTATTTAAAAAATACCAAAATCTCATAGTGCTAGTCTTTTTAATAGGAAAAATGTACTTTTCAAGGGCAAAATGGACATGTACCTTACATCGGTTGATCTGAAAGACAATTAGAGTTATTGAGTATGATTTGACAATTATTATAATGAAAAGAAAAAAATAATTAATTTTGAGTTTTATATATATATATATATATATTCATATTCATATTTATATTCATATTTAAATCTATATATCCATATCTATATTTATATTTATATCTATATTTTTAATCTATATCTATCTTTTATTTATGATTATATTTTTATTTGTATTTTTGCTTATATATAACTAAAATATGTTAAATTGGGGTTTACTCTAATTAAATTTTCTTTTAGATAAATTCGAATAATCAAACTAAGCAAAGTTTTATGTTAAATAAAAGTCTAATTCTATTTTTACTTAAAATAAAGAATCATTTTATCCTCAAAATTTACTGGAACAATAAATTAGGACATAATTTACTCAATTTAATAATTCATCCTTTTCCTCCAAAAAAAAAAAAATGGTCTTAATATGTAAAGATGATAAATAAGCCACGTTAGATGATATCTTTGAGATATTGAAGCAAGCATTTAGTAAAGAACGAATGTACAGTAATAGGCTTGTGCATAAAATGAGAGAGTGTAATTTGTTAGAAATAATTTTTTTATGGTAAAAATCATCACCCAAAATATAGAATCGTTCATATTAGATTATTAAGAATAAATCAACATAAAAACAGAAGTGTATCTGAATTCATAGCTTAAAATTGCTCTCTACAATCCTGCGGTTGGCCTCCAGATTAACACATTCTATTTAAGAGCTTTTTGTTATTCTCTAAATATTTTCTAATGATGGAATATCAAAAAAATAATATTACGTGTAATCTGGGGACCATGACCAATATATGTATAAGACAACTACCATGTTATCTTATTGGTATTTTTATTTTATCCCATCATAAAAATAAAAATTATCCTTTAGTCTCTACACATTAAAGGCTCACATCCTATTAGATACATTAACACCCAATTATCTAAAACTTTAGTAAATCACTTTTAATTCCGGCTGGACTTTATTTGATAGTCTACAAAAACATAATTATTTACATATAAATCCAATGTTGGATGAAAGATCCAACATAATTGTCATAGAGAATCTATAGCGGCATTCATAAGACAAACATCGATGAAACAAGGGGATTACAAAAAATTCAAAACAACTATAAATGTAATAAAAATAATACTTATTTAACTAGTGAAAGCAACAAAACTCTAATGTCAGCTTTCAAAGTGAGTCTATCAGCTCATCCGCAAAATATCAACTTACGAGGGGTGATTTGTTAACTTGATAAGCAAAATTATTCCTAACATATATATGTATTAGTTTCCTTCTTTTTCTCCAACAAATAAAATGTTTGCAAGCCCCATTTCTTGGTAAACATATGACATTTAAGATTTACTCAAATAATAATAAAATTAATATTATAAGATCATTTACAAAATATATCGTAATATAAATTAAAATAATAGAGACATATTCACACAAATTTTATGTTCAAGAAACAATTTTAGATTTGCTCAAACAGAGTGTGTCGAAACTCATATTTAGTAAACATTTTTAAACATGATTGTTCAGGATTCCTCAAAAGCATTAAACAAGTGCTGCATTCAGGAAAAGCTCCATTTATGTGAAATAAATTTTTTATCCATGTCAAACAAGTGATTATGTTTTCTATGTATGCTTTTGATTCTTGAGCAAAATAATCAGTTTTACACCTTGAATTCAACTGATCAATTGATCTATTATATTAAAAACTTCCACGATGGTAAACTGGAACAAGAAAACAGTCTTCCAATCTTTAAAGTAAAGAAGAAAATTTGTTGTCAAGGAGCATTTCTTTTTCTCTATGCAAATTTGCCGGTTCTTCATCTTCACCGAATCTGCCAAAGATTTTTGGTGCCTTCATTAACAACATCATGATCTTTGTTGTGTAATCTTAATAACGCAAGTGCACATTATCGTTAACAAGTAATAAAGTGATAAGTCAAGTATCGTTTCCACGAAGATTGGTTAATTTGTTAATTACCGAAGATAAGTAATCCTAAATTTAATTGAAGAATTCGATTAATAAATTTTGATTAACAATAAATTGTGGAAATTTAAATTAAACTAACTAAACGAAATTGTAAATTTTAATTGATTAAAACATTAAGGCAGTAGATTTCACCATAGCTAATTGAACTCAATTTCTTTAATTGTGTTGTTTTAATTGTTATCAATATTGATAGAAAATTATCCTAATTTATTTGATATTCTTTCTCAAGATATACCAAAAATACTTGCACATATTAATTTATTATATCTCTATGTGAATTGAAATAAATGAAATTTCATTAAGTATAATGATAATTAACGTAATTCTATATGAATGATGATAGTATATCTCTATCTAACATATAATTTATTGTGTTCATTATATAATCAAAACACATAAATCACTTCTCAAATCAATATAGTTCACAAATCATTCAAATATTGGTCAAATATTCAAAAGCATTAAGCACAATAATGAACACTCAATATAAACAATAAATCATGAACAACACAAATTCTAGAAATTGATATTCTTAGCTAGGTTACATCTTTACCTTAGTTAAGAGAAATTAGTTCATAGTGAAATTACAATACACCATAATCAAATTGAAAATTATAATGAAAATTTTAGAAACAGAAAAGTAAAGAGTTGAGGAAGAAAAACTCTATGTAGATCAAGGACTTTAGACTCCAACAAGTTTCAAATCGTTTTCCTCTTCCTTCCCCTCTTTCTTCAAGCTTCTAAAATCTCCAAAATGTTAAGGAAAAGTTGTCTCCCACTTGTTTCTATTCAAACCGAAATTTAGATCACTAAAACTTGACTTTTTTGCTTTCTTCCATGAAAAGTAGGTTTATTAATCATTATGTCTAGTTTTCAAATTATTTTGAATTAGTCAAATACGATTTTTGAATACAAAGATACACTAAAAAATATTGACTATGTTCAATATAAACAGGTCTTATTGTTTTCTTTCCATTTCTTGGGCTTTTTGGGCTTTTCTCCTACAAAAATAAAGAACTAAGCTCAAAATAATGACATAAACAAATTAAATAAGAAAAACACAAATAATTAAATAAAATAAATATGAATTAACATAAAATTAAGAATAAAAGTATGACAACTTTTGTATAAAAATTAAGCATATTAATCTTCGGTCTTCACCATCTTTTGAAAGAAAGAGGCTTTCTTGAAGTAAAGACTTAAATTCAAGAACTCAGACACAAACCAATCATTTTTAATGAATATATACTTAAATATGAAGCAATAAAATATAGGAATTAAATAAAAGAAAAGATAATATATGGTACACGTCATAAGAAAATAGAGCGGAGAAATCAAGCTTGCGCAAAGAAGTTGTTGGCACATAACATAAGAGTTTCTTTGTTCAATGTGATTGGAAAGAACAAGGATTTTTCCATATTTGTAATTGAGCAGTGGGAAAGGAAACTCTAACTATTGAATTTCCAGATTAATTGGGAGTAAGAAAACAAACTGGTGTTCTTCGCAAAGGGATATTCATTTACATAAATTTGATAATATTACAATATTAGAAATGTTGAGAATTCAAATAACACTGTTATAGTGCACCCAAATATCTATTTATATAAATATGATATTACTAATTAGAAATGTTGAGAATTTAAATAAATACTATTACGATGCATCTCAAAATTCTATTTGTATAAATTTGATAATATCATAAAAACATTGTTACAGTATACCTCCAAAAAATCTACTCACCCATGAATATTTATTTAAATTTAGTCCTATGAATATGTACTTTATAGAAAAAAATAATTATTATTTATTTTGCATAATAATTATTTATATAAATACTTAGCATAAAAATAAAATAATTATTTACTCCATATTATAATTATTTTTTTAAATACTTAACAAAAAAATATCCTTTTTAATACATGATGGGCTATCAACCAAACACGTTTTATATATAATAGACTATTAATACTGGTCAGATCTACCAATTAAAGTATTTTTATTTTATTTTTTCGAAAAAGCGAGCCAAACACAGCCTCATAATTAGAAAATTACTTAATTTTATATAATAAAAGGTTGTATTTACTTGAAAGAATGTATTTTAATTGGAAGATCCACCTTGTCTTGGCCATAAATGCATGAAGGGGTAGATAAAAAAGCTTCGAAACTCGAAAAATCGGATCGAATCGACCCAGACTGATCTTGTTCAGTTCGGTCTCAATTATCATTCGATCTAATTTTAGGTTCAATAATAAAAAGTTCCAAAAATTTCAGTTTGAGCTCGATTTTTACTAAAAAATCAAACCGAACCGAATTTTAATATTTTTATCAAATTAATTAATTATATTATATTATATTAATAAGCTAAATATTATAAAAACTAAATTACATATATTAAATTGAAAAAATATTTTAATTTTATTTTTTAATCAAAAAATTTAAAATAAAAATTTAAAAATTTGACCGGCCTGATATTGACCAATTGGTCCGATTTCTATCCGATCTCTTTTTTAAATTCAGTACAATCTAGTCTTAAAAATTAGCAATTCAAAATTTTTAGATTAGGCTCAGTTTTCAAAAAACCCAAACTGACCCTGCCCGGGGCCACCCCTAAGTGTATGAAACTTGATGACAATAGAGAACAAAATAATAATGAGTTAAAAAATGTACTGAGTATATCAAATACTAGTATAATTCCTATTAGTTGTCTTTTGAGTCCATTACTGAAGTAAAAACTACAAAATTAGGATGGATACATCATTATATCTATTTTTTTGATGTAACATTTGAAAAATTATATATATGAAAGTTTAAAACTTTAACTTTTTTTAAAATATAAAATATTTGATCTAAAAGTTAAAAATATATTATATAACAATATATTATATATAAGTCACCCATTGGTAATAGATATTTCATCAAAAACATTAATTTCACTAGCGGACAAATTTTCTTTTCTCTAAATAGAAAATTATTTCATCAAAAATGAGATTTATTTTGACTCTTTCGAAAAGAATTATAAAATAATAAAATAAAAAAATAGTTTGTTTTATTCAAAATTCGATTATTTATTTTTTAAAAAGAAATTCAAAGAATATCTATTTAAGTGAATTATTTTTAAAAACGTGTATTGAGTATAATTATAAAATTAATTTAGTACAACTTTGTACAAAATAATAATATTTCATTCAAACTATAAAACTGATCATATCTTTTTAGTATTAAAGGTAACATTTAGGGGTGGGCGAAATTAGTTCGGTTCGATTTTTATAAAAACTTAACCGAATCTGAAAGATATTATAATAAAATCGAATCAAACCAAATTGAGGAAATTCGATTCGGTTCAATTCGAATTCAACTTCGATTTTTGAGCCGAGAAGTTTGGTTTCGGTTTCGAATTTTTTTTGTTTTATAAAATATTGTTTATATCCATAATTTATAGTCATAATTATAATAAATAAATAAAATTAAAATATTATTAATATTTGTCTTTATTTTTATGCATATTTATATAAATTATTATCAAATTATTAATTATTTATAATTTATAAAATTATTAGGAGGTTATAAAAAATTTTACAATAAATTTTGGTTTAAAACCTAAAACCGAACTGAATTGAACCGAACTGTTCGATTCGATTCGGTTTGGCATTTTTACCCACTCCTAATAACATCTCTCTCCCTCCCCCCCCCCCCCCCCCCTTGATCTTGATCATTTTGAAAAAACTTTAAAAAAAAATCAAATACGATAAATCACAATTGCAACCCATTTTTATTCCTATAAAATTTGAAAAAATAAATCAAATAGTATAAATATTAACAACAAATCAAATTTCTGCGAAATTATAAAAACATTTCAAGATGGAATGAGGCTCATTTTATAAAAAGATATCAGTAAAATTTTCTTTTATTTGAAAAAAAAATGGAAAAAAAAGTTTTTTTATAATTTTAAAGGGGCACAAGTTAAAGAAGGAAGACACTTCTTAACAAGAGCATTTGACCCATAAAAATAGTAAAATAGAATTTTTCACTTATTAATTTGGTTAACTTTCGTCTTTAACATTTCAGAAAACATTACTTTAGTTAAGCACGTTTGATGGGGAGAATGGCTAATACACCTTGAGATTTGGTGTAATATCCGAACACTCTATATTTTGAAAACTATCACATTATATCTATTCATTAATTTGACTAACGGACAAATTTTCTTTTCTCGTGAAAAGTAAAGTAGTTTTTTAATATTATTTTCAAATTTTCCAAAAAAAAATCACATAAAATATAAAATACTATTTTTTTTATTTTCGTCTTTCTCTCCCACAAATCCTCTAAACCTATGAATCCTTCTCATCTGTTTATCACCACCAATATCACAACTATCGTCATTAGATCATATGATGCAATTAACATTCTAAAGGAGTTGATTCCCAAAAGAAATTTTGGTGAAATGTGGTGTGTTTAGCTATTTTGTTGCTTAGATCGACAAGCGTAGTTCTAGTTTTGGCTGAAGAAGCTGTATTTGGTTCTGGATCTTTGATGTTAGCTTGTTATGTTAAAAAAAGTGAGTTAAAGGGTCAGTTCTGGATCTTTAGTAGTAGCTTCTTGTGTTCAAGAATGCGAGTTAAATGTTCGAGAGCTTTGATTTCTTGGATCTACTTCAAATTTGTAAGTTTATTTTTTTTTCTAATTTGTTGCGTTTGGTGATTATGGATAAGAAATTTGCTACATTGTTGTGTGTTTTTGGCAGGTTTAGTTGTTCTTTCCTTTTTGATTTTGAAAAGATATGGTGGAGAGAAAATTGAAGAGTGATTGATGGTCAAGAGTTTTGTGGTGGCATAGTGTTTGGCTAAAGAGAAAAGTAAAGAAGATGCGAAGAAAGAGGAAGAAAGAAACGAAAATAAATAAATAAATGTTGTTAATAAAAAAATATATTCTTAGATTTGCAATGTTGCTTATGGGATATATATGTTGGTATTTGGAACCCACTGTTTGTTTAGCAGAGCTTATATATTTATCAAGTGTAATGTATTTTAATAATTGTCCTCAAAAATCAGATTTTACCATTAATTTAACTCACAGATAAATGTAACGAGGTATATTTTGAAATATATGGTGGTATTGGGGTATTGGTCGTTCTCCCTAAAGTTGGTATACAAATTAATTATAAAAATGCCACTAGGTCAACATTACATTGAATTTTTATATAGTCACATTTTCTTCAATAGGTTCAAATCCTATTACGTACTTTCGATATTTTCAGGATAATAAATTTATGAGAATTTCGTTCTAAGAACATATATTAGTCAATGGGGTGACTCTTTTAATCATAACTAATATGAAACATTATCTTGTCAAAATTATAGCCAGACATATCTGTACAAACTGCGCCAGGAGTTAAAATTTCAGCTGCATGATCTCTTGTCAGGCTAACTTATGAAGTTGAAGGTGGTACTAGTACTAGATTTGTTCCACACAATATAGATTTAGGAACATCAATGACTTGCCCACATATTACTCGCAAAGTTGCTTTCACACACACACATATGTGTGTGTGTGTGTATAAATATTTCACCCATCAAGTATGCAATTATGACCGTTGGTAATGACTCTATATATACCCCTTGATCTTCCATAGATCTACACAAAAAAATAACTTAGTTTTGGTGTATTATAAACCTATTCCATGTGTGTTATCTTTGTAGCTACTCCAATGAGTTCAAGCAAGAACCCAGATGCCAAATTCTAAATCTATTCAACCCATTTGTGTTATCTTTCTAAATAAACCAGTAACATCAAGGTGTGCGCTCAATACACTATCTTGAAAGCTATTTCTACTCCTTTTAAGATGGCATATCCTATGACAGGAAGGAGGAATGATGCTCTAAATCTTGGTTTGGTATATGATGCCAAGGCATTGATTACAGAAAGATTTTGTGCCAAGGATATAACATCATTAGTCTTCAACTTTTGACTCATAAAAAAAAAAAAATTGATTTCATTCATTTCCAAAAGATGCCTACTCATCCTTTATTTAAAACCTTAAGCTCTGTAAGGTATAACCCTTTCTCTCATTACTATGAACAAAAAATCTAAGATTTTTTTTTTTTAACATCAAATTGTTTTCTTGTAGATATCTAGTTTTAGGTACTTATATTTTATTAATAATATTATTAATAAAAGAAGTTTAAAAGTTAATTGATCAGTATAAAAATAAACCTTTAAACTTCTTTCATTAATAATATAAGTACATAAAACTAGATATCTGACCTCCTCTAATAGTTAGCACGAGTAAAAATTTAAGTAAACAGATTGTATTCATATCATATTAGAAGTATAATAAAATTTTGTATTGATATGAATCAAACAAGTGATAAGATAACCCACCATATCCTTTACTAGTCGAGTCACTGCACGTTGATACAATACAAGTTGTTTAGTACTGTTAAATTTATTTTTAGCAATTAGATTTAATTATATAATATTCAATTAATTAACTTTACTGAAAGCATAAAATAAAATTTTCAACACAAATAATTCTTTATATGGTTTTAAATCACCTATTCCACAAATTTATAATAAGCTATAAAAATTACAAATACTAATCAGACTTACTTGGTTAACACAAATTTAATTTACTCTTTTAATCAACTTACTTGATTAATACTAATTTTACCCCATATATATTGCTTCTAAACACACATCATAGAATTACTATAATACTAAACATTTAGTTAAAATAATTGACCAAAATTTTTTTGAACAAACCAACCATATAGCATTCAAATTTTTTATTATAACAACCCAAATAAAATTAATTAATCATGATTAAATAAAACACATTTATATTCAATATCATGAAGCGGGTATAATAATTATTATATATTCGACTATATTATAGGATTCTTTAACTTTTTGCTACAATATTAAAACGGCTAAATTAGAATTGTCACAAAGGAGTTAAAATATATCATACGGAAAAATATATTGTAGTATAACCTCCACTCATAATCTCATAGCAGTAACAAACATTTTATTTATAAGTGTTACATATTACTTATCTTTATAGATCATAAACTTTATTGATAACATTATTGAACTTTTAAACTCTGTGTATCCGTATAATCCCACTAGCGACAGAAACTAGCTACTAGTGTTAATCAATGTCTTCCTCGAGCAGGTGGCGGGAAGAGTACGGGCCAAGAAAATTGTCCTGATGGAACCTTAGGAATTTTCCAGGCCCTGGTCGGCGGTGAAGTCGCCGCCTTTGGCGATGGTGCAATCTTCCTGAAGGCCGGAATGCCACCGGGAAATCTAGGCAATGAGCTCCACGAGAAAGCTGGTGGCAAAGGGGAGGCCTTGGGCGAGAAACCGGATCTTATGCTTGAAAGTGGAGGAAACGAGCCCTGTTGAAACCCCGAGAAATATGGAACCTTGGAAGCCTGCGGCGACATGGCAGATGTGATGCTTGAAAACGGAGGGAATGAGCCCTGAGATAGTGAAGAGCAATTATCAGCCTTCGGTGAGATGGCTGATATTATTTTTGAAAGGGGAGGTAGTGTGCCCAGAGAGAAAGGTGATCGAGTTCTGGGGCTTGCTGTTTGAGGAAGATGACGAGTTGCCGTTGTTGTATTGGGGCTAGCAAGCAAGCAAGCCAGGAAAAGGGTTTGGATGAAGAAAATGCTTGAAGTTGAGGCCACGATGTTTTGCTTGTTTGATGTTCTTAATTTTGTATGCAAATGAAGACATTCTTCTTTGGTTTTTATATCTGAATTACTTGTCTTTGTGTGTGTGAATCTATCAAACTTTGTAATATGCTTTCAAATTCCAACTTTTTTTTTTCTCAAAGACAATCATTTCTATCTAAATTACCTTGGACAAATTAACATTACAATAATTACAAAGTGGGCATAACTACAACACATCAATGTTTCAACTTTTGTATGTTAAATACTTTGAGTTTTAAAACTTTTAATTTTTATATTAGATATCAAGTTCTATATTAAAATTTCAGTTTTGTGTGTAGTATGTTTCAAATCTTGAGTTATGAAAAAGAGAAAAAGAAAAAGAAAAAATTAGCAATTTGAATGAAAATATGAACTTAAGGATATTTCATATATGATGTAACGATACATCTATTTACTTTATTAATTAAAATTTTTTCAAATATTTTAGGTAAAAATTAAAATTTTAATGCAAAACTTAAAATATGAAATATAAAATTTGAATTTTTAAATAATTGTAATAACATATTTAAAAACAGTCTAATATTTCATTAAGTATATATATTAGTATCCGTGCAATAGCACACCGATACAATTTTTTTTTAACATTATGAATTGTATTAGAGTTTGAATATCCCATAAAGTATATATTATAAATATTGTATTTTAATAAATATCTACTTTTAAGAATCTTCTCGTTTCAAACTACATACAGCATACGCCATGCTCTTAGATTCATGTGCTAACCCTATGAATGTGGTTAATATTTTCTAATTTATTTATTTCTTGGAAAACATAAATTGCAAAATTGTATATGTACATCAATAAAACAATAGTAAATCAGATTACAAACGAAATATTCAATTGCCATCATCCCACGCAGTTCAACAAAATTTGACATTGATTAGGAGTACCTACCCAGATCTCAATTTATAATGCAACTGACCGAATGTACACTTTTGACTTTCAGTCTCTAATTAATGTGATAGATAAAAGTAAAAAGTTAATTAAGTTTGTTATGTATTTAACAATTAATTATTGATATCATGATTTAAAAAATCGTGTAAAAAAAATATTAATATATAAATAAGAAATAATTTCTCGCATTCATTTGTAGAATTTTATCATTACTTTCTTTGTAGAATTTTATCATCTCAATTAACTGGTAAGCAAAAGTTAATTCCTTCTACACTTTGAGCGTTTAGTTTCAACAAATAGTTGGCAGGTATGAACGAAGATTCAAAAGAGGTGGTTATAGATCTTTCCATAACATAAGATGAAAGTTTGAAAGATAGTAGACTAAATAAATAATTATTATTAGGGTTAAAACGTTTTTAGTTCTAATAATTTAATCTAATACCCTTATTAATTCTATTAGTTTCAAAATACTTTTAAAAGTTTTAATTTATTAAAATTAACAATTATTTCCTTATATAATTAATAGTTATTTAAGAAAAATAACAAATAAATTTCTAAAATTTGAGAAAATATAATATAGTTACGTAAAATACATTAACTAAATAAATAATAATATTATTTTATATTATATTAATAATTTAAATATTTATCAATATATTATAAATTTATTATTTTTATTATTTTATTTATATTTTAAATATATATATATATATTTTATTTATTATAGCTTTGAGAAAAAAATAACTTACTCTCTAGTAAGGGCGGAGCGTACTTGGGACCTGAGGGGCCCATGCCCCAAGTTCCACAAATATTTTAAATTTTTTATTATTATATTATGTTTTAGACCTTTTATTTAGATTTATATATATTTTAGTTATTATACTTTAAATGGTTATTATTTCACCCTTTAATTTATTTATTATTTTTATAATATTACCTGACTAATTAATGGACCTCTGGACTTTCTATCTTCTCATAGATCACTATTTAGAGGAGACCAGTTAATTTTCTAAATTAAATTACTCCTAACACGTTATGGGATTAAGAATGTAAGAGAAAAAAACTGAAAAACAAGAGTGGGTGAGTAGTAGTACGAGTATGTAGGAGTGATATGTGCAATTCAAACTGCTTAACAAAGGTATACAAAACCCATTGGTTTATAAAGGATCGAGAAAGAGAAAAATCATATATAAAGAATTCCTTTTTAGAGGAGAAATGAAAACTAGTGAAGAATGTTGGGGTATGTTTTATATAAATCATATTAAATATATGTATATATATAATATCATAGATGCAAGCATATTTTTTCAAAATCTATGGGCTACAAAATTGTAAAGAATTAATTAAAAGAGAGATGATTTATTTTAATGATTTCATTTGAAAAAATATTGTAAATTGTGCATCAAATAAGAAAATTTCAAGGTCCACTAACTGCAATATGGATTTTTTTTTTAAGAAGCATGCTTGGATAGGCTAATTCATTAAAATAAAAGGAGAGTACAAACAAAACAGAGAATATCTAATTAAACCCTACAAAACTTCCACAAGGAAGGTGGCCATGCAGAATTAAAGGTATATATTTTTCTTTTTATATATGTACTTGCTAGTTTTGTCATTAAAAATACTTAGTAAGATTCAATGTGTTTCACAACCTCTATCCATTGGAAGGTTAGAGTTTACTACTAAATTAACATTACTTAATTTAATATTTAAGGTTTTGATTTCATAACAATAAATATATTTTCTTATATATGAGTAATGTTATTCCTACAAATTAAAAAATCAAGCATGTGATAAGAAAATAATTCATATGAATCAACTTAAAGAATGTTATAACGAAATGATTATTATCAAATTCCTCCCTTTAGATTTGAGATTGTATCACTTGGATAGAAAGTTCAGGGAATGTATCAAAAACCTCCCCTTGACCGTTAGTCAATTAACCTTAAGTAACATATTTACTTAAATATCCTCAATTTTTAAATTTCATATTAATTAATTATAAAAGTCATTTTTAATCTAAAAAGTTCAGTGTAATACCCGTATAACTTTTAGTATTTTCAAAAATATTTCTATAAGTATCAATTTATTATAAAACAACAATTATACCCTATATAATAATAATTATTGTTTAAAAATAACGAATAAATATCTAAAATTGGATAAAATATAATATATTTATATAAAATAACAATATTATAAATTATTTGAAAGAAATTAGATAAAATAAATTACACATTCGTAATTATTAGAAATTAAATAAAAAATATAAATAAATAAATAATATTTAGATTTATAAATTTTATTTTATTTAACAACATATGTAATAAATATTTATATTTATATTGTAATTTAGATAAAATATATGTATACATATTTTAATTGTAAATAAAATAATAAAAATAAATATCCTTAAAAATGTATAATAAATTGTGTAAGAGTAAAATATAATATATTTATATAAGATACATTAATTAAATAAATAATAGTATTATTTTAGTAATATATTAATAAAATGATTGTGTAAGAAAAATATCTAATAAATTTTTGAAATAGTATTGTTAGTTATTTTTATTAAATAATTATTTATTATAAAGGAATATAATTATTATTTTATAATAAACTAAGATTTTTAAAGGTATTTTTAAAATTATTACGATTTCTAAGAATATTAGACCAAACCTTTGAAACTAAAATAGCATTATAATTAATTAAGTAACATAAAAGTTAAAGACTGGGGGTATTTCAGTAAATGTATTATTTGAGATTAGTTGACTAATAGTCAAAGGAAGATTTTTGATACATTTCTTAAACTTTCTATTTAGCTGATATAATCACAAACCTCAAGGGAGGAATTTGATAATAATCCAATAAATAAAAGAAAAACCATATATGCAAACTAAAACATAATTTCCTTTGTTGGTATATAAAATTTTACAATATGTTATTTCTTTGTAAATATATATACTATTATATATTTCTGAAAATATTGATTTGGGATTAATAGTTAATTTGTCATAGAATTCTAAATTATAAGGTATATGAATAAAGTCACTTAATTGAGGCTGCGTTCGGTTTCCTATCAGATTAAACGGAGAGTTATGGACTCTTTTTGCACTCAGTTTTTAAGATAAAGATCGACATGGAGAAACCCAAAAAATGATGTGAGTTATTTCTCAAAAGCCTATTTTCTGAAAGGATTTAACATGAGGGATTTTCTCAAAAGGTAAAATTTATTTTGGTATATATGAAACTATTTTACAAAAAATATCATTAAAAAAATATCATAAATGTTCTATAAGTTGTTCATTTAAGTAGTAAAACTATAAATATTTTATATATTCTAATTATAGAGTATTAATCTCTAAGAAAAATAAAAGATGAAGTTAAAGTATGAACATTTCTTTTAAGAAACATAAATAAATATATACAAATAGAGCTTATTTTATAAGGATCATGTGGATCATATGGATTTTTATTAGCTAAAACTTGGACTTGTTAGCTTGATATCGCTTTTGCTTTTTATGTTAATTTTGTAATTAATATATATAATCAAGAATAATCTTATAATATATATGCATATAAAGTATTTTAAAAAGTCTATGAAAACTATTCAAGTTAAATCTTAAATAACCTACTGAAATTCGTTCATAAAATTATGAAAATATTCAATTAGACAATATCTTACTTGTAATATGGAATGAAATCTTTCTTTAATATAGACATATTACCATAGTTCATGCATTGATATTTCCTTAAGCTATCACTATCTATTAATTAAAGAGGAATTGAAAGGATCGATATAAAGGCTTTAATTTTTAATAGAGCCAAGATAATTATTTGTATTTGGGAGAATACCTGGGATAGCAAGTTGCATCGCAATGCCTGAGACATGTCACATAAGCTTGGCGTAAAGCCCATCTAAGATTAGTTATAAGAATACACTCAGAGTGAATCATCGCAAGTTGATCATTGAGAATTGTGATGTCTAGAGACATTAAGTCGAGTAGAAAATATAGCCCTGGTCGAATGAAAGAGATAAACCTTGAACGAGGAAGCTGCAAAATAACCTCAGTTTCATGGGTAACTACCCACTTTCTATCATCGAAGGTTAAATTCAGTTCAAAATGGTTCAACTTCAAGTTATAAAAGACTGGCAATTGAAGGAGAAGGATAAGAAACATCTCCTTTTACAAGATAAAATCTTGCATGTAAGATAAGTTGTTGAATGCAAGATATCTTAAGACGCAAATAGTTTTACACAAGATGATTTGTTAGAAATTGATTGTTAGCCATTTTGTTCAAGAGAAATTTACATGACAATTTTTTATAGGAGCCAAAAATTGAATATTGAAGACTAAAATATTTAAAAGGTAAATTTAATCATTAATATTTAAAAATAATTAAGGAAAATTTCCTGAAATAGCCTTAAATTTTTTTAAGTTTACCTAAATAATCTCTTGTAAAAACTTTTTACCAACCTAGCCAAAAAGGTATTTTTCAGAATAAATTATCCTCAATAACCCATTTCAATATTTTTACTTTTCTTATTACTCTACACTTTGACAAACTCAAACTCTCGTAAATCTTCTTATTTTCTCCAAACTTATATCTCTTACTAACGGCGGCGGTGGATGCTAAAGATAGCAAAGTGCTGGTCACATTAAGCAATTTACTTCATCATATAGGTATGCGTTTTATGTGCAGATTAAAAACATTCAATCCTTCCTCAAATTAAGATTTATATTCAATCTTGTTTAGGTAGCAAAAAGTAATTGATTTAGTGTTGAAATTACATTAATTGGTTGTTGTATAAATGCAAAGTTATGAATGAATTTAATGATGTAGAGTTGTTGATTGAATTTGGGTTAAGGATTTTTTTACCCAAAAATCATTTTTCGAGTAAGGCCAAACTTTACCTTACCCTAAAAGTGAGTTTTGGGTAAGACAATCATTTTTCGAGTAAAAAAATATTTGGCCTTACCTTAAAACCATTTTTAGGATAAGGCAATTACTTTTCGGATAAGGCAAAATTTTGCCTTACCTGAAAAGTGATTTTAGGGTAAGGCAATTACTTTTCGAGTAAGACAAAATTAAAATCACTTTTCGGGGAAGGCAAAATTTTGCCTTACTCGAAAAGTGATTTTAGGGTAAGGCAAAATTGTTCGGGTAAAGCAAAATTTGACCTTACATTCTATATTTTTGGTATATATTTTTTATATTATAACAATATTGAATCCTTATGTATTTTCATAGGTATGGAAGGTCTAATGACATTTTCTATTTACTACGATGGTTCGTGGGAAACACTTGATGAAAGTATTCAGAAATATATTGGTGGAAAAGTGAGGCTTATTACCATAGCAAAAAATTCTAACTATCAAAATCTAGAAGACAAGATTTACACCCAGCTCCAGATAAATAGAAGAGAATTCAAAATTTGTATAAAGGCAAAATATAGAGAGTATGGTGACTCGTTAATGCGCCTATTCTAGCTGATATAATTGATGACCATGATATGTTATCTCTTGTGCATTTGTTTAATGCCAATGGCTCTCGATTGGGTGGCTCAACTTTGTTATATATAACTTTGGACCGCATTGTTGGAGCGGAAGCTACAGAGCCTGAAGAACCTAGAATGACACGGCCTACTAGTTTTGAAGATATAATTTGAGAATCACATGCACGTCCATTTGTCTCTTCAAAGGACAGTAACCGCTTTAGCAATGTAGACCCATCCACTTGTACACCATTTGAGTATAACATGCCAGGAGAAGGCAGACAAAATTCTCAAGATCACAGTGAATTCCACACTAAAGAGGGACCTTATCTTTCAACGCCTCGTTATTCAACACCGGTTAACTATGGTGTATGTTCACCGCCACTACACAATGAAGATCTTACACATGACTATTTTGACAGTCAACCGTCTATGCAAAGAGCATACTGCTGTGGCGAAGGAAATCGAATGAATTATTGTGACCAGGATACCACTACAAGAGAGGATATTGGTGGCGGGGTACCAAGCACTACGTCAATGGCCTGTGAAGATAATGCGACGAGAGGGTCAGCTCTTACTCGTATTATTCCTCCTATCCCAATGACAATTACCATGCCTCAAGATGATGTTTCAAGTTCAATGGGCGGTGATGTTCGCGTGGGGCAAATTTTTAGAACAAAGAAGTAGTTACAACATGATTTGAGTATTATGGTATTGAAGAGACGTTTTCAGTTCATCATTCATCGATCAACGACTACATGTTTTGAGGCAAAATGTGTTGTGGATAGATGTAAGTGGCGAATACGGGCTATAAATAATGACGGAACTAATGGGTACTTTCGTGTGACACAAATTGTGGGTGAACATACATGTCAAAGCAATCAAATGCAGGATGGCCATCGGCAAGCCAGTAGTCGGCTAATTGGTGAACATGTGTTGAGCAAATTCAAGGACCTTAGCAGAATTTATACACCAAAGAATATCGGAGATGACATACATAGTGATTATGGAGTGCTTGTATCTTATAAGAAGGCATGGCTAGCAAAAGAAGAAATGTGTTGATTGGTGAACGGAGATCCAGTCGAGTCATTTAAGGTACTCCCTCAACTTTGTCATGTATTGCAAGAAACAAACCCGGGGACAATTACACATATTGAAAAGGATGATGAGGATCATTTCTTGTACTTCTTCGTGGCCTTTTGGGCATCTGTCCGAGGGTTTCATGGAGCCATCCGTCCGGTAATTGCTCTTGATGGTACTTTTTTGAAAGGGGCATATCGAGGAACTTTGTTTTTGGCAACTGCTGTTGACGGAAATAATCACATATATCCTATGGCATTCGGGATTGGAGATTCTGAGAACGACGCATCTTGGGAATGGTTTTTGTCAAAACTCCATGAAGTAATTGGCCTAACATTAGATTTGGTTTTTGTTTCGAATCGACACACTAGTATTGAGAAAGGCATAGCTACAGTCTTCTCACATGCATATCATGGCTTTTGTACTTATCATATTCATGAGAACATCAAGGCAAAATATAGAATAAGAGAGAAAAAAGTCAGAGACGTTCTTCCCTAGGTATTACAACGCTGCTAAGACTTATACATTTACTGAGTTTAATGATCGGATGGACAAGTTGAGGAGTATACATCTAGGAGCAACAAACTATTTAGAGAATGAAGTGGGTTTTCATTGGTGGGCTAGAGCACATTTTCCAAAGCGACGTTATGACACATTGACTACCAATATAGCCAAAAGTATGAATGCACTATTAAGAGATGCACGGACACTCCCAATTATAGTGTTGTTGGATTGGATCCGATCAGTAATGCAAGGATGGTTGTATGACAATAGGGAAGAAGCTGCAAAATGTGAACCACAAACTCTTTCCCCGTGGGCCCAGGCCAAAGTCAACAAGCATGAAGTAGAATCCGAACGACTAATGGTGTACCCTATTTCCAGTTTTGAATTTCAAGTGAAAAGCATAGGACAAAAAAACTTGGTGGATTTACGCACAAAGAGTTGCACATGCTGACAATTTGATCTAATGCAATTACCTTGTTCACATGCACTTGCAGCAACCCGTTATATCAGAGGACAATATAACAACCTTTGCTCCCATTATTACACAAATGACGCACTTGTGTTAGCTTACGCAGAGAATATATATCCTATAGACAATCAACATGATTGGGTTGTTCCTGATGAGATTCGGAATATAATCATTAAGTCGCCTCGTGGAAGGATACCGACTGGTCGACCAAGGAAACAATGTATTCCATCTACAGATGAAGATGTGGTTAGAAAAACATGTTCACACTGCAAAGAAGTTGGCCACAACCGTGCAACGTGTCGAAATCCAATTCGTTTGGACTAAAATGATCATGTTATTTATTTTTGTAGAGTCAAGATTATTATTATTAATCTTGTAATAAATGAAAATATTGATGTCATATTTTTATTATAATTTCAATGTTTAAAAGAGTCAAGTGTAACTAAACGCTGTCATAATGTTGTTAGTCCTCGTCGTCATGGGATGGATATCTTAAAATTATTATTCTTTCACTGAAAAGTTCAAAGTGTCGATTAATTACAATAATATCGAGCACGAATTATTTATTACAATCATAATTATATTGTAATAGTATCGATTAATTACATTAGAATCAATAATTATACTTTAATAATGTAAAACTGGATGTTATGTATTTTTCAAGTACCTTAAATTTTTTTAATATTCGAAAACATAGAGTACCCAAAAAGGTAGCCCGAGTGGTTTACCTAATTTTTGGGTAGTCTATGTTATTCGAGTACCCAAAAAAAAAATATATATATATATATACCAAAAATAAAAATTATTATTTTCATTTTATTGTTATTATTAATTACTTATTATATTAGTAATGAGTTACCATTATTATTAGTTATTAATAAATTATTATTTTTAGTATTATTATAATCAATTCTTATTAATATTTTTAATTTATTATTATTAATTGTTATTATTATTTTTATATTATTAATAGATGATTATTATATTATTAAATATTATTAATTATTAAATATTATTAATTATTTTTTATTATTATATTATTAAATATTATTAATTTATTATTTATTATTTATTATTATTTTATTTTTTATTTTTTTTAGTATATTATTAAATATTATTAAATATTTTTCGAGTACCTTTAATTTCGGGTACCCAAAAGATAGAAGGTACCCGAAAAATTGGGTACCCTCTCTAGACCCAATTTCGGGAAAGGTTTCAATTTCGGATACCCAAAATTGATGGTTCCCGAAATTGGAACCCGAGAGGGTACTTAACTTTTCGGGTACCTTATATTTGTTGGGTACCCGAAATTAAAGGTACCCAAAAAATTGGGTATTTTAAGTTCAAATATCATTAAACCCCCTCAAATTATTAAAATATCATTAAATCCCTAAAAAATTTAGGAAAACGCTTTAAAAAACATAAAATACTTTTATAAATTATACGACATCCTAAGAAAATAATATTTTTATACGAATAACATCCGCACAGTCTAATAATTACGCAAACTGTAATTAATTAAATTTGGATTTTCAAATATAATCTTCAAAGTAACGTATTTTTAGTCAGAGATTCTCAACATGAGTGCTTGTTTTTCATAATTTTGACATTTAACACTATAACAATACTAATTTAATTTTATGGAAATATAAATATTAGTATAATAACATATGTTTGACATATATCGAGTTCATGATAAAAATCCAAAACTATACATATATGGACATCTTATAACAACATGCCGACGAATAGGTCCAATGCAATCTTACGTCTTAACATAACACCATGATCCGAGCCAAAGTCAAATGAACAGCCCAATCCAAGCAACTCAATGAACTTGCATGTGAACACCCCGCAATCACCACTCCCTGGATGTTGTCTTGGCACGTCCGACGTCTTCTGTTCAAATGTGAAAGGTTGTAAGTTGTTCCCTAACTCTGGCCTCGCCTTATATATCCCAACATGGCGTATAAGACGAGGTAATAATTGGCACAAAGGTCTCTTATGGCCTTTCATCGCGGCGTCTGAGTGTGATGAAGGCGATAAATCATACACCGTGATGTGACGGTCTGAAAAATTTACAGCACATGCAACCCAGTGATCACCTCCACATGTGACTGGAATGTAAACAATATCAACCATCTCCCAATTTTTATGCACGCCCTCGTCATCCCCAGTCACATATTGTGCAACATCAATGCTGTCAAAACATGATCCCAACTATTTAGTACCACTGGCCACATCCCGCCATATCGCCTCAAGAGTGGCCTACAGAACATGCAACAAAAAAATTAAGACATTTTTTTATAATTACAATTGTTATATATACAATCTAACATATTCAAAATAATAATACATATAGATGCACGGATGCAGTGGTCCAATGTTGAGTGATCGCCCAAAGCATGGCTAGTTGTCGATGTGCGACCATATCTAGAAACTTGTCAATATGTTGAGTTATATGACAAATATGTTAATGAAAAAAAGTCACACATACCCTTAGGGTTTAATAAAAATCAAAAAGAGAAAAAAATTGAAAAGAAATTAAAACTTGTAAATGTAACTTACAGTGTCCTCTAACCACGCATTCCGGTCTATAATCCCACAGAGCCAACCAGTTGTAATGGTGACATGCTTAGTTTCAATTTGATGGATAACGACCAAATCTTAGGCTTGTGATAAGCTCAAACTCGACCCGAGAAAAACAAATACATTGACCACCTACTAGAAACCACATTTCGTCATGGGCAGCCTGTGTGTATGCCTCATGCAACAACGTATAATGGGTCAAATTACTAGAGAAGTGGAGGTCATTAAGGTCTATGAAATATCCCATACACGTCTCTCTAAAAAGCTCAAGTTGTCTAGGTGTGAGTTTTTCTCGAATCGTGTTCAACATTTTTAGTTTAGACAGTGATGTAGGAATGCCATGAAAGTGATCGGCGAAATTAATTTTCAGTTTCCTAACTGGCTTGGCCATTTTCTTTTACCTGAAAAAATTAAATTTTCCAATATATTAATTACAGTATTAATGCTAAAAAATATAATAATAAAATCATAATGTAAAAATTCATTGATAATTTTATTACTTTTATATTTTTTAATAAATTATTACAACAATTTTATAAGAAAATAACAAGATAATAATATAAATATTTTTATTATTATAATTTTTATTTGTATTATTAATCTTATGTTTATTCTATTATTATTACCATCATTATCAATTAATTATTATTATAATAATTAAATAATCATTATTATTATTTATTAATAATCAATTATTATTATTATTTATTATTACTAATTAATTATTATTGCTTTGATTATTTATTGTTATCATTAATTATTACTAATCAATTATTATTATTACATTTCATATTATTATTACATTATCAATTTTTTTATTACTATCATTATTAATTATTATTATATCTCATATTATTAGTTATTAATTATTATTACTATTATTTTATTATCATTAATTAATTATTATTAATAATTATTTTTTATCAATTATTATTACCATTATTATTTATTATTAATCAATTACATCTCATATTATTATTACCATTATTATTTATCATTAACCAATTACATCTCATATTATTATTATCATTATTAATTATTATTGCATCTCATAATAATATTATCATTATTAATTATTATTACTATTATTATTAATTATTAATCAATTATTATTATTACATCTCATAATATTATTATCATTATAAATTATTATTATTTCTATTATTATTACCATTATTATTAATTATTATTATTGATTGTTTATTATTAATTTCCCTATTATTAATTATTAATTCTAATTATTATTGAATAATTAAAAAATCATTAATTTATTATAATAATAATTAATTGAGGATTGAATTTGACATAAAGGATGTCAGTAGTAGGCCCAGCAGCATGCTTTTTCGGGAGTAAATATAATACACAAATATTGGCCATTTCTCGGCAAATAACCCAAAAAATGATTTTCCCGACAATTTCCTGTAGGCCCAACATGCTTTTCTGGAATCAATGCAACACAAAATTTAGTTCTCTCTCGAGCAAATAAACCATTTTCGGGTATAATTTTCTCGAAAGTTTTCAGAAAACTTCTCGAAAGCTGCTGCAATTTCCGGCCTTGACTTATTTTCAACAAACGTTTCACAAAACCTTCCTTTTCCGACCAAATTTTCTTCACATTTCGACTAAATACATTCACATTATTAATACTCAACAAAAATCATGCTACAAATATATCTTTTATTTATTTTATATTAAAACAATTCAAACAAAACTATAAAAATCTTACCAATAAAAAAATCTTCCGTTCATCGTTATGAAGATAGAATACACCTCTCTTTACTATATAGTTTGTCTCACTGTTGTCATCTTTGCCGCTACCGTCGCCGTCGTCGCCGTTGAAGAAGAGGTGAAGGTTTTAAGAGTGAGGGTTTAGTTTGTTGAAAAAAGAGTAAAGTAAAAAGTAATTTTTGTTTTAAAAAAAAAAAACTTAAGTGGGCTATAAGGGGTATTGTTGTCCAAAAAATACATTTTAGGCTAGGTTGATAAAAAAGTTTTATAAAAAGTTATTACGTAAACTTAAAAAAATTTAAGGCTATTTCAGAAAATTTTTTAATAATTAATAAATTAAAGAGTATAAATAATAAATTTATAAACTATAGAGGTCAAATGTATATAAACTTAAAAAGTAGGTCCACAATATAAAATCATATTAAAAAATTGAGAAATAATCGAAAATGTCTTTCTTATATAATAAAAATTCAAAATACCTACCCACCATAAAACTAAAATACTCTCATGTTTTTTTTATACATCAAGGTAGTGTTTATTTTTTCTATCTGAAATCTGAACATATCTGAAATCTGAATTTGACTAAAATTTGAATATAATTGACATGTTTATTTTTTTATCTTAAATATCTTAATATAAATATTAAATTATTTATTTTTTAAAATAAAAAATTTAAAACTAATTTATCAACATATATATATCCTAAATTTTTTTATATTAATATATTAAATTATTACCATATATAAATATTAAATATATTGACAAATAAAATATTTAAATTATTCAAACATTTATTCATTCAAATTTTAGTAAAAAATTTAAACTTAATTATATTCAGATATTTTTAACAAATATTCAGATATAAGTTAAAAAATAAATAATTCTTATACATTTGAATATTTATATTCATACTTAAGTTAGAAAAACAAACAAACTCTAAGAGTAAATTATCTTCATGTTCAAAATTTACAAAATATTTTGGAAGTTATTATAATAATTCGAAAGCAATAGCTTTAAATTATTACAATTAATTTCGCATTTATAATAATAATTCAAAAGTGTTTATTTTAAATTATTATAATATTTAAAAGTGTTATTTCAATATTACTGTAATAATTCGAAAATATAATTTTAAAGTTATTGTAGCAACTCAGGCTTTTGTGTGCCATAGTGACCGGCCCGCTTAGGCCCTGCAGTTGCTCCGCGTGGTTTTACGAATGTAATATTATGTCCATATACACATTACATTTAGAACAACTAAAAAGTAATATTTTCGTCAGACAGAGACAAAAAAGGGTCTCAGCAAACAAGCTTTTAAAATTTTTATTATTTCTGTACATTTATTTTATTAGTTGGGAGTGCTGAATCTTGCATAATTACATAAAGTTGTAGTCAGAAAGTCAATGTATTATTGTTGCGTTTTCGGCTCCTTCCTTTATGATTCAATTCTATTCTATGCGAGGTTTGTCTGTATAGAGAATCATATGTAAACCAGTGGTTGTTGAAAATATTGTCTATTAACTGTTCGAGAAAATGAATCACTAGCCCGTTTGAATGGTTGAAGTTTCTTCGTTGGGAAAAAAGTTGTCTGGGCAAAAGTGTTTATTGGATATATGCTTATACTTTCTGTTTCTGTCCAAAATCTCCTAAGTTTTCCTTCATGGGTTCTTCATCATCTCAAGGAAAATATGATGTCTTCCTCAGTTTCAGAGGGGAGGATACCCGTGATAACTTCACTAGCCATCTCTATGCCGCCTTGTGTCGAAAGAAAATAAAAACCTTCATTGATGATGGACTTAGTAAAGGTGATGAGATTTAGGATTCACTTTTCGGTACAATTGAAAGATCAAAGATATCGGTGATCATTTTCTCACAAAATTATGCTTCTTCTAATTGGTGCTTGAATGAACTTGTCAAGATTGTTGAATGCCGGAGAAAGAATGGCCTCAAGATTATACCTGTCTTCTACCATGTAAAGCCATCTCACGTGCGAAAGCAGACGGGGAGTTTTGGGGATGCTTTTATTGGGCATGAAAAGATTTCAAAGGGTTTGCGAGAAATGGTTAAGAACTGGAAGGCTGCACTGATAGAAGCATCTGATCTATCTGGATGGGATTCCATGGTAACCAGGTAACTCTTTTAAGTCTAATACATGTATCTATGTGGTATTTTATAATAGAAGAGTATTATACTTGATATGGCCCAATTATAGATCATGTTTAACGTTAATTTAAAGTGAGATCTCATTGATTGGCAAGAGGAGAACATAATACTTGAATAGTTGATGTTGTTATTATTTTTTATTCTAAATTTTATTTAATATCTTTTATATGATTCCTTGAACTTTTGGTTCCTTTTGTATTGCACCTTTCTTTTATGCGAAATCATTGAAACTTTAGATTTTAGTGATATTACTCTCCTTAAATTATAATCTAAATTTTTCATGTTAAGGATCTTAGGTTTTAGACTCACTATTATTTATCTTGACTGCTGCTAGGCCTGAAGCAAAACTCATAGACGAAATCGTTAAAGATATTTTGAAGAACTTGAACTACATATCACCCTCAAGTGATTTTGAAGGGCTGGTTGGACTCAATTCACGCATTGAGAGAATAAAATCATTGTTATGCATCAAATCACCAGATTTTCGAATTGTTGGAATTTGGGGTATGGGTGGCATAGGTAAAACAACAATTGCTGGAGCTATTTTCGAAAAACTTTCTCATAAATTTGAAGGCAAGTGCTTCATGGCAAATGTTAGACAAGAATCGGAGAGGGGTGGATTGATACATCTAAGAGAGCAAGTTCTTTCTCAACTATTAGAAGAAAATCTCAAAATAGAAACTCCTAACATACCACAATATATTAAGGAGAGACTGCAGGAAATGAAGGTTTGCATAGTTCTTGATGATGTGAACAAATTCAGTCAATTAGAATACTTAGCTGGAGGACTTAATCGATTTGGCTCAGGAAGTAGAATCATTATAACCACTAGAGATAAACAAGTGCTTGATAAATTTGGAGTGGATTACATTTATGAGGTTGAGGGATTAAACCATGAGGAGGCACTTGAGCTCTTTTGTAATTATGCCTTTAGAAAAAATCATTGCCCTCAAGATCTTATGATGCTATCAAAAATGGTTGTAAACTATGCCGAAGGCAATCCATTAGCTCTTAAAGTGTTGGGTTCCTCACTTTATCGAAAAAGTAAACAAGATTGGGACAATGCCTTGAATAATTTAAAACAGATTTCTAACCCTGATATTTATGATGTGTTGAAAATCAGTTATAGTGAACTAAATTGGGAAGAGAAGAATATTTTTCTAGATATCGCATGTTTTTTCAAAGGAGAAGATAGAAATCATGTGACAACAATACTTAGTGATAGTTATTTAGTGCATTATGGATTAAATGTCCTTATTGATAAGTCACTCATAACAGTATCCGGAAATAAGCTGCAAATGCATGATTTGTTGCAAGAAATGGGTCAAGAAATTGTTCGCCAGGAATCTTACAAAGAGCCAGGCAAACGTAGCAGGTTGTGGCATTATGAGGATGTGTATCATGTGCTCAAGAAAAATAAGGTAAGACTCTTAAATTTTCTATTTTCTTTTTTATTTATTTTTTATGTTGTTGAATAAAGAATATCAATCAATGCATACTTCATCTACAACTAAATATATCTTTATGGATTTTATGAAATTTTTTGTACATTTTATGCTAACTTAATCTTTGCTTTTGTTTACCAGGGAACTGATTCAATTGAAGGCATGTTTCTTGATATGTCCAAAATAAGAGACATAAATCTTAGTTCTAAAGCATTCGTGAATATGTCTAATCTTCGATTGCTTAAATTCTATGTGCCTGGGTTTTCTGACATTTCAAATATGGTCTCTAAAGTGCATCTTCCCCAGGGCCTAGAGTATCTTACTGATGAATTAAGATATCTTCACTGGCATGGATATCCTTTGAAGACATTACCGTCAAATTTTAGTCCAGAAAACCTTATTGTACTTGGCCTGCCTTACAGCGAAGTTGAAAAACTTTGGATAGGAGAAAAGGTAAAATTGAATCTCTAAATATATATAGTTTTGTTTCTATAAATATAAATTGTGAAATATACTGCTACTAATTTATTCCAGTAATTTCCTTTTTTGTTGCAGGAAGCTTTGAAGTTAAAGTTGATTGATCTTCATCACTCTCGAAACTTTTTGAGGATCCCAGGTCCCTTAGAGACCCCAAATCTTGAGAGAATAAATCTTTCAAGTTGCACAAACTTGCACTGCATTCCATCATCCATCCAAAATTTCAGCGAGCTGAGTATCTTGGATTTGCAGGGTTGCGAAAGCTTTAGATGCTTTCCAAATGACAGTCATTTTGGATCTTCGATAATTCTTGACTTCTCTAACTGTGTTAATCTCACAGAGTTCCCGCACATTTCAGGAAATATAAAGGAATTACATTTATGCGGGACTGCAATAGAAGAAGTTCCCTCATCAATTGAATGCTTAACCAAGCTTATTGCTTTAAATATGGGGCATTGTACAAAGCTCAAGAGTCTCTCAACTAGTATTTGTAAGTTGAGATCTCTTCAATGGATAAACCTTGATGACTGCTGGGGACTCGAGAGTTTCCCAGAGATCTCTGAGAAAATGGAATGTTTGGAATATATTTCTTTGGCTTCGACAACAATTAATGTGCTACCATCTTCAAGTGATCATCTAGAAGGGCAAAGAATTTTAGGCTTGTCAAATGGCTCTATGCTAGATAACTTGTCAAAGAACCTGGGGAATGTAAGACATAGAGGTTTGGCATTGCCTCCTTTACCAGGTTTATCTTCTTTGACACGGCTAAACTTAAGTTATCGTAAGATAATAAACATTCCACCAGATATTGGCTGTCTGTCCAAATTGCGATCTTTAGATTTAAGGGGAAACAATTTTGAGAGTTTACCTACAAGTGTTAAGCAACTTTCTCGGTTGAAATACCTTATGTTAAGCAATTGCCATAAGCTTCAATCATTACCAGTGCTTCCTGTGCTCAGTCTAAATTATTTAGAAGTAATGAATTGCAAGCAGCTCCAATCTATGCCAGGGCTTTCATCATGTCTAGATGAATTAGATGCATCTGAATTGGAAACACTATCCAAATGCTGCAGTGGATTTTCACGGACTGTCATTCAAAACATTGTTAGGTTCATGTTTACTAACTGCCTGAAACTGAATAAAAAAGCATGCAACAGCAGCTTGGCAGATTCACAGCTAAGAATACAGAACATGGCAACTACATCACTGAGACTCTTCTATGAAAGGGTAACTCTCTCCCTTTTTCCTTCCTCCACATTTCTCTTTCCCTTTCCTCTGTTTCCTAGGTCTCATTGAAAGATAATGATTTTCATGTTACAGAAATTGAATGCACCCCCTGGAGTCAGCATTTGTTTACCTGGAAGTCAAATTCCTAACTGGTTCACCTATAAAAGTTCAGAATCTTCAATAACCATTCAACTCCCACTGGCATTGGTGTAATATAAGGTTTAAGGGATTTGCTTTTTGTGTTGTTGTTGAAGTAAAGGAAGGTTTTCGTGCTGTTAGCAATTTTGGAGTCTACTGTAGGTACTATTTTGGAAGTGAGAGTGAGTTTGAAACCAAATATAGTTGTTGGCTTGGCTTTTTAATGGGTGGCTTTTGTGGTGACATTGAGGAATTTAGGATTGACTCAGACCACATCCTACTTGGATTTGATCCTTATTTGGATGTTAGGCCACCAAATGGTGGCCACCATACTGTTGCCACATTTAAGTTCTGCCTTTTGCCAGGACGCGTAGGTTGCACGGTGAAACATTGTGCGGTGTCTCCACTATATGCAAATCCTAGTGAGACACGATCTGACACTTCAAAATCGTTATAAGGCCAGCATTGGAAGTGGCAGAAATAATGAGGAGGAAGTTGAACTAATTCCCAGGAGAATTTGCAGAGCACAAATTGACGTTCTTCCACAATAAGTAAGTGGACAGAACAGGGTAAGCTTTACTTTTAGCACCATTGCATGTTTTGATTATATTCATTTAGAATTTTAGTTTTTGTGTTTGTACGTAAACTTACCATTTTATTCACCCTCTTATCTGATTTAGTGTATCCTTATACCTATTGATTGATTAAAATTCTCTAGAAATGGGAAAGCTATCCTTGCTTAAGTTCCTGGCCTAAAAGTGAAGATTTTCAGCTATTTCATAAAATACACTTTCATTATCATTAAAACTGCTCAATCTTGTTTGGAGATAGGAAGCATACAACGCAAGAACATTCATTTTTATTTAACATGAATTTATTTCACAGAAATGCAGTTCTTTGCAAAAGCAAGATTTCTCTGCCCTGTTGGTTTAGAATCCTTCTGACATTTACACTCAGGAAAATGTTTGGCTGTTAAAAAGAAAAAGCAAAAGGTACCTGACTGAGCTTATCAATATTTTTCAATGCAAGAAAATGAAAGGCCAAATTATGATGGTATTCTACCATGTTGATTCTTCCATGATGGTAATGCAGATTAGAACTTTTGGAGACACTTTCATTGAGCATGAAAATGGTTTCAAGGAGATGCCAGAAGAGGTTCGGTGCTGGAGAGTTGTGTTGACAGAAGGTTCCTAGCTGTTTGGACATGAATCCAAGAAAATATGCTGCCACCAGGTGAAGAAGAATGCATTGAAATTAGAAAATTGCATATAAATTTCATGATAGTTCCAGCACTACTGGAACAACCAGCAGGATTAGCAAATCTGACAACGAGGATGTGGAACCAATATGCAAAGAGAAATTCAACATAACTCACCAAGAAACTTCCTTTCGTTCCCTAGTATTTCATTAGAGAGGTGGCTTTCTAACTTTTCTCAGGTATGCCCAAGTTTCTAATTAATTTCTGTTTCTTCATCTTGATGATTTTTTAATCTAATTAATTGCTTCAAACTCTGTAATTCAGATTTGTACTCTTTTTTGTTCATTCCAGGTCCAATATCACATTGGAAATTGACATTTGATTAGTGGAAGAGAAGGGAAGGTCAGCTTTGTATTTCGTCTGAAGCATACAATGCAATGATGTTTACTCTTTATTAACATAAAATTTATTTCAAAAAAATGAAGTTTTAACACATGCAAGATTTCTCTGTTCCGGCACCAGTTCCAACTTAGACAAAGAATTGGTTAGGACAGTCGTAAATGGGAAATATCACTCTGTTTCCTTATACAATATTGTATGTAAAATTAGAAAAAAGTTATTTCGGGAAGCTAGAATTGTTGTTCTGGGCTAGACAATCTGACGAGACCATAAGCTGAGTTATTAAAGAATTCCTCAATGAACTATCTTGTTGCTGTTTCTGATAACTGTTTTCTTTCCCCCAAAAAACTATTTTTCAGAATTATCCATTATTATTAATAGCAATAATTTTCTTTTCCTCATAAATTTTAAATTTAAGTTTCTCGTGTTGCACTATCAGTTTCTGTTGATTGCTTCTTAACTGGAAATTGTCACCATTCTGTTCAAAGATGAGATAACCGTTATAGCTTGAATCAAAGCCATCTTTGAGCTATTTGATCAACTATATATGCCTTACCTGTAAAAGTTTGCTTAACTTGGTCTGTTATCCGAAGTGCTCAAGGGAAGAACATTAATTTAATGGTTATTCTTTTTTTTATTGTAGTTCTATGCACAAATGAGGTTTCCCTACTCTACTATAAGGAACCCTCTGTTCACTTTTGTTGTTGTCAATTTCAAAACTTCAGGTATCACATGTATATCTTTTTTGATCTTTAGTTACAATTTCTGCTTAGTTTTAGGTGTGTTTTCATACTTATTAAAGTTTTTGCTCAATAGTCAGATTTAACTCCCTACTGCAAGAAAGTGTTGTAATATCATGCAGATGAAGTTATCTCAGCTTAGAACCATGTGAAAACAAATTTTTACGTTTCTTTCTTCTACTTTTCATACAGCTGTAATGTCTGTCATTTACTATTTTTGTAAAAATAATTTATGCCATTGTGGCCAGTGTTTAACATTGTTAACCATCTGATGCATATCTGTAATAGTGGAGCTCAGATCACATCAGGTCCTTAGAATCTGGAAATTGTGCATGTTATCCTATTTGTGTAGGATCAAGAAAAAGAAACAATAATAGGCATGTTCCTCAGTATGAGAAGGAAAAAAAATGGGAAGCAAGAAGCTAAAATTAGTTGCATCTAAGCCAGCATTTATGTATCCATAGATGGAGCTGAAAATGTACCAATCAAGAGGTTTCATCTCATAGTCGAATCCTCGAGTTTTAAGAAATGGTCCACAACGTTTCATGAAGGGTTTAGAGAAAAGTTCATGATCTGGGACAGTAAAATGTTAACTGTTGTAAGAGGTTCAACCTGACTTTGACTTGCTGTGAAAAATTGATTTTAATGGATGGTATTCAGGTTCCTCTCTAGGAAAATGCGGAAGATATCTAAATTCTAATGAGAAAGCTCCACCCACTTCTATATTTCCTTCACATAATTTCAACAACCTCTACCTTTGTGTTTGAATGTGAATGTCTTAGGTCCTTTCCAAGCAACATCCATTTTAGATCCCTGTCATCTATTGATTCTTATTTGCATTAATCTCATAAAGTTTCCGCAGATCTTTTGGACTATAAATGTGTTAGATGTATGTGGGACAACAATGAAAAAACGTTCCTTAATCAGTTCAGTGCTAGCTACGCTTGAAAGTCTCTCTAGCCTTTCGACTAGCATCTGTGAATTGGAATCTTTTTCATGAAATTTATCTTGATAACTGGTCAAAACTATCTTGAAGAAAATGGAACATATGATATTATATTGATTTGCTCTTTGTGTAGTTATTGCGTCTGAGGAAGAAAATGGAACATATAGGATTATATTGATTTGTTTTTTGCGTAGTTATTGCATTTGAGAAATTTTCTGATACTTTTTGCTCCAGTATATTTTTTATTCCTTTGTAGATATAATTTAGGAGGAAAACCTGTTAGTGCAGCCTTTTGAAGGTTCTGGTGCCATTGGGCTGACGACATGTGCACTGACTGGAGTCATGTTTACTTGGATTTAATCCCATTTTTTATATTAGTCAGCGTAAAGGTGACCATACAACTGCCTCAGCTCATATGACTTCAATCCTTGCAATGCTATCCCAAATGGCCAAATAAATTTAAGGTAAAATATTGTGGGTTGTGTCCAGAGTCCAGTATACGTGCTCTCCGAAGTCCCAACACAATATGGTCGCTTAGAAGTTTCGTTCCTGCTGTGAAGAGGAATATGGGCTTTGCGGAGAGCAAATCCTGACTACTTAACCACGAAATTCCTTTCTTTCTTCAAATTTTTCATAAGAGAGGTGGATTTATTGCTCATCCTGTTAAACTTCAATCAGGTTTCTTATGGTCTTTGCGTTTCGTGTGTGAGTCTAAAACTTATTTGTTGTGTTGGATTTCCATCTGTCTCTATGTTGCCGTGTGAATATTATTGCTTTGTTTTGGCTGTTTGCTGAAAACTAAAAGTTGGTATCTACCATTTAGTTAGTTTCCTCGTGAGTTCATCTGATTCCAGATTTATAGAAAGTTAATTGAGTTAATCAGTGAATTGCATGCATTTCAATTTAATATTACCATGTTAAACAGTGTGTCATCTTTAAGATAATTAATTGCTGCAAATTATGTTTATTTCTTAGGTTCATTTTGAGTCCAATAGCACATAGGAAATTGGCATGGCATTTTATTGGTGAAGGAGAAAAGGCTTTGTACAACATATGCACTTTTGTTTCATATAGGATTCTTGTACACCCGCTTTAAGGAATCCCATGATCATTGAGTGCACGAATTGATCGAACTTCAAGCGATGAATACTAAGTACTCTAACAGCTTTATAAGATTGCAGGTATCTTGTATTTTTTTCTTTTTATTTTTCCTTACCCTTGCTTAATATTTATGTCAAAAGTTATTACAATCAATTGGTTTTATGTCCGCATTTTTGAATTTACCTCATCACCACAAAAATGAATAACTATATATCTTCATTTTTCCTGTTTCATTAACTTAATTTAGGCATTTTATCATGACTAAATAATTTTCTTGGTGTTAATCATTACATATATTTGTAATTATTTTGTGTTTGATTTTGATTTATTATCTTAATTTATGCCATGTAAATCAATTGGTAATTAAATTTTGAGAAGCACCGTCATAGATAATGAGAAGGATGTTTAGGATGGTCATTTGATTCCTATCACTTTCTTAGGTTCGCCAATTCCGAAACTATGGGTATATTTTGTTTATACTTTCTTTTGACCATCAGTATTTCTTGCTTAATATGAAGGTGTGGATAATTATTAAAAATGATATTATTATTTACAATTTTCTTTTGCTTGTAGGTTATGGCAAGTACATATATATTTCAAAATTGTTATGTTGATCCCATTTAAACTTTCAACAAGATACTGTGATGGTGTTGGGTTGATGGTTTCAACAGATTGTTTTTGATGCTGGATTTATGGCTTTTATGAATTGTAATTTTCTTATTTTGTTCCCAGTTTAAGAGTCAACTTTCTGTTTGATTCCTGAGAAAATATAAGAGAAAACAGCAACAAAGCTGGTTCTTGTGTGTGTTGTTATAGTTCCCATATGATTTAGTCCTCTGGAATGTAAGTTGGCATACAAAATAATTGATTCAAAGCATCATGCATTTGCTAGCATATCTTATTAAATTGTAGGGCTAATAATCTTCGAGAAATATAATGTTGTAATTTTATTTATTCACATTGAACAAAAGATATTCTTCTAATGGAAGCTATACAAATGGGGAATTTTTAATTGCTACAATGGCACGTGAGTTCACGTGTTTGATGTTTAAAAATTGACTTTAGATCCGAACCCAATCGATTTGATATTAAAATTGTGGATAATGGTGTGAAAAGATAAGTTACACAGTATCTTGAATTCAGTCTAATAATGTCTTTTACTTTGTGTTGATTTGTATTGTTATAAAATCTAATTGGCTCTCACATTCCAGTATTCCACTGATTTCAACAGCCTTAGTACCTTGTTGCTAGAGGGCTGCAAAAGTCTTAGGTACTTTCCGCCCAACATCCATTTTGGATCTCTTATAACTCTTAATCTGCCCAACTGCACCAGGCTCACACAGTTTCCACAGATTTCTGGGAACATAAGAGAGCTATATTTACGCGGGACCTCAATAGAAGATGTCCCATCATCAATTAAGTGTCTAACTAAGCTTGAATATTTAGATTTGGGGTGTTGTATGATGCTCAGGAGTCTTTCAACTAGTATTTGTAAAGTGAAATCCCTGGGGAAGCTTTATCTTGATAACTGCTCAAAACTTGAGAGTTTTCCAGAAATCTTGGAGAAAATGAAAAACTTAGTATATAAGAGAGCTGCCCTCTTCAGTTGAACATCTAGTCGCGCTTACAACTTTGGACTTGACGGGTTGCTTTAAACTTGATAATTTGCCGGAGAACCTGGGGAATTTAAAATATTTGCAGATGCTTTCTGCAAATGTTTCAGCCATTACTCAACTACCATCATCTGTAGCAAAATTAAAAGAACTTAAAGCAGTTTGGTGTTCTGGATGCAGAGGTTTGGTATTGCCTCCATTGTTATCTGGTTTATCTTCTTTAACAGATCTAGATCTAAGCTACTCTAATATCATAGAAATCCCAGAGGATGTCGGCTATTTATCCTCATTGCGGTCGTTAGATCTAAGGAAAAATAATTTTAAAGCTTTAAAGTGTTCAAGAGTTTCATCATAGTCTAATCGCTCAACCTGGTATACATGATCCACACTGTGTTCATTATGAATTTGTTTATCTCTTGTGATTATAATGACTCTATTTTCTGGACTAAATTGATGAAGCCCTCCAGGCAGATATTCTAATTGTCTAAATAAGAAGCTAATTTCACATTCTTTTTTATTTTATTTACGTTTTCTCTGCGTTAAATTAATATTTAATGTATTTATTTTTCAGTTGGTGGAAGTCTGCTAAGGCAATAACGTGAAAACAACGGGATAAAGAAAAGCAGCCATAAATATATGGGTCCATATGTTTTTCTATACACGAAAGAAAAAGAAAATAAAGAATGAAATATTTGATAGAAAAATTCGGTATTTCATGGGTGAGTTCTCTTAATCAATCCAAATATATATGTATATAAGTGCAAGTCAGCCCCATAATATTAAGATTTGCCTAAACATGTTATTGAAAGTGTTACAGTTTCTTATCTTTATAGATCATAAACTTTATTAATAACATTATTGAACTTTTAACTCTATGCGTATCCATCCCACTAGCGACAGAATCTAGCTTAGTGTTAATCAATGTTTTCCACGAGCAGGTGGTGGGAAGAGTACAGGCCACGAAAATCGTCCCGACGGAACTTTGGGAATTTTTCAGGCTCTGCTCGGGGGTGAAGTTGCCGTCGTTGGAGATGGTGAAGCCTTCTTGGTGGCTGGAATGCCTCCGGGAAGTCTAGGCAATGAGCCCCGAGAGAAAGGTGGCGGCAGAGGGGAAGCCTTAGCAGAGAAAGTGGATCTTATGCTTGAAAGTGGAGGCAACGAGCCCTGCTGAAACCCTGATAAAGACGGAAGCTTGGAAGCCTGCGGCGACATAGCAGATATTATGCTTGAAAGCGGAGGCAACGAGCCCTGAGAGAATGAAGAGAAATTTCCAGCCTTCGGCGAGATAGCTGATATTATTTTTGAAAGAGGAGGCAGTGAGCCCAGAGAGAACGGTGATCGAGTTCCGGGGCTTGACGTTTGAAGGAGATGACGAGTGGCCATTGTTGTATTGGGGGTAGCAAGCAAGCAAGCGAGGAGAAGGGTTTGGATGAAGCAAATACTTGAAGTGGAGGCCATGATTTTAGAAATGAAAATTTGTTTGATGTTCTTGAATTTGTATGCTAAGACATTATAGTTTTGTTTTTATAGCTGAATTATTACTTATCTTTGTGTGTGTGAAACTAGCAAACCTTGTAATATGCTTTCAAATTCCAACTTTGTTTTCTTTTTTTTAAAGAAAAAAATTACAATAATTAATATACAAGACATTAATAATAATTAAATCCGACTCTATAAATGAAATATTCAATTGCTATCATCCCATGCGCAGTTGAACATAATTTGACGTTGAAAAGGTGAAGTACCTAACTAGACCCAAATTTATAATGCAAGTAAACCAAATACACTTAGCACACCTTTTGACTTTCAGTCTTGTTAACCAGACTTGTTTTTTACTTCCTATAAGATTTTATTCACTATTTTATTAATTAATACGATAATAAGAGTAATACTATCAGACGTTTGTTATACGATACATATATAGAAAGTAGGAGTTTCTCAATAAGATTATACACTGTGTCATTTTAAATTGATCGTTATATTGCATTTTAAATAATTTAACGTTTTAAATGTAATAATTAATTGTATCATACAACTATTTTGTTGTAGTATTGTCCGATAATATTATACTTCTAAAATAGAATATAAAATTTATATCTCCAACTGATATGATAGAAAAAATAAAATTATTTAATTTTGTTACGTATTTAATGAAAACTTCACTTATTTTATAATTTAAAATCATGTAAAAAATATATAAATAGGAAATTATTTTTTATGTTTATTTATAGGATTGTATATCAATCTTACAAGACCGAGAGTTTTAAATAAGATAAACATATCATATTATTAATTAGTATGCCAATTTGATAATTTAATTATAAAATTATATTAAAATTAATAATTAACCATAGTATATAATACTAATTATGCGTTCTATCAAAGCTTTTCTCCAACATATAGCAGAAAGACAAAGTCTACTTTATTAACGTACGCAAGACATTAATTTTCCAGTGTTATTATATTCTTTGAAGAATTAATTATCATCTCAATTGACTTGTAAGCAAAAGTTAATTGCTTCTACACTTTTGGGCATTTATTTCAACAAATAGTTGGCAGTGTATATGAAGATACAAAGTGAGGTCAAAGAGATCGTTTTAGATCTTTCTATGTGATAACATAAGATAAAAGTTTGAAAATAAGGTAGTAGGATAATGGCTTGTTTGTTTGTTGAACTGAGTTCTAAATAAAAGTGTTCAATATTTAACTTATATGTTCGTGCAATAATTCTTGTTCAAGATTGAGAACCCAACTTTATGCCAATTAGAAAACCTAATTACCACTATTTATGGGAGACCAGATTTCTAAAATGAAAATTTACTCCTAACACGTGGGATCAGTGGGAAAGGAAACTCTAACTATTGAATTTGCATATTAATGGGAGTAAGAGAACAAACTATTGTTCTTAACCACAAAGGGATATTCCGAAAAAAGTTACTGACAAAAGCTTTCAAAATTTTCACTTCCAAGATCATCTTATATAACTGAGCATTGTGTAAGGAAACAGAGTTATATGGTCATAGGGATTTCTTAGACAGGGGCAAACAATATTAAAACTTCCTTGTGTTCGTTAAATAAACAGACCAAATGCCAGTTTCCCCAATTTAACACAATTTGCAACAATGAAGTAGAGCATAGGACTTACAGAATTTGTTGTTATGGAGTGTTAACTAGCTCTCTGCCGATTCTCTTGGGTTTTTCTTTGGCTTATAATTCCAGTTATTTGCCTCCAGTTAATCGTATCTTCAACTACTCCAGTAAAGTAGAATATAATTATTTCATATATTTTTAATAGTAAAAAAATAAAATAATCGAAATTATTTCTCACATTCATTTGTACAATTAATCGTACGTCAATCTTATGAGACTGGACGTTTTAAATAAGATAACTTATTTCATATTATCACTACGTCAATTTGATAATGAATTAAAATCTCACCATATATAAATTTATTTTGAAATTAATTAACCATAATAATACTAATTAATTTTCCAATGTTATTATTCCATTCTTTGTAGAATTTTATCATCTCAA
Source organism: Melia azedarach (assembly GCA_028052125.1). Classification (NCBI taxonomy): domain Eukaryota; kingdom Viridiplantae; phylum Streptophyta; class Magnoliopsida; order Sapindales; family Meliaceae; genus Melia; species Melia azedarach. The sequence continues at coordinate 14,462,940 of CM051396.1, forward strand.
TTGACTGCTAAGCAAAAGTTAATTCCTTTTACACTTTGAGCATTTAGTTTCAACAAATAGTTGGCAGGTATAAATGAAGATTCAAAAGAGGTGGTTATAGATCTTTCCATCACATAAGATGAAAGTTTGAAATGTAGTAGACTAAGTAAATAATTAATATTAGGGTAAAAAAGTTTTTAATTCCAAAGATTTGATTTAATACCCTAATTAATCTTAATAGTTTCAAAAACATCTTTAAAAATCTCAATTTATTAAACATAACAATTATATCTTTATATAATTATATAGTTATTTAAGAAAAATGACAAACAAATTTGTAAAATTTGAGAAAATATAATATATTTACGTAAAATGCATTAACTAAATAAATAATAATATATTTTTTAACACATTAATAATTTAAATATTTATTAATATATTGTAAATTTATTATTTTATTATTTTATTTATATTATATATATACATATATTTCATTTAAATTACAACATAATCATAAATATTTATTGTGAGGGATATTATTTCATTTCTCCTCTGAGGTTTGAGTTTGTATCACTTAAAGAGAAAAAATAGAGATTGTATCACATACCTCCCATATATTGTTAGTTAACTAACTTCAAATGATGAATTCACTCAAATGCCCTTAATAATTTATTTTTAACATCTATTTTTAACTTTTGTGTATGTGTTAATTAATTTAAATGTACAAATTAAATAAAATAATTATAGAATAAAATAAAAGATACAAAAATTGAAAATTTAATTTGAAGTATAATTTTTTTAATAAGTTTTCAAATGAAACACAAAGATACATATAATCAATAAAATTGATTAAAAAATCGAGAAAAAATAAATTCTCTCAAACTTTTCTTTCATAAAGGATTTAGTAAAGTAAAATTTTATTCTTTAAATAAAATAATAAATATCAAATAATGATATTTTACGTATTTACTCTTACACTTAACAGTCAACTAACAGTCAAATATAACTATAAGAAAGATAAATGATACAATCTCTATTTTTTCTCTCTAAGTGATATAAACCCAAACTTCAGGGGAGGAATGTGATAATATCCCTTTATTATAAATATGCTATAAAATAAATAAATTTATAAATTTGTATTTTATTAATAAATTAATATTTATTTAAAATTTATTTTTATTTAATTACTAATAACTAAAAATGTATAATTTATTTCAATAATATATTAATAAATTAATTAATGTATTTTACAAAAATATATTATATTTTTTCAAATAAGATACTGTACTTTATCCCTTAGATTTAAGAAAAAACTAACTTACTCTCTAGGTTTGTAACTTGTGCAAGAAACCCCTCTGATTTTTTAATAAATGTGAAGACATTCCCCTAACTTTATTAGAAATAGGAAGATATCGCCTAGGATAACTGTTTTTATGTTAAATCAACTATTTTACTTCTAATCAATATAATCTTACTCTAATATTTATTTTTAAAAGTTTAAAATATTATTTTGACTCTTAATTAATTTTTTTAAAATTTACTATTAATTATTTTACAATATTAATTATACATAATAAATTAAATATAATATTTAATTAAAAAAAACTTATGTTATGAAGTTTTAATAAATTTTGATAGCAAATTATATATTATAAATTTTTTTACAAATAATATTGTAAAAAATTTATTATGACAATATTAATACAGAATTTTTAAAATAACCTATTTTAATTAAATGGTCTATTTTAAAAATTATACATAATTAATATTGTAAAAGAAGTTGATAGCAAATTTGAATGAAAAACATAATTAAGAGTCGAAATATTAATATAATGTTCAAATTTAAATTTTAGAATAAAATTATATTGATTAATAATGAAGAGGTAATATAGTCAATTTAAAAAAAAAAAATCATCTCAGGGGAGTGTCTTCCTATTTCTACTAAAGTTAGAAGATACCTTCATTTTTTTTAAAAAAAAAAGTTAAAAGGATTTCTCACACAGCCTATAAATTTAGGAGGTAAATTACTTTTCTTAAAAAATTAAACGAGTAAAATACAATATCCCTTTTCTAAATTTCGGATATTTTTTGTCTTTTTTAAAATAATTATATAATATATAGGTGGAGTTGCTATTTTTCAATAAAACAGGACTTTAAAGGTATTTTTAGTATTGAAAAATTAAGAAATACCCTCTCAAACTTCAACAAAAAAATAAATACCCCATTCATATTTGAAGATAAAGAAATACTCCCTGAAATTTGATCAAAAGAGAAATACTCCCTGAAATGACTAATTTCTACACAAAATGACTAATATATAAATATACTATTCTATCCCTATTAGTAATATATAATTACTAATATAACCTTATGACTTTAAAATAACATAATAAATTTATCTTTAATTAATAATAATTATTTTAATAATTATACTTTAGTTTTTATACAATTTTACGCTAAAATCTATTATAAATAACTCATTAACTTACTAATAAAGATAAATTTTCATGTGAATAAAACAAAATTTTCTTAAATCAATGTTATCTGAAATCTATTTTAATAGTTTATGCACAAAAAAATAATACAATAAAAATAAAATTTTCTTAATTTATGTAAGTTTATAATATTAAATTTTAATGTGAATGAATACAATTTTTTAAAATAATGTTATTTAATATCTATTTTTGTGATTTATGTACAATAAATTGATATAACAAGAATAATTTAAATGACAATATTTAAGATTATACAAAAATTAATGGTATGATTGTTGAAAAAATAAATTAAGAATATAATTCATTATATTATTTTAAAGGTAAAAGATTATATTGGTCATTATGTATTAATAATAGGAATAAAATGGTATATTTATATATTTTTTAAATATTCAAAGGCATAATCGTTATTTTGTATGAAGTTAGTAACTTTAGAGGGCTATTTCCTTTTTCTCCAAACTTTAGGGGGTATTTCTTTATTTTCAAATTTTAAGGAGATATTCCTCTCTTGGCTTATTCTTGAGGAGGGCATCTCTTAATTTCTCATCAAACATTTAAAAGTAATCACATGTTTAGTGAAATTAATCACATGTTTGTGCTATTTTTCTTCAAGACTTGCTTAGTGAGAACCCAATTTTATGCCAAATTAATGGACCACTCGGCTCTTCTATCTTCTCACAGAAAACCTTATCATTGTTTAGAGGAGACCAGTTAATTTTCTAAATTAAATTACTCCTAACACGTTATGGGATTAAGAATCTAAGAGAAAGAAACTGAAAAACAAGAGTGGGTGAGTAGTAGTACGAGTATGTAGCGGTGATATGTGCAATTCAAAGTGCTTAACAAGGGTATACAAAACCCATTGGTTTATAAAGGATCGAGAAAGAGAAAAATCATATATAAAGAATTCCTTTTTAGAGGAGAAATGAAAACTAGTGAAGAATGTTGGGGTATATTTATTAGTAATCTGTTAAATATATGTATATGTGTGTGTGTGTGTATAATATCATACATGACAAGCATATTTTTTCAAAATATAAATGGGAAACAAAATTGTAATTAATTCATTAAAAGGGAGATAATTTATTTTAATGATTTAATTTGACATAATATGGTAAATTGCGCATCAAATAATAAAATTCGAAGGTCCACTACTGTAGGTATGGATTTTTCTTATTATATATATATATATGTACTTGCTAGTTTTGTTGTTAAAGATTTATATGAATAAAGATATTTAGTAAAATTCAACGTGTTTTGCAACCTCTACCCATCCGAAGGTTAGAGTTTACTACTAAATCAACATTACTTAATTTAAAATTCAAGGTTTTGATCTCATAACAATAAATATATTTTCTTATATATGGCTAATGTTATTCATAAATAAATATATATATATATATATTTTATATGTGGCTAATGTTACTCCTACAAATTAAAATCAAGCATGCGATAAGAAAATAATTTATATGAATTAACTTAAAGGCTTCTATAAAAAAAGAAAAATCATATAGTTTAGAATTTTGAAAGATCAATATGCAAACTAAAACAAAATTTCCTTCGTTGGTATGTAAAATTTTACAACATGTTATTTCTCATTTTGTATATAAGGATATTGTAAATATATATACCTTAGTGTTAGTGGGAGGAGTAAATATAATCAATTCTATATAAGGTTTATACTATTATATGTGTTTGAAAATATTGATTTGGGATTGCATCATGACAAAATAATTAATTTGTCTTAGAATTCTAAATTATAAAGTATATGAGTGAAGTCACTTATTGGGATAAAGATTGACATGGACAAACCGAGTTATTTCTCAAAGAGCCTATTTTTTGAAAGGATTTAGCATAAGGGGTTTTCTCAAAAGGTAAATTTATTTTGCTATATATGAAGCTATTTGCAAACAATATGATTAAAAAATATCATAAATGGTCAGAAGTTGTTGATTTAAGCAGGAAAACTATAAATATTTTAGTATATCTATTCTAATTATAATCTTTTAATCTTAAAGAAAAATAAAAGATGAAGTTCCAGCATGAACATCAACTAAAAGCTTATTTTGGTAGATTTATTGACAATGAAATAAATATGTGTGATAGAAAAAACCAGACAAGAAAAGTAAAGAAATTTCTATTACCCAGTAAAATAAACAAATTTTATTGAAGCTAAAGATAAGTATGATCTGCTAACAACAATTATTTATACTAAAAGAAATTCCTAAAAAATCTCAACTAAAAGAGAATGGAACACCAATGTATTCCTACACTTATTCAACAACCAAACCACAAACATTTGAATAATTATCTCCTAAATAAGCTGAACACTAAAACAAGCTTTGAGTTATTCAAAAAAGTTTTAGGAGTAATCCAGTAAGTTTCACTAATTTGCAACACTCCCCCTTAGTGTAAACTTACTAGAAACAACACCAAGAGCATTTCGTAACACTTTAAACTTTGCTTTGGCAAGAGCTTTGGTAAATATATCAGCAACTTGATCTTTAGTTCGTACTTTCTGTAGCTGAATATCTTGAGTTAACACCTTCTCTCGAACAAAATGGTAATGTGTTTTAACGTGTTTTGTATGTGCATGAAAAATTGGATTTCCAGCAAGCTTAATTGCACTTTCATTATCACATTAAATAGGAATTGGATATTCTAAGATTGTAATCATTTCTTGAACAAACCTTTTGAGCCAAAGACATTCTCGAGTAGCCATAGTGGCCGCTACATACTCTACTTCATAACTAGAAAGAGCAACAATATTTTGCTTCTTACTACACAATGAAATTGCAGCTGAACCTATACTGAAACAATACCCTGTTGTGCAGCACCTGTCATTTACATCGCCGTCCTAATCTGCATCTACAAACCTACTCAATAAAAATGGTGTATGCTAATTGTACAATAATCCAAAGTTCTGAGTGCTTTTTATGTAACGAAGAATCTTTTTCGCTACAATTAAATGACCCTCGCATGGTTTGTCCATAAATTGAGAGATAACTCCTACAAAATATGCAATGCCAGGCCTTATGATAGTTAAATAGAATATGCTACCAACAAGTTGTCTAAAAAATGTGGCATCTTTCAGTGGTTTTCCTTAATCTTTAGTTAACTTGATATATGGTTCCATAGGAGTAGTCATTGCTTTTGACTCCCCCATACGAAAAACGATTCAGTAAGCTTACTGCGTACCCTTTTTGAGAGACAAAATAACCATATGATTTTTCAATTTCTAAGCCAAGAAAACAACTCTCTTCATTGCAAAATGAATGGACAAGGCATCTTGAAGACGAGCTAGTTCAACATTGTCATCTCCAGTAACGATCATATCGTCGACATAGAGAAGAACATTGTGCATTTTGAGGATTTTTTTTTAACAAATAGACTAAGATCTACATTTGGAGACTTAAAACCACAAAAGTCAAGATATTGAGCGCGATCTTACATACCATGCACGTGGAGCTTGCTTAAGACCATATAATGCCTTCTTGAGTCGACACATGTAATAAGGAAACTCCTTTGAAATAAATCCTTGTGGTTGTTTCATAAAGATATCACGATGTAACTCTCTATAGAGGAATGCATTCTTCACATCTAGTTGCCACAATTTCCAGCCTTTATGTGCAGCCAAAGAAATAACAATTCGAACCATTACCATTTTAGCAACAAGATTAAAAGTTTTCTCGTAATCTAGACCATATTGTCGAGGAAAACCATGAGCAATAAGTCGGGCTTTATATCTGGCAATGGTGCCATCAGCCTTTTTCTTCAACTTATAAATTCATTTGCAAGAAATTAAATCAGCATCATTTGGCTTAGGAACTAGCTCCCACGTATTGTTATTGTTTAAGGCTGATATTTCGTCTTGCATTGCTTTCTCCCATTCAGAGACACCTTTAGCTTCATGGTAGGATTTAGGCTCATTTTCACAAAAATCTCCCATAAGAAAACTTGATAAAACAGAAAAATGATTTAATTGAACTTCATAATCAGCCAGGGGTTCAAGTTACTTTCTTTGTCTAAATGATCTTCGAATTGCAACTTTTATATTCTCATCTTGCTCAATATTTTCCTCAGTTCCAAAAATATTATTTTCCTTTTCAATAAATGTAGCATCACCAAATAGAGGCACAAGATCAATTGTACTTTTATGTGCATTTATATTTGCTTGATGCGATGATACTTCGTCAAACACTGCATCACGTGATAACAACATTCTTCGTTTTTGGATCTATACATCTCCAACCTTTTCTATGAGTGTCATAACCAACAAAAATACAATGCCTTGTCCTTGGATCAAGTTTAGTTCATTTGCTTTTTGATACATGAACATTACAAACTAAACCAAAAATCGAAAATAACTTACATTAGGTTTGTGATGATATAAGGCTTCAAAAGGAGATGATTTTGATCCTGACCATGGAGGCAAATGATTTACGACGTGACAAGCAGATTAAATAGATGCTACCTATAACTCTCTTGGAAGATTCTTTACATGCAACCATGACAAGCACATAGTTGTAAGATGTGCCAACTTGCACTCAGCCACTCCATTTTGTTGTAAGGTTTCTGAACAAGTCATTTGACGTTGAATCTCATGTTCTCTACAATATTCAAGGAATTGATCGGACATGTATTTTTCTCCATTATCTATACGTACACACTTTACTGGTAACCCAAATTCTTTCTCCACATGTTGCCTGAATTGAAAAAATTTGGAGAGAGCTTCATTTTTATGTTCCAGAAAATATACCCAGTTGAACCGAGAAAAATCATCTATAATAACCATCACATAACGAAGACTAGTGTAGCTAGATGTTCTCGTTGGCCCTATGAGATTAGAATGAACCAGCTGAAGTGGAGCAGAGGCTTTATTCTTCAAATTTGGAAAAGGGAGATGATGGGATTTTCCATATTGACATCCAGGACATACCACATCATGATGAATTTCCTTAAAGAAAGGAACTCCATCAAGAAGTTTCTTTGTAGAGATTTTCTGCAGTTCTTGATAACCAACATGATCTAATCGAGCATGCCAAAGTGTTGCACTTGCATTAAAGCCCGTCTTCTCAACATACGTATCACTTGCAGATAAAACATATAATGATTCTTTTCTCTTTCCAGTAAATAAAACATTAGCTGCAATGTGATTTATATTAGAAAGAATATGTACATTATTAGGACCAAACAGAACATACCTTTCAGAATCCGTTATTTGAGACACTGAGGCGAGATTCTTCTTTAAGCCTGGAACATGATAAACATTGTTTAGAGAAACTCCTTCATCATTTGAAAAATCTGCCTTGACATTGAAATGTCTTTCTTTCATTACAGGATGTAATGAATTATCAGCTGTAACAATGGTAATTTTCCCATTATATGGACGAACATCAGAAAGTAAATAAGCATTTCAAGTTGTATGATGAGAGTAACCAGAATCAACAATCTATTCTTTATTGTAATTTATAGAAATATTGGCTTCTTTTTGTGCATTAGTCCAATGCACAATAGAAGTCAATATAATTGGTTGATTAATAGTTCAATGGATAGGCAATGCTCCAATTTTGGATTGTTTAGACTCACTATTTTCATGTGTGACATTAGCTTTTACTTCTACAAGATTGACCCGACAATTTGGTTTAATATGACCTAGTTTTCTACATCACACTTCGATTTTCCTTTAAATCGCCCCTTATTTTTGGACTGTTTGTTGTGACCTGAAGAATGCTTGGAGAAGTTCTTTTTCTCATGGTCCTTTGCGTAAAGAACACCTTTCACTTGAGAGAGAGATTGCTTGTTGTCACCAATCATTTGCTTCACAAGAGCTTCTTGATTAGAATGCAAGTTTTCTAAGTCAATAATTGAAAATTGAATTGGCCATCCTTGAACTGAAGAGATAAATGGCACAAACTCTTTCCATAGTCCATGAATAAGATTACGACTCAGACGTGCATCACTTATAGGCTTCTCTATATCCAATTTTGAAAGTTCTGCACACAAAGTTTTAACTTTCAAAAAATATTCTAAAATTGAAAGATTTCCTTGAGTGATCCCAACAAGCTCATTCTCCAAATATTGTAGTCGTGCCGTATTCTTTTGGGTAAATAGTCGTTCAAGTGTCTCTCACACTTATTTTAGGGAAGTAACATCACGAACATGCTCAATGTATTCTTTGTTGATAGAAGTTCGCAAAGCGAACATAGCTTTGCCACACTTGATCTTCCACTTCCGTCGTAACTCAGAATTTTGAGGCGTATCCTCTAGAATTACAGTTTCATCACCAATGATAAGCTTCCACAAATTTTGTCCTTGTAGATAAGCTTCCATGCATAGCTTTAAGTAACCATAATTGTTACTAACAAGTTTTTGTACAGAGGCGTAAGAGGCACCACTTGCACCATTCATCTTTACTGAGTAATAAGATCAAACACTTGGTAGGCAACCTTGCTCTAATACCATGAAACAAATATGTGTGATAGAAAAAACAAGACAAGAAATGCAAAGAAATTTCTATTACCCAGTAAAATAAACAAACTTTATTGAAGCTGAAGATAAATATGATCTGCTAACAATAATTATTTATACTAAAAGAAATTCCTAAAAAATCTCAACTAAAAGAGAATGGAACACCAATTTGTTCCTACACTTATTCAACAACCAAACCACAAATATTTGAATAATTATCTGCTAACTAAGCTGAACACTAAAACAAGCTTTGACTTGTTCAACATTTTTCTAGAAGTAATCTAGTAAGTTTCACTAATTTGCAACAGACAAAAGGTATACTATAGTTACATTCTATAAGGATCATGTGGATCATATGGTTTTATCAACTAAAATTTGGACTTGTTCATTTGATATTGCTTTTATTTTCTATGTTAGTTTTGTAATTAATTTATACAATAAAGAATAACCTTATAATATATATGCATATAAAGTATTTTAAAAAGTCTATCAAGGCTATTTAAGTTAGACCTTCAATGACTTATTGAAATTCATTTATAAAAATATGAAAATATTCAATTAGATAATATCTTACTTGTAATATGGAAGGAGATCCTTTTTTAACATAGACATACTACCGTGATTCATGTATTGATATTTTTTTAAGGTGATAAATGGGTAAAACATGTGCTAATCATTTATTCTTAGACTTTAATTGTTTGTTTAATTTTTAAGTTTCATTTGGATTTAATGTACTTTAGTTGTTTTGTATAGAAAATGATAGATTTGGCTATCCAAGATGAATTTGATTTGAAAAGGATGAATTGGGCTCGAAAAGAAGGTTATTTGGGGACCAAAGCACAAGAGATGCACGGACTAAAATGCAACAAAATTAGGACTAAAATGCAGAACTATCACAACATAGGAGAGATGTATAAATATGCAAGAGAAAGGGGATCTAATTGATATTTTCTGCATTTTCTGCCATGCGGGCGATCGCTCACTTCATTCTCCCCAGGTGGATTAAATTGCAACAAAAATGAGACTTAAATGAAGAAATATCAAACTAAATAGTCAAAGGCACAATAATCAAATAATATGGGGGCCTAGTTGATATATACTACTTAAATTGGTTTTGTTTTGCAGAATCAGGTGCCCGGCCGCGCAGCGCTTCCTTCCCCCAATTTGGATGATTTTTAGACCCTAAGAGAGAGGAAGAAAGGAACTTTTGATTTTTTGAGTTTAGTTTTTAGAGAGAGAAAGAGAGGATTGCTAGAGAGAGAAGGAGAAAAATCAACAAGAAGAGGGGAATTTCAACAAAAGATTGGGGGATTCTCATCAACCTTGTGGATTCAAACTCTCCTCATCTAGTTTTTCTTTATCTCCTCTTTTAATTTAGTTTTGAATTTGACAATATTGTGATTATTTGAGATTATGTTATCAATTGTTGAATTCTTGATTGTGGGATTTGAATTATATATTATGTGTGGCTAAACCTATTTTCTAGGGCAATAGTTTAATGTATTTGAAGCATCCATTTCTAATATTGTATTGTTCAATTGATTTGAGATTGGGCGTTGAGTATTTATCATGATAATTAATGCTTTTAGATATTTGGCCAATACTTGAATGAATTATGGATTGATAAGAATTCATAAATGAATATTATATCTAGACCATGTGATAAATAGTGTAAATTGTATATTAGATAGAGATATACTAATATAGTTTACGTAGTTTAATTAAAAATTATCATTAATTGTAATGTACTTCCATTTAATTAATTTTATATAGAGATATAGTGAAATTTTAGGTGCAAAGTAGACTCGATTGATTTTGAGAGAGACAATCGAATGAATTAAGATAATTAACTAACAACACGTGTTTTAAATTAAAACAACGCCAATTAAAGCATTATATGCGACCAAATACGATAAAATCATTAGCCTTAAATCTTTCCATTAGTTGAATATTTTAATTCATTTGCATAGTACTAAATTTTAGTTTCTTTCAATTTTTTCAATTAAAATTATTTCGATTCTTTTAGATAAATTCATAAATTAATCATCTTCAGTAATTATAGAATTAGCATTCCTCATGAGATCGACATCTTCTTATCACTTTATTACTTAGTTGCGACACGTGCACTTATGTTCGTTAATTTACACGCTACATAAGGTACCACTATTAATTAATTAAATGGCAGTTTTAAGTTTAATGGCCAGGTTAAGCTATAAATGGAAATTCATTCATGGATTGAAGTGAAAAGAGTAAAAATTCATGGAAGTTAAAAGATTTATTATAAAATGGGTTCATAGCCAAGCCTAACATGTCTCTAATCTTGCAACATCAACAGTTCGAACATCAACAATTATTGTTTATTTTTTTAGGTGAAGTCTGAATATAAATATTCAGATGTATAAGAGCCATATGTTTTTCAACTTATGTTTCAATATTTGTTAAAAATATCTTAATATAATTAAGTTAAAAATTTTATGCATCAAATCACCAGATTTTTCAAATTGTTGGAATTTGGGGTATGGGTGGAATAGTTAAAACAACAATTGCTAGAGCTAATTTGAAAAAATTTATCATAAATTTGAAGGCAAGTGCTTCATGGCAAATGTTAGACAAGAATTAGAGAGGGGTGGATTGATACATCTAAGAGAGCAAGTTCTTTCTCAACTGTTAGAAGAAAACCTCAAAATAGAATCTCCTAACATACCACAATATATTAAGGAGAGACTGCAAGAAATGAAAGTTTGCATAGTTCTTGATGATCTAAACAAATTCAGTCAATTAGAATACTTAGCTGGAGGACTTAATCGATTTGGCTCAGAAAGTTGAATCATTATAACCACTAGAAATAAAAAAGTACTTGATAAATTTGGAGTGGATTACATTTATGAGGTTCAGGGATTAAACCATGAGGAGGCACATAAGCTCTTTTGTAATTATGCCTTTAGAAAAAATCATTGCCCTCAAGATCTTATGATGCTATCAAAAATGGTTGTAAATGCCAAAGGCAATCCATTAACTCTTAAAGTGTTGCGTTACTTTATCAAATAACCTTATTGTACTTAGCCTACCTTACAGTGAAGTTGAAAAACTTTGGATAGGAGAAAAGGTAAAATTGCAATCTCTAAATATATATAGTTTTGTTTCTATAAATATAAATTGTTTAAGATACTGATACTAATTTATTCAGTAATTTCCTTTTTTGTTGCAAGAAGCTTTGAAGTTAAAGTTGATTGATCTTCATCACTCTCGAAACTTTTCGAGGATCCCAGGTCCCTTAGAGACTCAAAATCTTGAGAGAATAAATCTTTGGAGTTGCACAAACTTGCACTGCATTTCATCATCCATCCAAAATTTTAGCAAGCTGAGTATCTTGGATTTGCAGGGTTGCAAAAGCTTTAGACGCTTTCCAAATGACATTCATTTTAGGTCTTCCATAATTCTTGACTTCTCTAACTGTGTTAATCTCACAGAGTTTCCACACATTTCCGGAAATATAAAGGAGTTACATTTATGCGGGACAGCAATAGAAGAAGTTCCCTCATCAATTGAATGCTTAACCGAGCTTATTGCTTTAAATATGGGGCATTGTACAAAGCTCAAGAGTCTCTCAACTAGCATTTTCAAGTTGAGATCTCTGCAATGGATAAACCCTGATAACTGCTGGGGACTCGAGAGTTTCCCAGAAATCTCTTGAGAAAATGGAATGTTTAGAATATATTTCTTTGGCTTCGACAACAATTAAGACGTATGCTACCATCTTCAAGCGATCATCTAGAAGTGCAAAGAATTTCAGGCTTGTCAAATGGCTCTATGCTAGATAACTTGTCAAAGAACCTGGGGAATGTAAGACGTAGAGATTTGGCGTTGCCTCCTTTACCAGGTTTATCTTCTTTGGCACGGCTAAACTTAAGTTATCATAACATAATAAACATTTCCACCAGCTATATTGGCTGTCTGTCCGAATTGCGATCTTTGGATTTAAGGGGAAACAATTTTGAGAGTTTACCCACAAGTATTAAGCAACTTTCTCGGTTGAAATACCTTATGTTAAGCGATTGCCATAAGCTTCAATCATTACCAGTGCTTTCTGTGCTCAGTCTAAATTATTTAGAAGTAATGAATTGCAAGCAGCTCCAATCTATGCCAGAGCTTTCATCATGTCTAGATGAATTAGATGCATCTGAATTGGAAACACTATCCAAATGCTGCATTGGATTTTCACGGACTGGGATTCGAAACATTGTTAGGTTCATGTTTACTAACTGCCTGAAACTGAATAAAAAAGCATGCAACAACAGCTTGGCAGATTCACAGCTAAGAATACAGAACATGGCAACTACATCACTGAGACTCTTCTATGAAAGGATAACTCTTTTCTTTTTCTTTCCTCTTCATATCTCTTTCCCTTTCCTCTGTTTCCCAGGTCTCATAGAAAGATAAAGATTTTCATGTTACAGAAATTGAATGCACCCCCTGGAGTCAGCATTTGTTTACCAGGAAGTCAAATTCCTAACTGATTCAGCTATCAAAGTTCAGAATCTTCAATAATCATTCAACTCCCTCCGCATTGGTGTAATATAAGGTTTAAGGGATTTGCTTTTTGTGGTGTTGTTGAAGCAAAGGAAGGTTTTCGTGCTGTTAGCAATTTTGGAGTCGACTGTAGGTACTATTTTGGAAGTGAGAGTGAGTCTGAAACCAAATATAGTTGTTGGCTTGGCTTCTTAATGGGTGGCTTTTGTGGCGACGTTGAGGAATTTAGGATTGACTCAGACCACATCCTACTCGGATTTGATCCTTATTTGGATGTTAGGCCACCATACTGTTGCCACATTTAAGTTCTGCCTTTTGCCAGGACGCGTAGGTTGCACAGTGAAACATTGTGCGGTGTCTCCACTATATGCAAATCCTAGTGAGACACAATCTGACACTTCAAAATCGTTATAAGGCCAGCATTGGAAGTGGCAGAAATATGAGGAGGAAGTTGAACTAATTCCCAAGAGAATTTGCAGAGCACAAATTGACGTTCTTTCACAATAAGTAAGTGGATAGAACAGGGTAAGCTTTACCTTTAGCACCATTGCATCCTTTGATTATAATTCATTTAGAATTTTAGTCTTTGTATTTGTACGTAAACTTACCATTTTATTCACCCTCCTATCTGATTTAGTGTATCCTTATACCTATTTATTGATTAAAATTGTCTGGAAATGGGAAGGCTGTCCTTGCTTCAGTTCCCGGCCTAAAAGTGAAGATTTTCAGCTATTTCATAAACTACACTTTCATTCTCATTGAAAACTGTTCAATCTTGTTTAAAGATTGGAAGCATGCAACGCAAGAACATTCATTTTTATTTAACATGAATTTATTTCACGGAAATGCAGTTCTTTGCAAAAGCAAGATTTCTTGCCCTGTTGGTTTAGAATCCTTCTCACAATTACCCTCAGGAAAATGTGTGGCCGTTAAAAAGGAAAAAGGAAAAGATACCTGACTGAGCTGATCAAGATTCTTGAATACAAGAAAATGAAAGGCCAAATTATGATGGTATTACACCATGTTGATTTGTCCATGATGATAATGCAGATTAGAACTTTTGGAGACATTTTCACTGAGCATGAAAACGGTTTCAAGGAGATACCAGAAAAGGTTCGGTGCTGGAGAGCTGTGTTGACAGAAGCTTCCTATCTGTTTGGACATGAATCCATGAAAATATGCTGCCACCAGGTGAAGAAGAATGCACTGAAATTAGAAAGTTGCATATAAATTTCATGATAAGGCCAGCACTACTGGAACAACCAGCAGGATTAGCAAAACTGACAACGAGGATGTGGAACCAATATGCAGAGAGAAATTCAACACAACTCAACAAGAAACTTCCTTTCGTTCCCTAGTATTTCATTAGAGAGGCCGCTTTCTAACATTGCTCAGGTATGCCCAAGTTTCTAATTAATTTCTGGTTCTTCGTCTTGATGATTTTTTTATTCTAATTAATTGCTTCAAACTCTGTAATTCAGATTTGTACTCTTTTTTGTTCATTCCAGGTCCAATGTCACATTGGAAATTGACATTTGATTAGTGGAGGAGAATAAGGGAAGGTCAACTCTGTATTTAGTCTGAAGCATACAATGCAATGATGTTTACTCTTTATTAACACAAATTATTTCAAAGAAATGTAAGTTTTGACACATACAAGGTTTCTCTGTTCCGGCACCAATTCCAACTTAGACGAAGTGATGACCAATAGTCAAAAGGTTAGCATAAGACTAAAGGAAGGTATCTTTTATTTCCTTTCTTTCTCTCCTTACTATTTCTTGCTTCACATTTACTTGGATAATTCTAGATAATTCTTAGATTGATTGGCTTATGACCACATTCTAAAATTAGTTCCTCACTACAAAAATTCTTGTTTCATTAAATTTTCGGTGACATAATGATTTAGTGTTCAAGCTGTACCTTGATGAATATGTTCTGTTTTGGCTAAAACTATGATGGAATCAATTGTGAGTTACAGATTTATTAGCCTTTAGTAATTTCCTAATTCCGTTTAAATTAATTTGAATTTTATGCCTGTGTTTGTGTTGAAGTTTTTTGTGTGAATGTTGTTTAGTTCTGACTCCTTACTATGTTTCAATCCTCTGTTTGATTCCTTGGATATAAATTGGTAAAAGAAAAAAAAATAATTCATTGACTTGCAGAAATAAAAACTTCAAAAAAAAAAAAAAAATTGGGTAGGACAGTCATAAATGGGATATATCACTCAATTTCCTTGCACAATGTTGTATGTAAAATTAGAAAAAAGTTATTTCGGGAAGCTAGAATAGTCCTTCTGGACTAGACAATCTGATGAGACCATAAGCTGCTGAGTTATTAAAGAATTCTTCAATAAACTATTTTGTTGCTGTTTCTGAAAACTGTTTTCTTTTTTCCCAAAAAAACTATTTTTTAGAATTATCCATTATTATTAAAAGCAATAATTTTGTTTTCCTAATTAATTTTAAATATAAGTTTTTTGTGTTGCACTATCAGTTTGTGTTGACTGCTTTTAAACTGGAAATTGCCGCCATTCTGTTCAAAGATGAGATAACCGTTATAGCTTGAATCAAAGCCATTTTTGAGCTATTTGATCAACTATATATGCGCCTTCCCTGTAAAAGTTTGCTTAACTTGTCTGTTGTTCAGGTATCAAATGTATATCTTTTTTGATCCTTAGTTACAATTTCTTGCATAATTTTAGGTGCGTATTTTATATTTATTGAAGTTTTTTTCCAGTTTTCAGATTTAACTCCCTATTGTAATATCATGAACATGAAGTTATCTCAGCTTAGAACCATTTCAAAGCAGAATTTTATGTCTTTTTTCTTCTAATTTTCAACACTTGTAATGTCTGTCATTTACAATTTTTTTAAAAAATATTTATACAATTAAGGCCAGTGTTTAACATTGTTAACCAATAACCCAGAGCCCATTCTGATGCATATTCGTAATCGTGGAGCTCAGATCACATCAGGTGCTCAGAGACTTGAAGTTGCTCATGTTATCCTATGTCTGCAGAAAAACAAGAAAGAATAATAGGCATTTTCATCAGTGTGAATGAAACAAATTGGCAGCAAGAAGCTAAATGGTTGCACCCGATCCAAGCAGTTACTGATATGCAGATGGAGCTGAAAATGTACCAATCAAGAGGTTTCATCTCATGTCCGAATTCTCGAGTTTTAAGAAATTCTCCACAATATATTTCATGAAAGGTTTCCTGGACAGACTATCTGTATTCTTGAAATTTAAATGTAAAATCTTTTTCTTGGTGTCTTTCATCTCATTAATATATGTGGGCGGAGCTAGGATTGATGTCCGCGGGGATCAAAACGTAATGTTTTAAACTATGGAAGGCCAAAAAGAATAAACATATAATTTAGGAGGGTAAAATTTATAATTTTTAATCAAAATTTGAAACAAAATTTGAAATTATACATGTAATAGTACCAAAGTTCTTTTCACGATCACTTTAAAGTATTTTTTTTTTTAATTTGAATAGATTCTACTGAAATTAACCATAAATTTTTGCTTACAGCGCTAGGCTTTCATCTAATTTAACTGTGTAACATTAAAAGAAAATTATGTTTTTATATATATAGCATTTATTAAATATAATCTTTATTATTTTTTAAGAACAATACATTTTATAGTATTATTATACAATGGACTCCAGCATTCTGTTTCTACTTTTTCTAATATTATTGTATTCAATTTTGTAATAAATGCAGCCTTGGAGTATTACTCAACATGCAGCAACGCAACAATTTTATATACATTCCTTTCTGGCTCTCAAAATTGCCGAAGAAACAAAACATATAAAATACCATATTGCAATTAAAAAAAGGAAAAGGGACTGCTAGGTCTCTATTTTTTACATAAATGTACTGATAATTTTTAAATGTTTAAAAAATATCTATATAAATTATAGTCCGTCAAAGTTTAAAGGCTATTTGAACAATGAACGGTATAATTATATTTTTATCTCTGACATATTATTTTGACTACTTTATCTCTTATCGTCAACCGTTGTTGATTGACACCTCCAATTACCATTTGTTTAAACAATGATACTATTAGAATTCTTGTTAAATAATCTATACAATAATATTATTATTATCTCCGTTTGAGCAATGATTTACCGTAGATTTGAAATTAAATTTTAAATTTTACAACTTCAACTTTAGATATATTGCTAATTGTTGCTCAAATTATAATGATAATGGCACTATTATATAGATCATTCAACAAAAATTCGAATAGTATCTCTATAGAAATAATCAGATGTTAGTCATCGATGCAATAAAATTTTCAATCTAATCAAAAAACATAAAAATATATAATATAATTACTTTAATGTAATAAAATTTTCAAAAATATCATAAATATTCTCACATAATGTAGTATAAAATATTTTTAAAATTATTCAGAATCCCTAAATTATAAAATTCAAATTGTTTCTAATGAAACACTAATTCAAGAAAAACATTATTAAAGATACTGCATGCCTTCAACTTTTACAATGGCAACCTCATAACGGACCTTTATTAGGAGGGATCTTCATCTGTATGTATATTTTTGTTTGTGTTCGTCGAGAAACTATACAACGCTACCGAGTCAATTTCTCGAAGATTGAGATCACAATTTTTTAAACAACCATTAATTTGCATTAAAATACATGTGGTCGATCATCTAGAAAAAGACGAAATATAATAACTAATAATTAGAAGAATTTTTAACTAAACACACCGAGATATCAATATCTGAAGATTATAGTCAAGATTTAACAGTATCAAATCTTTCCTTAACATTCCCAGAAAGATGGTGCTCCCACTGGAGATAACAATCTTGGATCAAAATAGAAGCAGCCATTGACATGATAAAGGCTTCATTTTTTAGTGAAAAACAGGATTCATGCAGAGAAGTGTAGTGTCTATGTTGTCAGAGTAGATAGTGAGAGCGAAATGCCAAGTTCCATATATAAGAAAGTGTTTGAATCCATGTGAACTCCGTAGTGGTGGATGCAACCGATAGTTATTTAGCTTTAGTGGGGAAGACCTAGCAACAGTCATTTGTTTCTTAGAGCTCTCTGAAATGGGATTATGACAAAGATAAATGACAGAGGCACTTTTCTTGGGGATTCCTATGATATTCTTGGAGATTTGCAGCTCCATAAGTTCTACTTTACTTTCTTCCTAATTCCAATCTCTTCAATATTCTATATATGTTCTCTGTCTTCCCTTTTGTTACGTAGACCTTCTCCTGTTCAACACTTCGCTGATTAAATGCCAATTTCGGCTTAAGAGATTAAAAGTAAACAAATCCACTAGACCATTGGACAAAACATTATTTGAAGAAACATGCACATTGACTACATCATAAAAGTACCCAATTCAACATCTTCAAAACATTTTGCTACAACTATAAACTCCACACCATCATAATATGTTATGTTGTTGAAACCATTAGAGTATGTTGCGAGAACCTACAAGAATGAATGGTAAAGAATGTCAATAATAATCTCCGGCATATAAAAAAGAATCATGTACAAGTTCTTTTTAATACATGTTATTTGATGTACCTAAGAAATGGAACAGATGTATTGCTTAACCCAGAGATGGGAAATCCTAGTTGTGAGAAGAACTGCTTTCACAAATAACACAAGAGTTATATTTTTGTACAGTATGAATGTTAATATCAAATCTCAGCTTATGGGAAGGTGAAGCTACCTCAATTCTGCATCTAAATTTTGGCTTTTACAGTGCCTTTAAGAAGAATTTTTTGTTCATTGTAAATGAAAACAACTAGACTTCTTAATATTAGAAAACAACTAGACTTCTTAATATTAGAAAACAACTAGACTTCTTAATATTAGAAATCAACTAGACTTTGTAAATACAATAATCTTTTTAGTAATTTGAATTCCTATCAGATGCCATTGTATTTACATTTGATTCCTACAAAATGCCGTATTTCCTAATTGAAAAATGCTTTAACTATTTATAATTTGATTTCAGACTAGCAGTTATAGTATGTAATATGTACTCAAGCCTCGCAAAATAACTTTCACTCTGTTAGGAAACAAAGTTAAATTTAAAATTATAGCAATTGGTTGTTCATAAATAGATTGATCTGTTGAGAAACAAATTACTAATTAGTATCTAGAGATTTGGAATCTTGGTGCCTCCAAAGACAAGCAAAATAATTTTTAACGTATGCATTACAATTAAATGGCCAAAATGATTGAAACTGAATTAAAGTCAGACAAAAAAAGAACAAGAAGTTAAAATACACAAGTGCACACAAGTCATTAACTTTTAATAAATATTCACTTAAAGGTATAGTTGGAATTAAGATAGTGTAGTTTTAAAATTACTTATGTGCAAAATAAACTTTAAATTTTAAATATCAATTAAAAATATGAGTTCCATAAAAAATTAATTTTATAGTTAACCTAAAAAAAATTAAGTTGTCATAGATACAATATTTATCTTTAATTCAAAAATTCAATCTTCATAAAACATGACTCTTATTTATCACTTTATTATTTGTCCTTAACCATACGCTTGGGGTCACACACATTAGCATAGTTGCTTACAACAGTCTAGTCCCTGATATTTCTAATATATTTTCTTTTAAATGATAATGAAACCTTAGCTTACATCGATATTCAATTCTTTTTTATTTTTTTATTTACTTTCTTAGTTAATATCCATCACTATATTAAATTTCTTTATAAATCCTTGATGTAAAGAGAACTACAATTTTAGCTATTATCATAGACTTAGACGCATTGACTTGTAGAATTAATTTCTGTTAATATAACTAAAATATATAATAAAAACTATGATAAATATTAAGTGTAATTAAGATTATAATTAGGATAATATCATTGCAATAAACTAAAATTTAGATTAACGTAATTTGTGTTATTAATAAAACCTATTTTATTTTTTTAAGATCTTAATTACTATCTATTTATGCAATATTTAAAATTTTCAAGTAAAAATGTCTAGATATCAATTTTTATTTTTAAAAATTAGATTAATACTCATATTTAAATATTAAATATGACCTTACTTTCGTGGTTCTATGAATGTTGGATCTTAGGTTGTTTTCTTTTCTATTTTCCAGGGATTCGTTTCATTTCATTTCCTCTCCTCTATTGTCATCACTTTATTATTATTATTAATTAATTCACTATGTAAGTTTAAAATTAAAAATATAAGAAAGAATAATGGAAAAGATGAGGCGACCTTGTGCTTCGGGCACTTGACGTTGTGATTACATTAAAATCAAAGTTGCCATGTATCGTATTCATTGCATTAATTATACAGTTAATTTCTCCCTTTCACGGTGCATTGTATTGACTGGAACCAATTCTAGTTTCTAACATGTTAATTAATTAATTCATTCATTCATTCAATGTGTACATTAAAAATTAAAAATATAAGAAAAAATAATGAGAAAGATGAGGCTACCTTGTGCTTCGGGCACTTGACGTTGTGATTACTTTAAAATTAAAATTTCCATGTATCATATTCGTTGCATTAATTGTACACCTTTTCCCTTTCACGGTGCATTATATTGACCGAAACCAACTCTAGTTTCTAACACGTTAATTAATTTTATGATTTTTTTTTTCTTTTAAATGATAACGAAACCTTAGCTTATATCGATATCGTTATTAATGAATGTCCATATAATAATTGTAGTTAAAATAAGAATCTTTTGATTTTGTGTGGCTTCTATCAACTTGCTAGTACTTTCATTTCAATTTTCTTTTGTTTTCTTTTATTTTCTAGTACTAGCATCCTTGATAGCATGATCTATAAGCAGATGGTTTTGTTTAAAGGCAAAATTACAAAAGTGATCACGAGCTTCATCATAGTCTAATTGCTCAACTTGGTATACATGATCTACACTATATTTATCAAGATTTCGTTTATTTCTTGTGGTTATAACGGTTGTATTTTGTGAACCAAATGTATATGCATACTCCTTATTTATAATGTAAAGAAAAAATACCAATTTTATCCTTAATGTATTTTGTTATTACCACTTATATTTCTATTATTTCAAAATTACTCTTTTAGTTCCTGTCGTTATAACACTAATCTTAAAAATTCAATATTTGAGAAAAAATGACCTTATTATCCCTATATTAATAATGATAATATCACCTAATTTTTTAAAAATAAAATAAAATAAATATCAATTCTAAAAAACTCAAATAAACATTAAGAATAAAATTATTTAATAAAATTAATTTCAAATTAAAAAATTACTAAAACTAAAAAAATTAAATTCATAATGTAATAAATTTATTTATTTTTTATTTTTTACAATAAAATCAAATATAAATATAGATAATGAAATATAAATAAGTTTATTTCTTTTATTTTTAAAATTTTTACAATAAGATAAAATAAAAATAAAAATAAAAATAAAAATAAAAATAATAAATTCTAAAAACTTATTTCTTTTTAGTTGTTACAATAAAATTAAATAAAAATTAAATAATAAAATCTAAATAAGTTTATTTCTTTTGAATTTTTTTAATTTTACAATAAAATTAACTAAAAATAATATAATAAAACCTAAATTTCTTGTAAAAAATTATTTATGAATAAGACGCTTTATAAAGTCTAATTATGAATATGTTTTTGTAATCCAAAAAAATGTTATTAAATAATTATTTGTTAAAATAAAAAATTAAAATTGAAAATGAAAGTAATTAGTGTCCTAATAAAAAGAAATTTATTTTTTATATTTTTTGTATTAGTTTAAATTCAATACAAATTTAATTTAGTTAAACGTAAATGTGTCAAATGATAAAATATACTAACATTTAAGGGTCATGTTATAACGGTAGAGACTAAAAGAGTAATTTTAAAATAATAGAGATATAAATGATAATATCAAAATATATTAGAGATAAAATTAATATTTTTCCTAAAATAAACTTAAAAAATATACTATTGCAAAGTAATTGGACAAATATGAAATTAGTATAGTATATATTATTTGTGACTTATGATGAGATAGATCTTTTGGACATTGTGCATAAGAGAAGGCTATGCACCTCTCACTTTATTTCTGATATTAAATATAAATATAAACTTATAAATTGGAAACAAACCTTGTTGATGCTACTAAGGTTAGGCGGGAAGGCATGACTTCTGATCATTTGAGAAGTCTGTCTCCTGATCACTCAACTAACCTAAATAGTTATACAAATCATGCTTGAGTGGTTATGCAAATTATAATGCTATTAAATAATATCTATTTTCATTGCTATTAAAAATGATGGTTTAAAATATAGTTCATAATTTATTTATTTAACTCTCAATTTATTAGTAAATTCATGCTCAAAATAAATATTGACTTCTTTTCTCACGATATTAATTTATAGATCGGAAAATGTAGAGCTTAAAATATATACCGAAACAATATATTAGGAGTACTTCACTGTTATTAAGTAAAAATTAAATAAATAATTTTAAAATTATTTTGACTAAAATACATATGGAATAATATTTTGGAAAACCGTAAATCCTTATTTATTTTAAAAAGAAATGCTAAAACATATGTCCAAATTGTTGGATTGATGCAATCATAAAAGAAGAAATCTTTAGTTATAAATCATTTGAAAATTTGTAGAGCCAATGGAGTCTTCTTCTCACAATGCGGTAGCAATATGAAAGGAGGAGTATAAAGAAATGCCGTAAAAGACACACATATGGGTTCATATTGTTCATGCAATCATAAAAAAGAGATAATAAAAGGGTACAATTTGACATTAAAACCTAAAACAGGGGTCACGAGTGAATACTTTTATATATGAATTTATTCTAAATATATATAATTATGTATCGTTAATTAAAAAAGAGATAATGATATATACCCTTAACGTTTTAGCCTAATAGATATGTACTCTTTTTGAAAAAAAGATAGATATTCCCTGATATTTGGATAAATAAGTAGAAAATTTTTTACTTTTATTTTCGTTAGTTGACCAATAAGTTTATTATTATTTGTATTCTTAAACTTTTATACAATAACAATATGATATATATTTTAATTAAGTATAATAATTTAATCTCTATTTAATATTTTTCACAATATATATTTTTTAATTATAATAATTTAGTCTCTATTTAATATTTTTCACAATATATTCAATACTAAATAAATTTTTTAATTTGTTATTTTAACAATACAATTATTAAAAATATTAAAACAATAAGTTAAATCACACTCATATACTAAAATATTTATAACCTTTTTCTATCACTTTTATAATCATAATTTGATATTTAATTATTAAAAAAAAATTTAATTAAAATATTTTTAACGTTTTACTTTTACATATAATATATTTATTTAAAAAATTAGATTGAATTCATTATATATATTATAAATAAAAATAATAACAAATTTTCTTCCTTTTCTATTTTTTAATTAAGATTAAATTATATTGATCGATAAGAATATAAAATATATCTAATTACTAATTATATTAACAAATAACACTATTTGTTTTTACTTTTTATGTATATTTTCATAATTTTTCTCAAGAAAATATAATAAATTTAATATAATCTTTTAAATAAAAATATTATATATATATATAAGAATAAAATGTTAAAATATGTTTTAATTTTTTTTAACAATTAAATATCAAATTTATCGCTAAAAAAAGAAAAAAAAAGTTATAAATATTTTATCATGAGTTTAATCTATTTGTTTAAATTTTTTTAATAATTTTTTTTTAAATTTTCTATTGAAATAACAAATTAAAACTTTATTTAATTTTGAGTAAATTGTAAAAGAATTAAATAGGGTCTAAATTATTATAATTAAAAAATATATATATTATATTGTTATTATATAAAAATTAAAAATATAAATGATAATAAATTAACTAGTCAATTAAGTTAAAAGTCAAGGTAGTCTACCTATTTATCCAAATGTCTGGCATATCTCTCGTCTCTCAAACCTCAGATATGTCATTATTCCTTAAAAAAATTTAAATACTAATATTTCACGTACAATTTATTTCATGAAAATATATAAAACATAAATATAACTTTCCTGCGATTTTGCTAGAGCTTTCTGACATATTTTCATATTTAATTTACGTTTTCTCTGCATCAAATTAATTTCTAATATGAAAATTTTATTTTTTGGTAGGTGGAAGTCTAATAAGTCAATAATGTGAAAGCTAACATGTGAGAGAAATTAAAGCAGCTATAAATACATGGTCCATATATTTCTTCTTCACACAAAGGAAAAAGAAAATAAAGAATATAAAATTTGACAGTTAAGACTTCAGAATAATATAGGAACAAAAAGTCATCAAGTATTAATAGTCCATATATCTCATCTCTTTTCTATTATTTTTTTTTCTTTGACAACAAAAAGTTCAACATTGATTACATTGCTAAGTGCTCATTTAGTTTGATTTTTTTATTAATAAAAAAATGTTTATCAAAATTTTTGAGGTTGTTTGGTTGCCATCGGAAATTTTTTTTTGAAAATTAAAAAAATTA
Source organism: Melia azedarach (assembly GCA_028052125.1). Lineage (NCBI taxonomy): Eukaryota > Viridiplantae > Streptophyta > Magnoliopsida > Sapindales > Meliaceae > Melia > Melia azedarach. The sequence continues at coordinate 14,487,967 of CM051396.1, forward strand.
TTTTTCTTCAACTGAAAGAAGTCCAAAATTTGGATTTTTAGAAGTAGAGTTTTTCTAACTTTTTTAAAAAATAAAATTATCTAAAACACTCTTATTTTATTTTAAAATTTTGTTTTATTTTTTTAAAATATAACATTGAATACGTGTTTATTAAAGTAATTACTCAATTTTTTTTAAAAATTATTTGTGACAACTAAATAATTAATAAATTTTTGTTAAAAATTCTATTTACAAAAGCTTTACGAATAAAAGATTTATCCCAAAAAGTTCTATTTGAAAAATTATATCAAACACTATTGACTTTGGCAAACGCAACCAAATTTATTCATCTGAAGGTGCACGACAAGGAATTCTATGGAATAGTTAAAGTAATTAGTCTCGTCCTTGTTTTCATAATTAAGTATAGACTTGCACTATGCCTCTGAAATTTAGTCCTCTCACCTTTTTCCACAAGTATTACTATATATACTGAAAAGCCTAGCTGCCCAAGATACAAAAAAGCAAGTTTCGGGAAATTGCCTTCTCAGTTTAAGAAATGTGGACAAGGAGTTGCTACTTGGCTCACTTTCCTTCCATCTTTCTTTTTTGCATCACACTATTGCAAGCTGCAATTTTTGTTTCTTCCGCCAATGCCTTTCAGGAGAGAGATCGTGTTGCCTTGCTTGCTTTCAAGTCAATGATTAGTCATGACCCTGAAGACATACTGAACTCGTGGAATGATTCTCGTCATTTCTGTAAATGGGAGGGCATTACATGCGGCCACAGACACAGAAGAGTCACCATCTTATACCTGAATTCAAGAGGCTTGGTTGGTTCATTGTCTCCTCACCTTGGCAACCTCAGCTTCCTAAGAGAGATGCATCTTGCTAACAACAGTATCCGAGGCGAAATCCCTAATGAATTTGGACGTTTGTTAAGGTTAGAAGCTCTATATCTGCTCAATAACTCCCTTGTTGGAAAAATTCCTGCCAATTTGTCTCATTGCTCCCGGCTCGCAGCCTTATCTTTAGCAGGCAACAACTTGGTAGGAAATATTCCTACGGAATTTGTCTCCCTTCACAATCTCAAAGGATTAGTTTTAAGTCATAACAATTTGACAGGAGACATTCCACCTTTCCTTGGGAATCTAACCTCCCTAGTTACATTATATTTAGCATACAATGCTTTTGGAGGTAATATTCCAGATTCATTGAGTCTATTGAAACAATTAAAATCCCTTGGGCTTGCCTCAAACTTTCTCAACGGCACAGTCCCTCTCTCCCTATACAACCTTTCCTCTCTCACTCTCTTTTCTGTACTTCAAAATCAACTTCATGGAAGTCTTCCACCAAGTTTAGGACTTACTCTTCCTAATCTCCAAATTTTCCAAGTTTCATGGAATTTCTTTGGTGGATCCATTCCAGTTTCGTTATCAAATGCTTCTAAACTCGAATGGATTCAAATGACCACTAATAGTTTTTCTGGAAAACTGTCAGTTGATTTCAGTGGCATGAAGCATCTTTCAGTCCTAAATGTAGCGTCAAATAATTTAGGAAGTGGTGAAGAAGATGAGATGAGATTTATTAATTCTTTGGTCAACTGTAGCAACTTGAATACTTTTGCCATGGATGAAAACCTATTTACAGGAGCATTACCTCATTCAATAGTTAATCTCACTTCTCAACTCCATAATTTAATCATAGGATTTAACAAAATTTATGGAAGCATACCTTCAGGGATAAGTAATATCGTTAACTTAGAATCTTTAGCAGTAGGTGATACCCTACTTACTGGAAAAATTCCGGAGGAAATTGGAAAGTTTCAGAATTTAAGAGAGTTGTATCTTCCTAGAAACAAGCTCTCGGGGGAAATCCCTTCACACCTGGGAAACCTATCAGCCCTAGAAAGATTGTCCTTGGCTGGTAACAAATTATCTGGTGCAATACCTTCTAGTCTAGGAAAACTTAAACAGTTATTACTCTTGGAAATTTCCCGAAATGAACTCAGTGGAAGCATACCCACAGAAATTTTCAACATAACGTCGATGCCAGTTGGAGTTTATCTTGACAAAAATCATTTGGTCGGATCCATACCTCCAAACATCGGTGATTTGACAGTTATATCAGAAATTGATGTGTCTGATAATAGCTTGTCGGGTGAAATTCCTAGAGAACTTGGTCATTGTTCTAGTCTTGAAGTTCTTTATATGCATGGAAACTTTTTCCATGGATCCATTCCTCAATCCCTGAGCTCCTTGAGAGGTATTCAGTATGTTGATCTTTCTCACAACAATTTATCTGGCCAAATTCCACAATTTCTGGAAACTCTTTCCTTGCAGGAACTAAATTTATCTTTTAATAGTCTGGAGGGTCAGGTACCAACAAAAGGAATTTTTGCAAATGCAAGTGGGGCATCAGTTGCTGGAAATACTGGACTTTGTGGGGGTATAGCTGAATTCGGACTTCCAAATTGCACCAATAGCAACCCCAACAAACAGAATATCTCTCGAGTATCAAAAATACTAATCTCAACTGCAATTGCCTTTTTGGGATTCCTCTTGGTCTCTTTTATCATTTACTGTTGGTTCAGAAATAGAAGAGGAAAACAAAAACAACCTTCTTCATCCACACTGGAAAAAACACTTTTGAAAGTTTCATACGAAAGTCTCCTTAAAGCAACGGATGGATTTTCTTCAACAAACTTGCTTGGTGTGGGCAGTTTTGGCTCGGTGTATAAGGGAAGCCTTGATCAAGATGGAACCGTTGTTGCGATCAAAGTACTTAACCTTCAACGACGAGGAGCTTTGAAGAGTTTCATGGCAGAATGTAAAGCATTAAGAAATATCCGCCACAGAAATCTTGTCAAGATCATAACATCTTGCTCAAGTATTGATTTTCAAGGTAATGACTTCAAAGCTCTAGTTTATGAATACATGCCAAATGGGAGTCTTGAGAAGTGGTTGCATCCAGCTCTAGAAACAAAAAATGAGAAAGTTGAAGTTCGAAAGCTTTCCCTTCTCCAAAGAATTAGCATCGGAATTGATGTGGCATCTGCAATAGATTATCTCCATCACCACTGCGAAGAACCAATCCTTCATTGCGATCTGAAGCCAAGCAATGTCCTTCTGGATAATGACATGACTGCTCACGTTGGTGATTTCGGGCTAGTAAGGTTTCAACCAGAAATCTCAAATCCAATTACAAGCAGCTCTGTCGGAGTGAGAGGGACAATTGGATATTCAGCCCCAGGTAACCAAAATTAAGATATTTATTTCCATTATTTAACGGTAATCAGTCTAATTTCCAAAATTCTGTTAACATGTTCATATAAATTTTGTGTATGGCAGAATATGGTCTTGGAAGTGAAGTGTCTACAAATGGAGATGTCTACAGTTATGGGATTTTGCTACTAGAAATGGTGACAGGAAAAAAACCCACAGATCTAATATTTGAAGGAGACTTGAATCTTCATAACTTTGCCAAAACAGCCTTGCCTGATCGGGTTATGGACATTGTGGATCCAGCTCTTCTAAATGATGTTGAAGAGGTGAGTACCACTAACCATAGGCTGAGGCAAACAGAAAACAATAACAAAATGGAATGCCTGATCTCTTTGGTAAGGATTGGAGTTACGTGTTCAATGGAATCACCACAAGATCGTATGAATGTAACCGATGTTCTCTATGAATTACAATTCGTCAGGAAAATGGCTCTTGAACATACAAGAGTGTAATCCGCAAAAGACGTATTACTTACTTTCTTCCTTTTATTCTTTCACCTTCTCTTTTTACACTTAATCCTTTTAATAATCACAGGGAGATGTACCATGTTAAGATCTCAAAAGTAGAAAGTCAAATGTGATGATAATAAAGGAAGTGATAATGACAAGAAGCAACCGGGGTGTGCAATAATTTCAGTTACATTGTATTCGATGTCTTTCAAATAAAAAGCTCTGCAATTTTTCTATTGAGGTTTAAAGCATTGTTAGTATTTTATAGTTTATTTGAGTTCAAAATCTTCTAGCTTGTTCTTTCATCTTCAAGTTAATTCCATTAGTAACAATCTTTGACCGGCAACAATTTGAATATAAGTAATTTTTTATTAAAGAAGGAGAAAAGTGCAAGGAACCAAAAAATTGATTGAAGACACTGAAAGAAATAAGGTTCGTGATTTTACTAACTATATCATGTGTAAAAAAAGGGTCAATAATTTGATAAATAGATATATTAGTTAGATGTAAAATCAACGGTGAGATGAAGAATAAAGAAGAAATAAGAGAAATATTAGTATGTATATGTATGTGTATTGAAAAATTATATGATTGAATGTTTATTTGAGTGTAAACATTTTTACTAATTTTTTGTTTGAGTGATTGTCTTTATTGTGTGTATAAAATAATTATACCATTCTTATATGTTAGTGGGTTTTTTTTTATTTAAAATAAAAGGTGTCTTATTTATTTTTCTCCAAAATTTAGTATCAAGACCTCCCCGTGTTCCAACAAGAATTAATCAACGATTGTCAAAACTTATAAGTTTAAGAATAAATTTAATTTTTTTTATCTTGTCTAATATCAATTAATTAATGATTATTCATAAAAGGACAATTATTAGATTGTAACACCCCAAATTTTGCCTCAGTAAGACAAAAGTTAGAGTGCAACCCATCCTCAAATTACATCGACTTTAACATTACAAATAAAATAAAAACCTTCAAATACCCACCTTAATTTCTAAACTATTAATAACAAGAAGTGAGCCACCTACTCAGTAAATAAATTTATACACAAAATTGTAAACAAATAGCCCAGAAGACATTTATTTATACATAAACATTAAGTAAAGAACAAAAATATTATAACAAAATAAATCAAACACTTGTTCTAATAGAAACATTTAACAATATGTAAGTATGAATATCACATTTAATAAACCAAAACACCATAGAATTAATAACATTTAACAAAATATGCAGTAACATATTTAATAATATATTTAGCTCATGCCTAATAGCTTCACCAGTACTTTGGTATCTCATTTATAATAATATAGTACAATTGTACCTCAAAAATCTGGTCATTAACAGTCAATAAGTGCACATACAGTAACCCAGCTAGCTAGTCGGTAACAATAACAATAATAGTTTCTATAGACAATGAGCTAAATATTAATTACTAAATATGATATTTCGTGTATAGTAAGTTCAATAACATTTATTTCTTATATTCAATTTGTGCAATACATTCAATACTTAATATGAAACAGTAAGACTAAATATCACTTGTTTTTTTATTTATTTAAATAAAACAGTACATAAATAAAATAGATTTTTATAGCTACTTAAGAAAGAAAGTTTTGATAAGAAAATAACGCACATTATGGTTTAATAAATAAACGACTTAAGTAAAAATAATTTTCTATAATATACGCTATAATATGCATTTAGAAAAATAAATATTAGTATTGTAGTACCATGTCCTTATATAGTAAAAAGAAATGATAGATTGGTTTACTTTTCAAAATTTGAAATTAGAATTCTGGTTGAAGTGAATAAGATGGATAATAATTTTGAATTTAAAATTTGGATTAGAATTTATGATTATGATAGATTGGTTTCATTTGATTTTGAAAGTTAGATTTAAGTTTATCAATTTTTGAATTTGAAAACCAATTCTTGGCTATAAATAGGTGGTAATATCTCACTTCATATCATAAGTTCACTTTACAAATTCACTAGATACTCTTTAAAAAGTTTTCTCTCTAAGATCTCCATATTTTCAAGCTTTGGTAGAAGAAGGTTCCTAGAAGTTAACTAATCTGGGTATGTTTTTCTATGTATTATTTTATAGGTTGTGTTAGTAGTACTTATTAAAAAGTCAAGACTTTTAAGATTCTTCTCTAGGAAAAAATATGAATATAGGTTTATTTGTTATTGTGATGATGTTATAGGAAGGGGGTGATTTATTGTTGAGCATAGACGGATTTTATTGGCTTATCAATGATTTGAGGTAAGTAGATTTATACATAATTTATTATAATCAAGTGCTTAAAATTATTGATGAAAATTGTAACAATAAATTTGATTATAAGAAATGGAATTGTTTCAAGCATTAATTTTGTTAAGTTTGGTTGTCTTTATAAACTCAAATTTGAATTTTCTTAGTATATATCATTTTCTTGGTTTAAAGCAAAATAAACTTGGTTTATGTTAATAAGTTTACTAAAGTAAAAACTTTATCTTTTCTCATCTAATTATTGGTTCTTAAACGATACTAATATTTATTTTTTTCTAAATGCATATTATAAGCATACATTGTAGAAAATTATTTTTACTTAAGTTGTTTATTTATTTAACCATAATGTGCGTTATTTTCTTATCAAAATTTTCTTTCTTAAGCAGCTATAAAAATCTATTTTATTCATGTACTAGTTTTTAAAAAGAAAAATAAATGATATTTAGTTGTACTGTTTCATATAAAACATTGAATGTATTGCACAAATTGAATATAAGAAATAAACGTTATTGAACTTATTGTACACAAAAAATCATATTTAATAATTAATATTTACTTTATTGTATATAGAAATTGTTACTGTTATTGATACCAATTGGCTAGCTTGTTAACTGTATGTACACTTATTGATTGTTAATAATCGGATATTTGGGGTACGAATGTACTGTATTGTTATAAATGAGACACCGAGGTACTGGTAAAGCTATTAGATATGAGCTAAATCTATTGCATATTTTATTAAATGTTATAAATTTCAGGGTAGCCATAGAATTAATAACATTTATTTCTTAATACGTACCTCAATCATAAAAAAGTTGGGGGTACTTTTCCTTCATCTCGATCTCTCTCTCCTCTGTAGCTTCCTCTATCGTGTGATTTCTCCAACGAACTTTGACCAATGGAATAACCCTTGTCCTCAATGCTTGCTCCTTCTTATCAACGATTTCCACTGGTAGCTCCTCGTATGTCATATCTTTTGAAATTTGAAGTGGTTGATAATCCAAGATATGAGAGGTATCAACTATATATTTCCTCAACACCGACACATGAAATACATTATGGAGTCTAGACAAGTGAGGTGGTAAAGCTACATGATAAGCTACATTACCAATTCTCTCCAAGATCTCAAAAGGTTCAATAAACCTCGGGCTAAGTTTCCTTTTTTTACCAAAATGAAAAACTCCTCCCTAACTTGAAATTTTAAATCTCGCCTACGATTATTAGTATAACTTTTTTGCCTACTCTTTGCAGTGCGAAGACACTCCCTAATTAACTGAATTTTCTCAATAATGACTTGAACAATCTGTTGACCCAAAAGTCTTCTTTCGCCAACTTCAACCCAATAAATAGGTAACCTACATTTTCTCCCATACAATGCCTCATAAGGTGCCATGCCGATACTGGACATAAGCTCGTAACATATCTTCAAGAGTCTGGATCGTTCTTTCTGATTGACCATCAGTTTGTGCATGAAAAGCAGTGCTAAACTTTAATCTCATCCCAAACTCTTTGTGCAAGCTAGCCCAAAAGTTAGAGGTGAATCTCGAGTCTCTATCAAAAACAATAGTCTCCGGAACACCATGTAATCTCACTATCTCCTTTATAAAAAGCTTACCTAAATGCCCAAGCCTATCAGTACTTCTAATTGCCAAAAAGTGTGCCGACTTGATCAATAATGACCTATATGGAATCACAACTTCTTCTTGAGCAAGGCAATCCTTAAAAAAAATCCATGGTGATATGTTCCTACTTTCATTCAGGAATAGGAAGCGATTGTAAAAGCCCTCCGGGTCATTGGTGTTCAATCTTCACTTGCTGGCAAACCAAACATCTTGATACAAACTTAGCAATATCATTTCTCATATTCCTCCACTAAAAGTTATTTCTCAAATCTCTGTACATCTTAGTACTACTTGGATGCATAGAAAATATCGAATCATGAGCTTCTTTCATAACTTCTTTCTTTAATTCTTCATTAGCTGGTACGCACAATCTTTTCCCTAACCACAAGATACCATAATCATCCAACTTATATTCTAGTCGACCACCTTATTTTACCATGTCGCTAATTTTGACAAGTTGTTGATCATCCTTCTGAGCTGCTTTGATATTGTCGATCAAAGTTGGTTGAACCTTCAAATAAGCCAAGAGGCCAGCTTTTTCATGCTTCATAACTTCAATATTCAACTTCTTCAATTCCTCGAGTATAAGTGATTAGATAGTGATTAGACATGCTAAACTCCTCGAAGATTTCCTGCTAAGCGCATCTGCTACCACATTTGCCTTGCCAGGATGATAGTTAATTGTACAATCGTAATCTTTCACAAGTTATAGCCATCTTCGTTGCCTTAAATTTAATTCTTTTTGGGTGAATAAATATTTCAAACTCTTGTGGTCGGTGTAGATTTTGCAAGTTTCTCTGTAGAGATAATACCTCAAGATCTTTAAAGCAAAAACCACTGCAGCTAACTCCAAATCGTGTGTAGGATAATTCTGTTCATAACTCTTCAACTGTCTAGAGTCATAAGCTACTACTTTACCATGCTATATTAGTACACAACCCAATCCTTTCCCAGAAGCATTACTATAAATGACATACCCATCACCACTAGAAGGAATAGTTAGAACTGGGTAGAAACTAATTTGTTCTTCAACTCTTGAAAACTCCTCTCATATTCCTCACTCTACTCGAACTTTGTATTCTTCCTCGTCAATTGAGTCAGAAGAATTGACAGGTTGGAAAATCCCTGGACAAATTGTCAGTAATAACCGGCTAAGCCTAGAAAGCTTCTCACCTTTGTAATATTAGTAGGTCTTGACTAGTTAACTACTGCTTCGACTTTGATAGGATCAAGAGAAATTCCATCATTAGAAACCACATGCCCCAAAAACACCATTTGATTAAGCCAAAACTAACACTTCTTAAACTTCGTGTAAGCCTCACTAGAGACCATGTTCTTTCTAAGATATTACAGGAAAATATCAAAATAGGAACTCCCATTATACCACAACATATTAAGGAAAGGCTCCAGCAAATGAAGGTTTTCTTTGTTCTCGATGATGTGAATAAATTTAGGCAATTAGAATATTTAGTTGGAGGGCTTCATCTATTTGGCCGAGGAAGTAGAATCATTATTATTACTAGAGATAAGCAAGTGCTTGATGGATACAAAGTGGATAGCATATATGAGGTTGAGGAATTTAACAAAAATGAAGCACTTGAGCTCTTTTATAAAAATCCTCCTCTTCAAGATCTTAGGGTGCTTTCAACAAACGTAGTAGATTATGCGAAAGGTAATTTCATTACCCCTAAAGTGTTATGCTCCTTTCTTCATCGGAAGAGTAAATCAAATTGGGAAGTTGCATTACATAATCTAAGATAGATTGGTACCTTTAATATTCTTGTATTTTTTAGAATTAGTTATAATGAGATAATTTTGAAAGAGAAGAATATATTTCTAGATATTCTATGTTTCTTTAAAAGCGAAAACATGCTTGTGACAATAATACTAGATAGTTGTTATGCAGTGAATTATAGATTGAAAGTCCTTGTTGATAAGTCACTTGTAACAATATTAAAAAACAAGTTGCAAATGCATGATTTATTGCGACAAATGGGTCAAGAAATTGTTCGAAAAGAAATTAAGAAAGATCCAGGAAATCGTAAAAGGTTATGGGATCATGAAGATTAAGTTTCCGACTCATTTGATTTCGTCTGTAGTTAGATGTTGAATAAATAATCAATTCCATGTAAAGTTCCTCTTCACTTTTGTTTACAAAATTTAGAAAGATCTTCTACATTTTATGCTCACTTATTTTCTGCTCTTGGTTATAAGGGACTGATGCGTTTGAAGGCATATTCTTTGATTTGTCAAAAATAAGAGACCTTAGATTGTTGAAATTCTATATACCTAAACTTTTTCACATATCAGATATGGTATCTAAAGTTCATCTGTTACAAGGGTTAGAAAACTTTCTGATGAATTGAGACACCTCCGTTGGTGTGGATATCCTTTGAAAATGTTGCTGTTGAATTTTAATTTAGAGAACCTTATTGGACTAAACTTGCCTTATAGTGAAGTTGATCAACTTTGGAAAGGAAAAAAAGTATAATATTTTTGTACGTAGGTATATATATTGTCGATGCGATAAAATATTAACTTTAGTAAGGTGGGATACTTAGGTGATTTGATATCTGAGTTGGAGATGAATGCCCAATCAACTGTTTGAGCTTAGTATTCCACACCAATTTGATCTCGTCCTAACCCTGAAGAGGTCTTGAACTGGTTTTTCATACTTCACAAATCCACAAGCTAAACTGTCACAAACCTTCTTATATATATCCAAATTATTTGCACCAATGTCAAATTTTTGTTTGCAGCTGATCAATAATCCTCATGAACATAATGTCCAAAAGTTCTTCTTTTGGTTGATTAGAGGATACCTAAGTACGAAGTAGAATAATTAAGAGTAATAATAATAATAATAAGGATAATTAAAAGATCTATTCATATAAACTAATGAGATAATATTATATTATTATCATATATAACATATATTACCTTTTTTAACTCTAGTAAAAGTTTCTCACATTTCTCTAAAATTATAAGATATATGATAATAATAAAAAATCTGTCCATGAATTTATATAAGAGTTTGTATACATAACATTATTGATATATATAGTAGATAATTAGAGATAGTAACTGTCGCAAAATACAAAATACATATTTTAAAACAATTAATTTTTTCATGGTCAAATTAATTTAGTAAATCAACTAATAGTCTAGGGGAGTATATGTGCCTTTTCTTAAATTTTATACCTAAGTGTTAGAGTAAATAATGCTTATCACAAACTACCTAATAAAATTTAAATGATTAAATAATTCATATGTTTTATCAATAAAATATTGTGGCTAGTTAATCTCTAAGTGCTTATGAACTTATGTAGTCTTTTCGTGCATTATACCATCTTCTTTTCTTAATCAATGAGCAGAACATGGAAAATCATCTGTTAATTTCACATTATACTGATAATTGATATTGATATTTTGTATATATATTCTCTATTTAAATATACTGTTGCCGATGCATGTCCAAATATATAATTTCCGAGCTCACATTTAATTACAACGAATCATCACCAAATAGTGTCAACCGAATGGGCGATTCTGAATTAATTATTGTAAACATTTAGTCATTAATTTATCATATGTTTCTCTTCATTCTTATGTATCCTGCCTTTCCCCAATTGTGTCCCCATGAGTTGTTATGTTATTCACAATGATCACGTAATCTGAACAAGAATGGCTAGCAATTTATTTTTAATATTCATTTGTTGGCTAAACAGAGTGCTCTGTTCATGCATAATAAAAGTAATTGCTACATTTTTTCAACTACGAGTACTTGAAAGCAATTTTAAACAACAAAATTGATTAATTTATTCAAAGAGAGACCTCAATGCAATGACATCTCAAAACAAAGCAGATTGAAATGAAATGTAAAATCAAGTAGGAAGGCTGATTATTCATTAATTTAGTTTTTGGGAAGTGAAAGTATTTTCTTTGTATGCTTTTGAACCCGGACCAAAATAATCAGTTTTACACCTTGAATGCGACTCTTCAATTGATCAATTATCTCAAAAACTGAAACAGTGAAAGCAGTCCTCCAAATCTCTAAAGAAAAGAACGAAATTTGTGGTTATGGAGCATTTCTATTTCTCTCTTCTAATTTTCCCGTTCTTCGTAATAGTCCCAGTACTTAAAACACCCAAGGCAGTTGAAGCAACCTGGAATTTGACTTTAAGGAAAAGAAATGCTGAATTGAGGTGGTACATCAAATACGTGTAACATATATAACAATCGTCGATTCTAGAGTGATAAATACAAGAAGATTTCTTTGTGTGAATTTTTCTACAAATATCAGCTACACCATAAACAGTTTCATTTGTGAAATGAATTTTTCTCAAGACAACAAACCGAATGTTTTGCAAGTGAGCATGAGTCCACGCAAAAGTTTTTGGTGCCTCGATTAACAACATCTTGATCTTCAGTCTTCACCATCTGTTGAAAGAAAGAGGGTTTTCTTGAAGTAGTAGAGAATTAAATTCAAAAAACTCAGACACAAATCAACCATTTTTAATAAATATCTCCTTAGATATGAAGCAAGAAAATGTAGGGATTAAAAAGGAAAAGATGTTATTTGATACATCTCAACATCTTAGATTGCATGTCATGATCAAATAGAGCGGGAAAAGCAGGCTTGTGCAAAGAAGTGAATTCACAACTCAAATAAGAGTTATGTATTTAGTGTAATCATGATCTTGTTAATATCTAAACATGCATAAGAAGATGAAGCTACCTCAATTTTACATTTGAATTTTCAAATCGACTGTCTAGCCCAAAATGATTATTCTAATTTTATACAACATAAATGATCTTGTTATGAGTTCTGTGTAGTCATTGGGAAAAACATCGATCTTTCTGTATTTGTATTTCATGGAATTTTTAGTATAACGACCATACTTTGAGTGGAAATGCTATCAAATAAAGGGTGCATTCAGTCGAATTTTATCCGTATAGCAACTTATAATAACTAAGAAATCAAACGGAAGACTAAATGATATGGGAAGTAATAAATATTCTTGCCTGTTATGCTTCCAATGCCAGACCAAAATTAACAGATATGCAACCTGGAAGGAAATACAGTTTATCAAATAGATCAAAATTTGCAGATTAATGGGATTAAGAAAAGAAACTAGTGCTCTTAACAAGGGATAATCCTAACATATATAGTTTTCTGGAACAGTTGCTGGCAAAAGCTTGCAAAAAGTTCACTTTCAAGAAGAAAATAACAGAGTTTAAATGCCAATTTGCCCAATTTAACAATATATGCAACGATTGTGAAGAAATTTTGTTAAACAGACATTCGAACGAAGATAAAAAAATAACTAATAAAGAAACAAAAACTAAGCAGAGGATTGGAGTGACACTGGAAAAGCAAAGAATTTTGTCGTTATGGAGTGTTGACTAGGTCTCTGCAAATTAGATGCTCCAAGTTAATTAACCGTACCTTCAACAGCTCTCGTGGGGTAAAATAAACCTTGAAGTATGCTGATTAATTCTCAAGCGACTACGAATTAAAATGTATACATTATAATTAAAATGACCGAACGTACCTGAAGTTCATTCAGATCTCCAGGGATAAGCAACAAAACTTTTGACAAAGAAAGGAGCTTTGTTGCTGAGGAGCGTTGACTTCCTCCTCCTCAGATCTTCCAATAGTAGTTGCTCTTGTGCTCGCCTCACCATGGAATTCATGATGCAATTTTCTACATTCAGCTTCAGTTGGTGGTTCCATACTTGCAGTAAAAGTGTTGGGTTTTGTCTCACTGGCATGTGCATATACTGAACACACCCCGCAGCATTTCACCTTTACTTCTTTTCCATAGGAAATAAGAAATCAAATGAGAAAGATGTATGGTGGTCTAAATCAGGTGAATAAGGACTAAATCCAAGACAGACAGACATGATCCAAGTCATAAATTATCTTGGTTTGTACCCAGTATGGCCAAGCAACTATCTTGGTTTCAAAACCGTATGCACGTCTGACTCTAAAATACCTAACATCCTCAGATGCCTCTTCAAATGCAATAACAACACAAAGAGCAAATCCAATGAGGCTTCTTTTACAGCAAAGCAGTGGCAATTGAATAGTTATTGAAGATCCTAAACTTTGATTGCTGAACCAGTCAGGAATTCTACTTCCAGGTAACCAAATGTTGATACCACGTGGAATATTAGTATCTACCTGTAATTTAAAAATCATGAATTATGATATGATTATAACGAGAAGAAAGACATATAGAGAAAGAGAATTACGTACTTGTTCATAGAATTTTCTCAGAGATGTAGTTGCCATACGTTGAATCGTTAGTTGTGAATCTGCCAAAACGTTGTTGTTTGTGTTTTCCTTTAATTTCATGCAATTTTTGAATTCTTACATGCTACTCTCTTGTAAGACCAAACGTTGCTTGAGTGATTTATCCAGGATGGATGCGTCTAATTCATCCAGACATGATGGAAGCTTTGGTAAAGGAGTCCTACGTTTGCAATTCGTTGCATCTAGGTAATATAGACCTACTGGAAGCTCTGGTAATGATTGAAGCATATTGCAATTTTTCAAGATAAGCTGATCCAGGTAAACTTTCAAAGTTATTTCCCTATAGACTTAACCATCTCAATGAGGATAGACAGCCAATGTCCTGCGGTATTTGGTTCATATCACAGTAATCTATTCTCATTTCTGTCAGAGAAGAAAAACCTGATAATCGAGGCAAACTAAACCTCTGCATCCAGAAAACATAAGTTTTGCAATTTGGTTTAAATCTGTGATAAAGTATGGTATTTGAGTGATGGCTAATTTCTCTCCCCAGATATCAAACAATAATTTTAAATTTCGTAGGTTCTCTGGCAACATGAATTTCGAAGCAACCTTTTAAATTCAAATATTTAAGTCCTACATTTTCAATTGAAGATGGCAGCTCTTTAATCGCTGTCGATTCAAATCCAATATAGCTTAAACACGTGCACTTGCGTTCGTAATCCAATATAGCTCTTTGAGCATCCATTAAGGTAAAGTTCATAAAGAGACTTCAATTTACAAATGCTAGTAGGAAGAATCTTTAGCCTTGTGCAAGAGTTCAAATCTAAAATTTCAAAATCAGTTAGACTCTCAACTGATTGGGGAACTTCTTCTATTGTTGTCCAGGTTAAATATAGTGTTGTGTAAAATTACGAACGCAAGTGCACGTGTCATAAGCAAGAAATATAATGATAAGAGGATTTCGATCCTACGAGGAATGTTAATCCTATAATTACTGAAAATAATTAATTTACGAATTTATCTAAAAAATCAAAATAATTTGATTGAAGAGATTAAAATAAAAGAAAATAGACTACTAGCAAATTAATTATAAGATTCAACTAATGGAAAGATCTATGACTAATGATTTTAGGTATTTGATCGCATCCAATTATTCAATTGACATTGTTCTAATTTAAAATTCGTGTTGCTAATTAATTATCCTAATTTATTCAATAGTTTTTCTCGAGATCAATTGAGTCTACTTCGCACCTAAAATTTCACTATATCTTTATGTGAAATTAATTAAATGGAAGTGCATTACGATTAGTAATTATTTGCAAAAGTCTTAGGTACTTTCTGCCCAACATCCATTTTGGATCTCTTATAACTTTTAATCTGTCCAACTGCACTAGGCTTAAACAGTTTCCACAGATTTCTGGGAATATAAGAGAGCTATATTTATGCAGGACCTCAATAGAGGATGTCCCATCGTCAATTAAGTGTCTGACTAAGCTTGAATATTTAGATTTGGGGTGTTGTACGATGCTCCAGTTTTTCAACTAGCATTTGTAAAGTGAAATCTCTGGGGAAGCTTCATCTTGATAACTGCTCAAAACTTGAGAGTTTCCCAGAAATCTTGGAGAAAATGGATAATTTAGTATATATTGATTTAGAAATGACAGCTATTAAAGAGCTGCCCTCTTTAGTTGAGCATCTAGTAGCGCTTACAACTTTGGACTTGACGGGTTGCTTTAAACTTGATAATTTTCCAGAGAACCTGGGGAATTTAAAATCTTTGCATATGCTCTCTGCAAATGATTCAGCCATTACTCAACTACCATCCACTGTAGCAAAATTAAAAGAACTTAAAGCAGTTTGGTGTTCTGGATGCAGAGGTTTGGTATTGCCTCCATTGATATCTGGTTTATCTTCTTTAACAGATCTAGATCTAAGCAGTTATAATATCATAGAAATCCCGGAGGATGTCGGCTGTTTATCCTCATTGCGCTCATTAGATCTAAGAAAAAATAATTTTGAGAGTTTACCTAAATGTATGAAACAGTTTTCAAAGCTGAAATCCCTGACCTTGAGTGAATGCAATGTGCTTCAATCATTACCGGAGCTCCCACTTAACCTAAAATATTTAGAAGCGAAGAACTGCAAGCGGCTCCAGTCTTTGCCAAAGCTTCCATCTTGTTCAGAATTATTAGATCTCTGCAAACTGGAAAAACTATGTGAATGCCCTCACGCATTTTTAGAGTGGGGAAGCGAGTTCAAATTTATTAATTGCATCAAGTTGAATGAAATAGCAGACAACAGTTCAGCAGATTTACAGCTAAGAGTACAGCATATGGTAATTGCTTCACTGAGACGATGCTATGAAAAGGTAACTGAACTGTATCTCTCTCTCTCTAAACCTCTTTCTCCCCATCGTATCAAAACTCATATTTTCATATTACAGGAATGCTGTACACCTCAGGGAATCAGCATTTGTTTACCTGGAAGAAGAATTCCTGATTGGTTCAGCTCTCAAGGTTCAGGATCTTTACTAACTATTCAATTGCCGCAATATTCATGTGACAAAAGCTTCATCGGATTCACTTATTGTGCTACTATTGCATCTGAGGAAGTTTACAATGGTGGTCACGACTGTTTTGGAGTCAGATATACCTATCATTTTGATACAAGGACTCTGTGTGAAACCAAAGATGTTGATAGGGTTTGCTATTTGGCTGGTGTCATTTCGATAGGGGTGAAGACTTACTTGTTGAGTCAGATCACATCTTATATTTATTCCCTTTTTGGATGTTAAGCTATCTAATGGTGGCGACCATACAACTGCCTCATTTCAGTTCAATCCTTACGGTGATAACACGAAAAATAAATTAGGTCACAGAGTGAAATGTTGTGGGGTGTGTCCTTTATATGTAAATCCCAATGAGACCCAATTGAACATCTTTCGGATAAAATCAGTTGCCACAAGTGAAGAAGAATTCCATAATCACCACTCCTACCTTGATAAGGCTGGCATGCATGGGAGTGGCAGATCTGACGAGGAGAAAGTGGAACCAAATGCTAAGAGAATTTGCAAAGAGCCAATCAACACTCCTTAACAATGGAGTTCTTTTGTTTCCCATATTTTTCGTAAGGGATTAATGTTGCATTTGTTCAGTGCAGCAGACAAGAGGAAGGTCAGTTTTGTATCTCACTTAGTCATATCTTAAAATCTACTAAGTAATGATTATTTTCAATCTTTCCTGCTCATTTATAAGTTCAGTTGATAAGTTTTTCCTTTTTCACTGTCAATTTTTATGTTGCGCACTTGTCACCTATAAACTGCCGAGTTCTATGTATAAGGTGGATAGCTTCAAATCACCAGTGCGAAGGCAAACCACTCATTTTTATCTGGCTTTGGGAGCATACAACATTCAGTCTTTATTTAACACACAAGTTACTTGACAAAAATGAAGTTCTGATGTTCTTTGGTGAATGCTGTTAATCTGTGCACAAGCAGATTACCCTGCTGCTGTACTTTGAGGAATCCCTGATCATTTTCTTCACTGACTCAATTCTGCTGAAACTGTAGGTACCATGTATATTATATTTCCTTCTTCTTTCTTGCATAATATTTACATATATTTCTTGTTAAATATTATTGGCTTATATCTTGATTTTGGAAGCACTAGATATCAAATATTAGATAAAAAGACGAGTGAGTTTTAATAAATTTTAATAAAAATTGACGCAATTAAACACTTTTTTAGTTTCTTTTTCATTGTATAGCAAAAACACCACGAACCCATATAAGTTCTTATTTTCTCATTGAACATGTTAATTTTAGTTTCTGTTTTCTTCTTTCCTTTTCTAATAACAATGTACTGAATGTGTTACTGGATCGTTCAACACAATTACATTTTTGTCAATCATGGAGTGAAGACTGAATTTTCATTCGTGTGATAAAATAACAAAGACATTAGTAGTTATTGACTTGGTATGTGATTAATATGTTAGAAAATAAATATAATTTAATTATAATTACCATTATGATTACATTTAATTATAGTTTGGAGTTTAAAAATATTTTTTTTTTCAGTATGCTCATAGGGATATTTTTATTTTCTAATAATTAGGAATTTAAAGAGGTATTTTTGAACCCATAATAATATGATTAAAGAATATATAGTCTAAAAGTGAAGTCATCTCAAATAGGCCAAAATTATAATCGCCACCTTCGTGACCGATAAAACCTAAGTGCTGAATTAAAGTTGCAAAACAAAGTATGTACTCCCACTAAGACCAATTAAAATTGAAAGGATATTATCACATTCCTCTCCTGAAATTTGGCTTTGTATCACTTAGAAAAAAAGAATGTACATTATATTATATATCTCCCTTAAAGTGTTAGTCAACTAACTCTCAATGTTAAATTTACTTAAATACCTTTGATAATTTATTTTTTATTAAATTTTTTTTAATATCTATTTTTATCTTGTTACGTATATTAGTTAATTCAAATGTACAAAATAAAAAAAATAACTATAACTATAAAATAAAATATAGGAATATTAAAAACTTAATTTGAAGTATAAATTTTTTAATAAATATTTTTCAAATGAATACTCATAAATATATATAAAAAGACGAACAAATAAATTTTTTTCGACTTTCCTTTTATTGATTGTGTAAGAAATTAGAAAAGTAAAGTTTTCTTCTTTAAACAAAATAATAAATATCAAATAATAATATTTTACGCATCTACATTTATAACTAACAGTTAAATATAACTACAGGTAGGGATGGCAATGGGCCGAGTAAGGGTTCAGGGACCTCAATCCCCATGCCCATTCCAAATTGGGCGAAAAATCCTTATACTCGGCCCATCCCCGTTTTTGTTAAAACAGGGCTGAACAGGATACGGACCTGTTTTAAAAAATATATATTGACCCGGCCCTATTAACCCGTTTGACTTTGGTTGACTATTATTTAACATCAAATTAATGGACACTAAAATTATCAATACATATTCTTAATTAAGCCCACTCATTATTTAATGTACAAGCCCATAAATTTACTAAACTTACCTATCATTTAATACCAATTTATTTTTTATTAATTTCAAGCTCAAATCCATTTAGCCCATTAATCTTATTTCATCAACAAAATAAAAATATCAACACCAAAATTAAATTTATAAAATCAAAAATAAAACTTACATAAATTATATTACATAAAAATAAATCATCATAATTAAATTCAAATAATTCAAATTGCTTCCTCATCATCCTGTAAAAATAAAGACAAAAACAAATTATATAATGAAAAACATATTTAATTCATGTAGATTATCAACCTTAAAATTAACTATTATTAAACAAAAAATCTACCTCTTCACAATTTTCAACATCTCCTTGTGCAAATGCGTTAGTGACATCTTCAGTGGAAGTTAAATGGGCTTTTCATCTATTTTAAACAATAAATAAATAAATTAGTAGATAAGAACTCATAAAATTATAAGAAAGAAAATAATTTTGAATATAAAATATCTTATACCTTTACGTAAACAACTTTAAGTGCGCATTAAAGCTTCTACCATACTAGGATGTAATCTGTTACGATGTGGGCTCACAACTCTACCACTTGCACTAAATGCAGATTCAGAAACAACTGTAGACACTGGGATTGCCAATATATCTTTAGTAATATTGGCCAACAAAGGGTATTTATATTGATTTACTCTCCACTAACTCATGATATCAAACTTATCAAAGTCATCCAATACGCCATCATCCAAATTTGCTAAGAACTCAGTCTTTCTATGCTCAACTCATTCAAATCAGACTTCACAAATTGTTTAAATCCCAACTTACGTGCAACTTGTTTATTAGTGAAAGGCACCAAAGGATTAGAGCTAGAATGTGAGGTACTACTAACTTTATAGCTAGATGAACCTTCAGGTAATTTAAACTTGAATTCATAATCTTTAATCAAATCACAACAAAGATGACGAACTCTCTCAATCTGAAATGATGAATCATTACCATATATCATAAGAAAATAGTATTTTATCAATTTCATCTTATATCTCGGATCTAACACACTAGCAACCGCTAAAATTCCATGCACATCTTTATAATATTCCTTAAACTTATCTAGCATGATAGTTGCCATTTTCCTAAGCTCCTTGTAAGGAGATACAAGCCACTCTTCCAATGACAATTTAATCTCGCAAATGTGCATAAAAAATAAATTAGAAATTAAATACTTTATACCTGAAAATATTTCTATGATATAATAGAATGACTTCAAATTATTTACCAATATTTGCGCTAACTCTCATTCTTGCTCACTTGGCAAACTTCTATATTGTGTCTCAAGAAAGCTCAATCTACAAAAATACAGATTTATATTTCAAAGCAATAGAAATCATAAGATAAGTAGAGTTCCACCTAGTTGCACAATCAAGTACCAACTCTTTAGTGCATAGAGTATTCAACCTACAGGCAGCTTCATCACAATTTTTCCTTCTTGAGCTGTAGTTCTTCAATATGAAACACTATCACGAATTTTGATAATTGTACTACCAATAATAGATAAATCATCTCTAACAATCAAATTAAGAATGTAGGCAGTACAATGAATATGAAATAACCTCCTACTCATGATCAAAAACACTCTTTGCAATCTTTTGCAATAAAAATGAAATCATACGATCATTACTAGAGCAATTATCAATAGTTACAGCAGATACCTTATGACCCATGTTGAGATCCACTAAGGTATTAAACAATGCATTACATAGTACCTCTCTGGTGTGTGGACATTTGACATTCATAAACCTACGCACATAAACACATAAAACAAATAATCTTTTAAATAAAATCATAATGAAAGACAAATCAATCATTTCAAATTTGTACATTTATATAAAATGAAAATAATTACATTAGGATTTTTCCATGTAAGATCCAAGATTCATCAATGAAGTGCCCGGTAATTGCGATATATCCCATTGTTTGTGATCCACATGTCCACATATCCGTTGTGATAACTATTTTACTCTTACTTTGCTCAAAAACACTTAAACTCCAGCCTTCTCCAATTGATACATTTCCATAATATCACTTTTAATTGTATTACGGGACACACACTTAAACATAGGATTAAGAGATTCTATCAACTTTTTAAAATATTCATGACCTACACAACTAAGAGGGTACTCATATACAATGATTAATTTAGCAATAATTTCCCTAGTAACATTAGGATCAAAAACAAATGTTTCCAATTTTGTATTTCCTCCCTCATCTTTCACCATTTTCAACTTCTTTGAATAGCTAGTTATTTGTTTTTGTTTTCTCATGATACATGTTTTTATATGGGCATGTAAATGTCTTGTATCATCCGTACTATGTGCCACTAATTTACTTTTACAATATTTGCATACTGCTTTTCTCATCCCATCACTACCAATTCTATCAAAATGTTCCCATACAATAGACTTCAACCTTTCTTTACCTTTTAAAAGATTATCATCATCCATTACATCATCACCAACAACATCTAGTATATGAGATGAATCACTTGATGCCATTTTCTGCAAAACAAAAATTAAAGTAATTCAATATTATTAATTACATTAAATTTAATAACAAAGAAAATTAATTAATGGATATCATTAAAAAAAAATTTGTAAGAAACTTAATATTTTTATTGTAATAAATTTTAAATATAATGGTAAAAAAATTTCAGGTCAATAAAAACACAAATAAATGCTTCATGTTCACGTTTATTAGCTTTTAAATTAAGAAATTCAAAGAAAATAAAAAGAAAGAAGAGAGAATTGGTTGTACATCAGTGAATGAATTGATATATGAAAGAAAATAGACGTAATAGCAACAAAACGTTTGAGAAGCAAATGGACCATAGCAAGAGAAATAACAAACCCACCATCCAAGGAAATCTTGCTATGAATTCTCAACCTCATGCACGTGTATAATATAAATATACTATACTATACTATACTATTTTCCCTATCTCAAATCTCGATGCTAGCTTTTTATATACATGTAATCCATAGAAATTTTTATATATTGGTTTTCATAGTGAGGTTATTTGGAATTAAACAATAAAGGGCTAAAATTCATATCACGTTCAGGGGAATTGTGGCCTCTGGCCATATATAGCGGAATTAATTAATTAATTAATTATTATATATATTTATTGGAGGGAGGACCATTTTCACGTCACCTACTTCGAATTTAATTATTTTTTATCAATTGCACTTTGATCCATTAGCAATTAAAAGTTTTGCTCAGAATATATGCATCCATGTAAGAAAATTGCATGTTCTAAATTTAATAATAAGGTTTAATTTATAATTATGAAGACCCATTACAAATTTTAAAGTAAATAAGAAAATATAATGTATTAAGATATAAATACTTACCTTGATTTTGATAAATTTTCAGTTGATTTGAAGAAGAAGATGTAATAGTGAGAGATTGAGAGAGATGGAGGAGTAAAATATTGAGAGAGATGAAAGTGGCGGCTACAAAAATTGAAGGAGACAATATTGTTTGATTTAGGAATTTTGTCTCATCTTTTATAGGAAGGGTTTAATTGATCAAATTAAAAAAAATTTAACTTTTATATAAATACTTAAGTAAAAAAAATTCAAAATATTGAACCTTTATAATAATTTATGTAATAAAATAGATGTGATTGTAATTATATAAAAAATTAAATTGAAAAAGCGGACAGGGCCGGGGCAAGAGCTCCACTCCCTTACCTAACCCTTTTTTTATGCGGGTACAATATTTCATACCCAAACCCAATTTATTACTCATTTTTATTGAAAAATATACCCATAACCTGGCCCAAATTGACCGGTCGGGCCAGGGCCTCTGACCCGCAACCAAATTGCCATCCCTAACTACAGGGGAGGTAAGTTATACATTTCTTATAATTTTTATTTAAGTGATATAGTGCAAAACCTCAGGGACGGAATGTGATAATATCCTTAAAATTGAATGTGCTAGAGCCCATACAGAAGCAAATTGGCTGTCAATTTTATGTATGCAAGCAAAACAAAAGGGAATTTATTTTCCTTCTATGAACCGGAATCCTGAGCCAAAATAATCAGTTTCTCACTTTGACTGCAACTTTTTTCAATATCTTTAGTACAAGACAATTTGTTAGTTCTTCGTCATCACCGAATCTGCTAGGAATCCCAGTACTTCCATACGTGAAGCAGTTGAATGTATGTTTACTGAAAATCCTAAACTCTGACAGCTGAAGCAATCAAGAAATACCTGAAACATATATGAAAATCATTAATTCTGGAGTGATGAACACAACAAGAATAATTTCTGTGTTTGCAAGTTCATACGAAATACGTACTTTTTTTTAAGGTAAATTTATCATTAACATGTGGGCCATGCGACAAAAAAATTCTTACAGGAAGTACAATTTATCAAATAGCTCAAAATTCGACAGTGGAAAATAAATTCTTGTCTAGTGAGGTTGCAGATTAATGGGAGTAAGAAAAATTAAGTAGAAAAATTGGACTTACATGGAGAACAGGCAAAGAACTCTGTTGTTGTGGAGTTTTGACCAGCTCTCTGCAAATTCTCTGCTCTGGGGTCTTGCTTTCGCTTGAAATTCCAATTAGATGCCTGAAGTTAATCGCACCTTCAACAGCTCTCATGGGGTAGAAATAAAGCTTCAGTACTCTGATTAATTCTCAAGTTACAACGAGTCCTATGTAGAATCAGAAAGCTTTAATGTATGCATTATAATTAATTGATGACAAACTTACCTGAAGTTCATTGGTACCTCTGCAGACAATTGAAGTCAAGTCCCAAGCCGATATAATTGAGAAAGAAAGGAACTTTGTTGCTGAGGACCGTTGATTTCCTGAAGTAGGAATTAAATTCAAAATCTGAGACACAAACCAATCATTTTTAATGAATATCTACTGAAAGATGAAGCAAGAAAATGTAGGGATTTAAAAAAGAAAAGATAATATGTGATACATGTCTTAAGAAAGCAGAGGGATTCCTTATAGCAGAGCAGGGAAATCAAGTTATGTTTTTAGTGTAATCATGTTCTTGTAAATATGTAAGCTGTATAAGAAGATGAAGCTACCTCAATTTTATATCTGAATTTTTAAATCCAAGTCTAGCCCAAAATGGTTATTCCAATTTTATACAGCATAAATATTCTTGTTATGTATTCTGTTCAGTAATTTAGAAGAGTTTCTTTGTTCACTATGATTAGAAAGAACAATGATTTTCTATATTTGTAATTCAGCAGTGGGAAACGAAACTTTATCTATTAAATTTGCAGAATAATCGGAGTAAGAGAACAAACTAGTGTTCTTAACAAGAAGGGATAATCCAAAAATACAGTTTTCTAACTGAAAAAAGCTTGTAAAATGTCCTCTTCCAAGAAGAAATAGAGCATTGTGTAAGGAAATAGAGTTACATTATCATAGGGATTTCTTATTCATTTCCATGAAATAAATTGTCTTTATTTAATAAAGTGATCAAATGCCAATTTCCCCAATTTAACACAATTTGCAACAATTGCTTGAATTTTGTTAAAAAGATAAATTTTACTAAAAATAAACACATAAGAAAGATAAAGCAAAAAAAAAAAAAGAAGTTGTGCCTTGGACTTACATAAGAAAAGAAGAGGACTTTGTTGTTATGGAGTGTTAACGAGCTCTCTGCATTTAATAAAGAGATCAAATGCTTCAAGTTGATCGTGCCTTCAACAACTCTCATGGGTTAGAACTAAATTAAGGTACCTGAAGTTCATTCAGATCTCTACAGACAACTGAAGTCAAGCCCTAAGCAACGGAATATTTGAGAAAAAAAGGAACTTTGTTGCTGAGGACCGTTGGTTTCCTCCTCTTTAGATCTTTCAGTATTAGTTGCGCTTGTGCTGGCCTCATCACGGAATTCGTTATGCAGTGTCCTGCATTCCTCTTCAGTTGGTGGCACCATATTTACAGTAAAAGTATTGGGTTTTCTCTCAATGGGACGTAAATATACAGGGCACACCCCGCAACCTTTCACCTTTGCTCTTTTTCCATAGACGGGAGAGAAATCAAATGACAAAGATGTATGGTGGTCTAAATCACGTAAACAAGGATCAAATCCAAGACAGACATGATCCGAGTCATAAATTATGTCATCCTCAAATCTCATATCCCAATAAGTGTTTTGTAACCAGTATTTCTTGGCTTCAAAACCGTATGTACATTGGACTTTAAAATAGCTACCAGCCTGAACAACATCTTCAAATGCAAGAACAACACAAAGAGCAAATCCAATGAAGCTTCTGTTACAGCAAAGCTGTGGCAATTGAATAGTTATTGAAGATCCTAAACTTTGATTGCTGAACCACTCAGGAATTCTACTTCCAGGAAAACAAATGTTGGCACCAGGTGGAAAATCAATAAATACCTGTAATTTAAAAATCACATGTTATGATATGATATAACGAGAAGTAAGATATATAGAGAAAGAGAATTACGTACCCATTCATTGAATTTTCTCAGAGATGTAGTTGCCATATGTTGAATCCTCAACTGTGAATCTGCCGAAAAGTTGTTGTTTGTGTTTTCATTTAATTTCATGCAACTAGTGAATTCAAACATGTTAATATCTTTGAAGCCGTTGACATGTTGTTTGAATAATTTATCCACTATGGATGCATCTAATTCATCCTGACGTGATGGAAGCTCTGGTAAAGACTGAAGCCGCTTGCAATTCCTTGCTTCTAGATAACCTAGACTGATTGGAAGCTCTGGTAATGATTGAAGCATATTGCAATTATTCAATATAAGCTGAAATAGCCTAAATAGTTGCTTGATACTTGTAGGCAAACTTTCGAAGTTATTTCCCGCTATATTTAACACTGCCAATGAGGACAGGCAACCAATATCATGTGGTATTTCTTTCACATCACAGTAATCTATTGTCAGATCTGTCAGAGAAGAAAAAATGGATAATGGAGGCAATACAAAACCTCTGCAGCCAGAGAACTTAAGTTTTCCAATTTTGTTTAAATCTCTGATAGAGTATGGTATTTGAGTGATGGCTGTTTTCTCTCCAAAGATTCCAACCAATGATTTTAAATTCCGTAGGTTCTCCGGCAAACTATGAATTTCGGAGCAACCGGCCAAATGCAAAAATTCAAGTCCTTCTACATTTTCAATTGAAGATGGCAGCTCCTTAATCATTGTGGATTTCAATCCAATATTTCTTAAACCCTCAATTTTCTCCAAGATCTCTGGAAAACTCTCAAGCTTTGAGCACCCATCAAGCCCAAGCGAAGAGAGAGATTTCAACTTGCAAATGCTAGTGGGAAGAATCTTCAACCTTGTGCAAAAACTCATATCTAAAATTTCAAGATCAGTTAAACTCTCAACTGATGAGGGAACTTCTTCTATCGCTGTCCCGCGTAAATTTAGTACCACTACTTTTCCTGAAATCTCTGGAAATTCTGTGAGTTTAACACAGTCCCACAAATTAATGGCTATTGGAGCTCTAAAATGAATGTTATGTGGAAAGCACGTCAGATATTTGCAGCCCATCAACGACAAGCTCCCAAGGTTGTTGAAATTTTGAATGTACGAAGGAACGCAAGGTAACTTCACACAATTCAAAAGATTTAATTGCTCAAGATTTGGGGTTTCTAAGGGGTCTGGAATAGTAGTGAGATATTGAGAGTGACGAAGATCAATATATTTTAACTTGTAAGCTTCCTGCAAAAAAGTATAAATAATAATTGAAATAAAATAGTATTAAAGAATTTCACAATTAAAGTTAAAATGAAAAAACATATATTTTTTTTATGTCACATATCATACCTTTTTTTCTTTCCAGAGTCTTTCAACTTTACTGTAAGGTAGGCAAAGTCTAATAAGATTCTCCGGATTAAAATCCTTTGGCAACGTGTTATAAGGATATCCATGCCAATAGAAATATCTCAATTCATCAGAAAGATATTTAAGATCTCCAGAAAGATGAACGTTTAATCTTTTATCCGACACATCCAAATGCTCAGGCATATAAAATTTAAGCAATCTTAGACTCGTCATCTTAGCAAAGGCTCTGCAATCTAGATTTATGTATTTTGTTTTCAACAAATCCAAGAATATACCTTTAATAGAATCGGTACCCTAATAAAGAAAAGGAATAATAATCAATAAGCATAAATGGTTCAATATTAAAAAAATAATAATTCCAAAATTATTCTTAAATATTGTAGACAAAATGCATATGATTTGATTTTTTATCCAACATTTGTATAAAAAATAAAAGTAAATAAAATTAATTGGGATCTTGATTACCTTATTTTTATTTAGTACATGACAAATATCCTTATGATCCCACAACCTACTACGTTTTCCTGGCTCCTCTTGTGATTCTTGGTGAACAATTTCTTGACCCATTTCTTGCAATAAATCATGCATTTCTAGTTTGCCACATCATATTGTTATAAGCGACTTATCAACCAAAACATCAAGTGCAAAATGCATTGAATAAAGGTCATCAAAAATGGATTTCACATAATCTTCATCGTATCCGTTGAAAAAGCATGCAATGGTAAGAAAAATATTTTTCATCGTCTAGCTCAACTCGTCATAACTAATCTTCAAAACATCATAAATATCAGGCTCAGATATCAGTTTTAAGTTATCCAAAGCATTTTGCCAATCTCGTTTGCTCTTAGGATGAAGTAAGGAACCTAACACCTTAAGAGCTAGTGGATTGCCTTTTGCATGCTCTACTAGCCTCCTTGATAGGATGACAAGATCTGTAGGACAATGCTTTTGTTTAAAAGCAAAATTACAAAAGTGCTCGAAAGCTTCATGATAGTCCAATCCCTCAACCTGATATACTTGACCCACACCATATTTATCAAGAATTTGTTTATCTCTTGTGGTTATAATGAGTCTACTTCCTGGACCGAATTGATCAACCCCTCTAGCTAAATATTCTAATTGTCCAAATTTATTTACATCATCAAGAACAATAAAAACCTTCATACGTTGGAGTCTATCCTTCATATACTGTGGTATATTAGGACCTCCTAAGACTAGATTTTCTCCTAATAAGCAAAAAAAAACTTCCTTTTGTAGTTGCTCTAATCCACCCCCTTTTTCTGATTTTTCTCTAACATTAGCCATAAAACACTTGCCATCAAAATCATTGGAAACTTGTTTGAAAATTGCTTCAACAAGAGTCGTTTTACCTATGCCACCAATACCCCAAATTCCTATAATTCGAAAATCTTGCAATCCAATACATAGTAGTGATTTAACTTGCTCAATTCGTGAATTTATTCCAACTAGACCTTTGAAATCAGTGGAGACTGTGATATCATTCAATTTTTTGACAATATCCTGAATAATTACACCCACAAGTTTTGCCTTAGGCCTAATAAATATCAGGATGAAAAGAAAATGTGTCAAAATTAATGGATTTGATAAGAATCCAAAAAATATAAATATTTTTCTTTCTTTCTCTATTAAGAAAGAATGTTTATGATGTAAAAATGAAACAAAGAGTTGATAGTTATACCTGATTTTACTCGATTCATATCCAGATAGATAGGATGCTTCAACCAATGAATCCCTCCATTGCCGTACCTTTTCTGGCATCTTCTTGAAATGCTTTTCATGCTCAACGAAAGCTTTCCTGTAGCTTCCAATCTGCTTCCGCACTTCGGATGGATGAACATGGTAGAAAATAGGTATAATTATTTGGCCATTCAATTTTTTGCATTCAAGAATCTTAATAACTTCATCTAGACACCATTTGGAAGAAGCATAGTCTTTCGAGAACACAATTATTAAAATTTTTTATCCTTGAATTGCATCCATAAGAGTAGGTGAAATCTCATCTCCTCCCTTAAGATCTTCATCAATGAAGGTCTTTACCTTTTTTTGACACAAACCATAAAAGAGATGGCTAGTAAACGTTTCAAGGGTATCCTCCCCTCTGAAACTCAGGAAGACCTCATAATTGCAAGAAGAAGACGATGAAGACGAAGCCATGAGAGAGAGAGATAAAGATGCTTGAGAATAGATCAAAAGCAAGAGTAAAGTATGTAAACAATTAATTCTTCTGACCAGACTTTAATTTCCTTCGCTTTTACTGTCGCTGTCTTTGTCTTTGGTGTTTCCTGAAATTTCTGAGAGTTAAAGTCAAAGTAAAAGGAAACACAATAATGTGAAACGTCGGAAATTCATCCATAGAAAAAGCAAGAGCACTGGTGAATGACTTCCAACGAAGAAAGAGATGAATTATTATATAATTAAATACACAATTACTATATTTGGGAAATATTGACTGCACTTGAGTGCAATTAATTTCGATAGTTTAACCCTGAATTTATGAGAAAAATATAAGATAAAATAAATTTTTCTCTATGAAGAGTACTCGAAGAATTTCATAAATACTACACTCTGTAGAAAAGAGAGTAATTTCAAACACAAATGTTAGCTGGTTGATTCAATTTAATTTTCTATCTTTATAACAATTTATAATTCGGGAATCAGACGATAGAGAAATAACCAGAAGCTTGATTCAATAAAATATGTCAAATAAAAATACAAACTAATATAGTAAGTCTTGGAGCCTTCTTCTCACCAAACTTTCCTACCTACCAATTTTCTTGTAACTTTCTTGGAGATTTCTATTATATATTTTCCACATCAATCACTTTTTATTGAATTATATTTAAAAGCAAGGAAAAAGCAGCAAATACTATGGGTCCATATTTACCATAAAAATTAATAATATACCCTCAATAAAATTAAAAGTAATATAATAATGTGTAAGAACACCATAAAGAAATTTATAGTGAAAGAAATATTTGACGCCAAGAAAAAAGAAATTGATAGTAGAAATGTTAAAAGTATATATGTAACCCACCAACGTCCTATATATCAAATATGTGAAGTAAATAAATTCTCTAAAATACATTTTTATTACTTTGAACTCTGCATATATTAAATATTTACAATATTAATTTTGACTCGGCCTCTATTTGAAGACTTCCAAAACCTATCAAGTCAAAGGAAGCTGGTAAAATGTTCCTGTCACAAGTCAAGGAAGCAGTTCTCCAATCTTTAAGCAAAAGAAGGAAATTTGTTGTTGAGGAGTATGTCTTTCCTCTTTGTAAATTTGCCAGTTCGTCGTCATGACTGAATCTGCTGGCAATCCCAGTACTTCCACACGTAAGGCAGTTGAATGGTTACTAAAATTCCTGAACTTTGACAGCCGAAGAAATCTGGAATTTCACTTCCAGAAAGAGAAATGCTGAATTGAGGTAATGCATCAAATACCGCAACATACATAAAAATCATTCATTCTAGAGTGATGGATCCAACAAGATTCCTCTGCATAAATTTCTTTACAACTTTCTTGAGTAATATGAAAGAATGAATTTAATTCAAGATAACAAACCTAAAATTATGGAAGTGATCACGAGTCCACCCAAAAGTTTTGGGTGCCTCCATTAACGACTTCATCATCTTGAGTCTTCTTCATCAATTGGAGGAGATAGGCTTTCTTGAAGTAGAGAAATAAATTCAAAATCTGAGACACAAACCAATCATTGTTAATGAGCCACTTAAATATGAAGCAAATAAAATGTAGGGATTGAAAAAGAAAATATGTGATACATGTCATTATAAAACAGAGGGATTCCTAAAAACAGAGCAGGGAAATCAAGCTTGTGCAAAGAAGTGATGTTTTTCACGTAATCATGATCTTGTTAATATCTAAACATGTACAAGAAGATGAAGCTACTTCAATTTTATATTTTAATTTTCAAGTCCATTGTCTAGCCCTGAATGAATGTTCCTAATTTTATACAACATAAGGTCTTGTTATGGGTTCTGTGTAGTCATTTAGAAGAGTTTGTTTGTTCAATATGATTGGACAAACATTGATCTTTCTGTAATTGTATTTCATGAAATTTTTAGTATAACAAGTTAAGAAGAAATGGTAGCAAATGAAGGTTACATTCGGTCGAATTTTAGCCTTATACCAACTTAAAATAACAAGGAATCAAACAGAGGACTAAATGATATAGGCCATAAAAATACATGTACATCAGGATTAATTTCTTGCAGTAGACAGATAGATGGCGAATATTCTTCCAATGCCTGGTATGCTTCCAATGCGACACCAAATAAACAGATTTGCAACCTGGTAGTACAGTGAATGAAGAAGAAAAATTGGATTTACATTAAAAAAGGCAAAGAAATTTGTTGTTGTGGCCTGTTGACTAGCTCTTTATATGTGAAGCCGCCTTCTTGCCGAACTCTAATTTCCCACCAACTAATTTTCTTGCAACTTTCCTAGAATTTTCTATTATACATCTTCCATATCAATCGTTTTATTGAGTAATTATAACTGTATTACAGTATTTATTCTCACAAAAAAGACAATTAAGTGTTTAAAATATGTTTAAAAATTATCCATTTATCACTAAATCTATGAAACAGGTGGTGAATTATGAACACAGGATCAATAACATATTCAGTATTTTAATTCAAAGTACTATACAACTAGAATTTCCAGTTACCTAACATATGTAATTTAGAAGCAACTACACATAATAAAAGTTTGCAAGGAAAAACGTCTTGTCTCCATTGTAACAAAAGTCAATCAATGATTGGCCAAATAGAATATTATATACATATACAAGCCAGCAAAAATAGAAGATAGAAATTTATGCATCATTGAGAACCAAAACCCCAATAAGAATTTTCTGCGTTACACTGACTGAAATCCAGCGATGGATTCAACCAACAGTGAAATAATTCGTGATTTTCCATCGTTCTTCAAGATGTACAAAGACGGCCGCGTAGAGAGGTACAAGAAGGATGAAATTGTCGACGCAGGCTATGATCCGAGCACGGGAATCCAATCCAAAGATGTTGTCATCTCATCGGAAACCGGCGTTAAGGCCCGTATGCTCATCCCAAAGATCAAAGGGCCAAATCAAAAGCTCCCTCTTCTTGTGCACTACCACGGTGGAGGATTCTGCAGTAGATCAGCGTTTGATGTTAAAACTAAGAATTTTCTCACTTCATTAGTCTCCAAAGCCAACATCATTGCCATTTCCATTGACTACAGGTTAGCTCCTGAGCACCTCCTACCAATTGCATACGATGATTCATTTGCCGGACTACAATGGGTTGCTACCCATTCCAGTGGGCTAGGACCTGACCCGTGGCTCAACGTCCATGCGGATTTCGGGCGGGTATTTTTGGCGGGTGAGAGTGCTGGAGGCACAATCGCTAATGACGTGGCCATCCAAGCTGGCACTACAGGATCTGCTGACTTGAAAATTGAAAGGTTGCACTTGGTCATTGTGCACCCATTCTTTGCGGGTAAAGAACGGCGTGAAATGTACAAGTTTATGTCTCCGGGTAGCAGCGGGTGTCACGAGGACCCGAGACTGAACCCGGAAGTGGATCCGAAGCTAAAGAAGATGGCGGGCGATAGAGTGCTGGTTTGCGTGTCAGAAAAAGATTGTCTCAGAGACGGGGGACTGGCTTACTACGAAACTGTGTAAAAATGGATGGAATGGTCGGGCAGAACTCTATGAGACTCTTGGGGAAGGTCACTGCTTTCATACGGCCGATCCATACAGTGAGAAGACTGCACAACTGATTGACAAAATGGTTCGTTTCATCAATCGGGACTAGTTATTTTGGGTGTTAATGTATTGTTTTTTGTGTGACGATAAATGTTTGTATCAAAATAGTAATAACAAAAGCAATTCCATGCTTGTTCATATGTACAAGGCTTGAATGCAGTGCCAAATGAAATCAATTATAATTACAACTTATTTACAGTAATATGAAAGGAATAATATAAGGAATAATACACACACGGGTCCTTGCTGCTATCATAAAGAAAACATAGGGGAAAAAGCTAAAGCAAGGGTCACAGGTGAACAGTTTTATATATGAATTTATTTTAATTATAATAATTATTTACATTTAGGTAAATTCAATTTGAAAATTAATATTTCATGTGCAGTTTGTTTCATGAGAATATAGGAAACATAAATATAAATAAATATCTTCGAAAAGACTAAGGAATTTCAATTTATAAATCATTTGATTATGAAACTACCTTTTGGATACATAAATTTTCTCATGGGTTTTCTATAATGTTCTTTGAGCTTTCCTGTTTTCTGTATTTTTTAATATATATAGTGCTATCATGAAAAAAAATTAGAAACACACGAATTAAAAAAGAACTTGACAAAGTTAAAAAAGTAAATAAATAAATAAATTCTTGCTGGTCGAATATATAGCATATACAGGTTTCTAAGAACTAACATTTGGTAAACTGTCCATCATGTTGAAGGTATGGGCTGCCTATGCCTTTGGAGTCAAGCAACCAAACAACCTAAGAGAGACCAACACTCACCTGGCTCAAACTGAAGAGCCTCACAACTGCCAACTCACACAAGAAAACAGAACAATGCAGCTGTAGAATCAGCTACTGATGTGATTGCATTCACAACAATTAAAAGAATTTCATATGGATTTATGAAGGGTAATGTTATACAGCTCATTTAGATTAGTATAGCGTAACTTGTAATCTATACACTAGGGTTTCCTTTTCTGCAAAAAAAAAAAAAAAAAAACCTACCTATAATACTTGATTTGGGAAAGAGTACAAGATCAGATTTTGATGATCTGGTTGCTCGCTTCAATGACTGAGGGGGTTCTAGGTTTAAATCCATGAATGCACAAGCTCACATAAAGTGTAGACAGCAGTACAAAAGCTGTTTTCTGCAAACAACAGCTAGAATCATACAACTACAAGGAAAGAGGGCATGAGTATGAATGACTGCTTTCAGAAAATCAACTCTTTGATAGAAGAGATGTTTTCATTTTTCCTTTCTCAGATTTATAACTTAAAATTTTCTCTTATTTTAATTTGTAGTTTTTTTTAACTTAAGATTATAATTAGCAAGTTTCTAAACATATTTAAAACATCAAAATGATTGAAACTGAATTAAACTCAGACAGAAAAAGAACAGTAAATTCAAAATATATATACACAAATTAATAACTTTTAATAAATGTCCACTTAGAGGTATATTTGGAATTAACATACTGTAGCTTTAAAACCACATATGCTATGAAAATAAGCTCTATATTTTAAATATCAATAAAAAAATTGATCCATTCTTGCAAGGAGAGATCAATGCAATGACATCTCAAAACAAAGCAAATTGAAATGAAATGTGAAATCAGTTTTATACCTTGAATGCGATTCTTCGATTGATCAATTATCCCAGAAACTGAAACAACTGAAAATGGTTACTGAAAATCCTGAACCTTGATAGCTGAAGCAATCTGGATTCGCTTCCAGGAAAAGAAATGCTGAATTGAGGTGGTAAATCAAACACCTGCAACAGATATAACAGTCATTAATTGTGGGTGATGAATAGAACAAGATTTCTCTTCTATAAATTTTTCTTCAACTATCAGCTACGCCATAAACAGTTTCAATTGTGTACTTAAACTGAGACCATAGAAAAACAAAGAATGAATTTAATTCAATATAACAAACCTAATGCTATGCAAGTTAAGTGATCACGAGTCTACCCCCCACAGGTTTTTGGTGCCTCCATTAACAATATCATCATCTTCAGTCTTCATCATCTGTTGAAAGAAAGAGGCTTTCTTGAAGTAGAGAATTAAATTCAAAATCTGAGACACAAATCTCAGAATTAAATATGAAGGAAGAAAACGTAGGAACTTAAAAAAGGAGAAAAGATAAGAAAACAGAGGGATTCCTTAAAACGGAGCAAGAGAATTAAGCATGTGAAAAGAACCGCATTCACAATTAAAAACAGAGTGTGTTGATTTCAGTGCAGTAATGTTCCTGTTAATATCTAAACATGTATAAGATGAAGCTACCCCAATTCAGATCTGAATTATCAAATCCACAGTCTAGCTCCAAATGGTTATTCCAATTTTTTAAAGACAAATATTCTTCTTGGTAACTACCTCTCCGCAAATTCTCTTCGACAAAAAATAAACACACAAATAAGAGAAAAATGAAGGAGAGCATTGTATATACATAAGAAAAGCAAAGGACTTTATTGTTATGGAGGTTTAAGTAGTTCTCTGCAAATTCTCTGCTTTCGCTTACAATTCCAGTAGTTGCCTCAAGTTAATCGTACCTTCAACAACTCCAGTGGAGCAGAAATTTACCCTGAAGTGCTTGATTACTTATCGAGAGACAACGAAGACTACGTAGAATCAGAAAGCTTTAATGATGCATTATAATTAAAATGACCGTATGTACCTGAAGTTCATTCAGATCACCATAGACAATTGAAGTCGAGCCCTAAGCACCGAAGTATTCCAGAAAGAAAGGAGCTTTGTTGCTAAGGATCGTTGATTCCCTCCTCATCAGATCTTCAAATAGTAGTTGCTCTTGTGCTGGCAAAGGAGCTTTGTTGCTGAGGAGCGTTGATTTCCTTCTCAGATCCTCCACTAGTAGTTGCGCTTGTGCTGGCAAAGGAGCTTTGTTGCTGAAGAGCGTTGATTTCCTCCTCCTCAGATCCTCCGCTAGTAGTAGTAGTTGCGCTTCTGCTGGCATCATCACGGGATTCGTTATGCAATTTCCTACATTCCTCTTCAGTTTTGGGACCATGTTTACTGTAAAAGTGTTGAGGGTTTTGTCTCAATGGGATGTGCATACGCTGCACGCAACCCGCAACATTTCACCTTTACCCCTCCGTGGAGAGGGAAGAAATCAAATGAGAAAAATGTGTGGTGGTGTAAATCAGATAAACAAGGATCAAATCCAAGACAGACATGATCCGAGTGATACATTATGTAGTCCTCAGATCCCATACTCAAAAGGCTTGTGTTTTAACGAGTTTGTCCGACCAACTTTCTTGGCTTCAAAACCGTATTCACATAGGACTATAAAATGCCTACCATCCTCATAAACATCTTCAAATGCAATAACAACACAAAGAGCAAATCCAATTAACGAAATTTGTGACTCTCCGATGTAAAAAAATAATCAGTTTTTGGGAAGTAGAAGGTAGATATATTTGCTTCGTCTGCTTCCGAATGCGACTATTCAATTGATCAATTATCTAAAAAACTTCCATGATGGTAAATTGAAACTATGAAAGCAGTCCTCCCATCGTTAAACAAAAGAAGGAAATTTGTTGTTAAGGAGTATTTCTTTTCCTCTCTGCAAATTTGCCATCACTGAATCTGCCAGCAGTCCCAATACTTCCACACGTAAGGCAATTGAATGGTTACTAAAAATCCTGAAATTTGACAGCTGAAGCAATCTGGAATTTCACTTCCAGGAAAAAAAATGCTGAGTTGAGGTAATGCATCAAATACCTGCAACATACATAAAATTCATTCATTCTAGAGTGATGGATCCAACAAGATTTCTCTGCATAAATTTCTTTGCAACTATCATCTATACTATAAACGGTTCGTTTGTGAAATAAATATGTTTTTTCTCGAGTGTGGATGTCCTCATTTTGATTGTGTACTTAAACTGAGACCATAGCAACAAAGAATGAATTTAATTCGAGATAACAAACCCAATATTATGCAAGTGATCTTGAGTCCACCCAAAAGTTTTTGGTGCCTCCATTAAAGACTTCATCATCTCGAGTCTTCTCCATCAATTGAAAGAGATAAGCTTTCTTGAAGTAGAGAATTAAATTCAAAATCTGAGACACAAACCAATCATTGTTAATGAATATCCACTTAAATATGAATCAAGAAAACGTAGGGATTAAAAAAGAAAAGATAATTTGTGATACATATCATAAAACAGAGGGATTCCTTAAAGCAGAGCAGGGAAATCGAGGTCGTGCAAGGAAGTTATGTTTTCAGTGTAATCATGATCATGTTAATAACTAAACATGAACAAGAAGATGAAGCTACTTGAATTTATATTTGAATCTTCAAATCCATTGTCCAGCCCTAAATGATTGTTCTAATTTTGAACAACATAAATCGTTTTGTTATGAGTTCTGCGTAGTCATTTAGAAGAGTTTCTTTATTGGACATCATTGGAAAAACATTGATCTTTCTATAGTTGTATTTCATGGAATTTTTAGTCTAACAACCATAATTTAAGTGGAAAAGTTAGCAAATGAATGGTGCATTTGGTCGAATTTCAGCTTTATTCCAACTTATAATAACAAGGAATCAAACAGAGGACTAAATGATATGTACATCAGGATTAGTTTCTTGCAGTAGACAGATAAATGGTGAATATTCTTGCCTGGCATGCTTCCAATGCCAGACCAAAATAAACAGATTTGCAACCTGGAAGGAATTAAGTACAGTTTATCAAATAGCCTAAAATCGGACATCGGAAAAGAAGTTTCTGTTAAATTTGCAGACTAATGGTAGAAATAAACAAACTAGTGTTCTTAACAACATGGGATAATCATACAAAAATTAAGTAGAAAAAGTGGACTTACATAAAAGAGGCAAAGAACTTTGTTGTTTCATTGAGTGTTGACTAGCTCTCTGCAAATTCTCTTGGGTCTTGCTTTCGCTTATAATTCCAATTAGATTTCCGAAGTCAATCGTACCTTCAACAGCTCTCATGTGGTAGAAATAATGCTCAAGTACTCTGATTAATTCTCAAGTGATAATCCTATGTAGAATTAATTAAAAATTTTTAACGTATGCATTATAACCAAATGACAGAACTTACCTGAAGTTCATTTGTAGCTGTACAGAAAATTGAAGTCAAGCCCCAAGCAACGAAATATTTGAGAGATAAAGGAACTTTGTTGCTGAGGAGTGTTGATTTCCTCCTCGTCAGATTTTCCAACAGTAGTTGCGCTTGTGCTGGCCTCATCACGGAATTCGTTATGCAATTTCCTACACTCTTCTTCAGTTGGTGGCACCATATTTACAGTAAAGGCGTTGGGTTTTGTCTTAATGGGATGTGCATATACTGGACACACCCCGCAACATTTCACCTTTACTCCTTTTCCGTAGACAGGGGAGAAATCAAATGACAAAAATGTGTGGTGGTCTAAATTTCTTGGTAAACAAGGATCAAATCCAAAACAGACGTGATCCGAGTCAAAAATTGTGTGGTCGCCAGATGCCGTACCCCTAGGCTTGTGTAACCAGCATGTCCAACCAAATTTCTTGGTTTCAAAACGGTATCTACATACAACTCCAAGGTATCTACCAGCTTCAAAAACATGTTCAAATGCAATTACAACACAAAGAGCAAATCCAATAAAACTTCTGTTACAGCAAAGCTGTGGCAATTGAATAGTTATCGATGATCCTAAACTTTGATCGCTAAACCACTCGGGAATTCTACTTCCAGGAAAACAAATGTTGAAATCATGTGCAAAATCAGTATCCACCTGTAAATTAAAAATTATGAATTATGATATGATATAACGAAAAGAAAGATGTGTAGAGAGAGAATTACGTGCCTGTTCATAGAATTTTCTCAGAGATGCAGTTGC
Organism: Melia azedarach; assembly: GCA_028052125.1. Classification (NCBI taxonomy): domain Eukaryota; kingdom Viridiplantae; phylum Streptophyta; class Magnoliopsida; order Sapindales; family Meliaceae; genus Melia; species Melia azedarach. The sequence goes on from CM051396.1 coordinate 14,526,379, forward strand.
CATATGTTGAATCCTCAATTGTGAATCTGCCAAAACATTGTTTGTGCTTTCATTTAATTTCATGCAATTGGTGAATTCCAATGTGCTACTGTCTTGGAAGCCCTCGTCACGTTGTTTGAATAATTTATCCAGTATGGATGCATCTAATTCATCCAGAAGTGATGCAAGCTTTGGTAAAGCCTGGAGCCGCTTGCAATTAGTTGCTTGTAGATAATCTAGACCGACCGGAAGCTCTGGTAGTGATTGAAGCATATTGCAATTATTCAAGATAAGTTCACACAACTTAGACAGTTGCTTGATACTCGTGGGCAAACTTTCGAAGTTATTTCCCTCTAGATTTAGCCATCTCAATGAGGATAGACAGCCAATGTCCTCCGGTATTTCTTTCATATCACAGTAACCTATTGTCAGTTCTGTCATAGAAGAAAAAACTGATAATGGAGGCAATACAAAACCTCTGCATCCAGAAAAGTGAAGTCTTCCGATTTTGTTTAAATCTCTGATGAAGTATGGTATTTGAGTGATGGCGGATTTCTCTCCAAAGATGGCAAACAAAGATTTTAAATTTTGTAGGTTCTGTGGCAAACTATGAATTTCGGAGCAACCTTTCAAATCCAAATATTCAAGCCCTTCTATATTTTCAATTGAAGATGGCAGCTCCTTAATCGCCGTGGATTCTAATCTAATATGTCTTAAATGTTCCATTTTCTCCAATATCTCCGGAAAACTGTCAAACTTTGAGCACTGATTAAGCATAAGCGAAGAAAGAGATTTCAACTTACAAATGCTAGTTGGAAGAATCTTCAGCCTTGAGCAAGAGCTCAGATCCAGCACTTCAAGATCAGTTAGACACTCAACTGACTGGGGAACTTCTTTTATTGCTGTTTCGCCTAAGTATAGCTCCACTATTTTTCCTGAAATCTCTGGAAATTCTGTGAGATTAACACAGCTGGACAAATCAATAGTTATTGGAGATATAAAATGAATGTTGGGTGGAAAGCACACAAGATTGTTGCAGCCCTTTAAACGCAAGATCCCAAGGCTGTTGAAATTTTGAATGCACGAGGGAAGGCAAGACAACTTCACACAATTCACAAGATTTAATTTCTTAAGATTTGGAGTTTCTAAAGGGTCCGGAATTTTAGTGAGATATTCAGAGTGATGAAGATCAATATATTTTAACTTGTAAGCTTCCTGAAAAAAAAAAGTATAAATAATCATTCAAAATAAATTAGTACTAAAAATTTCACAATTAAATTTAAAATAAATATATATTTTATTGGGTAACATATAATACCTTTTTTCCTTCCCATAATTGTTCAACTTTAGTGTAAGGTAAACAAAGCTTGATAAGATTCTCTGGACTAAAATTCCTTGGCAATGTGTAACGAGGATATCCATGCCAATAGAGATATCTCAATTCATTGGAAAGATATTCAAGATCTTCGGAAAGATAAACTCTTGATCTCATATCCGACGCATCCAAATGCTCAGGCATATAAAATTTAAGCATTTTTAGATTAGTCATTTTTGCAAAGGCTCTAGAATCAAGATTTATATCTTTTATCTTCGACAAGTCTAGAAACATTCCTTTAACTGAATCCGTCCCCTAATAAACAAATAATAATAAATAAAAAATTGTTAAATATTTAAAAAAAATAATTATAAAATTATTTTTAAATACTGCAAGTAAAATTTACTGGATTAATTTTTTATTCAACATCTATATAAATTATAGAAGAAAATAAAATTTATTGGGCTTTCAATTACCTTATTTTTGTGTAGCACATGATATATATCGTTATGATCCCATAACCTACTACGCCTCCCTGGATCCTCTTCTGATTCTTGGCGAACAATTTCTCGACCCATTTCTTGTAATAAATCATGAATTTCTAATTTGCCGCATGATATTATTATAAGTGACTTATCAACTAGGACATCCAGTGCACAAGGCATAGAATAAAGGTTATCAAAAATTGATTTCACATAATCTTTATCATATCCCTTGAAAAAGCATGCAATGTCAAGAAAGATATTTTTCATTGTCCAACTCAGTTCATCATAGCTAGTCTTCAAAACTTTATAAATTTCAGGCTCAGAAATCAATTTTAGGTTGTCCAGTGTATTTTCCCAATCTTGTTTGCTTTTAGAACGAAAGAAAGAACCTAATACCTTAAGAGCTAGTGGATTGCCTTTTGCATACCATATTAAGCTTGTTGATAGCTTGAGAAGATCTGGAGGTCGATGATTTTGTTTAAAGGCAACATTACAAAGGTGCTCAAGAGCTTCATTGTAGTCTAATCCCTCAACCTGATATATGTGATCTACATTGTATTTATCAAGAACTTGTTTATCTCTAGTGGTTATAATGACTCTACTTCCCGGACCAAATTGATGAAGCCCTTCAATTAGATACTCTATTTGTCCAAATTTATTGACATCATCGAGAATAATGAAAACCTTCATACGTTGGAGTCTATCCATCATATATTGTGGTATGTTAGGACCTCCTAATACTAGAGTTTCTCCCAGTAAACAAAAAAGAACTTCTTTTTGCATTTGTTCTAATCCACCCTTTATTTCTGATTTTTCTCTAATATTAGCCATGAAACACTTGCCATCAAACTTATTAAAAACTTGCTTGAAAATAGCTTCAGCAAGAGTTGTTTTACCTATACCACTAGAGCCCCATATTCCTACAATTCGAAAATCTTGCAACCCAATACATAATAATGATTTAACTTTGTCAATTCTTGAGTTTATTCCAACTAAACCTTTAAAATCCGTGGAGATTGAGATATCATTCAATTTTTTTACAACATCCTTCATAATTACAGCTACAAGTTTTGCCTCAGGCCTGACAAATATGAAGTTGGAAAGAAAATGAGTCAAAATTAATGGATCTCATAAGAATCCAAAAAATGGATTTTTTTATTACTTAATAAAGGATGTAAATGATGTAAAGACGAAATAAGAGCTAATAACTAGGTTTACCTGATTTTAGTGGATTCGTATCCAGATAGATAAGATGCTTCTGTCAATGAATCCCTCCATTTCTGAACCTTTTCTGGCATCTTCTTGAAACATTTTTCATGCTCAATGAAAGCTTTTCCATAACTTCCAGTTTGCTTCCGTACTTCGGATGGATGAACATGGTAGAAAATAGGTATAACAATTTGGCCATTTAATTTCTTGCATTCAAGAATCTTAACAACTTCGTCCAAACACCATGTGGAAGAAGCATAATTTTTTGAGAAAATAATTATTGAAATTTGTGATCCTTGAATTGCATTCAAAAGAGTAGGAGAAAGCTCTTCTCCTCTCTTAAGATTTTCATCAATGAAAGTCTTTACCTTTTTTTGACACAAGTCATAAAAGAGATGGCTAGTAAAAGTTTCACGGGTATCCTCCCCTCTGAAATTGAGGAAGACCTCATAATTGCAAGGAAAAGAAGATGAAGCCATGATAGAAAGAGATAGAGAGATGATTGAGAGTAGATAGAAAATAAGAGTAAAGTATGTAAACGATGAAGATGGAGCTTTAATTATTCTTCTAACCAGACTATAATTTCCTTCACTTCTTCTGCTGCTGTCTTTTTCTTCCGTGTTTCGCTGAAACTTCTGTAACCTTTCTTCTCTATTTTTAAATAGTACGTATTTTAAATTTCAAAAGAAATTACTAAGGCATATGGGTCCATGTTGTTATACACATATTGTAAGACTAAAGTGTGTACTTCCTCACCTGATTTTCTTACTGTATGCATGTGCTCTCATTTGATACATAATTTAATTCTGTCGAGGAGTCTTAATTCATTTCTTCAATTTTCTTTGGTTCGTCTGGAAACAAGTCAGTTTCTCTGACATTGAAATGACAATTCTTTCAACCACCACTACTACATAATTTCCATTCTTTTCAAACATGTGGCCGACAACTTATTGTAACAGACATGTGCTTGAGAATCTTTTACTAAACATAACTCCAACACTCTGTTGGTCAAAATTGGCTTCTTTAGGAGCCAGCTTTATTTGACCAAAACAATTGTTAAAGGTTTGCATAGTTGGCGCAAAGAAATTAAAAAAGAAAAGGAGCTGCACAGTAAGATCAAAGAAATTATTAATTGATGCAGTAAAATTTGAAAATAGGAGACTGAGGGTGCTATAAATAGCAAGCTCCTCTCTTCATCATTCCAAGTAAGCAAATACTCAATTCATTTTGAGAGTCTTAAAGAAATATAAAGTTTTCTAGGTATTTTGTTCTAAATTCTTCTTTTATTCTTGTGATTAGAATAATTTGAGTAAAAATATTTGTATGAGAGTAGTCTTGTAAGTAGATGTATTTAAAATTTGAGTTTTGAGATAAAAATTATATAATTGTATAAATTTATTATACAATGAATTTATGTAATTGTGTAATATTAAAGGAAAAATATGTTTTTATATATATAGTATTTATTAAATGTAATCTTTATTATTTTTTTAAGAACAATACATTTTGTAGTATTATTTTACAATGCACCCTAGCAGTCTATTTCTACTTTTTACTAATATTATTTTATTCAATTTTGTAATAATTGTTGCCTTGGAATATTAATTAACACGCAGCAACGCAACAATTTATATGCATAGTTGAATAGAGTGTCTTGGCAACTGCAATTAATTCTTATTGGTTCTCTAATTTGCAAAAGAAATAGCAGCATATAAAATAATGATATTATAATAAAAATATTAAAAATTATATTAAAATAATATCATTCTCATAAAGGGAAATTAACACATACCCCCTCTAAGGTTTGACTTTTTAACACTTAGAGATAATATTTAGAGAAAGAAACACATACCTCCCCTCTGACCGTCTAGTACTGTTAGTCAACAGTTTGTATCAAGGGTAATTTAGTAAAGCTACAAACAACTTTACTCCTTTTTATTTCCATATCTTTCTTAGAAAAATTGAATTTCCTATAAAATCGGAATTAGAGAGTTAGAGACTTCGGCCTCTGTAATGGCAGTCGAAGAATTGGTGAATTCCGTTAAAGCTTACAGAAAAGTTACTCTTGCTTTCCAACTCGCACAGCAAGTTCTCGTTCCTCCGCATTCGCAGTCTCCATTCTCTACTCAAAATCCTCCGATTTGCTGCCCAATCGGACTTCACGATCAATTTCTTTTGTCACTTATAATCTCTTCCAGATCTTCAAGTTGTTCCAGTTTTATTTCAACATTCATTTAAAGAAGAATCAATTGAAGAGAGAATATTTAGTGTGCAACCTATGAAGATAACTATTCCAACAGATTTGAAAACACCAAAAATCACCAAAAAAAAAAAATTGATCAGCTCTTCACTTGATTTTTCTCTCTCATACAAGAATGGCGCAAGAATGGTGCTTTTGCCGTTGTTCTCTTCTTTGCGGCATTTTTGTTGGTGACAATTGTGACACCAAAGCAACTCAATCTGGCGCCCTCGTCGAGCATGGATGTTGATGCTACGTTTCTGATGACTATTTCCCTTAGCTTTGTTTTCTCTTCATTGCTCTTCTCTGTCATTGCTTTACTAATGTAGTAGAAGGCTTTGGGAAATACATTGAGATTTATATATTTCTTATTTTTTAATTATTCTTTATAGGTGATTTTATGGTGTTAGTGTGAGTTAGCTGTGAACATGTATTAGTTATTTTTAATTGTTTTTCTCCCTAATGTTTGGATGCTTTAACTTCAATAATGCTGGATTCATCAACCAATCAATTAGATTTTGAGGCATGTGATGTTATTGAGGAAGTTGCATAGCTTATAAGAGACAAGCAAGTAGATGAAAATCCCAGGTTGAAATGCGGATAATTCATATTGTTATTCATTGGGCATATATAAAAGGAAGGCAAACAGTGGATTATGATTAAAAAAATTAGGATTTTTTTTTCAATCGGAATAAATTTAAAATGTTGATAGGTACTTGAAAATGAGTTGCGAAGAATGCTTGAAAATAATCTTAACAATCTCTATGGAAGCTTGATTATTGTTGGTGGGAGTAAAATAATCCTGTTTTAAAGTATTAAAAATGAAGGATAATTAAGTATTTTTATTAAAATTGGATGGAGGTGGATGACTTTAGGGGAGGTATGTGTTTCTTTAGGGGAGGTGGATGACCAAACCTCAGGGGAGGTATGTGTTAATTCCCCTTCTCATAAATATTATATAAGATATTTTTAAAAACTGTTATCAGAATGTTTACTGAAAATTCTGAACTCTGATAGCTGCAGCAATAAGGAACTGCAATTCCGGTACATCAAATACCTGAGACATATATAAAAATCATTAATTCTGGGGTGATGAATACAAAAGGATTTCTCTGTATTTACATTACTTGTAGTTCATAAATACATATAATATCAACGAATCAAACAGAGGACTTAATCACGTGGGAAGTAACATTACATACACCAGGATCGATTTCTTGCGGTAAACAATTATATTGTGAATATTCTTGCCTGGAATGTTTCCTATGCCAGACCAAAATAAACAGATTTGTAAAATATAGTTGTTACTGAGAAAAGCATGCAGAAAGTTCACTTTCAAGATGAGGATAACAGAGCATTAAATGCCAATTTCCCCAATGTAACACAATTTGCAATAATTGTGAAGAATATTTGTTGAAAAGATATTATTAACGCAGGTGAGATAAAAGCACCTTGTCGAACGCCAAATCTCGTTCGGTTCTTTGATGAAGTGAGTTAGATAAACGTTCTAATGAACGAGATTAAATATTGTTCTAACCCTAACGAGATTAGATATTGTTCTAACTCTAACGGTTCGAAAAAAAAGTGTTAAGATAATAATTCCATGGGGGACAAAATCAAAGAGGAATATTTTATTTAATGAAAGATTGTTTCAAACAATAACATAGGCTCTCTATATATAATAGAGGAAACTTAGTGTTACAAGTTAACTCAAATAAGGAAATATAACTCCTACATAAATTAGAAAACTAGGAATTAAATAACAAATTAAATTGGTAACAATAAAAGACTTTCTAAACTAATTAAATTCTAAAATTGACATCAGATTCCCCCTCTCTTAAAGAAAACTTGTCCTCGAGTTTTATCTAGTGGATGAAATTTGTAATGCAACAATAATTCATCTTGTGACTTATAGGATTAACTTTTCTCGGCAAACTTTCTTGAAATTCAAAAGAACCCAATTTTTTCCCTTTTCTTGTACTTGTTTGTAGTTTTTTTTAAATATGCATACTTGTAATAACAAACCACTTTCATGCTTCTCATAACTCTTTTCATATCTCATTCGATGTACTCATCAACTAAATTTGTCTTGGCAATCAAATCTTCCTTAAGGATAATTATTTTGTCTTTGATATAAATAGGTAGAACCATGTCAATGATAGGTCGGTTATTTTCAACTTTGTGCACATTTTTGGTAACAATAAAAAACTTCCTAAACTAATTAAATTCTAAAATTGTCCTACATCATTGACTTTAAACAAATACATTAGAAGGGCAAAGAACTTTGTACATACTAAATGACCGAACTTACCTGAAGTTCATTTGTAGCTCTAGAGACAACTGAAGTCAAGTCCCAAGCAACAAAATATTTGTGAAACAAAGGAGCTTTGTTGCTGAGGTGCGTTGATTTCCTCCTCACCAGATATTCCAATAGTAATTGCTCTTGTGCTGGCCACATCGTGGAATTCATTATGCAATTTCTTACATTCTTCTTCAGTTGGTGGCACCATATTTATAGTAAAAGTGTTCGGTTTTGTTTCAATGGGATGTGCATGTACTGGACACACCGCGCAACATTTTCACCTTTAGCCCTCTTTGGTCGAGAGAAAAAAAATCAAATGAGAAAGATGTATGGTGGTCTAAATCAGGTAAACAAGGATCAAATCCAAGACAGACATGATCCGAATAAAAATTTATGTAATTCTGAGGTGCCATACTCCAAGGCTCGCATTGTAACCGAAATGTCCAACCATATTTCTTTTGAAAATTGTATCTACATGCAACATAGACCGTAGGATGCTTAAGAACATCTTCAAATGCGAGAACAACACAAAGAGCAAATCAAATGAAGCTTCTGTTACGACAAAGCTGTGGCGGTTAAATAGTTATTGAAGATCCTAAACTTTGATTGCTGAACCACTCAGGAATTATATTTTCAGGAAAACACATGTTGAAACCATGTCGAAAATTAGTGTTTCCCTATAATTTAAAAATCATGAATTAAATTTGATATAACCAGAAGAAAGAAGTATAGAGAAAGAGAAATATGTACCTCTTCGTCCAATTTTCTCAGAAGTGCAGTTGCCATATGTTGAATCCTCAATTGTGAATCTGCCAAAATGTTGTTTTTGTTTTCATTTAATTTCATGCAATTAGTGAATTCTAAGATGTTACATCTTCTGAAGCCCTGGTCCCGTTGTTTGAATAATTTATCCAGTATGGATGCGTTTGATTCATCAAGACGCGATGGAAGCTCTGGTAATGACTGCAGCCTCTTGCAATTCATTGCTTGTAGATAATATAGACCCGCTGGAAGGTCTGATAATGATTGAAGCATATTGTAATTGCTCAAGAGAAGTCGATCCAGCTTAGACAGTTACTTGATACTTCTAGGCAAACTTTCAAAGTTATTTCCCTCTAGATATAAAATCTCCAACGAGGATAGACAGCCAATATCCTGTGGTATTTCTTTCATATCACAATAATCTACTGTAAGTCTTGTCAGAGAAGAAAAACCTGATAATGGAGGCAATACTAAACCTCTGCATTTAGGAAAAAATCTTTCAATTTTGTTTAAATCTCTGATAAAGTATGGTATTTGAGTGATAGCCGATGTCATTCCATAGATTTCAATTGATGATTTTAAATTCCGCAAATTATCTGGCAAACTGTGAATTTCAATGCAACCTCTCCAATCCAAACGTGCAAGTCCTTCTACATTTTCAATTGAAAAGGGCAGCTCCTTAATCGTTGTAAATTCTAATCCAATATAACTTAAAAGTTCCATTTTCTCCAAGATCTCTGGAAAACTTTCAAGCTTTGAGCATCCACTAAGTTCAAGGTCATTAAGAGACTGCAATTTACAAATGCTAGTTGGAAGAATCTTCAGCCTTCTACAACTGCTCAAATCAAAATGTTCAAGATCAGTTAGACTTAACAGATGGAGGAACTTATTGTTGTCCAGCATAACGGTAGCTTCATTATTTTTCCTGAAATCTCTGAAAATTCTGTGAGATTAACCTTCTAGTCTAGGAAAACTAAAACAATTATTAAACTTTGATATTTCCCATAATGAACTCAGTGGAAGCATACCCAAAGAAATTTTCAACATAACGTCTGTGTCAATTGGATTTAATCATAACAACAATCATTTGGTCGGATCCATACCTCCAAATATCGGTGATTTGACAGTTGTATCAGAAATTGATGTGTCTGATAATAGTTTGTCGGGTGAAATTCCCAGAGAACTTGGTCTTTGTTCTAGTCTTCAAGGCCTTTATATGCACCGAAACTTCTTCCATGGATCCATTCCTCAATTCCTGAGTTCCTTGAGAGGTATTCAATATGTTGGTCTTTCTCACAACAATTTATCTGGCCAAATTCAACAATTCCTGGAGACTCTTTCCTTGCGGGGACTAGATTTATCTTTCAATAGTTTAGAGGGTCGAGTACCAACAAAAGGAATTTTTGCAAATGCAAGTTGGGCATTGGTTGCTGGAAATACTAGACTTTGTGGGGAAATAGCTGAATTTGGACTTCCAAATTGCACCACCAACAACCCCACCAAACAGAAAATCTCTCGAGTATCAAAGATATTAACCTCAATCGCAAGTGCCTTTTCGGGATTACTCTTGGTCTCTTTTATCATTTACTGTTGGCTCAGAAATAGAAGAGGAAAACAAAAGCAACCTTCTTCATCCACCTTGGAAAAAACACTCTTGAAAGTTTCTTACGAAAGTCTCTTTAAAGCAACTGATGGGTTTTCTTCAACAAACTTGCTTGGTGTGGGCAGTTTTGGCTCAGTGTATAAGGGAAACCTTGATCAAGATGGAACTGTTGTTGCGATCAAAGTACTTAATTTTAAGTTGTCTAAAATGTTTTGCCAATTTCGTTTACTCTTAGGATGCAGGAAGGAACCAAACACTTTAAGAGCTAGCGGATTGCCTTTTGCATATCATACTAGTCTCCTTGATAGCATGATAAGATCTGTAGGGAGATGGTTTTGTTTGAAGGTAAAATTACAAAAGTGTTCAAGAGCTTCATCATAGTCTAATTGCTCAACTTGGTATACATGATCCACATTGTATTTATTATGAATTTGTTTATCTCTTGTGATTATAATGACTCTACTTTCTTGACCAAATTGATGAAACTCTCCAACCAGATATTCTAATTGTCTAAATAAGAAGCTAATTTCATATTCTTTTACATTTTATTTACGTTTTCTCTGCGTTAAATTAATATCTAATGTGGAAAATTTATTTTTCAGTTGGTGGAAGTCTGATAAGTCAATAACGTGAAAACAACGGGATAAAGAAAAGCAGCCATAAATATATGGGTCCATATGTTTCTTCTTTACACGAAAGAAAAAGAAAATAAAGAATGAGATATTTGATAGTAAGATACCAAATCCATGTGGTCCACAAATGACTAAGAAGAGGAGACTGAAAGAATGAACAAGTAATCTTTTGTAGAGAAACATATAGTATATGCACACACCTTATTTATAAAGTAAACTTAAAAAATATACTATTATGAACTAATTGGACAAGTATGAAATTAGTATATATATTTTCCACATCAATCACTTTGTTGAGCAATTATATTTATTTTCACATAATTAGTGTTTAAAATGTATATGATTTAAAGTTACCTATTTAACTCTCAATTTATTAATTAAGTCATGCTCAAAATAAATATTTTCTTCTTTTCTCACTATATTAATTCGTATATTAAAAAATATAGAGCTCAAAATATATACCAAAACAATTTATTTTGAGTACTTCACTGATATTAAATGAAAATTAAATAATATTTTAAATTATTGTAACTAAAATACATATGGAATAATATTTTGAAAAACCGTAAAACCTTATTTATTTTCAAAAGAAATGTTAAAACACGTACGTCCATACTGCTGGGATTGATGCAATGATAAAAGAAGAAATCTTTAGTTATAAAGCAGCATAGGTTCAATGCATAGGTTCATATATATATTTCTTCTTCACACGAAAGAAAAAGAAAATAAAGAATGTAAAAGGAGGAACTTAAGTGTCAAACACTCCAGTACGCAACCAAAATTCACATTAAGCCACGGTAAGGAATTGTATGGAAAAGTTAAATAAAGTAATTAGTCATGTCCTTGTTTTCGTAGTTAAGTCTAGACTTGCACACTGTCTTTGAAATTTAGTTGAACCTTAGAACAAGTTTAGTTGATGCATGCACCATCGTTCCATCAACCTCTAATAATAGCACATATCAAGAAATAGAAGGGCTATGACCAATCACTTGACACTATTGATTAGAAGAATTGGAGTCCACCAGAAAATAGAAGCTTGAAAATAACAAATTGGAAAATAACTTACGTCAATATCAAGAGTCGACCAAGAATAAACAGCAATAATTCTAAGTCTATCATTAATAGGTTCGATCACATTTGTTGTGATCGCAATAATTAAATGTGAAATACTGAATATGCTAACAATACGTTATTTATACGCCAATCTTGTCATGTCATGAACCTTGAACACATTTAGTTGATGCATGCATCATCGTTTGATCACCCAATAATAATAGCACATACCAAGAAATATGCGCTGATTAATCCATTTGTTGATGTGCCAAATTCGGGTTATTTGACTTGAAACATTAAAAGTTGATCATATCATCATATTTTCAAGGCAAAGTTTTTAATCGGTGTATTTAGAAAAAAAAATGCATTAAAGTTCATCTAATAAGTTATAAAGTAACTGGTATCGACAACATAAAACAGATTACAAGTGTTTGATTAATCAGACTAATAAAATATTATAAAAAATAATTAATATTAATTTACTTATTTTTAAAAAGATTTTATTGTGTACATATTTTTATAAGGAACAGACTAATAGTCTCCTTCTTTTACAAATATATTCATAATTATTTGTAAAATTGTTAGAATTGTACACTTTTAATAATTAAAATTGAATCTGATATATATATATGAGTGTAAAAATATATGTAAAAATATGAAATTACTTATCTTGTCCTATTTTTATATACATAGTCATAATTTTTATTATATTTTTATTTATTAACTATTGATGATAAGGTTATATTTACTTGTATAAATTGTAAAAGTTTAAATAAGTAGAGAATTTAATTTTGGTCTAAAAAGTTGATATACTTGATCTAGATCAAATTGATATGTTAAAAGAAAAATCAGTTAATTGTTTAACCATTTTTACTACAAAATTTGGTATAAATTAGGATCTTTTTATTTGAACTTAGCTAATCTTTGAAGAATGCTTTAATATATGTATTATTTTTTTTATTAGTATATATATATATATATAATCAAAATTATCTTATCTTTTATATTCTTATTCATTAATTACCAGCAAAAATTCTTATATATATTCAAATAAAAGCTTGATCAGAAGAATATCTCAGTTTACTAAGTATATATAAATATACCGATTTGGTCAACAAACTTAAATCAAAGGGAGATCAAATCAAAAAGAAAAAGCATGTGCTGAAACCGTAGAGTTGGGTCATAATCATCCCAACCGTAAGACATTTCCTTATTGTTCAGTTACAACCGTAAGATCTTTTTTCTGATAAATTAATATCTTTTTTTATTTTGTACATTCTGGAAGATCAGCTTATTGATTTTTATTTTTCATATTAATAACTTAAATTTTTTGTATTAATTCGTTGTATTTTTATTTAAATGACGGAAATTGAATTAGACTGTGAGGAAAAAATAGTTAAATTAAGTTATCCATTAAATAATTTTTTAATACAAAAGAAAAAATTATGTTTAAGAAATTAATTTCATATTCTTTCATATTTAATTTACGTTTTCTCTGAGTCAAATTAATTTGTAATACGTCAATAATGTGAAAGCAACATGACTTGCACACTGTCTTTGAAATTTAGACCTCTCACTTTTTTCCACAAGTACTACTATATATACTGAAAAGGCTAGCTGTCCAAGATACAAAAAGCAAGTTTTAGGAAATTGCCTTCTCAGTTTTAAGATATGAGGACAAGGATTTGCTACTTGGCTAACTTTCCCTCCATCTTTCTTTTTTGCATCACACTATTGCAAGCTGCAATTTTTGCTTCTTCCGCCAATGCCTTTAAGGAGAGAGATCGTGTTGCCTTGCTTGCTTTCAAGTCAATGATTAGTCATGACCCTGAAGGAATGCTGAACTCGTGGAATGATTCTCATCATTTCTGTAAATGGGAGGGCATCACATGTGGCCGCAGACACAGAAGAGTCACCATCTTAGACCTACATTCAAGAGCCTTGGTTGGTTCATTGTCTCCTCACCTTGGCAACCTCAGCTTCCTACGAGAGATGGATCTTGATAACAACAGTATCCGAGGCGAAATCCCTCATGAATTGGGCCGTCTGTTCAGGTTAGAAGTTCTATATCTGTCCAATAACTCCCTTGTGGGAAAAATTCCTGCCAATTTGTCTTATTGCTCCAGGCTCACAGCCTTATCGTTAGAAGGCAACAACCTGGTAGGAAATATTCCGACGGACTTTGTCTCCCTTTACAATCTCAAAAGATTAGCTTTACATGAGAACAATTTGACAGGAGGCATTCCATCTTTTATTGGGAATCTAACCTCCTTAGATACATTATCTTTAGCATACAATGCTTTAGGAGGTAATATTCCAGATTCGTTGAATCTACTGAAACAGTTAGAATTCCTTCGGCTTGCCTCAAACAATCTCTACGGTACAATCCCTCTCTCCCTATACAACCTTTCCTCTCTCACTGTCTTTTCTTTATCTCAAAATCAACTTCATGGAAGTCTTCCACCAAGTTTAGGTCTTACTCTTCCTAATCTCAAAATTTTCCAAATTTCAGAAAACTTCTTTGGTGGATCCATTCCAATTTCTTTATCAAATGCTTCTAAACTCGAATGGATTGAAATGTTTGGTAATAGTTTTTCCGGAAAACTGTCTGTTGATTTCAGAGGCATGAAGCATCTTTCAATCCTAAATGTAGCCTCAAATAATTTAGGAAGTGGCGAAGATGATGAGTTGAGATTTATTAATTCTTTGGTGAACTGTAGCAACTTGGATACTTTTGCCATCGATGAAAACCTATTCACCGGAGCATTACCTCAATCAATTGTTAATCTCACTTCCCAACTCCGTAATTTAATCATTGGATCTAACAAAATTTATGGAAGCATACCTTCAGGGATAAGTAATATTGTTAAGTTAGAATTTTTAGTTATGGGCGATAGCCTAATTACTGGAAAAATTCCAATGGAAATTGGAAAGTTTCAGAATTTAAGAGAGTTGTATCTTGCTCGAAGCAAGCTCTCGGGGGAAATTCCTTCCTACCTGGGAAACCTATCAGCCCTAGAAAATTTTGCCTTGGCTGATAACAACTTATCAGGAGCAATACCTTCTAGTCTAGGAAAACTAAAACAATTATTAAACTTTGATATTTCCCTAAATGAACTCAGTGGAAGCATACCTAAAGAAATTTTCAACATAACGTCTTTGTCAATTGAATTTGATCTTCACAAAAATCATTTGGTCGGATCCATACCTCCAAATATTGGTGATTTGATAGGTACATCGTACATTGATGTGTCTGAGAATAGCTTGTCAGGTGAAATTCCCAAAGAACTTGGTCTCTGTTCTAGTCTTAAAGTCCTTTATATGAACAGAAACTTCTTCAATGGATCCATTCCTCAATCCCTGAGTTCCTTAAGAGGTATTCAGTATATTGATCTTTCTCAGAACAATTTATCTGGCGAAATTCCACAATTCCTCCAGACTTTGTCCTTGCAGCAACTAAATTTATCTTTCAACAATTTGGAGGGTCAAGTACCAACAAAAGGAATTTTTGCAAATGCAAGTGGGGCATTGGTTGCTGGAAATACTAGACTTTGTGGGGGCATAGCTGAATTTGGACTTCCAAATTGCACCACCAACAACCCCACCAAACAGAAGATCTCTCGAGTATCAAAGATACTAATCTCAACCGCAAGTGCCTTTTTGGGATTACTCTTGGTCTCTTTTATCATTTACTGTTGGCTCAGAAATAGAAGAGGAAAACAAAAGCAACCTTCTTCATCCACCTTGGAAAAAACACTCTTGAAAGTTTCTTATGAAAGTCTCTTTAAAGCAACTGATGGGTTTTCTTCAACAAACTTGCTTGGTGTGGGCAGTTTTGGCTCAGTGTATAAGGGAAACCTTGATCAAGATGGAACTATTGTTGCGATCAAAGTACTTAACCTTCAACGACGAGGAGCTTTGAAGAGTTTCATGGCAGAATGTAAGGCACTGAGAAATATCCGTCACAGAAATCTTGTCAAGATCATAACATCTTGCTCAAGCATTGATTTTCAGGGTAATGACTTCAAAGCTCTAGTTTATGAGTACATGCCAAATGAGAGTCTCGAGAAGTGGCTGCATCCTGCTTTAGAAACAAAAAATGAGGAAGTTGAAGTTCAAAAGCTTTCTCTTCTTCAGAGAATTAGCATTGGAATTGATGTGGCATCTGCAATAGATTATCTCCATCACCACTGTGAAGAACCCATCCTTCATTGCGATCTGAAGCCAAGCAATGTCCTTCTAGACAATGACATGACTGCACATGTTGGTGATTTTGGGCTAGTGAGGTTTCAACCAGAAATCTCAAATTCAAATACAAGCAGCTCTGTCGGAGTAAGAGGAACAACTGGGTATGCAGCCCCAGGTAACCAAAATTAAGATATTTTATACATTTTCCATTATTTAATGGTAAATCAATTTGGTTTCCAAAAATTTGTTCATATAAATTTTGTGTATGATAGAGTATGGTCTGGGAAGTGAAGTGTCTACACATGGAGATGTCTACAGTTACGGGATACTGTTGCTAGAAATAGTGACAAGAAGAAAACCCACAGATCCAATGTTTGAAGGAGACTTGAATCTTCATAACTTGGCCAGAACAGCCTTACCTGATCGGATTATGGACATTGTGGATCCAGCTCTTCTAAATGATGATGAAGAGGTGAGCACCATTAATCATAGGTTGAGGCAAACAAGAAACAATAACATAATGGGATGCCTCATATCTTTGGTAAGGATTGGAGTTGCATGTTCAATGGAATCACCACAAGATCGTATAAATGTAACCAATGCTCTCTATGAATTGCAATCCGTCAGGAAACTCCTTGAACAGACAAGAGTGTAATCCACGAAAGAGGTATATTCTTTCACCTTTTGTTTTTACACTTAATCCTTTTACCAATCATAGGGAAATGTGCGATTTGAGAAGTAGAAAAAAAAAATGTGATCTTAGACAAAGGAAGTTGATAATCAAATGACAAGGAGTAACTCTTGGGTATTTTATGATTTCAGTTACGTTGTATTCGATGTCTTTCAGATAAAAGTTTTGGGATTTTTCTATTGAGTAATAATTATTGTTAGAAATTTTTGGGTTATTTAAATTCAAAATCTTCCGGTTTATCCTTCCACTTTCAAGAGAGGTGAATAACCCACAAAAGGAAAGATAAAAATATTATGGAATAAATTGGTTTCTTCCAGCTAATGAATCACAATGCCTATTTATATTAGTATATATTTTAATCCTAAAAGGATAAAAATTCCTTATAGACAAGGAATTTAAATAATACTAAAATAACA
Source organism: Melia azedarach (assembly GCA_028052125.1). Taxonomy (NCBI): domain Eukaryota; kingdom Viridiplantae; phylum Streptophyta; class Magnoliopsida; order Sapindales; family Meliaceae; genus Melia; species Melia azedarach. Next base: position 14,543,253 of record CM051396.1, read on the forward strand.
AACTAGATTCATACTTAAATAATAAAATTAAATAAGAATTTTAATTAAAATAATAAATCATAATAATACTAAAACTAAACTTTCTAATTTATTTTGCTCTTGTATTTTCTCCTGCATTAGTTCTCCTTCCCTTCGAAGTAAACTCGTTCTCGAGTTTTGCAGAAAACCAAAAGAATTTTGGAGGACGAAACTTGTAATAAAAGGACTCTTCAATCAATGCAAGAAACTTGAAATATTTGTTATAATCCAATTTTCTTATGACTTGTTTGCAGTTTTGATCCTCCTTGTAACTTGAAAACAAGAAAACTTCTTCTTCTTGTTTTTGTTTGAGGATTTACGAGGAGTTTGATTTTGACATGAAAGAACCATCTTAAAATTTTTTTGGTCAATTGTCAGATCTTGCTCAATTTGAATTCCAATTGTTTCCATTTTCTCAACTTGAGTATCTTCAAGAATAACTTTGTCTTCCTTCATTTGAATAGGTAAAACCATGTCAATCATCTTGTCTTCGAAAATAACTTGTTCAACTTTAACTTTAATTCGCAAAACATCTTCAAGAATAGATTGTTCAATATTCGTATCTTCTTCCAGAACGGATTGTTCAATATTGGTGTCTTCTTTAATTTCTTTGGAATCTTCTTATATAATATTTACCTCATCAATGGAAGCAACTTTTTCTTCCACAATAGAGTTATGTTGTTGACACAACGGATGACTCTTTTTTGTAGCTTGATGTCAACCTTGGTATTTTCTCTTTTAATCAGTAACTCAACTCGTGAAGCTATTTTAACTGTAGTATAAAAATCATTGATGGATTCAAAAGAAATGTTGCGTGTAAATTTAACGAATGTAAGTGCACGTCGTCGCAATCAAGTAATTAAAAAAGTGGATCCCATTACAAATTAGTATTTCCTAAATATTTTTCTTAAAAATTTTGAAGCTAAATTCAAATAGAATTACTTGTAATAGTATTTGATCCACTGGATAAATATCAAAACATATAGGTCATGTTTGGTATACCACATTGGTCTGTATAAAAATAGAGGTCTGCATTAAAAATAATTAACCCTGTGTTTGACAACCAAAATTCAAGTGACTATACTATATATAAATTAAAAAAAATACAGACTAATTTGGATTCAAGTAACCCGTCGAAGGGTAGGGTCATCTCTGCACTATATACTTTTGAAGGAAAAAATTATAAATTATTATTATTTTTATTTTATCATCACAAAATAAAATTACAAAAGCTGAATTAGATAAAAGCCCACTCGTCAACCTTCCTTCGCCTTGGCCCTTAGCCGTCATCATCCTACCCCGCCACCGTCATCCTTATGCCTCTACAGTCATCATCCTCACGCTCTTGTTGTCATTGTCAATCTCCCTTGGCCGTCGTCATCATCCTCCCTCTGCCTTCGTTCCCTGCAATTGTCATCCTCACGTCCTCTCCATCGTTGTCAACCTCCTTTCACCACCGTTATCACCCTCCTTATGCCTTCGATTTCTGCCATCATCAAGCTCACGCCCCCGGCGTCCCTTCAACCTCCCTTCGCCATCATCATCATCCTCCCCCGGCCTTCGTTGTCAGCCTCCCTTTGCTGTTGTCGTCATCTTCATGCTCCCACTGTTGTCAACTTCCCTCCGGCTTCGTCATCAACTTCCCTCTGTTGTCGTCTTTCAAAGACATTGCTCAAATGTAGAATAATATTAAATAATAAAAAATAAATAATAACTTTTTTATATTTTAAAAGTTAAAATAGTCTATTAACTACACCAAACATAGTATTGGATTTAATTTTGATACATACAGTACAATACAATGCAATACAGTTTAATTCATATTTTTGAGTACAGTACAATACGATTCACCAAACATGCCCATATAGTACTGTACATGCTGGTGATTCCTCGGTGAAAATGGAAGGGACAATGACCAATCACTTGGTAATATTGATTAGAAGAATTTGAATCCACCAGAAAGTAGAAACTTAAAACGGAACATATTGGAAAATAACTTACGACAATATGAAAAGTCAACCAGGAATAAATAGCAATAATTCTAAGGGCCCGTTTAGCAGTGTTAAATAGGACGCGTAGGACCATTTTTGAATTAACACTTCATGAGATACATTATATTTATTAGTATTAAATATATTAAATATATTAAGTATAAAAATATGACCAATATATAAATATTTATTATGTCTCCGTTAAATTTTATATAGCAGTTAATTTAAAAATATATATAAAAAAACTTATTTTATAATTTTTATTTTTTTTTAAAATTTTTATTTTTATTAAAAAATACTAATATGTAAATATTAATTTTAGATATTATTTAATTTAAAAAGTTATTAATTTTATATATTATTTAATTTTTAAAAACGTTGTAATGTCTATTTTAATAATTTGTTAATATCAAAATATTTTCTTAATTACAAACTCAAACACCTAATTAAGCCTAAAAATATAATATAAATATTTTTAATATTGTTAGTTAAATAGTAACTGCTTTTCTAAACTTGCTAAAATAAAATTTGCTAGAGTATAAACGTCAAGCACATGTTTTTAACATGGAAATATTAAAAGTGATATGCAAAATTGTTAATGTGCCAAATTCGGCTTATTTTGACTTAAAATATTAAAAGTTGATCGTATCATCATATTGTTAGTGTTAAGTTGTACTTGAAAGAAAAAAATGCATTGAAGTTAGTCTAACAAATAATAAAGTAATTGGTATCGAAAATGTAAAACAGATCATGAAAGTTTATTAAAAAAATTTCTTTTTGATTGGTAAGAGGTAGAATCACAAGTCTTCAATTAGTAAATCCTTTCTTAATAAAATATCTTAATAAGATTTAAGAATTCCAAATAACCTGAGTTACTCTAGTATCTATCTAGATACACCAAACTAAAATAAACAAATATAAGATATTTAATAAAAAAGATAAAAGAAAAAGAATGTATTAGAATTAATTGTTCTAAAGAAATGGAAAAACCATTTTGAATAAGAGTTTGTAGGTTAAACTACATATATTTTTTCCCCTAATCTTACTTTCAAAGCACAACATAACTACACAACCCAATCGAAAACCTAAGTCGTGAATATCCATATCAAAGTAACAATTATTACATATAGCTATGGTGTATCAGCACATATCACACTAGCTTTAGTGCTATCTATCACAAACTTTGAATGAGATTTATCCCAGCAGGTTGAAAGGAAGACTTCTAGATTCTTAAGTGCCAAACACTGTTGATTTTGGTGGAAACCAACTCGAATACGCAAACAAATTTATTCACCTTAAGACACGATAAGGAATTCTATGGAAAAGTTAAATAAAGTAATTAGTCAAGTCCCTTTGATAATTAAGTCTAGACTAGCACTATGCCTTGGAAATTTAGACCTCTTACTTTTTTCCACAAGTACTACTATATATACTAATATCTCAATAATGTGAAAGCAACCAGACAGAGGAAAGCAGGAATAAATACATGGGTTCATATGTTTGTCCTTTATACGAAAGAAAAAGAAATTAAAGAATGAAACTTTTATGGTAAGACATCGAAATCCACGTGGTCCACAAACGACTAAGAAGAGGAGACTAAAAGAATGAACAAATAATCTTTTGTAGAGAAATATATAGTATATATACACACACCTTATTTATAAAATAAACTTAAAAAATTATACTATTATGAACTAATTGGACAAGTATGAAATTAGTATTTATTATTTGTGACTTATGATGAGATGGTTCTTTTGGACACTGTGCATAAGAGGAGGCTATCCACCTCTCACTCTATTACTATTATTCAAATTTATTGTTCTAAACTACTCCAGCTACACTCAGAGGACAACTGCTCTCCCTCTAATTAAGTTATCAAGGTTAGTCCATTGAATTCTAAATTTTTTGTATCTTTGGGCAAGAGGGTAGAATTTGTCTCTTTGGTTAACTATTTTCCTCTCTCTTTAATTTCCCTCACCATTACTGATGCTGTCTCTTTCTTTAGTGTTTCCTGGAAATTTTTTAAGTCAAAGTAAAAAAAGGTAATATAATAATGTGAAATGTCAGAAATTCAACAATAATGTAGCAAAGCAGAGGCATTTGGTCCACCAATAAGCCACTACTGAACGACTTCCAATAGATAATGAAATAATTAAATAATATCGTTTAACAAGTAATGATTTCAGTTTAATGCAAATTTTGATTTTTTAAAAGTATTATATATACAATTTATATTAAAAATCTAAAGAAAATTAGGAGTTCAGTTTGATACTGCTTAGATATCTGCACGTAATTTAATTAATGTCTACTCTCAGCACAGAAAATAATTTATTCACACTTTAATATGATAGATCCTATTTATAATAAGTAATAGCCATATATATAGTGGAGATCACATATAAAATAGGAACAAATCTTGTAGATGCTATCAAGGTTAGGCTAGAAGGCATGCCTTCTCATTTGAGAAGTCTCCTGACCACTCAGACTAACCTAAATAGTTATACAAATCATACCTAAGTGGTTATGCAAATTACGATGTTGGATACTTCATTTATGAGAAAAATATAATATAAAGCAAATTTATCTCCATGAACTGTACTCAGAAGAATTTCTCATTTGAATATTGTTGATTGTGTATAAATTCTACACCATATAGAAAAGAAAGTAATTTCAAATACAAATATTAGCTGGTTGATTCAATTTTTATCAAATGCTTCTAAACTCGAAATGATTGAAATGGACGCTAATAGTTTTTCTGGAAAGCTGTCAATTGATTTTAGAGCCATGACGCATCTTTCATTCCTAAATGTAGGCTTAAATAATTTAGGAAGTGGTGAAGATGATGAGATGAGATTTATTAATTCTTTGGTCAACTGTAGCAACTTGGGTACTTTTATCATATCTTACAACCTATTCACAGGAGCATTACATAATTCAATAGCTAATCTCACTTCTCAACTGCATACTTTAGCCATTGCACTTAACAAAATTTATGGAAGCATCCCTTTAGGTATAGGTAATATCGATAACTTAGAAATTTTAAATATAGGTGATAACCTCATTACTGGAAAAATTCTGAAGGAAATGGTCAGAATTTAAGACATATATATGTATCTTTATCAAAGAAGCTCTCAGGGGAAATCCCTTCCTGCCTGGGAAACCTATCAGCACTTGAAATATTTGACTTGCGTGATAACAAATTATCAAGAGCAATACCTTTTAGTCTAGGAAAACTAAAACAACTAATTGGTCTTGGATATTTCCCAAAATGAACTCAGTGGAAGCATACCCAAAGAAATTTTCAACATATTGTCGATGCCAATTGGATTTTATCTTCACAAAAATCATTTGGTCGTATCCATACCTCCAAATATCGGTGATTTGTCAATTATATCAGAAATTGATGTGTCTGGTAATAGCATGTTGGGTGAAATTCCAAGAGAACTTGGTCATTGTTCTAGTCTTGAATTCCTTTTTATGCATCGAAACTTCTTCCATGGATCCATTCCTTAATCCCTTAGCTCCTTGAGAGGTATTCAGTCTATTGACCTTTCTCACAACAATTTTCTGGCCAAATTTATCTTGCAATAGTTTGGAGGGTCAAGTACCAACAAAAGGAATTTTTGCAAATGCAAGTGGGGCATCAGTTGCTGGAAATACTAGACTTTGTGGGGGCATAGCTGAATTCAGACTTCCAAATTTCACCAACAACAACCATAACAATCAGAAGATCTCTCGAGCATCAAAAATACTGATCTTAACCCCAAGTGCCTTTTTGGGATTACTCTTGGTCTTCTTTATCATTTGCTGTTGGCTCAGAAATAGAAGAGCAAAACAAAAACAACCTTCTTCATCCACACTAGAAAAAACACTTTTGAAAGTTTCTTATGAAAGTCTCCTTAAAGCAATGGTTTAGTTTTCTTCAATAAACTTGCTTGGTGTGGGCAATTTTGGCTCAGTGTATAAAGGAAACCTTTATCAAGATGGAACTGTTGTCGCGATCAAAGTACTTAACCTTCAACGACAAGGAGCTTTGAAGAGTTTCATGGCAGAATGTAAAGCATTGAGAAATATCCGTCATAGAAATCTCGTCAAGATCGTAACATCTTTCTCAAGTATTGATTTGCAGGGTAACAGCTTCAAAGCTCTAGTTTATGAGTACATGCCAAGTGAAAGTCTCGAGAAGTGGCTGTATCCAGCTCTAAAAACAGAGAACGAGGAACCCGAATTTCAAAAGCTTTCCCTTCTTTAGAGAATTAGCATCGGAATTGATGTGACATCTGCAATAAATTATCTCCATCACCACTGTGAAGAACCAATCATTCATTAAGATTTGAAGCCAAGCAATGTCCTTCTGGACAATGACATGACTGCTCATGTTGGTGATTTTGGGCTAGTAAGGTTTCAACCAAAAATCTCAAATCTAAATAAAAGCAACTCTATCGGAGTAAAAGGAACAACTGGGTATGCAACCCCAGGTAACCAAAATTAAGATATTTTATTTTGTATAAGTTAATGGTAAATCAGTCTAGTTTCCAAAAATCTGATAATTTATTCATATAAATTATGTGTATGGCAGAATATGGTCTGGCAAGTGAAGTGTTTACAAATGGAGATGTCTATAGTTACGGTATTCTATTGCTAGAAATGGTGACAAGAAAAAAACCCACATATCTAATGTTTGAGGGAGATTTGAATCTTCATAACTTTGCCATATCAGCCTTGCCTGATCGGATTATGAACATTGTGGATCCAGTTCTTCTAAATGATGATGAAGGGGTGGGTACCACTAACCATAGGTTGAGGCGAACAAGAAGCAGTAACATAATGGAATGCCTCATCTCTTTTGTAAGGATTGGAGTTGTATGTTCAATGGAATCACGACAAGATCGTATGAATGTAATCGATACTCTCCATAAATTACAATCCATCAAGAAAATCCGTCTTGAACAGACAAGAACATAGTCCACGAAAGAGATATATATATTAATTACTTTCTCTCTTTTATTCTTTCAGCACTTTTTGTTTTTACACTTAATCCTTTTATTATTCAGAGGGAGACAATGTTAAGATCTCGATAAATAGAAAGTAAATGTGATGTTAGACAAAAGAAGGTGATAATCAAATGACGAGTAACTAGGGCATGTGATGATTTCAATTACGTTGTATTTGATATCTTTTAAATAAAAAATTATGAGATTTTTCTATTAAGGTTTAAAGTATTGTTAGAATGATCGCCGAAAAAATCCAATTTTTTTTGGGTTAATTTGAATTCAAAATCTTTTAGCTTATTTTTACATCTTCAAGCTAATTCCACTAGTAACAATCTTTGACCGACAATAATTTGAATAGAATAAACTTTTTATTAAAAAAGAAGAAAAGTGGAAGGAACCAAAAAATTTATAGAAGACACCGGAAGAAATAATGTTGCTGATTTTACTAATTACATCAAACATAAAAAGGAGTCAGTACTTTGCCAAATAGACACATTAATAAGATGCAGAGTAAACGGTGAGATAAAATAGAAAGAATAAATGAGAGAAATATTATTGTGTATGTTTGTGTATTGAAAAACTGTGTAAGTATCTATTTGAGTAAAATTTTGTACTATTTTTCTGTATGAGTAATTTTCTTTATTGTGCGTATATAACACTTATAGCACAAGTGGGTCTATTTTATTTATTTAATTAAAAGGTGTTTGATTTATTTTTCTCTACAATTTGGCATGTTCCAATGTCAGTTAATCTTTTGTTGTTCATAAAAGCATAATAATTGGGTAGTATATAATTTTCAACACTACTTTACTCCATAGATATATATGTGTGTGTGTGTGTATGTGTCTGTGTGTGATGTGTGGCTTGTTTTAAGTAATAATTGAGTGTTATGAGATATGTAGGCCAGCGTATATCACTCACACTAGCAATAGTTTATAATGTGGAATTATTAACATTAATTGTTAAAGCTAAAGTTTAAAGTCATGCACAATACTCTTTTTGTTACTATGTTAATATAAAATAGAAATGTTTTCCAAAATGAATAAACAATTAACAAGATATTTAATGAAAAATATCAAATAATTGTTTCATGTTTCTATGATTGTAACCCACTGGGATAAATAATGTCAAAGTTATGAGGATAAAAGTACATGTCATGTGGCTCTATTTTTGAGTACCCATGTGGAAATATCCATCTCGGCATACCAACTAATGTAAGTCATGAGAACTTCACCACAATGGAACTCCACTACGAAATGAACGGTATTTAACAGCTTGGGACAAAATAACCCAAGGAAAAAAAAGTATGTATGTTTAATAAATTCAATGAGAAAGGCCTACAAGGAGTTGATCTTACTCTGGGTTAAATGTGAATGCAATTATGTGGCGTTATCATGATCCCAATGGGGAACATCGTGGCCAATGATAGAGCGACACATGAGACGGTTATAGTAAGATGACTAATGGTTACTTTTTGTTTAAATGAATGACAGGCATAATTTCTTCTCCATAAAGTCACCAACAGATTTCTTCTCCATAAAAAAAGGATTCACTACAAAACACATGTACTAACACTCCTCAACAAAACAGTTTTGGGGGGATGTTAGATCTCTAATGTTCACCTCACATGTCCCAAAACATTTCTAAGGGGATGTTGTCCTTACTGCCTTCTATCTCATTAATAGAATTCCCACTCATGTTTTACAATTTAAGACTCATCTTCAAGCTCTTACCACTCACTACCCTTCATTTTCCAAGATCTACTCATCCATACCTCTAAAAATATTTGTTTGTAAATAATTTGTTCATGTTTATGATCAAGAACATAGCAAACTAGATCCCAAAGCCAATAAATATGTGTTTTTAGGATACTCTACTACTCAAAAAGGGTATAAGTGTTACTCTTTCAAAAAACGTAAGTATTTTATCTCCATGAATGTCATCTTTTTTGAAACCCAGCTATACTATACCAAAAATTCCCTTCAGGAGGTACACGAGTAGTGAAGAAGAAGATACGTTTTAGGGTCTCCACATATCCATATGTACCCGGCATACATTAGTATCACATTTTTCAACCTATGGATCAATCCGAATCTATTAAGTCCTCAATGCTTAATAACAGAAATAAAAGGGAAGACCTAGAACCATAATCAGAGCTTCGTGTTTATTCTCGAAGCCTAAGAAGAATAGAAACCATTGAGGACACTCAGCTCAATCATGATTTTGGATTACTTCTAATAATAATGATGTTCTTATTGCTCTCAGAAAAATGGTGTTAGAACTCGTACTCAGCATCAATTACACAGCTTTGTAGCATACAATCATTTATCTCCTCAGCTTCAAGTTTGTATAGCCAACTTGTCAAAGGAAAAAGAACTTATAACCATATAGAAAGCGTTACAAGATTCTAAGTGGAAGAAAGCAGTCATGGAAGAGATGAATGCCTTGGAAAAGAATGGGATATAGGAGTTCATGGAGAAATCACGGGACAAGACATCTATCGAGTGTAAGTAGATTTTTACTATTAAGTATAACTTTAATAGGACAATTGAGAGATATAAAGCTATATTGGTTGCAGAAGGTTTCACTCAGACATATGGTGTAGACTACTTAAAAATTTTTGTACTTATGGAAAAAATTAATACAATCAGAGTCCTTCTATCCTTAGCAGCAAATCTTAATTAGAAACTACATTAACTTGATGCAAAGAATGCATTCCTTAATGGCGACTTAGAAGAAAAAGTGTATATGAATCTTCTACTAGGTTTTGATGATGAAAGTAAGAAAGAAAAATTTGTTGGCTTCGAAATCTCTCTATGGCTTAAAACATTCTCCCAAAGCCTTGTTTGAAAAGTTTACTAAGGATATTTGATGACAAGGGTATAGTCAAGCTCATGCTGATCATACATTGTTTGTAATAAGAAAGGAAGAAGCATCATCCTGATTGTTTACCTTGATGATATTATTATAACTGGTGGTGACTTTATAGAGATTGAGAGACTAAAAGATGTTTTGGCCATATAATTTGAGGTTAATGATTTGGGACATCTCAGATACTTTTTAGGCATGGAGATAGCTAGGAGTAAGAAAAACATTGCTATTTCTCAAAGGAAATATGTACTTGACCTACTCGAGGAAACTGGAATGTTGAGGTGCAGACTAATTCCTATGCCAATCGACTCTACTACGAAGCTGGGTCTTGAACTAAGCAATAATCACGTGGATAAAGGGAGGTATCAATGCCTGGTTGGAAGATTTATTTATATCTCTCACATACGCCCTGATATTTCTTTTGTTGTGAGTGTAGTTAGTCAGTTTATGCATGCTCCTTGCAAAGAACACCTTAAGGCTGTGTATCAGATCCTTTATTTTCTAAAAGCAACATCGAAAAAATGTTTTTTTTTTTTTAGAAGAATCAAAATAAAAGTGTTGAAGCTTATACAGATGTTGATTGGGCTGGATCCAAGACTGACTTGAGGTCAACTTCTGGTTATTGCACCTTTGCAAACTTTTGTGGCTAAAGATGTTGCTGAAGGAATTAAGAAGGGAGTTTAATCAACCTATGAAACTCTTTCAGATAACAAGGCAGCCATAAGCATGACGATTAATCCAATCTACCAAGATCGAATGAAGAATGTTGAAGTGGATTGGCACTTTATTAAAGAAAAGAATAAAGTGTGTCTGGTTCATCTTCCTACAACTGATCAGACTGCGGATATTCTCACCAAAGGTCTTCTAAGGGTATCTTTCAAAAATTTTGTAAGAAAGATTGGACTATTTGATGTTTTTTTAGTCCAAGCTTGAAAATGAGTATAGAAAGAATTGGATCATATGTAAATAGTTATATCCTTTTTTTCAGGGATAGTTTTTTAATTCAAATAAATTGAAGATTAGATCTTATCTTTTGGGATATGATTCCAGGTCTTATTCTAGTCATTTCTTTTCTTTTTTGTTCCTAGTTCTTAGGGGATGTTTAGTTGTCATCAGCCTATTTATTCTGAAGGTCGTAAACGTGTTTTATAATAGGAAAAAATTAATTCCTGCAGAGCTAAAATTCTCTCCTAAGAAGCTCATAGGAGGTAATACAAAACTTTTGTATCTAGAAAACTCTAAGTCTTTCAATTTTGTTTAAATCTCTAATAAAGTTTGGTATTGAGTGATGACTGATGTCATTCTGTAGATTTTAGTCAATGATTTTAAATTCCACAGGTTAACGTACAAACTGTGAATTTTAGAGCAATCTCTCAAATCCAAAATTGCAAGACCTTCTATGTTTTCAATTAAAGATGGCACCTTTTTTATCGTTGTAAATTCTAATCCAATATATCTCAAACATTCCATTTTCTCCAAGATCTCCAGAAAACTCTCAAAGCTTTGAGCATCCACTAAGGTCAAGGTTACAAAGAGACTTCAATTTACAAATGCTAGTTGGAAGAATCTTTAGCCTTCTGCAACGGCTCAAATCTAAACATTCAAGACCAGTTAGACTCTCAACATATAAGGGAACTTCTTGTATTATTGTTCGACATGAGCGTAGCTTCATTATTTTTCCTGAAATCTCTTAAAATTCTATATGATTAACACAATAAGACAAATCAATAGTTATTGGAGATCTAAAATGACTGTTGCGTGGAAAGCACTAAAGATTATGGCAGCTCTCCAAACTCAAGGTCCCAAGGTTGAAATTTTGAATGCACGAGGGAATGCGAGGCAACTTCACACAATTCTAAAGATTTAATGTCTTAAGATTTGGGGTTTCGAAAGGGTCTAAGATCTTAGTGAGATGCATAGAGTGATGAAAATCAATATATTTTAACTTGTAAGCTTTCTGCAAAAGAAAATATAAATAATCACTCAAATTTATTAGTATTAAAGAATTTTAGAACTTAAAATTAAAAAAAAAACATATTGTAATTTATTAGGTAAGATATAATACCTTTTTTCTTTTCCAAAGTTGTTCAATTCTACTATAAGGTAGACAAAGTCCAATAAGATTCTCCGAATTAAAATCCTTTGGCAATGTGTTATGAAGAAATCCATGCTAATAGAGATATCTCAATTCATCAGAAAGATATTCAAGATCTTCATAAAGATGAACTTCTGATCTTGTATCCAATGCATACAAATGTTCAGCCACATAAAATTTAAGCATTCTTATACTAATCATTTTTACAAATGCTTTAGAGTCAAGATTTATGTCTTTTATCATCGACAAATTCAAAAATATGTATTTAACTAAATCAGTCCCCTAATAAACAAATAATAATAATAAATACGCAAAAAGGGTTAAGTATTTAAAAAATAATTATAAAATTCTTTCTTAAATATTGCAAACAAAATGCATTTGTTTTCATTCTTTATTCAAAATATATATAAAACATAAAATAAAATAAACTTAATTGGGCTCTTAATTACCTTATTTTTATTTAGTACATGATAAATATCTTAATGAGCCTACAATGCACTACGTTTACTTGAATCCTCTTCTGATTTTGGCGAACAATTTCTTGACCCATTTCTTGTAATAAAATTATGCATTTCTAACTTGTCGCTTGATATTATTATAAGGGAAATATCAACCAAGTCATCTAATACATAATTCACTAAATAGAGGTCATTAAAAATTGATTTCATATAATCTTTATCGTATCCTTGAAAAAATAGGCAATATCAAGAAAAATATTTTTCATTGTCCAACTTAGTTCATCATCACTAATCCTCAAAACACTATAAATATCAGGCTCAAAAATTAGTTTTAAGTTGTCCAATGCATTTTTTCAATCTTGTTTGCTCTTATGACGAATGAGGGAACCTAACACCTTAAGAGCTAATAGATTGCCTTTTGCATATTCTACCAACTTCCTTGACAACATGATAAGATCTCTAGGATGTTGGATTTGTTTAAAGGCAAAATTACATAAGTGCTCATGAGTTTCCTAATGGTGATTCACATTGTATTTATTAAGAACTCTTTTATTTTGTGGTTATAATGACTCTACTTCCTGAACCGAGTTGATCAATCCCTTCAGCTAGATATTCTAATTGTTCAAATTTATTTACATTATCAAGAACAATAAGAACCTTCATATGTTAGAGTATATCCTTCATATATTGTAGTATATTGGGACCTCCTATAATACTAGATTTTCTCCCAATAAATAAAAAAAAATTCCTTTTGTAGTTGTTCTAATCCACCCCTTTCTTTTGATTTTCTCTGACATTAGCCATGAAACACTTGCCATCAAAATCATTAGAAACTTGCATGAAAATAGTTTCAGCAATTGTTTTACCCATGCCACTAGAGCCCCATATTCCTACAATTCAAAAATCTTACAATCCAATACATAGTAGCGATTTTACTTGCTCAATTCCTGAGTTTATTCCAACTAGACTTTTAAAATTAGTGGAGATTGAGATATCATTCAATTTTTTAACAACATCCTTCATAGTTACTGTTAGAATATGCTTTGAATCAGTTAGTCCCTTTTTTTCTAACAACCTAGCACAGGAATCTCTAGGTCATAACCTAGCCGTAATCTATAATCTATACTCCTCAAGTTCAATAAAGTTTTCCTCTCCTCTGCTTGTGGATGTAGCTAACACATCGTTAGTGAACCACGTTAAATCTCTGTATTCTTTATTTGCGTTCTTAATTATCTTTCTTGCTTTCGTTATAATAAACTGGTATCAGAGCTAGATTTGTCTAGGGTTTGAAATTTGGTGAGAAAGATGTTTGGTATGAACGTGAAGATCGACAAATTCACGGGGAGGAATAGTTTCAGTTTATGGCAGATCAAGATGCGAGCCTTGTTGAAACAACAAGGGTTGTGGGCGCCACTTGCGAGGAAGCCAGCAGATCCAATTACCGCTGAGATGGCCGTTCTGGAGGAGAAGGCACACTCGACGATTATGTTGTGTCTTGCAGACGATATCATCACCGAGGTCGCAAAGGAAGAAACCGCGCAAGGTCTGTGGGTTAAGCTCGAGGGTCTCTATATGACAAAGTCCTTAATCAATAAGTTGCTTCTAAAGCAACGTCTGTTCAGTCTGCAAATGCATGAAGGTATGCCTCTCCGAGATCACCTAGATCAGTTAAACACAATTTTATTAGAATTGCATAATATTGATGTTAAAGTTGAAGATGAGGATGCTGCTTTAATTCTGTTAGTATCTTTACCATTGTCGTATGAGAATTTTGTACAATCATTTATTGTTGGGAAAGATACTGTGTCTCTGGAGGAGGTTAGATCGTCCCTCCATACTAGAGAGCTACGTCATAAAGCAACTGGTACAGGTACAGATAATCAGGCTGCTGGGTTAGTAGCTCAGTGGAAGTTATGGACATGAAAATTCGGGGAAGAAGAAATTCAAGAAGCCAGTTTCTAAAGGTCCAAAACCCAATGATGTCTGTAACTACTGTAAAGAGAAGGGACATTGGAAATTCGATTGTCCCAAGAAGAAGAGGTAACAAGATAAACCGACAGGTACTGTTGCTGTAGCAAATACCAATTCTGAAGAAGATATTGCTCTAGTTGCTGATGAGCACACGTATCACAATGATGCGTGGATTCTAGATTTTGGAGCGCCTTACCATATATGCCTGCGCAGGGAGTGGTTTACAACCTACGAGTAGATAGATGGAGGCAATATTTCTATGGCTAACAGTTCTGTTAGTAAGGCAGTTGGAATAGGCTCTATTAAAATACGGATACATGATGGTAAATTCTGCACATTGAATGATGTTAGGCATGTTCCACTTATGACAAAGAATCTAATATCTTTGAGTATGTTGGACAACAAGGGTTTCAGTTTTCAAGGTGAAGGTAGAGTTTTACATGTCTGCAAGGGTTCGAATGTGGTTCTGAAAGGTGTAAAGCATGGTACCTTATATTTTCTTCAAGGTTCTATGCTGTCAAATTTTGTTGCTGTTTCATCCTCGGAGATTGATAAGGACAACATGACCAAGTTATGGCATATGAGGCTTTGTCACATGAGTGCAAAAGGGATGCAAATTCTGTCAAAAGGGGATCTTCTTTGTGGCCACAAGGTCAAGGATCTTGAATTCTATTAACATTGTATTTTTGGGAAGTTACATCGCAGCAAGTTTCCTAAAGTAATACATAGAATAAAAGGCACACTTGATTACATCCATTCTGATTGTTGGAGTCATTTTCAGGTGGAGTCTTTAGGGGGTCACAGATATTGTGTCAATGATTGACGATTTCTCAAGGATGACTTAGGTGTTCATTATGAAGCATAAAAGTGAAGCCTTTAAGAACTTCAGGCAGTGGAAGACATTAATGGAGAATCAAACAGGGAAGAAAATCAAAAAGCTGCGAACTGATAATGGTCTGGATTTTGCTGGTCTGAGTTTGATGAGTTCTGTAAGAATGAAGGGATTGCTAGGCATCATATAGTCAAGGATATACCATAACAGAATGGTGTAGCACAACGTATGAATCAGACACTTCTGGAGAGAGCTAGGTGCATGCTTTCTAATGCTGGACTAATTAGAAGGTTCTGGGTAGAAGTGATTAGTACAACGTATTATCTAATAAATCGTGGACCTCACACAGGTATACATCTCAAAACTCATTTTGAGGTGTGATCTGGTAAGCCTGTTGATTACTCTAGCTTGAGAACTTTTGGTTGTACTGTTTATTATCATGTAAATGAAGGTAAATTAGAGCCACGAGTTAAAAAGGGAGTATTTGTAGGTTATGGGGATGGGGTTAAAGGGTATAGAATCTGGTCCCTATCTGAAAAGAGGGTTATACTTAGTAGAAATGTAGTTTTTGATGAAAATTCTATGTTTAACCCTACTATTAAGTCTATTGTTGTGTTAGAAAATGGTAGTGTTGAGAAACAGGTGGAGCAGCAAGTCACTCTAGATGAGAGTGAACCACAATATGAAGATCAACACCCACAGTCAGAATCAGAACAATCAAGTTCTTCGTTACCAGTAGCAAGTCAGCACAGTTTGGCTCTTAATCGATCAAAGAGAGCTAACTATGGGATACCTCCCAAGAGATACGGTTTTGAAGATATAGTGGCCTATGCACTACAGGTTGCTAAAGAGGTGGATCCTGACTCTAATGAGCCATCCACCTATAAAGAAGCAGTTACATGTACTGAGTCTACCCAATGGCTTGCTGCAATGGGAGATGAGATGGAGTCACTTCATAAGAATCAGACTTAGGAATTAACCAAGCGACCTCGAGACAAAAAGATCGTCACTTGTAAATGGGTCTATAAGAAGAAGGAAGGAGAAACATCTGTTGAGGGTATCAAGTAGAAAGCTCGAGTAGTAGCTAGAGGGTTCACCCAAAGAGAGGGAGTAAACTACAATGAGATTTTTCGCCAGTGGTCAGACACACTTCCATCAGGGTGCTACTAGCAATAGTTGCACATTAGGATCTGGAGCTTGAACAACTAGATGTGAAGACAACTTTTCTACATGAAGAGTTGGAAGATGAGATATACATGACTCAGCCAGATGGTTTTCAGGTTCCTGGTAAGGAAGACTATGTTTGCAAGTTGAAAAAGTCCTTGTATGGACTAAAGCAGTCTCCGAGGCAGTGGTATAAGAGATTTGACAGCTATATGATAGAGATTGGCTACACTAGGAGTCCGTATGATTGTTGTGTTTATTACAGCAAGGCAACAAATGGTTCTTTGATTTATCTGGTTCTGTATGTAGATGATATGTTGATAGCTACAGAGAATAAGTCTGATGTTCAAAAGTTAAAGGATCTTCTTAGTGTTGAGTTTGAGATGAAAGATTTGGGTGCAGCTCGAAAAATTATGGGAATGGAGATTTATAGGGATAGAAGCAAAATGAAGCTCTTCTTGTCACAGAAAGGATATATTCAGAAGATTTTGTCAAGATTTGGCATGTCTACCGCAAAGCCCATAGATACTCCTAGTGCTGCAAATGCACATCTGTCTGTTGCTTTTGCACCTAAATCTGCTGAGGAGAAGGAGTACATGTCTCGAGTTCCCTATGCTAGTGCAGTAGGAAGTTTGATGTATGCGATGGTCTGCACTAGACC
The DNA here is from genome assembly GCA_028052125.1 of Melia azedarach. Lineage (NCBI taxonomy): Eukaryota > Viridiplantae > Streptophyta > Magnoliopsida > Sapindales > Meliaceae > Melia > Melia azedarach. Next base: position 14,560,308 of record CM051396.1, read on the forward strand.
TGATCTTGCACAGTCTGTTAGCATTGTTAATAGGTTTATGGGTGAAACTGGCAAAAAGCATTGGCAAGCTGTGAAGAGGATTTTTCGGTACCTCAAAGGTACATTTGATGTTGGTCTCATTTATGGAGGTGATACACAGTGTTTGGTGACAGGGTTTTCAGACTCTGATTATGCTGGAGATGTTGACAGTAGAAGATCTATGACTGGTTATGTTTTCACTTTTGGTAGTTCAGTTGTCAGTTGGAAAGCTACTTTGCAGCCTACAATGACTTTGTCTACTACAGAAGTAGAGTACATGGCATTGACAGAAGCAGTCAAAGAGAGAATTTAGTTGAAAGGATTGGTCAGTGATTTGGGTCTACATCATGATCAGGCTATAGCGTATTGTGACAGTCTCGGTGCAATTTGTTTAGCTAAGGATCAAGTTCATCATGAGAGGACTAAGCACATTGATGTAAGGTATCATTTTCTAAGAAGTGAGAAGAGAATTAAGGTGAACAAAGTGGGTACTGCTGATAACCCAGCTGATATGTTCACCAAGCCAGTTCTGCATAGCAAGTTCCAACATTATTTGGACTTGCTAAATGTTAGGAGTTGTTGATTGCCCTTTAAGAGGCAAAATCTGAGGCTGAGGAGGTTTTTTTGGTACATCTGACATTGTGTATGGTGCATCTGGTACATCTGTTATTTGTGAGAGGATTCAAGTCAAGGTGGAGATTTGTTAGAATTTGCCTTGAATCAGTTAGTCCCTTTTTTTCGAACAACCCAGCATGGGCATCTCTAGATCATAACCTGTTTGGGCCTATTTTCTGAACTTTTCTGCATCTGTCTAGAAAGTATTATATAAACTCTCTAGGTTATAACCTAGCCGTAATCTGTAATTTGTACTCCTCAAGATTAATAAAAGTTTCCTCTCCTCTGCTTGTGAACGTAGCTAACACATTGTTAGTGAACTATGTTAAATCTCTGTGTTCTTTATTTGTGTTCTTTATTTGTGTTCTTAATTATCTTTCTTGCTTTCGTTATAACAATTACATTTACAAGTTTTGCCTCCAACCTAACAGATATGAAGATGAAAAGAAAATGGGCCAAAATTAATGGATCTCATAAGAATCCAAAAAAAAATGGAAATATTTTTCTTTCTTTATTACTGAATAAAGGACATAAATGATGTAAAAATGAAACAAGAGTTGATAGTTAGTTATACCTGATTTTATGAGTACATGCCAAATGAGAGTCTCGAGAAGTGGCTGCATCCTACTTTAGAGACAGAAAATGAGGAAGTTGAAGTTCAAAAGCTTTCTCTTCTTCAGAGAATTAGCATCGGAATTGATGTGGCATCTGCAATAGATTATCTCCATCACCACTGTGAAGAACCCATCCTTCATTGCGATTTGAAACCAAGCAATGTCCTTTTAGACAATGACATGACTGCACATGTTGGTGATTTTGGGCTAGTAAGGTTTCAACCAGAAATCTCAAATTCAAATACAAGCAGCTCTGTCGGAGTAAGAGGAACAACCGGGTATGCAGCCCCAGGTAACCAAAATTAAGATATTTTATACATTTTCCATTATTTAATGGTAAATCAATTTGGTTTCCAAAAATTTGTTCATATAAATTTTGTGTATGAAAGAGTATGGTCTGGGAAGTGAAGTGTCTACACATGGAGATGTCTACAGTTACGGGATACTGTTGCTAGAAATGGTGACAAGAAGAAAACCCACAGATCCAATGTTTGAAGGAGACTTGAATCTTCATAACTTGGCCAGAACAGCCTTGCCTGATCGGATTATGGACATTGTGGATCCAGCTCTTCTAAATGATGATGAAGAGGTGAGCACCACTAATCATAGGTTGAGGCAAACAAGAAACAATAACATAATGGGATGCCTCATATCTTTGGTAAGGATTGGAGTTGCATGTTCAATGGAATCACCACAAGATCGTATAAATGTAACCAATGCTCTCTATGAATTGCAATCCATCAAGAAACTCCTTCTTGAACATACAAGAGTGTAATCCACGAAAGAGGTATATGTATTAATTACTTTCTCTCTTTTATTCTTTCACCTTTTGTTTTTACACTTAATACTTTTACCAATCATAGGGAAATGTGCGATTCGAGAAGTAGAAAAAAAAATGTTATCTTAGACAAAGGAAGTTGATAATCAAATGACAAGGAGTAACTCTTGGGTATGTTATGATTTCAGTTACGTTGTATTCGATGTCTTTCAAATAAAAGTTTTGGGATTTTTCTATTGAGTAATAATTATTGTTAGAAATTTTTGGGTTATTTAAATTCAAAATCTTCCGGTTTATCCTTCCATTTTCAAGAGAGGTGAATAACCCACGAAGGGAAAGATAAAAGTATTATGGAATAAATTGGTTTCTTCCAACTAATGAATAACAAGGACTATTTATACTAGTATATATCCTAATTCTAAAAGGACATAGATTTCTTATGTACAAGGAATTTAAATAAGACTAAAACAATAAATTGGATTCGTACTTTGACAATAAAACTAAATAAGAATTCTAATTAAAATAACAAATCACAATAATATTAAAACTAAACTTTCTAATTTATTTTGCCCCCACATTTTCTCCTGCATTATGAACTTAGTATATATTACTTCATTTATTTGTGACTCATAGTGAGATGAATTTTTGGACTTTGTACATGAGAGGAGGTTTCTACTCTCACTCTAATTTTTTTTTTCAAAAATTTTGCATGAGAAATGAGAATTTCATTCGCGAAATACTAAATTCTTACTCTTATTATAAACTATTACTTGAATTTGAAATAATTTGAAAATGTCATGTCTCAGACTGGTCGCAAAAGAGACAACTGCTCTCTCTCTATTTTTGTTAGAGTTCGTTCATTAGATTCTAATTTTTTATTTTTTTTGTAATCTTTGGGGCAAGAGAGTAGAATTTATTAAGAACTCTTTTATTTTGTGGTTATAATGACTCTACTTCCTGAACCGAGTTGATCAATCCCTTCAGCTAGATATTCTAATTGTTCAAATTTATTTACATTATCAAGAACAATAAGAACCTTCATATGTTAGAGTATATCCTTCATATATTGTAGTATATTGGGACCTCCTATAATACTAGATTTTCTCCCAATAAATAAAAAAAAATTCCTTTTGTAGTTGTTCTAATCCACCCCTTCCTTTTGATTTTCTCTGACATTAGCCATGAAACACTTGCCATCAAAATCATTAGAAACTTGCTTGAAAATAGTTTCAGCAAGAGTTGTTTTACCCATGCCACTAGAGCCCCATATTCCTACAATTCAAAAATCTTACAATCCAATACATAGTAGCGATTTTGCTTGCTCAATTCCTGAGTTTATTCCAACTAGACTTTTAAAATCAGTGGAGATTGAGATATCATTCAATTTTTTAACAACATCCTTCATAGTTACATTTACAAGTTTTGCCTCCAAACTAACAGATATGAAGATGAAAAGAAAATGGGCCAAAATTAATGGATCTCATAAGAATCCAAAAAAAATGGAAATATTTTTCTTTCTTTATTACTGAATAAAGGACATAAACGATGTAAAAATGAAACAAGAGTTGATTGTTAGTTATACCTGATTTTAGTGGATTCGTATCCACATAGATAGGATGCTTCTGGCAATGAATCCCCTGGATTATTAGTTAACATGCAGCAACGCAGGAGTTTTATACACATAGTTGAATAGAACGTCACGGCAATTGCATTCCTTACTGGTTCTCTAAATTGCCAAAGAGAAACATATAAATTATGATATTGCAATTAAAAAAAAAATTATATCTCAACCAGAAGAAATCGTGAAAAAAGTACAGATACAATATAATCAGAATATATAAAAATATATGATATAATTACTTTATTATACAAAATTTTAAAAAATATACCAAATATTCTCATATAATGCAATATAAGATCTTTTAAAAATTATTGGCATAACCACTAATTTATAAAATTAAAATTTTCCTAATAAAATAATAATTCAATAAAAACATTATTAAAGATATTGCATGCCTGTAACTTTTACAACGACAACCTCAAAATTAAAAGTTTCCTAATAAAATGACAGAGGCACTTTTCTTGGGGATTCCTATGATATTCTTGGAGATTTGCAGCTCCATAAGTTCTACTTTACTTTCTTCCTAACTCCAATGATCTCCTTAATACTCTATGTTCTCTGTCTTCCCTTTCGCTATGTATTACCTTCTTCTGTTCTCCACTTCGCTGATCAGATCCCCATTTCCACTTAAGAGATTAAAAGTAAACAAATCAATTAGACCATTAATTGGACAGAACATTATTTAAAGAAACATGCACATTGACTACATCGTAGAAGTACCCAATTCAACATCTTCAAAACATTTTGCTACAACTATAAATTCCACACGATCATAATATGTTATGTTGTTGAAACCATTAAAGTATGTTTCCAGAACCTACAAGAATGAATGGTAGAGAATGTCAATAATGATCTCAGGAATATAAAAAGGAATCACGTACGTACAAGTTCTGTTTAATACATGTTATTTGATGCAGCTAACAAATGGAACAGATGTATTCCTTAAACCAGAGTTGGGAAATCCTAGTTGTGAGAAGAACTGATTTCACAAATAACACAAGAGTTATGTTTTTATACAGTATGACTGTTGACATCAAATCTCAGCTTATGAGAAGGTGAGTTACCTCAATTCTACATCTAAAATTTGGCTTTTACAGTGCCTTTTAGAAGAATTTCTTTGTTCATTGTAAATGTATACAACTAGACTTCTTAATATTAGAAATCAACTAGACTTTGTAAATGCAATAATTTTTTTAGTAATTTGATTTGCTCTCAGATACCATTGTATTTACATTTGATGCAATAATTTGATTTCAGACTAGCAGTTATAGTATGTAATATGTACTCAAGACTCCCAAAATAACTTTCACTCTGTATAAACAGAAAACTCTGTTAGGAAACAAAGTTAAATTTAAAATGCTAGCAATTGGTTGTTCATAAACAGATTGATCTGTTGAGAAGCAAATTACTAATTAGTATCTAGAGATTTGGAATCTTGGTGCCTCCAAAGACAAGCAAAATAATTTTTAACGTATGCATTACAATTAAATGGACAAAAAAAGAACAATAAGTTAAAATATACAAGTGCACAGAAGTCATTAACTTTTAATAAATATTCACTTAAAGGTATATTTGGAATTAAGATAGTGTAGGTATACAAGACAAATCTATTGCAATATTTTGATTTTTCGTTTGCATGATCTTTTAACGTCTGCTAATCAAGACTTTTGTATTACCATAAGATGCAAATATATATAAACCTAAATTTATATCGAAATTCTCAATTTTGTACACATTATTTTTAAAATTATTTGATTCATCAACTTCTAATTATTGAAATTTATTTTTCTTTGTACATTAATATATAACTGAAAATTTCGGTTTATTTTTCTTATTTATTTGCAAGTGGTTTTTGAGTTGACACATTAATTTTTTGACCTTAAAATTGGTACCTCCTTTGCTCATGTGGTTTCTACAAATTTGACTCTCAATCACTTGCTATAAATAGATAAGAGTCATTTGTTCTTCTGTTGCTTCTATCCATTTGTCTGTATTTTCATCTCTATTTTTTTTATTTATTTTCTCAGTTGATATCCATCACACGATAGTTAGCATTATCCAAATCTTCACAAATCTATCTTGGATATACATTTATAATATAATAATAAGAATGATAATTAATAATTAACACTATTAATTAAATAGTATAAAAATTATAGCAAATAAAAAATCTCACTTTTTTCTTATGATAAAATTAAGTTTGAAATTTTTAGAAATTTTAAGTGGTTTCTCCTCTATTAATTTTATGAAATTTATACAAAATACTTTTCATGAAATGATAATCAAACCTTAGCTTCTACGTAATAACTCTATTTGAACTTTGGTGATAGGGAAAACAAATTTCTTTTGGATTATATTAAGTTTCTTTATCAATCCTTGGTGTAAAGAAAACTACAATTTTAACTATTATCATAGACTTAGATGCATTGACTTTTAGAATTAATTTTTGTAAATATAAATAAAATATATAATATGAAAACTATGATAAATACTGATTGTAATTAAAACTATAATTAGGATAATATCACTGTAATAAACTAAAATTTAGATTGACGTAATTTTTATTATTAATAAATCCTATTTTATTTTAATTTTTTGAGATCTTTAATTACTATATGTTTATGCAATATTTAAAGTTTTAAAGTAAAAAATGTATAAAGATTAATTTTTATTTTTAAAACTTAGCTTAATACTCATATTTAAATATTAAATATGATCTTACTTTCATGGTTCTATGAATGTTGGACCTTAGGTTCTTTTCTTTTTTATTTTCCAGGGATTCGTTTCATTCCATTTCCTCTCCTCTATTGTCATCACTTCTTTATTATTATATTATTATTATTAATTAATTAATTAATTCACTATGTAAGTTAAAAATTAAAAGAAGGGATTATGACAGATTCCCCCCTGAGCTTTAGGGAAACAAGTAGATACCCCTTCATGTTTGTTAAAAAACAGATGTACCCTTGAAATTTGAGGAATAGACAAATATCTCCCTAGAGTTAACTTCATACCTTAAAATGACTTTTCTGCCTCACACATTTAAAAATTATAAAGTAATTATTTTAACTCCACTACTAATATATTTTTACCAAAATAGTCTTATAATTTTAAAATAATAAAATAATAATTATATTCTTAACTTATTTTTTTAAATACAATATTATAATTTTATTATAAATTATTATTTAATTAAAATATTTTTATTTGGTAATTTATTTTCTTTATTTAATTAAAATAATCTTAATTTTATCATAAATATTTTTTCTCATTATATTAATAGAATATTTTATAAATCTAATATTTTTATTTTGATAATTTTTTTATTTTCTTATAAGATTATGTTTAATATTATTATTTTCTTAGATTTGAAAAATAAAATTATCAAATAAAATATAATGAGAAAATGATAAAATTATCAAAATAAAAATATTAGATTTGTAAAATATATTATTAATATAATGAGAAGTATTTTTATATTAATATAGTATTAAAATGATTAGTTTATAGTTTTTAAATGTGTGAGGGCAGAAAAGTTATTTTAGGATATAAAGTTGATTTGAGGGGGTATTCGTCTATTTCTTCAAACCTCAAGGGAGCATATGTTTTTTAACAAACCTCAGGGGTGTATCCTCTTGTTTCCCTAAACCTCAGGGGGGAAACTGTCATAGTCCCTTAAAAGAATGAAAAAGATGAGTCTCCCTTGTGCTTCGGGCACTTGATGTTGTGATTACTTTAAAATCAAAATTTCCATATATCATACTCATTGCATTAGTTGTACTCTTTCTCCCTTTCACGGCGCATTATATTGACCGGAACCAACTCTAGTTTCTAACACGTTAATTAATTTTATGAATTTTTTTCTTTCAAATGATAATGAAACCTTAGCTTACATCGATATACAATTTGCTCTCACAGTCACTTGAGTTATTAATGGATATCCATACAATAATTGTAGTTAAAATAAGAATCTCTTGATTTTGTGTGGCTTCTATCAATTTGCTTGTACTTTCATTTCAATTTTCTTTTGTTTTTTCTTTTTATATTTGCTTTCTTAGCTAATATCCATCACTACATTAAATTCTGGGAATTAATCGAAAATGACCACATTTTCTTTCCCAAAATAAAAAATAGTCACCCTAATAATTTATAATCAAAACTGGCCATATTTTTATTTGTTGGAGCAAATTGCCCTTTTAATTATAAAATCATTTCAAACGAGATCGGATATGTATACTTACAGTGGACATTCATTATCTCCTCCTTCCAGCAACATTCTCATGTCTTCGTGTTTCCAGTCATTTATCGTTGTAAAAAAATAAGTTAGCGTTTAATATTTTACAGTTAATGCATTAACTGTATAATTGGGGTAAAAAGAGATTGAAGAAGATTAAAATTACATGTAACGGGAGGTAGAATGAATTTAGAAAAGGTCGAGTTTTGTATGAAGACGGTGTAAGTGCAGTTAAGTCACGAGAGGGGCATATCTCTCCCGTTCAGGGGCGAAATGTGCAACTACTGTACTCACTAGTTGGGTTATTTTGCCCGGCTTGTGAGTACACTCACGAGTTGGGGCGAAATGCCCGCTCGTTAGTGCCACTACCTGCACTCACAAGCTGGGGCAAAACACTCACGAGCAAGGCAATGCACTCACTAGTACTCACTAGTGAGTGGGCTTGCTAGTGAGTGTAATAATGCACCACTAGTGAGTGGGGTTGTTAGTGAGTACAATAATACACTCACTAGTAAGCCATGCTCACGAGTGCAACAAAACACTCACAATATGGGCAAATTCTGCCCCCTTCGTTTGTTTAAGAGTGAGTAGAATCTGCCCCCCTTGTGATTGTAGTCGCGAGCGAACAGCTCTGTACTCTCAAGTGCACTACACTCTTGAGCAGGGCAGAATTCTTTTTCAATCCTTGGTGTAAAGAACACAACTATATAGTTTAATAATTTTCATGGGCTTGACGCAATAGCTTGTAGAATTGATATTTAAGTATTTTAGTCAGTAAAAAAAAAAAAAGACACGATTTAATAATTAATTTTCCAATCTCGTTTACTCTTAGGACGAAGGAAGGGACCTAGAACCTTAATAGCCAACGGATTGCCTTTTGCATATAATACTAACATCCTTGATAGCATGATAAGATCTTTAGGCAGATGGTTTTGTTTAAAGGCAAAATTACAAAAGTACTCAAGAGCTTCATCATAGTCTAATTGCTCAACTTGATATACATGATTCACACTGTATTTATCAAGATTTTATCTATTCTTGTGCTATAATGACTGTCCTTCCTGGACCAAATTGATGAAGTCCTTCAGCCAGATATTCAACAATAATATCGAATGTTTAATTTCCTTTACCTTTCCTGCTGCTGTCTCTTTCTTTCGTGTTTCCTGGAAACTTTTGAAATCAAAGTCAGAAAGGTAATACAATAATGTGAAATGTCAGAAATTCAACAATAATGTAGCAAAGCAAAAAGCACTTGGTCCACCAATAAGCCACTAGTGAACGACTTCCACTAGTGAAATGTCACAAATAATGATTTCAGTTTAACGCCAATATTGATTTTTTAAAAATATTATGTATACAATTTATTAATACGGTATTGAAAATCTACAAAAAATTAGGAGTTGAGTCTGGTAATGCCTAGACATTTCTACCCAATTTAGTCGATGTCTATTCTCACCAAAAAAAAAATTTATTCACACTCTAATATAATAGATCTTATATATAATGAGTAATAGCTCAACTTATAGTGGGGATCACATATAAATAGGAACAAACCTTGCCGTTGCTATGAAGGTTAGGTTGGAAGGTATGACTTCTCATTTGAGAGGTCTGTTCCTGACCACTCATACTAACGTAAATAGTTATACAGATCATGCCTGAGGGGTTATGCAAATTATGATGTTTGATACTTCATGTATGAGAAAACTATAATATAAAACAAATTTATCTCCATGAAGTGTACTTGAAGAATTTCTCATTTGAGTATTATTGATTGTGTATAAATTCTACACTCTATAGAAAAGAAAGTAAATCTAAATACAAATATTAGCTGTTTGATTTTTCTATCTTTATAATAATTTATAATTCTGGAATCAGACGGTGAAGATGTAAACAGAAGCTTAGCTTGATTCAATAAAATATGTCAAATAAAAATACAAAATAATATAGTAAATGTTTAGAGCCTTCTTCTTGCCAAACTTTCCTACCTACTAATTTTCATTCAACTTTCTTAGAAATTTCTATTATACATTTTCCACATCAACCACTTTGTTGAGTAATTATATCTATTTAACAATATTTATTTTCACAAAAAAAAAACAATTGAGTGTTGTAAAATATAATTTAAAATTTAACAAACACTCAGTTTATTAATTAAGTCATGCTCAAAATATAGAGCTCAAAATTTAACAAATTTCTTTTGGATTACATTAAGTTTCTTTATCAATCCTTGGTATGAAGAACACTATAATTTTAACTATTATCATAGACTGAGATGCATTGATTTGTAGAATTAATTGTTGTAAATATAAATAAAATATATAATAAAAAACTATGATAAATATTAAATGTAATTAAGACTATAATTAGGATAATATCACTGTAATAAACTAAAATTTAGACTAACATAATTTTTATTATTAATAAATCCTATTTATTTTTATTTTTTAAGATCTTAATTACTATCCATTTATGCAATATTTAAAATTTTCAAGTAAAAATGTCTAGATATCAATTTTTATTTTTAAAAATTAGATTAATATTCATATTTAAATACTAAGTATGATCTTACTTTTATGGTTCTATGAATGTTGGATCTTAGGTTTTTTTCTTTTCTACTTTCCAGAGATTCGTTTCATTTCATTTCCTCTCCTCTATTGTCATCACTTATTATTATTATTATTATTATTATTTTTATTATTAACTAATTAATTAATTAATTCACTATGTAATTTAAAAATTAAAAATATAAGAAAAAAGAATGAAAAAGACGAGTCAATTAAGTGAGAGCAACATGACAGAGAAAAGAAGCCATAAATACATGCGTCCATATGTTTCTTCTTTACACGAAAGAAAAGAAAATGAAGAATGAAAAATTTGATAGTAAGATACCCAAATCCATGTGTTCCACAAATGATTAAGAAGATGAGACGAAAAGAATGAACAAGTAATGTTTTGTAGAGAAATATATAGTATATTACATACACCTTATTTATAAAGTAAACTTAATAAATATACTGTTATGAACTAATTGGACAAATATGAAATTAGTATATATTATTTGTGACTTATGATGAGATAGATCTTTTGGACATTGCGCATAAGAGGAAGCTATGCACCTCTCACTCTATTACTATTATTCAAATTTAAAATAGCCTGGAAGTGTATATGTTCTAAACTACTCCATCTACACTCGGAGGACAACTGCTCTCCCTCTAATTTAGTTATAGAGGTTAGTTCATTGAATTATATATTTTTTGTATCTTTGGGCAAGAGGGTAGAAATCTGTTTTCTTTTTCGTTAACTTCCTTCACCTTTCCTGCTGCTGTCTCTTTCTTTCGTGTTCCCTGGAAACTTCAGAAATGAAAGCCAAAAAGGTAATAAAATAATGTGAAATGTCAGAAATTCAATAATAATGTACGTAGCAAAGCGAAAGCACTTGGTCCACCAATAAGCCACTAGTGAACGACTTCCAATACACGATAAAATAATTAAATAATATTGTTTGACAAATATTGATTTCAGTTTAATTCAAATTTTTATTTTTTATATTATATTTACAACCTATTAAAGATTGTATTGAAATTTTTTCACGTACAGTATATTTCATGAAAATATATAAAACATAAATATAATTTCATGCCAAGAGTAGTTTTCCCCTTAACTTTCCTGTGATTTTCCTGGAGCTTTCAAACATATTTTCTAATACAAAAGAAAAAAAATGTTTAAGAAACTAATTTCACATTCTTCTATATTTAAGTTGCGTTGTCTCTGCGTCAAATTAATTTCTAGTATGAAAAATTTATCTTTTGGTATGTGGAAGTCTAACAAGTCAATAATGTGATGGCAATATGACAGAGAAATTAAAGCAGCTATTGGTATGTGGAAGTCTAGTAAGGAGGAGACTTAAGTGCTAAACACTGTTGATTTGGTGGAGACAAGACAAGACAAGACGAGGAATTCTATGGGAAAGGTTAAATAATGAAGCCCTCGTTTTCATAATTAAGTGTAGACTTGCACTATGCCTTTGAAATTTAGCCCTCTCACCTTTTTTCCACAAATATAGTTATAAATAGATTAGCTGCCCAAGATACAACAAAACAAGTTTTAGGAAATTGGGTTTTCAGTTTAAGAAATGGGATCAAGGATTTGCTACTTGGCTCGCTTTCCTTCCATTTTTCTTTTTTGCATCACACTATTGCAAGCTGCAACTTTTGCTTCTTCCGGCAATGCCTTTCAAGAGAGAGATCGTGTTGCCTTGCTTGCTTTCAAGTCAATGATTATTCATGATCCTGAAAGAATGCTGAACTCATGGAATGATTCTCGTCATTTCTGTAAATGGGAGGGCATTACATGTAGCCGCAGACACAGAAGAGTCACCATCTTAGACTTGAGTTCAAGAGGCTTGGTCGGTTCATTGTCTCCTCACCTTGGCAACCTCAGCTTCCTAAGAGAGATGAATCTAGGTAACAACAGTATCCAAGGTGAAATCCCTCATGAATTTGGCGGTTTGTTCAGGTTAGAAGCTCTATATCTGTACAATAACTCCCTTGTTGGAAAAATTCCTGCCGATTTGTCTTATTGCTCCAGGCTCACAATTTTACATTTAGAAAGCAACAACTTGGTAGGAAATATTCCGATGGAATTTGTCTCCCTTTACAATCTCAGAAATTTAACTTTACGTAAGAACAATTTGACAGGAAGCATTCCGTCTTTTCTTGGGAATCTAACCTCCCTAGTGAAATTATCTTTATCATACAATGCTCTTGGAGGTAATATTCCAGATTCATTGAATCTATTGAAACAGTTAGAATTTCTTGGGCTTGCCTCAAACAATCTCTACGGTACAGTCCCTCTCTCCCTATACAACCTTTCCTCTCTCACCACCTTTTCTTTAGGTGAAAATCAACTTCATGGAAGTCTTCCACCAAATTTAGGTCTTAGTCTTCCTAATCTCCAAGTTTTCCAAGTTTCACATAACTTCTTCAGTGGATCCATTCCGATTTCTTTATCAAATGCTTCTAAACTCGAATGGATTGAGATGTATATTAATAGTTTTTCTGGAAAACTGTCAGTTGACTTCAGAGGCATGAAGCATCTTTCAATGCTACATGTAGCCTTAAATAAATTAGGAAGTGGCCAAGACGATGAGATGGGATTTATTAATTCTTTGGTCAACTGTAGCAACTTAAAAGATTTTAACATTAATATAAACCTATTCACAGGAGCATTACCACATTCAATAGTTAATCTCACTTCTCAACTCCAATATTTAGGCTTTGAACATAACAAAATTTATGGAAGCATACCTTCAGGTATAGGTAATATGGTTAACTTAGAAGTTTTAGATATAGGTGGTAACCTAATTACTGGAAAAATTCCAAATGCAATGGGAAAGCTTCACAATTTAAGATTTTTGAATCTCGCCCAAAACAAGCTCTCGGGGAAAATTCCTTCCCATCTGGGAAACCTATCAACCCTGGAAAAATTTCTCTTGGCTGATAACAAATTATCAGGAGCAATACCTTCTAGTCTAGGAAAACTAAAACAATTAATATACTTGGATATTTCCCAAAATGAATTAAGTGGAAGCATACCTAAAGAAATTTTCAGCATAACATCTATGGCAATTGGATTTTATCTTCACAAAAATCACTTGGTCGGATCCATACCTCCAAATATCGGTGATTTGACAATTATAGGGGAAATTGATGTGTCTGATAATAGCTTGTCGGGTGAAATTCCCATAGAACTTGGTCTTTGTTCCAGTCTTGAAGCCCTTTATATGCAGGGAAACTTTTTCCATGGATCCATTCCTCAATCCCTGAGTTCCTTGAGAGCTATTCAGTATATTGATCTTTGTCACAACAATTTATCTGGCCCAATTCCACAATTCCTGGAGACTCTTTTTTTGTGGGAACTAAATTTATCTTTCAATAGTTTAGAGGGTCAGGTACCAACAAAAGGAATTTTTGCAAATTCAAGTGGGGCATCAGTTGTTGGAAATACTAGACTTTGTGGGGGCATAGCTGAATTTGAACTTCCAAATTGCACCAAGGACAACCCCAACAAACGGAAGATCTCTTCGGTATCAAAAATACTCATCTCAACCGCAAGTGCCTTTTTGGGATTATTCTTGGTCTCCTTAATCATTTACTGTTGGCTCAAAAATAGAAGAGGAAAACAAGGACAACCTTCTTTATCCATACTGGAAAAAACACTTTTGAAAGTTTCGTACAAAAGTCTCCTTAAAGCAACTAATGGGTTTTCCTCAACAAACTTGCTTGGTGTGGGCAGTTTTGGCTCAGTGTATAAGGGAAACCTTGATCAAGATGGAACTGTTGCAATCAAAGTACTTAACCTTCAACAACGAGGAGCTTTAAAGAGCTTCATGACAGAATGTAAAGCATTGAGAAATATCCGTCACAGAAATCTTGTAAAGATCATAACATCTTGTTCGAGTATTGATTTTCTGGGTAACGACTTCAAAGCTCTAGTTTTTGAGTACATGCCAAATGGGAGTCTCGAGAAGTGGCTGCATCCGACTCTAGAAACAGAAAATGCGGAAGTTGAAATTCGGAAGCTTTCCCTTCTGCAGACAATTAGCATCGGAATTGATGTGGCATCTGCAATAGATTATCTCCATCACCACTGCGAAGAACCAATCCTTCATTGCGATCTGAAGCCAAGCAATGTCCTTCTGGACAATGATATGACTGCTCACGTTGGTGATTTTGGGCTAGTAAGGTTTCAACCAGAAATCTCAAGTCTAAGTACAAGCAGCTCTGTCGGAGTAAGAGGAACAACTGGGTACGCAGCCCCAGGTAACCAAAATTAAGATATTTTATATATTTTCCATTATTTAATGGTAAATCAGTCTGGTTTCCAAAAATTTGATAACTTATTCATAGAAATTGTGTTTATGGTAGAGTATGGTCTGGGAAGTGAATTGTCTACACATGGAGATGACTACAGTTATGGGATTCTGTTGCTAGAAATGGTGACAAGAAAAACACCCATAGATCTAATATTTGAAGGATACTTGAATCTTCATAACTTTGCCAGAACAGCCTTGCCTGATCGAATTATGGACATTGTGGATCCAGTTCTTCTAAATGATGATGAAGAGGTGAGTACCACTAACCATAGGCTGAGGCAAACAAGAAACAATGACAGAAGGGAATGCCTAATCTCTTTGGTAAGGATAGGAGTTGCATGTTCAATAGAATCACCACAAGATCGTATGAATGTAACCTATGCTCTCCATGAATTGCAATCTGTCAGAAAAATTCTTCTTGAACATACAAGAGTGTAATATGTGAAAGAGGAATATATACTAATTACTTGCTCCACCAATAACCACTAGTGAACGACTTCCAATAGTTATTTTGGATACTTCACTGCTATTAAATACAAATTAAGTAAATAATTTTTAAGTTACTATGACTACAATACATGTGGAATAATATTTTGGAAAACCGTAAATCCTTATTTATTTTCAAAAGAAATGCTAAAACATGTGTCCATATTGTTGGCATTGATGCAATCATAAAAGAAGAAATCTTTAGTTATAAATCATTTGAAAATTTGTAGAGCCAATGGAGTCTTCTTCTCACAATGCGGTAGCAATATGAAAGGAAGAGTATAAAGAAATGCCGTAAAAGACACACATATGGGTCCATATTGTTCATGCAATCATAAAAAATATTGGCCAAAAAGGCTACAATTTGACAGTAAAAGCTAAAGCAGAATCACAAGTGAACAGTTTTATATATGAATATAATAATTATGTACAAGTAATTAAAAAATTTCAAGTATTAATATTTCACGTACGGTTTATTTCATGAAAATATATAAAACATAAATATAAAGTCATGCCAAGAGTAATTTTCCTCTTAACTTGCCTGCAATTTTCTGGAGCTTTCAGACATATTTTCTACATCTTTCTTTTTTTTTTTCCCAAACGTACGTACGTTAAATGTTTTTTCTAATGGCTAAATCTTATTTTTTAATACATTCTGGAATGCTCATTGATTTTTATTTTTTCACATTAATTACTTAAATTATTTTGTATAAATATGTTGTATTTTTAATTGAATTATCAAATTTTTAAACATCTGTTAAATATGTAAATGACTGAAATTGAATTAGACTGTGAGAGAAAAATAGTTAAATTATGTTATCTTTTAAATAATCTTTTAATACAAAAGAAAATAATTATATTTAAGAAATTAATTTCATATCTCCCAATTTAATTTACGTTTTCTCTACATCAAATTAATTTCTAATATGAAAAACTTATTTTTTGATAGGTGGAAGTCTAATAAGTCAATAATGTGAAAGCAACATGACAGCGAAATTTAAGCTGCTATAAACACATGGGTCCATATATTTCTTCTTCACACGAAAGAAAAAGAAAATAAAGATTGTAAAATTTGACAGTTAAAATTTAGACCTCTCACTTTTTTCCACAACTACTACTATATATACTGAAATGGCTAGCTGCCCAATTAAGATACGAAAAAGCAAGTTTCAGGACTTGCCTTCTCAGTTTAAGAAATGAGGACAAGGATTTGTTACTTGGTTCACTGTCCTTCCATTTTTCTTTTCTGCATCACACTATTGCAAGCTGCAATTTTTGCTTCTTCCGCCAACGCCTTTCAGGAGAGAGATCGTGTTGCCTTGCTTGCTTTCAGGTCAATGATTAGTCATGACCCTGAAGGAATGCTGAACTCGTGGAATGATTCTCTTCATTTCTGTCAATGGGAGGGCATTACATGCGGCCGCAAACACAGAAGAGTCACCATCTTAGACCTGAATTCAAGAGGCTTGGTTGGTTCATTGTCTCCTCACCTTGGCAACCTCAGCTTCCTAAGAGAGATGGTTCTTTCTAACAATAGTATCCGAGGCGAAATCCCTCATGAGTTTGGCCGTTTTGTTCAGGTTAGAAGCTCTATATCTGGTCAATAACTCCCTTGTTGGAAAAATTCCTGCCAATTTGTCTTATTGCTCCAGGCTCACAATCTTACATTTAAAAGGCAACAAGCTGGTAGGAAATATTCCGACGGAGTTTGTCTTCCTTCACAATCTCAAAATATTAGCTTTAAGTAGTAATAATTTGACAGGAGGAATTCCACTTTTTCTTGGGAATCTAACCTCCCTAATTTTATTATCTTTAGCAGACAATGCTCTTGGAGGTAATATTCCAGATTCATTGAATCTATTGAAACAGTTATTATTGCTTGCGCTTGGCAAAAACAAACTCTACTCATTAAAAGAAGAATGAATTTCTTTTATAATACAATAGTAGTGTAAAGAAAAATTGATTTTTCTCTATTCATTAAAAGAAAAACTCATTTTTCCTTTTTTTTTACCACCCGTAGGTTTTCACCCTTTATATTTTTTGTATGTGACTTTTATTTTAATTAATTAGTTATATAACACCACTTCTATATAGAAGTAATATTTTAATTAAATAATTTCAATTAAAATTAAATTTGTAAAACAACTTCTAGTTGAAGTGAAATTCTAATTAATTCAAAATTAATATTTAAAAGAAACGATAAAGAGAATAACATCTCTATAAGAATTTATCCATATAATTTATCAAATTAAATTATTTGGATATTAATAAAAGATATTTATCTTAAAATATCTTACGAATTAATTAATTCTTAATTAATTAATTTAATCCAAATTAAAACACATATTTTAGAAAACGTTTTTCTGGACATACAAATATTTTGGGAAATAATTTTATCCATTGTATTATTTACTGCACCGATCTAAGAGGTGGTATTAGGGACTTATGGACCTACAATTTCAAGCTCCAAAAAATTTAGATAATTAATTAAACTCTTTAATTAATTAATCTAATTTATTAATTCCAGTTATATTTTTCTCAAAAAACTTTAAGCAATTTCTTGATATAATCACTACATGCAGTTCATCCCTCCATAAACGGTCCATAATTAGAGCTAGGTTAACTTTTCGTTTTACCCCTCTAATTACATTTTTATCCTTAAAGTCTGTTAATTTACCATTAAACAGTTAATTTATAAACCAGTTATAAATTGAGCGCTCAAATTGTTCAATTCAAGAATTAACACTTAAAAGAACCATTTTTCTTATTTCTAATAGGAAGAAATGGATTCTATATTTGTATGCCACATTCCCGACTATTTATCCCATTAAATCTTCAAGATACAAGTGTTGAGTTTGTTCTTAAAACAAACCTTAACAAGTAATTTAAAGGACTCAATAACATAAACAAGAGCTTATGACTACTCAAGATTAAGATTGATGTTCATATGATCATTTATTGACATTATTTGAATTCTCAGTTAGTAACAGAATTTATATAAGAATTCAAATTATGTCTAGTCCAGTCTTATATAATCATATTATATAACGTGTCTTCACCATAATGTCACTATATTGATAGTCCGGATAAAACTATCATATTCTTAATATTAATGGACCGCATTAATAATATTTAATTAAAGAACCCAACTTTAATTAATTTATTACGGACTATTTCAGCTTATTATCCGTAATCTTAATTCTCTTGTATATATAATACTTATATATACTAAGATTATGATTACATAAATAAACTAGAATTTTTTTTATATTAAATATAAACATAATTAAGTATAAAGAAATATTAATTTTATTTATTCCAAAAATGTACAAGTTACATGCTTTTAGGGAATTATCCCTAATAATCTCCCATTTGCCCTGAAGCAGGTGAGATATGTCTCTCAATCCACGCCCTTTAAGTGACCCTCAAATGTTTTGGCTAGTAACGTCTTGGTAAATGGATCGTTAGGATTGCCTTCGAATCCTATCTTCATAATTGTCATGTCACCTCGATGCATAATCTCTCAGATCAAGTGATACTTCCTCTTAATATGCTTCCCTCTCTTGTAACTTCTCTATTCTTTCGAATTCACCATTACCCCATTGTTGTCACAATATAAGGTCAATGGTTTATCCATATCTAGAATTATTTTCAGATCATTAAAGGACTTCTTGAGCCATACCATTTTCTTCGCTGCTTCACAAGCTGCTATATATTCACCCTCTATGGTTGAATCAACAATGCTGGATCTTTTTACACTTCTCCATACTATAGTTCCATCACCAAGATTGAACACTAACCTAGATGTCGACTTTCGAGTGTCTTTATCTTATTAAAAATCATGAGTCAGTGTAACCAATAGAGTTGAGGTCTTCACCCGAATAAATAAGCACATAGTTTCTTGTTCTCATAAGATACTTGAGAATATACTTTATTGTAATCCAATGACCCAATCTCAAGTTGGATTGGAAACGATTGACTATTCCTACTACATAACAAATGTTAGGCCTTATACACAACATGACATACATGAGGCTTCCTACTATTGATGCATAAAGAACCTTTCTCATGTCTTCTTCCTCTTAAGGTGTCTTGGGACATTATTCCTTAGAAAGGACAACTCTATGTCAAGTCTATAAATGACCATTTTTGGTATTTTGCATCGAAAATCGCATAAGCACTTTATCGATGTATGATGCATGAGAAAGTGCCAAGAGTTTATTCTAGCGATCTCGAATAATTTGGATCTTAAGAACATAACTCACTTCTCCTATATCTTTCATTTGGAATTGCTTGGCTACCCATTTCTTTATGTTAGATAATATATTTACGTCATTCCCAATGAGTAGAATATCATCAACATAAAGTATCAGGAATACCATTTTATTTTCTTTGATGTACTTGTATATAGAAGGCTCATCAATATTCTGGAAACCATAAAATTTGATCGTCTCATCAAATCTCAAGTTCCAAGATCTTAAAGCTTACTTGAGTCCATAAACAGACTTAAGTAGCTTGTAGACCTTTTGCTTCTGGCCTTCCACCACAAACCCTTCAAGTTTGCACCATATAGATGCTCTCATTAAGACAATCATTCATAAAAGCTGTCTTGACATCCATTTGCCATATCTCATAATTGAGACATGGATGGATTTAAGCATGACCACTGGCAAGAAAGTCTCCTCATAGTCGACTCCCTCATTTCAGGTGTAATCTTTTGTTACTAACCTTGCTTTGAAAGTCTCCACTTTCCTATCCACTCCATTTTTTCTCTTGACAATTCATTTACACCTAATGGGCCTAACATCTTCAGATGGATCTACAAATTCCCAGACTAAATTAAAGTACATAGACTCATTTTCTTGGTTCATGGCTTCTTGCCATTTTTTCTTATCAAAATCCTCCATTGCATACTTGTATGTCAATGGATTTTTTTTTTTTTTGTATCGGATACAACAACTTGTGCTTCTCTATCCTCTTTGTAGCGAGCAGGTAATCACAACTCTCCCACTACATCAAGACACCATGATGTTCTGATCAAGAATAGTAGTCTTATGATTTTGTTGTTCATTAACTGTTAATGATCTGATCAGAGAGTAACTCCTTTAATATAACTTTACTACAAGGTTTAAAGTTTTTCATGTCGTCATTCTCAAGAAAAGTTGCATTTATTGATATAAACACCTTTTTATCTTGAGGGCTGTAGGATAAATCTCTTCTAGTGCCTTTAGGTAGCCTACAAACACACACTTCTGTTGTAGTTCCAGTTTCCCAGTCTTTCCTATCAGCACATGTGTTGGGCATACCCATATGAAAAAATATCTTAAACTAGATTTACAACCATTCCACATCACTAGAGGCGTATAATGAACAGACTTGGAAGGTACTACATTCAAAATATAGACCACAATTTTTAGTGTATATCCCCAAAATGAAAATGGCAATAGAGAATAGCTCATCATAGATCTAGCCATATTAAGTAGGGTTTTATTTCTCTTTTCTACAACATCATCCTGTTGTGGTGTTCCAAATGCTATGAGTTGGGATAGAATGCCATGCTCTAGCAAATAATCCTTGAACTCTTAGTTAAGGTATTCACCTATTTGATGTAATAAAAGAGTTTAAGTGATTTTCCTAACTATTTTTCAGCTTTTGCAAAGAATTCTTTAAACTTTCCAAAAGTTTTAGATTTTCTTTGCATTATGTATATATAGTCATATCGAGAATAATCATCAATAAAGCTGACAAATATCATAACCACTATAACTTGTACATTTAATAGGCTGCAGACATCGCTATATATAAGTTCAAATGATTCTTTGGCCC
Source organism: Melia azedarach (assembly GCA_028052125.1). Lineage (NCBI taxonomy): Eukaryota > Viridiplantae > Streptophyta > Magnoliopsida > Sapindales > Meliaceae > Melia > Melia azedarach. Next base: position 14,581,374 of record CM051396.1, read on the forward strand.
TCTCGCTTTTTGTTGAGAAAGGTCTTGTAGTCATTTTGTCCTCTAAACAGAATTCATAGACAAGTAGAGTGCTAACGTTTAGCTTTCTTAAAGGACCATCATTTACAAGTTTGTTCATTCTATCTAGATTAATATGACCTAACCTAAGGTGCCAAAGATATATCTCGTCCTTTTGAGAAACTTTCTGCCTTTTAGGTTTAAGATATTCTACTATGAATAGTTATGTATTAACGGTCGTTCATTGACCCTTAAAACATAAAACCCATTTTCTTCTTTTGCTAAACAAATATTTAAACCATTTTTAGAAATAATAATCTTATTATTATTAAATGAAATGTCAAATAATTGTTCAACCAATTTAGAAATTGAAATCAAATTTCTTCTAAAATTAGGAACAAAATAAACATTGTTGAAAATAATAAATTTATTTTGGAAATATAAACGAAAGCTCTCATTGCTAATGTTGAGACAATTACTCCATTTCCCATTTTCATAGTGAAATCTCCATCAGCCAGCTCCCTGGAAGAACTAAGCATTTGCAACAAAGAACAAAAATGGTTATTGGCTCATAAATCAAATATCTAGGGAGATAAATCATCTTCCACTAAACAAGCTTCTAGAACTAATAAATTGAATTTACCTTTCTTCTTGTCCTTCAGCTTGGAGAGATACGTTTTGCAATTTCTCCTTCAATGCCCATCAACTCCACAGTTGAAACATTTTCCCTTCAGTGCTTTGTTCTTGCTACCTTTGAAGCATTTCTTGGCTTTCTTGGATTGTGCTCCAGAACCATTTTTTGTATCCTTCTTCTTTTTGCTCTTACTAGAAGAAGCAAGCTTATCTTTAGCAACATTTGCCTCATTATTTTTGAGCTTCTCTTTCGAGATGGCCTCAAAGGTTTGCAGTTCATTGAGAAATTTAGTCATGTTGTAATTCAACTTATTCATAATATAACGACTTAAGGATGATGCTAACTTGAGTACACTCATCAATGGTCGTATTATGGATCTCTGCCTCGTTCTTGTAATTCACTATGTCAAAACATGTTCTCTAACTGGAATACGCTTTTTCATCTTTGCATTCATGTAGTTACGAGTAGCTTCATGACGTGATTGGTCCAAGTGTTCCCCAAACATGGCCTGGAGGGACTCCCGTATCTTATATACAGTCTTCATCCATTCATGCTTCTATCTTAGCACGTCGGGTCTTGTTATTGGCTTGAATCCAATTATCATATCGCTCTCGTACACTACAAGGTGCATTGGTAGCAAGTTCTTAAGGACACTCCTCAAGGAGAACAAACTTTTGGTTCTCACATATCAGTACGATATTTATATTACTCTTATATTTTACAAAACTTTCACCATTTAACTTTTCATTTGCAAGTAAAACGATAATAGGATTAGTTGCAGACATAATTGCTAAAATAAATAAATATAGCTTTTCATATACTTCATTTAATATCACAACATTTACAATAGTAAACGTGATGCATGATGTATTGATAAACATATAATTATATTACTAAACCACGATAATTCCATCTTATAATTGATGTGCTACTGTAGGGTAGGTCACACTAATATAATTGAATTGAGACTATTTTAATTAATAAACGAAATTCAAAATATCTCATATTTTCTTTCAATTATTAATTGCTGTTATTTTTGGTCAAAATACAATTAACAATTTAATTTGTATCTTTATAAGTGTAACTCATTGTTTTGGATTTTAGCAACTTAATTCAAAAATGCCGCCGTAAAGTAGGTCAATTTTGAAATACATTATTTGAATCCTACCACTAGGAAGCCAATTTAGATATTAATATAGATAGACATGCTCCTAGGGGGGATAAAATATAAATGTTGCGAGGCGTTACATATATCTGACAATGTTATACTAACAATGGAACTACGGGGTATATTGTCATATATCCCTCTTCCACTTATTATTTTAAAAACTGTGTTTCTAATTATAAAATATCTTATGTTTTATAGCCCTAGTAAATTAGTTATATTTCATATCAATAATTACTAGATATATAGAATATAATCATATTTAGGTTAATAGAGTCCAATCTAATTGGACCTAGGTTTATAATATATTCCAATCTAATTGGGCCTAAATAACTACCACATATTTAATAAAATCACATTTTATTAAAAGAGAATAATATAGGCTAACCTAAAAATTAATAATTAATTTAGATAAGCCGAAATTCAATAAATGAGATAATTACTAAGTTTAATTATAAAACTTAATTATCCATTATTTAATTTATTATTCTGTTCAATTAATCTAATTAATTATAATCATATTCATATTTAGCTATTAAATATAAATGATGACATGTATGCATGATATTCAATTATGACAATGAGTGAGTATTATGAATGACATATTATTATGCATAGTCATATTATCATATGATATATCTCATAACAATTAATTAACTTTGGCCAGGTCCCTTAGAATATTTAAGCACAAACCTAAATAATTAATTAAAATTACAAAGGTATGTAGGCTCGTAAACCCAATAAAATAACAGTCTTTTGAAGTTCACAACAAATCAATCTTGATAAGTTTTAAAAAATAAATGTCTATACGAGCTTAAAAGTTTTTCTTAAACCCAATATATAATTATAATAAGGCAGTCTAACTTTTGGATTTTTTTAACTTTTAAAATAGTCCCAAAAAAATAAAAAATAATATATTTAAATTAAAAGTTTTCAGAAAGCCCAAGACAAACTTTAATTAAAATTTAAATTCTAGCACAAGCTTTTTTATGAAAATAGACAAAAAGACTTAATTGATAATTACAAAAAAATTCAAGCCCTAATTTTGCCCATAGCAGAAGCATCCTTGCCGAATGCTGGTTCAACAAGGCACTAACTTTCAGCCCTTACTATTGCCTTGCATTTTGTGGCAGTGGGTACTTTACCCACTCTAATGCCCTATTCTATTCTATTTTGTTTCTTCATGAACTTCAATTCTAAGATTTGGCAAATAATTACATAACAAAAATAAATTATATTTAATCTACACCCTTTATGGGCATATAAATTGTTTATATGTTTTTTCAGGAAACTTTCAAGTTAAAATCTATTGACCTCCAACACTCTCTATATCTCATGAGGATTCCAAACCCTTTAGAAACCCCAAATTTTGAGAGAGAAAATCTTTTGCATTGCATGAAGTTTCTATACATTCCCTCGTTCATTCAAAATTTCAACAACCTTGGTGTCTTGTCTCTGAATGGCTGCAAAAGTCTAAGGTGCTTTCCGCACAACATTTATTTTAGATCTCCAATAAGCATTGACATATCCTTCTATGTTTATCTTAGAGAATTTCCAAAGATTTTAGGAAAAATCATAGAGCTAAATTTAGCGGGGACAACAATAGAAGAAGTTCCCTCATCAATTGAGAGCCTAACAAATCTTGAAAAGTTAGATTTGACATTTTGCGAAAGGTTGAAGATTCTTTCAACTAGCATTTGTAAATTGAAATCTCTTTGTGAACTTGCTCTTAATTACTGCTTAATACTTGAACATATTCCAGAGATCTTGGAAAAAAATGGAACATTTGGAATATATTAGTTTAAAGTACACAGCTATTAAAGAGTTGCCATCCTCAATAGAAAATTTACAAGGACTTAAGACTTTGATTTTGATGGATTGCTCCAATCTTAATAGTTTGCTAGAGAACTAGAGAAATTTAAAATTTTTGAAGTCCATCTATGGAAAGAGATCGGCCATGCGTCAATTACCATCCTCTTTTGCAAATTTAATGTAACTAGAGCAACTTTCGCATTCTATCTCCAGAGACTTGGTATTGCCTTCATTAGGTTTACTTTGTCAATTACCATCCTCTACTGTAATTTTAGAGCAATTGGAGCAACTTATGAATTCTAGAAGTAGAGATTTGGAATTGCTTTCATTGTCAGGTTTATCTTCTATAAAAAAACTTGGAATTAGATCATTGTGGTGTGTTGAAATTACCGCATGATATTGGCTACCTGTCGTCATTGGAAAGGTTAAATCTACAAGGAAATTGCCTTGTAAATCTACCTCCAAGTATCAAGCAACTGTCTAAGTTGAGAGAACTTATCTTGAGAAATTGCCTAATTCTTAGATCATTACCAAAGCGTCTACTATGTGCATTTCATTTAGAAGCAACAGATTGCCAAATGCTTCAATCTCTGTCAAAGCTTCCATCACATTAGGAAGAATTAAATGCATCTTTACTACGAAACTTTTGCAAACACTACTTCCATAAAAAGACTATGATACGTATGGAGCTAAACTTTAGCAACTGTTGAGGATTGTGCGACATTTTAGCAGATTCGTAATTAAGGATTCAGCATATGGCAGTTTCATCATCAAGACAATTCCATGAAAATGTATGTAATGTAATTATTCTCTTTCTATATATACATACATACATATATATATGTGTGTGTATATCTTCTGGTTATATTATAATTCATACTTTTCATATGTATTATAGAAAATTCCTATCCCATATGGAGTCACTATTTATGTACCTGGAAGTGAAATTCCTAACTGGTTCAACAATCAAAATTTAGGATCTTCAATAAATATTCAACAGTCAGAGCTCTCTTGTGAGAGAAACTTCATTGGATTTGCACTTTGTGTTGTTATTGATACTAAAGATGATGATGATTATGCAATCATAAGTAAATACCATTTTGAAACCAAGACTTTGTTTAAAACCAATCATTTTGATAGGCATTTTGTTTTCAAGACCATTAAGAACCATTTAGTTAAGGAGTACATAGAATGTAGTCAGTATTGTGTCTATCTTGCATTTGAACCCTGTTCGATTGTTGGACTATCTAGTGGTGTCGCATTTGATTTCTCCATTGATTATTTATACTAATTTCAAGAAAGGCCAAAGGTGATATGTTGTGGGGCGTGTCCAATATATGCCTATTAAGAGCGAACCCAACAGTTTTACTGTTAACATGCTGCCACATAGTGAAGAAGAATGCAGGAGATTGCATCATGAATTTCATGATGAGGCTGGCATGAGTGCAACTACCATTGGAGGTAAAAGTATTGGCAAAATCTGAAGAGGAGGAAATCAATGATCCTAAGCAACATATCACGTTTTTTTCTCAAATATTTCGTTGCTGAGGGCTTGAAGACACTTGTGTTTGGGGTAAGAATGAACTTCAGATAAATTTGAAGAGGAAAAAGAGAAAAAAGAGTCCTGAAGAAAGCAAGCCTTTTTTAGGGCTTTCCGTATAATCTTGTGTGTGAAAATGTACTAAAGAACAAGGTGAATCAAGATTTATTTTTTGTAAGATGCGATCATTTCAGGAGTTTTTCACTATTTTTTCCAAACTAATTTATGTTAACTCTTATCTTGTTTGATACATTGGTGCAATTTTAGTATTTCATTGAATGTGCTCTTTGGGCGGTTATTGAATGTAAGAAATATGCTGGTGGTACTGAAGAATATTTTGGATTAAAATGTAGCTACCATTTTTTAAACAAAGACTCTCTTCGAGGCCAAATACGTTGATAACAGTTGTTTATTTGGTTGACAAAGAGATCATTGAGTTAGATCATGTATTACTTATATTTGATCATGTTAGGCTACCTAATGGTGATCATTGAAAATGGTTACAAGGTGAAAGTATACAATGGAAGAACATGCATTCTTCATATCAGACTCAATTTGTTTCTGTAGAAATGTTCTCTGATGTTATCTGGTGAATGCATGATTTCCCTGTTCTACTTTAAGGAATCTCCTTGATTTTTAAGGTAATCTAGAGATGGGCATTGGAAGTTATTTTATTTTTACATCAATGATATAGCTATTTTTACAAATAGAAGTGTCCATAGTTATTAGGAACATAAATGATTTTTTTTTCTCAGTTAATATTCAAATTTTATTTTTTTTAAGTTTTGGCCTTCACACTGTCAATTTTTGTGTATTTGATAAATTGTACTTATTCTAGAGTGCAAATCTATTGATAAGTTGACACAGGGCAACTGTTTGGAGTTTCAATTCTATTTGAATACAGTTCTTTGCACAAAGAAATTTGATTTATGGATAATAAGCGCTTGGATTTTGTTGAAATATATATAAATTACTCTTCCAACAAATTTATTTTTTTTGTGTCTTTGGAATCTAGGAAGTCTTTGCATAATATTTCCATTGTTAAGCATATTACAGTATCCATTGTGATGCATATTTCAGAATGTAAATAATTTTCATGGATCTTTTCTTTTGAAAGTAGTTAGAAAGTAGACTTATAACCTAAACCACATTTTGTCAGCAATGAAGTACATGGGCAATGAGCTAGCTATTGCTTGCGAGACACTGGCTGCACTTTTGGGATACCCCATTTTGGTTGGGATGAAGCAAGACTTTCCAGGAAGGTATTTTTATGCTACAAGAGCTGTTGAAGGCACTGATGATGAAGCAAGACTCTCTGGGAAAGTAAGACAGTGGAGGCCTTTTCTTAGACTGAAAATGTATTATAGAACAAGGTAGAGGTTTACTGTCTGTAATCTAACAGTCCAATGACATTCTTTGTACTGCATTTTCATGCCTGTACCAATGAAAAGCCATCATTATTACCATAATCTTCCTTATTTCAGGGTTTTCATCATCTTAGAAATTACATAAATGTAAGATTGAAGTTTTCATGATTATTTTTTATCAATTGATGGAATATCAACAACAAATTTAGCGCACTCACCTTCTTTCTTAAGAAGAAGGGAATCCAAATGGGAAAAGTGAATGGAAATGAAAATGATAGATTGATATATGAAAATGTGACTTTCTCAGATATCACAGTTTCAATTTAGGGGATGGAACTCTTGATGCATTCCTGATTTCAAGTTTAGGACTTGAATTTTTGTTGTTAGCATAATGAATTGACAGTAGTAAATTGCATATTTCTGTATATTAGGGGGTATTTCACAATTAAAAAAACTATGCATTAAAGTGTAAGTATACAACAAATTAGGGTTGTAAATGTAATTATACCTAATTTTGAATTGCCATTATAGGGATTGTCGGCCAATGTTAAGCTTAAAGTCTGCTACATGTTAGCAGGCATGGAGGAAAATTGAACTCCCATTTTTCTAGTAGATAATGAAAGAGGATTATTGCTTTGGTGGGTCTGATGTATGAATTTGCTATAATTGGCTGCTTCTTTAATCCGTAGTGATGTATTTACAAATGGTTTTGTTCTACCAACAACGGATTTGAAAGATAAGGCTATTTCTTTACGTCGTTGTTCTAAAGAATGCCATTTAAGTGTTCGAGAAAATTACTGACTGGTTAACAAAGGTCTGTGTGTGCTATAATTGGCTTTGACTTTCTATGGAGCATCCTTTTTTCTAATGAGAAAGCTCTAGGAAAATCACAGGAAACCCGGTGGAAATTAAGTAGGGAAACTGTAGGAACATTTGTGGCGGGAATATCATGTTTACTTCACATAATTTAGTGTTTCATCTACTTTGAAGAATCTATTTCCATTGCCAAATTTGTGTGATTTTCTTTCTATGGATTCATCTTCATCTACTCCTCAATGTAAACATGATGTATTCCTTAGTTTTAGAGGAGAGGATACCCGTGATAACTTTACCAACCATCTCGTTGCCACTTTGTGTCGTAAAAAAAAAAATTGTTAATGATGAATTGAAGAGAGAAGATGAAATTTCACCCGAGCTTTTGAATGTAATAGAAGAATCAAAGATTGCGGTTATAATTTTCTTAAAAGACTATGCTTCTTCAACATGGTGCATGAATGAACTTGAGAAGATTCTTGAATGCCATGAAATGAATGGACAAAAGGTTATACCAGCTTTCTACCATCTAGATCCATTTGATGTGCGAAAGCAGACTGGAAGAGTTGGAGAGTCCTTTGATGAGCATGAAAAATAGTTTAGGGAGATGCCAGAAAAGGTTCAGAAATAGAGATGTTTACTGACTCAAGCATCCAATCTATCTGGATGGGATTCAACAAAAATTAGGTAAATCTTTTAATTGTTTATGTTGGCTAATTACTAGATATATTTTGGATATTAAATGACCTTTCATTCTTTTTTACATGACTTTTCATATAAATATTTTCTTTTGCTTTTATTTCTAAATTAATCATCTTCAGTAGTCTTTACTCACTATTGTTCTTCTTCACACCTACCAGGCCTGAGGCACAACTTGTAGACGAAATTGTCGAAAATATTTTTGAAGAAATTGGAAGATATCTCACATTCTAATATTTCGTAGGCTTTGTTGGCCTAAATTCACGAATTGAGTGTATAAGTCACTATTATGCATTAGATTGCCAGATTTTTGTATTGTAGGAATTTGGGACATGGGTGGTATAGGAAAAACAACCATTGTAGGAGCTATTTTCAATCAAATTTCTAGTAAATTTGAAGGCAAGTGCTTCGTGAAAAATGTTAAAGAAAAATCATAAAGAGGGCATGGATTAGTTCATCTACGGGACCATGTTCTTTCTCAAATATTATAGAAAAATCTCAAAATAGGAACTCTTGATATACCACAACATATTAAAGAGAGGCTCCAGCAAATGAAGGTTTTCATTGTTCTCGATGACGTGAATAAATTTAGGCAATTAAAGTATTTAGTTTGAGGGCTTCATCTATTTGGCCCAAGAAGTAGAATTATTGTTACTACTAGAGATAAGCAAGTGCTTGATAGATACGAAGTGGATAGCATATATGAGGTTAAGGAATTTAACAAAAATGAAGCACATAATCTCTTTATAATTATGCCTTTAGGAGATATCATCCTCTTCATGATCTCAGGGTGCTTTCTACAAAGGTAGTAGATTATACTAAAGACAATCTGTTAGCTCTTAAAGTGTTGGGTTCCTCTCTTATTAGAAAAGCAAATCAGATTGGGAAGTTGCATTACACATTCTAAAACAAATTGTTGCCCTTGATATTCTTGCAGTTTTGAGAATTAGTTATGATGAGCTAAATTAGGAAGAGAATAATATATTTCTGGATATTGCATGTTTCTTCAAAGGAGAAAACAGACATTTTGTGACCATGATACTAGATAGTTGTTATGCAGTGAGTTATGGATTGAATGTCCTTGTTGATCAGTCATTTGTAACAATATCAGGAAACAAGTTGCAAATGCATGAATTATTGCAAAAAATGGGTCGAGAAATTATTCGAAAAGAATCTGAGAAAGATCCAGGAAAGTTTTCGACTCATTTAATTCTATCTGCAGGATCATGAAGATGTCTACCATGTACTGAAGAAAAATAAGGTAAGTTTCCGACTCATTTGATTCTATTTGCAGTTAGATGTTAAATAAATAATCAATTGCATCGAAGTTTGTCTTCACTTTTGTTTAAATATTTTAGAAGATCTTTTGCATTTTATGCTTACTTATTCTCTGCTTTTAGTTATAAGGGGACTGATGCAATTGAAGGCATATTCCTTAATTTGTCAAAAATAAAAGACGCACATCTAAGTCCTGGAGCCTCTGCAACTATGTCAAATCTTAGATTGTTAAAATTCTATACACCTAAACTTTTTTTAGTAGCAGCTATGGTATCTAAAATTCTTCTACCACAAGGGTTAGAATATCTTCCTGATGAATTGAGATATCTCTATTGACATAGATACCCTTTGAAAATGTTGTTGTTAAATTTTAGTTTAGAGACCTTATTTAACTGAACTTGCCTTATATTGAAGTTGAACAACTTTGGAAAGGAAAAAAGGTATAATGGTTTTGTACGTAGTATATATATCTAGTTCTTTGTATGATATAAATTGTGCAATTAGATGAATTTAGAATCTAATTATATCTTTTGTTTCAGGAGGCTTTCAAGTTAAAATCAACAGATCTCCAGCGCTTGCAATATCTCACAAGAATACTTAGCCCTTTGGAGATCCCGAATCTTGAGAGAATATGTCTTTGGAACTGCACAAAGTTGCCTTATATTCCCTCATACACAAATTTCAACAACCTTAGTACCTTGTTGGTATAGGGCAGCAAAAGTCTTAAGTACTTTTTGCCCAACATCCATTTTGGATCTTTTATAACTCTTAATCTGTCCAACTGCACTAGGCTTACACGGTTTCCACATATTTCTAGGGATATAAGTGTTGAGATAAAACAAAATAGAATAGCAGAGACCTTTCTTATTCAACTGTACATATACATCTATAGCATTTATAGAAATTTAAAATTAGTTAAATCTAAGTAGGACTCTAAAACAGAAAATCAAAGATATCTTTATCTAACAAACTCCAACACGTAACAAACTCTTCAATACTCCCCCTTAAGCTGAGGCATAAATATGCAACATGCCTAGCTTGTCATAAATGGTCTTACTCCGTGGTCCTTTAAGAGCTTTAGTGTGAATATCTGCGAGCTGCCGATCTGTGCGGACATGGCTAAAAGAGATGACATTATTTGCTAACTTCTCTTTGATGAAATGAACTTCAATCTCAAAATGTTTAGTCTTCTCATCAAGCACAGGATCATTAGCAATACCGATGGCAGGTTTGCTGTCACTCTATAATTTAGATGGCTTAATTTGTTGAAATCCAAGTTCTCTAAGCAAATTGCATAACCAGATTATCTCACACGTAGTTAAGGCCATAGCCCTATATTCTGCTTCTATACTTGATCTGGAAACTACAATTTGTTTCTTATTTCCACTATACAAGGTTGCCTCCGACAAAAATACACCACCCTATTGTTAATCTTTGATTGATTGGACATCTTGCCCAATATGCATCACAATAGCCCTCAATTTTTGTAAGTCCATGGTTCTTATAAAGTACTCCTTTTCCCGGAGATTTTTTCAAATACTTGACAATCCTTAGAGCGGCCTCCCAATGAGAATTTCTAGGAATACCCATAAACTGACTTACCACATCTACAGCAAAGGAAATGTTTGGTTTGGTTAGTGTCAAATAAATTAGCTTTCCAACAACCCTACGATACATGTCAGGTTGATGAAATAGTTTCCCCTGATCTGGCAGAAGCTTGATGCCAGGAGCCATTGGGGAATCTAATGGTCTTTCCTCATTCATCTTGGTATCTTTGATTAAGTCAAGAGTATACTTTCTTTGAGAGATGTAGATACCCATTTTGCTTCTAGCTACTTCAATACCTAAAAAATAGTTCAACCAACCCAAATCCTTTGTATAGAACTTGGATTGTATAAATGTTTGAACACCTGCAATACCGGCATTGTCACTGCCAGTAATGACAATGTCATCCACATAAACAACTAGAATAAGATAACCAACATTAGTATGCCTGTAAAAAATAAAGTGATCACTGCTGGTCCGTCGCATCCCAAACTCAATAAGCACTTCTATAAATCGACCAAACCAAGCTCGAGGGGACTATTTGAGTCCATACAAAGATTTCGTCAATCGACAGACCTTGCCTTCCTCCCCTTGACAATGTCACTGCTACTAATGACAATGTCATCCACATAAATAACTAGAATAAGATAACCAACATTAGTATGTCTGTAAAAAAAAGAGTGATCACTGCTGGTCTGTCAGATCCCAAACTCAATAAGCACTTTTGTAAATCGACCAAACCAAGCTCGAGGGGACTGTTTAAGTCCATACAAAGATTTATTCAACCGACAGACCTTGCCTTCCTTCCCCTGACAATGTCACTGCTAGTAATGACAATGTCATCCAAATAAACAACTAGAATAAGATAACCAACATTAGTATGTCTGTAAAAAAAAGAGTGATCACTATTGGTCCGTCGCATCCCAAACTCAATAAGCACTTTTGTAAATCGACCAAACCAAGCTCGAGGGGACTATTTGAGTCCATACAAAGATTTCTTCAACCGACAAACTTTGCCTTCCTCCTCCTGAGCAACAAAACCAGTTGGTTGCTCCATATAAACCTCTTCAATTAGAGTTCCATTTAAGAAGGCATTTTTCACATCCATCTGAAACAAAAGCCAATCATAGATGGTAGTGAGAGATAGGATTAAGCGGACAGAGGTAAGTTTGGCAATAGGAGAAAAAGTTGCTTGATAGTCAATTTTATAGGTTTGAGCAAAACCTTTAGCAACAAGGCCAGCTTTTAATCGAGCCAGTGTACCATCAACACCCATTTACAACCAATAGCCTTTTTATCGCGCGGTAAAGTAACCAAGTCCTAGGTGTAATTATGTTCAAGTTCTAACATCTCCTCACGTATTGCACAACACCAACCTGGATGAGATATTGCCTCCAGAATACAACGAGGAATAACAACATCATCTAAAGCACTCAAGAGTACCTTAAAAGTAACAAACATACCTTTATAACTAACTGGATGCTAAGTACAAGATCGAATACGTTTTTATATTGTTATGGGCTGATCTGCAGCGGAAGAAGCAAAAGCTGGATCAGTATTAGGCGTGGACTTAGTGGCATCTGATGGTAGAGAAGGACGACGAGTGTATACTTGATCATAAAAGGTAAAAGGTTTATGGGTAGGACTATCTGCAAGAATAAGAGAGCTTGAGATAGAAGTGATTTGGTTGACCAATAAGTCATCATCAATAGAGGTTGGTAGACGAAAGACGAGTAAGAGACGAGAAAGGAGTGGACTACACAAATGAGACATCAAAAGATGTAACAATCCGCTCTAAATCAGGAGAGTAACAACGATACCCTTTTTGTGTACGAGAATACCCAACAAACATACATCGTAAGGAACAAGAATCTAGCTTAATGAGATGAGATTGATTATCATAGACATAATAGACATACCCAAAGATTTTAGGAGAAAGAGAAAAAAAAGGCTGAGTAGGAAATAAAACCTGGTGAGGAATCTCCCCTTAAAGAATAGACGAAGGAAAGCGATTGATGAGATAACATGCGGTTTTTACAACTTCACCCCAGAATTCTCCAAGACCATTCATGTGAAAGAGAAGAGCTCGTGTAACCTCGAGAAGATGTCGATTTTTACATTCAACCACACCATTTTGTTGAGGGGTATAGGAACAAGAAGACTGATGTAACATTCCATGTTCAACTATATAGGAGGTAAAAGGAGTAGAAAAATATTCCCTGGCATTATCACTACAAAGAACACGAATATGAGTAGAAAATTGAGTTCGAATCTCAGCACAAAAATATTGAAAAATAGTAAACAATTCAGACTTATTTGCCATTAGATAAATCCAAGTCATTATAGAATAATCATCCACAAAACTTACAAAATAACGAAAGCCAAGGGTAACTAAAACAGGAGAAAACCCCAAGTATCTGAATACACAAACTGAATTGGAGTATAAGCTCTTTTATTAATACAAGAACTATAAGACAAACGATGATGCTTTGGAAAATGACATAACTCACAATTGAAATCAGAAACAGACTCTAGACTAGGACTCAATTTCTTCAAGATGGATAATGGAGGATGACCTAAATGGCTATGAATATCAAGTGGCTTGGAAGACACCCCGGAGCATATTATAGGTGGTGTATCCAACACATATAAGCCATTAGAAACACGTCCTTTACCAATCGTCTTCCTCGTCGTAAGATCCTAAAACAAACAATGATCAGGGAAAAACATGAGACAAAAACTCCTTGTAATCTTACTAACAAAGATTAGATTGAATGGAGAGTTATATATATGCAGCACATAAGATAGAGAGATGTGCGGTGTAGGACAAGCTTCACCCACACCACGAATTGGCGTTGAAGTGCCATTAGCAACTATTACTATTGAAAGATCAGAGGCTGAGCAGTAAGTAGATAATATACCTACGCTTCCAGTCATATGTTCTGATGCGCTTGAATCAATTACCCAAGAGCAAGATGGTGTGGATATGCAAGCCATAGGATTACCTGTTTGCGCATAAGTGGCTATTCCATAAGTGCTCAGCTGATTTCCCAATAATTTCTTATATTCTTCTACTGTTATAGTGATCATTGGCTGCTTATGACCTGGTTGTTCTGTCGGTTGTCTAGACAGTGTAGAAGACTATGAGGTACCATCAATTTGAGAAAGAGTTGCAATATATTTATCACCTTGCTGCCTTCCTCCTTGTCGTTTATATTTCCAGTAAACTTTTTTAATGTGACCCACTTGCCCACAAAAATGACATACTCGTGTGTCTGGTCCAGATCAACCTCCTCTACCTCCTCAATTGTTGCCTCGACCTCTAGATGAGGAACAGGATACCAAGGCAGCCTTGTCATTAGTGTCACCAATAGGAGACTAAATCTCCTCATCACCTATACTCATGATTCGAGCAAATGCATCTACAATAGAAGACACTTGACTAGACAATATTTGTGTTCTTGCAGCAGTACAATCTGACTCCAAACCAAATAAATAGAAAAGAATGCCAAGACGTTCTCGTTGTAATAATATTTCTTTCAAATCTGTACTAACTGGCATGAGTTCATTTAATTCTTCAAAGAGTGATTTAAACTCTATAAAAATACTCAATTTGAGATTTGGCTCCTCTTTCTAGTTTACATAAAGCTTTTAAAACTCTAAATGATTTATTCATGTTGCATTTTCCACCATAAATAACAGCCAGAAAATTCCAAAGTTCTTTACATGGTTTTGTGTGAGTAAGAGCAGCATTGACCTTGGGCTCAATTGAATTCATTATACTGGTGTAGAGACGACCATCCTCTTTCCTCCACTTATCATACACAATCACATTTGATGGTGACGGTGGGTCCTCCTCCAGGAGATCCTATTTATCTTGTCCACGAATAACATGATGAACCAAATTCCTCCACTATGGGTAGTTGGCACCATTCAACTTCTGGTAAGTGATACGAAACATGTCGAAAATAGTCACTTTTGACTGAATTTGTCCTTCCATGGTCTCCATTTTATCGGTCATCTCTCAACGAGACTACTTTTGAGTATGATGCAAGAGTATCAAAGTTTGGTATGGGACAAATCTTTCAACCAATTGATCTGATCTTCACAAACAATAGATCCAAACCTTTGGCTCTGATACCATGTTGAGATAAAACAAAATAGAATAGCAGAAAACTTTCTTATTCAACTGTACATATACATCTATAGTATTTATAGAAATTTAAAACTAGTTAAATCTAAGTTGGACTCTAAAACAGAAAATCAAAGATATCCTTATCTAACAAACTCTTCAACAATAAGAAAGCTATATTTATGCAGGATCTCAATAGAAGATGTCCCATCGTCAATTAAGTGTCTAACTAGGCTTGAATATTTAGATTTAGGGTATTGTACGATGCTCAAGAGTCTTTCAACTAGCATTTGTAAAGTGAAATCCCTGGGAAAGCTTTATCTTCAGAACTGCTCAAAACTTGAGAGTTTTCCAGAAATCTTGGAGAAAATGGAAAACTTAGTATATATTGATTTAGAAATGACAGCTATTAAAGCGCTGCCCTTTTCAGTTTAACATCTAGTAGCGCTTACAACTTTGGACTTGAGGGGTTGCTTTAAACTTGATAATTTGCCAGAGAACCTGGGGAATTTAAAATCTTTGCAGATGCTCTCTGCAAATGATTCAGCCATTACTCAACTGCCATCCTCTGTAGCAAAATTAAAAGAACTAAAACCAGTTTGGTGTTCTGGATGCAGAGGTTTGGTATTGCCTCCATTGTTATCTGGTTTATCTTCTTTAACAGATCTAGATCTAAGCTGCTGTAATATCTTAGAAATCCCAGAGGATGTCGGCTATTTATCATCATTCCGATAATTAGATCTAAGGAAAAACAATTTTGAGAGTTTACCTAAATGTATGAAACAGCTTTCAAAGCTGAAATCCCTGACCTTGAGCGAATGCAATATGCTTCAATCATTACCAGAGCTCCCACCTAAACTAAAATATTTAGAGGCGAAGAACTGGAAGCGGCTCCAATCTTTGCCAAAGCTTCCATCTTGTTTAGAATTATTAGATGTTTGGAAACTGGAAACATCATGCGAACGCCCTCATGCATTTTTAGAGTGTGGAAGGGAGTTCAAATTTACTAATTGCATCAAGTTGAATGAAATAGCATAGAACAGTTCAGTAGATTTACAGCTAAGAGTACAGCATATGGTAACTGCTTCACTAAGACGATGCTATGAAAAGGTAACTTACCTCTATCTCTCTCTCTCAAAACCTCTTTCTCCCCTTCGTATCAAAATTCATGATTTTCATATTGCAGGAATTCTGTACACCCCAGGGAATCAGCATTTGTTTACCTGGAAATAGAATTCCTGCTTGGTTTAGCTCTCAAGGTTCAGGATCTTCACTAACTATTCAATTGCGGCAATATTGATGTGACAAAAGGTTCATCGGATTCGCTTATTGTGCTACTATTGCATCTGAGGAAGTTTACAATGTGGTCACTACTGTTTTGGAGTCAAATGTACCTATCATTTTGATACAAAGACTTTTTGTGAAACCAAATATGTTGATAGGGTTAGCAATTTGACCTCTGTCATTGATGATAGGGGTGAGGACTTTTTTGTTGAGTCAGATCACATCTTACTTGGATTTATTCCTTGTTTGGATGTTAAGCTACCTAATGGTGGCCATCGCATAACTGCCTCATTTCAGTTCAATCCTTACGGTGATAACACGAAAAATAAATTAGGTTATAAAGTGAAATGTTGTGGGGTGTGTCCTTTATACATAAATCCCAATGAGACCCAATCCAACATCTTTCCAATAAAATTAGTTGCCAGAAGTGAAGAAGAATTCCATAATCACTACTACTACTGTGGTAAGGCTGGCATGCATGGGAGTGGTAGATCTGACGATGAACTGGAACCAAATTCCAAGAGAATTCGCAAAGAGCATATCAACACTCCTTATAACAGAGTTCCTTTGTTTCCCATATTTTTCATTAGGGGTAATGTTGCATTTGTTCAGCGCAGCAGACGAGGAAGGTCAATTTTGTATCTCATTTAGTCATACCTTAATATATACTAAATAATGATTATTTTCGGTTTTCCCCATTCATTTATAAATTCAAGTGATGAGTTTTTCCTTTTTCACTGTCAATTTATGCTGCGCACTTGTTACCTATAAACTGCCAAAATTCTATCTATAGGATGGAAGGACTGATAGTTTAAACCACCAGTGCGGAGGCAAACTGTTTGGCTTATATTTTGTAATGACCAATGATTATGGAGTGTTAACTAGCTTCTCTGCCAATTCTCTTTTCTTTCGCTTATAATTCCAATTGCCTCAAGTTAATCGAAACTTCAACAACTCCAGTGGAGTAGAAATAAACCTTGAAGTTCTTTGATTAATTCTCAGGAGACTACGAATCCTATGTAGAATCAGAAAGCTTTAATAAATGCATTATCATTAAAATAACCGAACGTACCTGAAGTTCATTCAGATCTCCACAGACAATTGAAGTCAAGCCCTAAGCAACAAAATATTTCAGAAAGAAAGGAGCTTTGCTGCTGAGGAGCGTTGATTTCCTCCTCGTCAGATCTTCCAACAGTAGTTGCGCTTGTGCTGGCCTCATCACGGAATTCTTTATGCAATTTCCTACATTCTTCTTCAGTTGGTGGCACCATACGTACAGTAAAAGTGTTGGGTTTTGTCCCAACGGGATGTGCATATACTGGACACACCCCACAACATTTCACCTCTACTCCTTCTCCGTTGACAAGGGAGAAATCAAATGAGAAAGATTTATGGTGGTCTAAATCAGGTAAACAAGGATCAAATCCAAGACACACATGATCCGAGTCATAAATTACGTAGTCCACAGATGCCATAGTCCAAGGCTTGCGATGTAACCAGATATCATCTTTCTTGGTTTCAAAACTGTATCTACATATGACTCCAAAATACCCACTCCCAAAAGCATCTTCAAATGCAAGAACAACACAAAGAGCAAAACCAATGAAGCTTCTGTTACAGCAAAGTTGTGGCAATTGAATAGTTATTGAAGACCCCGAACTTTGATTGCTGAACCACTCAGGAATTCTACTTCCAGGTAAACAAATGTTGAAACCATGCGGAAAATCAGTATCTACCTGTAATTTAAAAATCATGAATTATGATAAGAGATAACGAGAAGAAAGAAATATACAAAAAGAGAATTTCGTACCTGTTCATAGAATTTTCTCAGAGATGTAGCTGCCATATGTTGAATCCTTAGTTGTGAATCTCCCAAAACGCTGTCGCTTGTGTTTTCATTTAATTTCATGCAGTTACTGAATTCTAACATGCTACTGTTCTCTTCAAAGCTCTTGTCAAGTTGTTTGAATAATTTATCCAATATGATTGCATCTAATTCATCCGGGCGTGATGGAAGCTCTGGTAAAGACTGGAGCCGCTTGCAATTCGTTGCTTCTAGATAATGTAGACCTAGTGGAAGCTCTGGTACTGATTGAAGCATATTGCAATTATTCAAGATAACCTGGTACAACTTAGACAGTTGCTTGATACTTGTAGGCAAACTTTCGAAGATATTTCCCTCTAGTTTTAAATACATCAATGAGGATAAACAGCCAATATCATGCGGTATTTCTTTCAAATCACAGTAAGCTATTTTCAGTTCTCTCAGAGAAGAAAAACCTGATAATGGAGGCAATACAAAACCTCTGCATCCAGAAAACTCAAGTGTTTTGATTTTGTTAAAATCTCTGATAAAGTATGGTATTTGAGTGATGGCTGATTTGTATCCACTGATTTCAAACAATGATTTTAAATTCCGCAGGTTCTCTGGCAAACTGTGAATTTCGGAGCAACCTGACAAAACCAAATATCCAAGTCCTTCTACATTTTCAATTGAAGATGGCAGCTCTTTAATCGCTGTGGACGCTAATTCAATTGATGTTAAATGTTCCATTTTCTCCAAGATCTCTGGAAAACTCTCAAGCTTTGAGCAATAATTAAGCATGAGCTCATGAAGAGACTTCAACTTATAAATACTAGTTGGAAGAATCTTCAGCCTTCTGCAATAGCTCAAATCCAAAATTTTAAGATCCGTTAGACTCTCAACTGATGAAGGAACTTCTTCTATTGCTGTCCCGCGTAAACGTAGGTCCATTATTTTTCCTGAAATCTCCGGAAATTCTGTGAGATTAACACAATCAGACATATCAATAGTGATTGGAGATCTAAAATGAATGTTGCGTGGAAAGCACCTAAGATTGTGGCAGCCCCATAAACTCAAGATCCCAAGGTGGTGGAAATTTTGAAAGTACGAGGGAACGCAAGGCAACTTCACACAATTTAAAAGATTTAGTATCTTAACATTTGGGATCTCCAAAGGCTCTGGAATCTTAATGAGATATTGAGAGTGATGAAGATCAATATCTTTTAACTTGTAAGCTTTCTACAAAAAATTAGAAATAATCACTCAAATAAATTAGTATTAAAAATTTTCACAATTAGATTTAAAATAGAAATATATTTTATTAAGTAACATACAATACCTTTTCTCCATCCCAAAGCCGTTCAACTTTACTGTAAGGTAGACAAAGTCTAATTAGATTCTCTGGATTAAAATTCTTCGGTAATGTGTTCGAAGGATATCCATGCCAATGAAAATATCTCAATTCATCAGAAAGATATTCAAGATCTTCGGAAAGATGAACTCTTGATCTCACATCCGATGCTTGCAAATGGTGAGGCATATAAAATTTAAGCATTTTTAGACTAGTCATTTTTGCAAAGGCTCTTGAATCAAGATTTATGTCCTTTATCTTTGATAAATCAAGAAATATGCCTTTAACTGAGTCAATCCCCTAATAAACAAACAAAAAAATAAGCAAAAATGGTTAAATAGATAAAAAAATACTTAAAATATTATTCTTAAATACTACAAATAAAATGCATTTGATTTAATTCATTATCCAACATCCTTATAAAGCATAAAAGAAAATTAAATTAAATGGGCTTTTGGTTACCTTATTTTTATTTAGTAAATGATAAATATCCTTATGCTCCCATAACCTACTACGTTTCCCTGGATCCTCTTCTGATTCTTGGCGAACAATTTCTCGACCCATTTCTTGCAATAAATCATGCATTTCTAACCGATTGTATGATATTGCTATAAGTGACTTATCAACCAGGACATCCAGTGCACAGTGCATCGGATAAAGGTCATCAAAAATTAGTTTCACATAATCTTTATCACATCCCTCGAAAAAACATGCAATATCAAGAAAAATATTTTTCAATGTCCAATTCAATTCATCATAACTGATCTTCAAAACATTATAAATATCAGGCTCAGAAATCAGTTTAAGTTGTCTAATGCATCTTCCCAATCTTGTTTGCTCTTCGAACGAAGGAAGGAACCTAACACCTTAAGTGCTAGCGGATTGCCTTTTGCATGCTTTACTAGCCTCTTTGATAGTATGATAAGATCTGTAGGTCGATGGTTTTGTTTAAAGGCAAAATTACAAAAGTGCTCAACAGCTTCATCATTGTCTAATTCCTTAACCTGATATACATGATCCACACCGTATTTATTGAGAACTTGTTTATCTCTTGTGGTTATAATGATTTTGCTTCCTGGACCAAATTGATCAACCCCTCCAGCCAAGTATTCTAATTGTCCACATTGATTTACATCATCGAGAACAATAACAACCTTCATACGTTGGAGTCTATCCTTCACATATTGTGGTATGTTGGGACCTCCTAATACTAGATTTTCTCCCAATAAACAAAAGAGAAGTTCTTTTGTAGTTGTTCTAATCCCCCTCCCCCCCCCCCCCCCCCCCCCCCTCTTTTTGATTTTTCTCTCACATTAGCCATGAAACACTTGCCTTCAAAATCACTAGAAACTTGCTTGAAAATAGCTTCAGCAAGAGTTGTTTTACCTATACCACCAGTGCCCCAAATTCCTACAACTCGAAAATCTTGCAATCCAATACATAGCAGCGATTTAACTTTCTCAATTCGCGAGTTTAATCCAACTAGGCCTTTGAAATCGGTGGAGATTGTGATATCGTCCAATTTTTTTATAACATCCTTAACAATAATATCTACAAGTTTGGCCTCAGGGCTAGCAAATATGAAGATAAAAAAAGAAAAAAGAGTCAAAATTAATGCATCTCATAAGATTCCAAAAAATACAAATACTATTCTCTCTTCCTTAATTAATAGAGGATATAAATATGAAACAAGAGCTCATAGTTATACCTTATTTTAGCGGATTCATATCCAGATAGATATGATGCTTCTGTCAATGAATCCCTCCATTTCTGAACCTTTTCTGGCATCTTCTTAAAACGTTTTTCATGCTCAACAAAAGCTTTCCCATAACTTCCATTCTGTTTTCGCACTTCAAACGGATGAACATGGTAGAAAACAGGTATAACAATTTGGCCATATAATTTCTTCCATTCAAGAATCTTGACAACTTCATCCAAACACCATTTAGAAGAAGCATAATCTTTTGAGAAAATAATTATTGAAATTTTTTATCCTTTAATTGCATTCAAAAGAGCAGGAGAAATCTCATCTCCTCTCTTAAGATCTTCATCAATGAAGGTCTTTACTTTTTTGTGACATAAACCATAAAAGAGATGGCTAGTAAAGGTTTCACAAGTATCCTCCCCTCTGAAACTCAGCAAGACCTCATAATTACAAGAAGAAGATGATGAAGATGAAGCCATGGCAGAAAGAGATAGAGATGCTTGAGAGTAAATCAAGTAAGGGTAAAGTATGTGAACGATGAAATTGGAGAAGACAACGAAGATAGAGCTTTAAATATTCTTCTACCCAGACTTTAATTTCCTTCTCTTTTCCTGCTGCTGTCTCTTTCTTTCGTGTTTCCTGGAAATTTCTGACGCTTACTAGTCAAAGTAAAAAAGGCAACAGAATAATGTGAAACTCGAAAATTCAACACTTGCAAGCAAAAAAATTTGGTCCACCAATAAGTCATCAGTAAACGACTTCCAATAAATAATGATATAATTAAAAATAGATATATTATTTGAGAAATATTGATTTCAGTTTAATGCAAATTATGATGTTTGATCTTTCATTTATGAGAAAAATATTACTTGACTGTGCATAAACTCTACACTGTTTAGAAAAGAAAGTAATTTTAAATACAAATGTTATTCAATTTAATTTTCTCTTTATAATAATTTATATTCTGGAATCAGACAGTAGAGATATCAACAAAAGCTTGATTCAATAAAATATGACAAAATAAGAATACAAAATAATATAGTAAATGTTTGGAGCCTTGTCCTTGCCAAACTTAATTTCCTACCTACTAATTTTCTTGTAACTTCCATACAAATTTATATTCTACATTTTCCACATCAATCACGTACATAGTATTTATTTCGGTAAAAGAGACAGTTGAGTGTTTAAAATATGGTTTAAAAATTATTTATTTAGCTCTCAATCTATTAATTAAGTCATGTTTAAAATAAATATTGACTTCTTTTTCTCACTATAGTAATCCGAGATCGGAAAATATAAAGCTCAAAATATATATCGACAATAATTTATATTAAGAACGTAATTGTTATTAAATAAATTTAAAATTTTTAAGACTAAAATACATATTAAATAATATTTTAGTGATCCGTAAATAGATATTTTTATTTTAAAAAAGAATGCTAAAACATGTGTCCATGTTATTGGGATTGATGCAATTGTAAAAAAGTAACCTTCAGTTATAAATCATTTGATTTAAAAAATTTGTAAGAGCCAAATGGAATAAATTCTAATTAAAACTTAATTGACAGTAATATGAAAGAGAGAATATAAAGAAAAGCTGTAAAATAAACTCATGGGTCCATAAAAAATATATAATAATTACGTACATTTAGTTAAATAAAATTTGTATATTAATATTTCATGTACAGTTTATTTCATGAAAATATATAAAACATAAATATTTCATGCCAAGAGTAATTTTCCTCTTAACTTTACTGCGATTTTCCAAGAGTTTTCAGACATTGTAATTATATTCCATTTGGAATTGGATGAATCGGATCCCCTTACCAATTAATTAATTAATTAATTTCTAATTAACCTGACATTGTAATTATATTCCATTGCATGCATCCATTTTTAATAAAAAATCATATGAATAGGGTAGTATAGATAGAATTTGTATTTTGAACATTGTGAGAATTTTAATATGTTTTCGTGTATCAAAAATGATATTTTTATTATTATTTTCGATGGATTATGATTGGGAAATTGATTAGGTGAATTCATGATGTGATGAGTGACGAGTGATGATGTTCAGAATTATCCAATCATCTAAAATGAAATTCCTTCCACTCACACTTCCCTTCACTAATAATATCGCTGCCTTTTCCTTTGTTTTCTTTTCGTTTGTTTTGGACTGGAGTTCCACCCACTACCATTCTCTCTCTCTCTCTCTTAAAATTAAAAATTAAAAATTAAAAAATAATAATAAAATCACTCAAAACAAAGAATCCAATGTGTCGCCGCTGTCAATATTTGCATTATTATTGCGTTATGACATGTGAAGTGATCAACATTTAACTCCAAATTAATTAATTAATTAATTAAAAAAATTAGAAAAAGTCAGTTTATTTTATGTTTAAGAAACTAATTTTATATTCTTCTACATTTTACATTCGTTTTCTCTGCATCAAATTGATTTCTGGTATGAAAAATTTATTTTTCAATAGATGGAAGTCTAATAACTCGATAATTAATATGAAAGCAACACGACGTAGTAAAGTAGCTACAAGTACATGGGTCCATATGTTTCATAAATAATGTGAAAGCAACATGACTGTTAACATTTGGGTATTTTATTAAAAATATGTCAAAAATATTATTAGCCCTGTTTACAAGAAAACTCAAAAGTAGATTTTTTTTTTTTTTTTTGGTGACAACTCAATTTTTTTTTTAATTAACATAATTTCAAACTAAAAATAAGATCAAAGCCCTAAATAAATAAATATAAATTGGAAGCAAATATAACCCTAAATATAAAAACTAGTACCATTAGGATGTGTTTGGCAGAACTATATTAAATTATAATAGACTAAATTAGATTTAATTGGAATAGATTGTATTGGATAAAATTTAATGCAATATTAAATTTGATGTGTGATCATAGTATAAAATATTAATTATATAAAATTTATTTTTTATTATTTAATTATATATTATTACTTCTAATTAATAACTAAATTGTTCAAAAGTCCATGTGTTAGTAACTAAAATTTTGTCATTATTTGCCATGTTGACTGGTAGTGACTGTCATTCATTTGGGGTTTTGTGAATATTATTACCATCTTTATTGAACACTCTATATAATGATATTATTATCATCACTGTTTTGAGCAATCACTCACCGTAAATTTGAAGTTGAATATCTGATATTAAATAATCAACTTTAGATTTACGGTTAACAATTGCTCAAATGATGATAGTAATAATATCATTATGTAGTGTGTTTAATAAATATTATAATGATGTTTATGATAATCTGAAATGGTGGGTCGGTGGTGGCGACAGTAAATGATAGTGTAAGATATTTTAAAAACTATTATTGTTAAAAAAATTAAAAAAAAATACAGTCTAGACTTTGTGGGTTGAAGGGTGCGAGTCAAGTCTGGACATATTGAACCATATTATTCTTAATTTTTATACTGTCCAGTCCTCTTAAATTTTGACACCAAACACTAGATTGAAAAATTTTGGTTCAACACAGTAAAATAAATAATACATTGCGGGTCACCAAACATGCCCTTAAATATTATTCAATATTATTTGAAACCCATATATAAATAATCATACAACAATTATTTAATATTTTATTTTATATTAATTTTTTTTATTCTTATAAATTTAATTTTAAACCTAGCAAAACCAGTTGCTCTTCTTTGTTATTGAATTTTTAGAAAATAACGCTCAATGGGGCATGAGTTTTGTAGTAGGGGAGATATTTGTGAGTTCTCAAAAACGTTTCCTTCAAATATAATATTTATAAACCTTAGGGAGGTATTTGAAAATAACGCTCCATTCTTATTTTTATACGGTCGAAATGAATAAATTACTCTTCCAAAAGTAACCGTTAGTTGACGCCACACTAATTTTACGGGGGTGTGTGTCATTGTCTAAACTGTATGGGGTACGTTTATCTTCAAACATCGAAAATATTTGTTTTGGGTTTAATCTCTATGAGAGTAGCTGTCAATATACCATATTAAAAAATATATTATTCTGAACTGGTTGGAATGTATGAACTTAATATATATTATTTTTAATAAAATGGATCTTTTAGACTTTGTACATGAGAGGAGGTTAGAGGTGGTAAAACGGGCGAGTTGGCCTGTAACATGGCACGGTCCAACTCTCTAATAGTATTGACACGGTCCGACACTGTTACAGGACTGGGCCAAGAAAAAAAGTGTGTGAGGTCGTGCCATGAACAATATTAGTGTAGTGAATGGACTGAAAAAAAAATATATAAGTTACTATTTAACCTATAAACAGTAAATTTTAATCCACTATTCACTATAAACAGTGACAATTGTACAGTTCAAGTGGGCTGTATTTTGATGGGTCGGGATTGGCACGATATAAACAAGTAATCGTACCGTAGACTGGAATTGGACTTATATATTTTATTGTGTATATCAGTGCCTGGCCCAGCCTAAAAGTCATGATGGACTCATTTTTCATAAGCCGGCACGGCCCATTTAGCCACCTCTAGAAAGAGATTCTTACTCTCACTTTATTTAAGTCAAAGGTTAGTTTATGGAGTTCTAAATTTTTTGTATCTTTGGGACAAGAGAGTAGAATTTCTTCTCTCTTTTGTTAACTCTTTTCCTTTGTCTTCTATTATGGATATTATTATGAAAAAAATAAGGTTAAACACGTAATAGTACATAAGTTCATAAAGTGCAGTTCGCACCCTTCGAAACAATCAACTCATAACAAAAGCCATATAATTGTTAATTTTTTTATTATTGCATTTTAGTTAAACAAAATAAAAATGCAATAGTAAGTAGCAATATATATATATATATATAATATATATATATATATATATTATATTATACATAAAAATAAACCTTACAGACTTATAAATCTTTTACCTTTCTAACTGTAGTAAAGTTAAAGCATGTTGCTCACCAAAGATCTATATCAAAGAGTTCAAAGTAAATGACTTTTTTAATTGACTTCGGAGGAAAAGAAAATAAATTAATCAAACATCATGTCGAAGAGAGAGAGAGAGATAGAGATTTACTTACACAAATTTTTATGTTGGGGTTGAATTTGTCACCTTAATATGTCAATTTTCACCAAACTGACCCTGTGTTCACGGCCCAAATAAAGCCATAAACGAATAAGAAGAAAGGAAATTTCTCAAATAACCCTAATTGAAATTTAATTGACGTAAACAGTCATTTAAAAAGAAAATTTATCAACTTAGTTCAACCATCCGTTGAACAACTCAAAAAAACCAAAACCAAACCAACCCAGAAACCAAAATTTTATGCAGATCAAAACCCACAGAGCCAAGTTAAAAATATCCCATGTAATTCCTTAACCCCACATTAAAAAATTCAGCATAAAAATCACCACTTAGAACCAAATTTACCAAAAATCCTCAAAAACAAAAATGAGCTCACCGCGGCAATGCATGTTAAAATCAACATGCACAATAGGATCAATGAACAATCTGTCCAGGATTAGGTTTTAAAAAGCTTAATGGGTTTGGTTTCCGAGAGAGAGAAATAGCAGAAAATGGAGGGTTTTTCTCTGGCTTCATCTCATCAGCTGAAACTGAACAAAAAAGCCAAAGCCCCACCAGTAAGTAAAGAGAGATAATAATTTTTTAAAAAATAAAAATAAAACTTCGAAAAGGAAGTAAAATTTACTTGATATGGATATTATTCTTTTTGTACATTTTTTCCTATGGGTGAGGGTCCGTGCAATTTTCTTCCTTTTTTTTAATGAATACCGTAATCAAAGTTTGTTGAGAGTTTTAGATAATTCCTACCACAATTCGTCTTAAAAAAATTTCACAATTGAAAAGAATCTTTGTAAAATAAATCCACCAATAAATACATCTTTCATTCAAATAATATTATTATTTACTAATTTATTTTTAAAAAAATTAAATAATAATATTATTATATTAACATGTGTGAATAAAATATATTTAAGAGCGTATGTTATTAGTATTATTACAATTAAAAAAAAACGCTTGCATAACATATATATTAAAAAAAATTAAAAAAATATCTTTAAATATCTCTAATGTTTTAAGTGTAAATCACTTTCTTTTGAAGTGCTTCTGATAATTTTATATTGGACATATCTTATAAATATTTAACTTTATTTTTAACCCCTCATAGATTCTCATCATCACATGTAAATTAAAATGCCTATAATAAAGCGCAAAAATCATAAATATAGTTATAATATTATGAGAAAGTATATTAAGTCGTTTAGCAAAATAACACAAATAAATATGTATTACTTTAGAAAAATAATTATTTTATAAATTAAACGTAGTAAAATTGTATTCAAATATTCAAATAAATATACAAAATAGTATAATACACATAAAATTAACAAATTTTAAAAACTTATAAAATATTCACAAATAATTTTGATTTTCACCCTAAAAATTTATATTCTAGAATGCGCACACACACATAATAAATATATATATATATATAGATTAATTTTTACCTAATTGGGGCAGTAATTCACCTTCAAATAATATCAATTAATTAAATAAATATGTAAGTCCATTACAAATGCCAAACTCAAAACAGTCGTGTAAGTAATAAATATATAAAAAGAAATAATTTGACATTAATTACATTGTAGCGAAATAGTACATATTTACAAATCAAGTCAAATTGATGATTGAAACCCTCCGGAATATCAGCAACTACCTGTAATTTAAAAATCATAAATTGTGATATGTTTAACTAGAAGAAAGATACTAGAGAAAGAGAGTTGCATACTTATTCACAGAATTTTCTCAGAGACGTAGTTGCCATATGTTGAATCCTTAGTTGTGAATCTGTAAAACGTTGTTTATTTAATTTCATGCAATTACTAAACTCTAACATGCTACTTCCTTTAAAGCCCTCGTCACGTTGTTTGAATAATGTATCCAGAATGGATGCATCTAATTCATCCAGACGTGATGGAAGCTCTGGTAAAGACTGGAGCCGCTTGCAGTTCGTTGCTTCAAGAAACTCTAGACCGACTGAAACCTCTGGTGATGGTTGAAGCGTATTGCAATTTTTCAAGATAAGCTCACACAACTTAGACAGTTGCTTGATAATCGTAGGCAATATCCCTCTAGATTTAACCTTCTCAACGAGGATAGACAGCCAATATCCTGCGGTATTTCTTTCATATCACAGTAATTTATTATCAGTTCTGTCAGAGAAGAAAAACCTGATAATGGAGGCAATACTAAACCTCTGCATCCAGAAAGATGAAGTCTTTCAATTTTGTTTAAATATCTGATACAGTATGGTATTTGAGAGATGGCCGATTTCTCGCCAAAGATGGCAAACAAAGATTTTAAATTTTGTAGCTTCTGGGGCAAAATATGAATTTGGGAGCAACCTTTTAAATTCAAATATTGAAGTCCTTTCACATTTTCAATTGAAGATGGCAGTTCCTTAATCGCTGTGAATTCTAATTCATTAAAACTTAAACGTTTAATTTTCTCCAAGATCTCTGGAAAGCTCTCAAGCATTGATCAGTGACCAAGGTCAAGTCCATAAAGAGACTTCAACGTACAAATACTAGCCTTGATCATTACCTTATTTTTATTTAGCACATGATAAATACAATTATGATCCCACGATCTGCCATGTTTCTCTGGATTTTCAACCCATTTCTTGCAATAAATCCTGCATTTTCAGCTTGTACTGTGATATTGTTATAAGTGATTTATCAACCAGGACATTTGGTGCAAGTTGTACCGAATAAAGGTCATTGAAAATTGATTTCACGTAACTTTTATCATATCCCTTAAAAAGCCATGTAATATCAAGAAAAATATTTTTTATTGACCAATTCTATAATTATCTTTAAAAAATTGTCTTAAAAAATAAATATCAGCTATATAATTAAATTCTATAATTATCGATTAGTACATTCTACCAATAACAAAATAAAAAAATAAATTAACAATTATGAATTTGCCATTAAAAAATTTCCAATTAAGTTCTAGGGTTCATAAATAATATGGAAAATTAAGAATCTTAAATGAAAAATCATGAGTTCTTTAAACCTTACTCTGATACCACATATAAAAATAATTACATGGATTCTAAATTTTAGAATCGTAGAACTACACCATATTAAATTGATTTCTCTCCTTTAACTTCTTCTAGATTACTCACAGTATTTCAATTATATGTTAATGAAAATAAATATACTGTGTTTTATTTATAGGCAAGGAGAATACCAATTTGTGTTTTATTAAAACACCTTCCATTAAAATACATTTTTTAAGTATTTGTTTTTGGTTAAAACATATTTAAGGAAGTAGTATTTAACTATCTCTTAACTACACATTCCATCAGCCAATTTATGTGGTTAAAACTATAATTAACTAACTTGACCAATAATTAATTTATCTACGCAGGCCACTATTAATATGATATCTTGCAAGGAATCCACTCCCTCGATAAATAGCATAGCATCAATGATCATTGAAAAATTTAGTTGCAATTGCAAGAATTGCATAAGCAAATGATTTTTTATTTTTCGTTTTAATTGAAATACATTAATGCGAATTTCATTACGAAATTTGAAGAACTGTTATCTTTTTTTTTTTAAAATAAGTTTAGAATGCATAAAAATTTACCCTTTAGATGATAAATATTTCAGTACTCTAGGCTTAGATAGTACTTATAAAGGTTATATATTCTGCCCAAAGACATTTAGTTTTTTACTTTAGGTTTAAGCAATCAAGTACTAATTTTTAGACTAAAATATATGTAACAAATTTTATAGATTGAGTTTTGAATTTTAATGAAAAGGACTGAGTAGACAAAAGGATTTAGTTTTGATTTCTTTTTTAATTAAGTATACTATGGAAAAAGGAAACGGTAAGAAGAAGAAATTTCTTTTTTAAAAGATTTGGTTGCGGCTTTATTATTTTAAGATTTGGTAAGAAAAACGGGGGAAGAAGAAGAATATTTTTTTAAAAGATTTAATTACAGTTTTTTTTTTTCAAAGATTTGGTAAGAAAAAGATTTTGCCGCAGCTTGTAGATTTTAGGTTAAATTGGGCTTATTATATTTGCATCGCTGAATTTTAAGGATTTTCTTTGCGTTTTATAGAAAAAACGATTTTGTCCTGATGCAGATAGGATAATAGGTGGGATAAAAGCACCTTGTCGAAAGCCAAATCTCATTTGATTTTTTGACGCAGTAAGTTAGATTAACGTTTTATGTTCTAATAAACGAGATTAGATATTGTTCTAACCTTAACGGCTTAAAATACTGAGTGTCAAAATAATAATCTCATAAGGGATAAAATCAAAGAAAAATATTTTATTGAATGAAAGACTGTCTAAACAATAACATAAACTCTTTTTATATAATAAAAAAAACTCAGTGTTATAAGTTAACTCAAATAAGAAAAATAACTTCTACCTAAATAAAAAAATTAAAAATTAAATAATAAATTAAATTGGCAAGAATAAAAGACTTTTTAAACTAATTAAATTTTAAAATTGTTCCACATCACATTCTTTCTTTTTTAAAGAAAACTCGTCCTGAGTTTTGTCTGGGGGATAAAATTTATAGTATAATATTAAATCATCTTGTGACTTAAAAGAGTAATTCTTCTTGTATATTTTTTGGCACATCTTCAATTTTATTTTCAGTCGCCTCTTCAATCACTACCTTAGGGTCATCTTCAGTCATATTATCAAATATATTATTAACTACATTGTCAACAAGATCTTTAATAACTTAATCCAACTTAAACTTTAGTTGCCCTTCGATTCCTTTGGCTAAAAGGATGGCATATGGTAACTTATGGATAGTATATGACGGTTTTCGGCACGGGGTCCCTCTAAAAAACTCTTAACTAAAGACTCTTCACTCTCATAAAAAAAGAAATGCCCATAAGAATCTTCAAACTCTATAGCATAAGAATGAATAGACCTCATACCTTGATGTGTCAAATAATAATTAAGAGAAATGTACCGTGACCTCATCAATAAGTTACACTTGTTTATCTTTAAGTATCCTCTCAACTTTAAAGAACTTTTCAACATCATCCAACCAAAAAAAAAAAATCTAGGATTACATTTTCTATCAAATAGTAACGTATAATGCCTAACATAATGGACCATGATTCTAAATTTTTTTGTTAAATTTTTTTGGTAAAAGGGTGTATTTATGGATTTGGTTGTGTTTATTGGTACAAGAAAGCTTTGTCTGATATAGAAGTTGGCTCTGATACCAATTAACATAGTTAGGATAGCGAGTAAGATAAAAGCACCTTGTCGAATGCCAAATCTCGTTCGATTCTTTGACGCATTAGATTGGATAAACATTCTAACGGGTAGGATTAGAATTCGTTTTAACCCTAATGGCTCAAAGTACGAGTGCCAAGATAATAATTTCGTAAGAGATAAAATCAAAGAGAAATACTTTATTGAATGAAAGATTGTCTAAACAATAATATAGGCTCTCTATATATAGTAGAGAAAACTCAGTATTACAAGTTAACTCAAATAAGAAAAATAACTCCTACCTAAATAAGAAATTAAAAATTAAATAACAAATTAAATTAGTAAGAATGAAAGACTTCCTAAATTAATTAAATCTAAAATTGTCCTACATAATATTTTCTCACAATTAACTTTTGGTAGACGGAAGTTACGAATATGTAGCTCGTTGATATATTTGACCTCTTTTTAGACTGCAATGTAACGTTCTAATACATGTTATATCATCACAATGAGATATTATCTAAAACGAAGTTGTTGGCTAAAAATATTTTTTTTGTTTGTAATTAAGTATACAATTGAAAAACGAAAGACATTGACAACTGAAAAATGAAATTAAACCCATCAATTTTGTAAAGATTTGGTTTAATTTGCTCTTCATTTTCATTGTTAAATTTTTTCATTGAGAACCAAGTATTATATGGCCCAATTTTTCTATTTTACGTTAGACAGACGTAAAGTAATTTTTTGATTAAAATTATAATTGGCAAATGTTTATTCATTGAATTGACATTATAAATATCTGCTCAACTCGGTTCAGTCCGATTTATTTTATCATTTTCTTTGTTGAGATAATGATTCTAATTATTTGAAAATATAACTACGTACTTTACTATTTTCCTGGAAGTATTCGACTGATATTCAAAGCAAAATTTTGGTTTTCCCATTATTGATTTCTAAATTCATTGTCAGCATCCTGTTTATGAAAATGTAATTAAAAATTAAAAATTGGTATAAGAAAAAATTAATTAAATTAAATAACAAGCCAATTGCTAGCAATTTATTTTTTTAATATTCATGTGTTCCGTAAACAGAGTGCTCTGTTTATGCATAACAAAAGTAATTGCTACATTTTTCTAAATTACGAGTATTTGAAAGCATCTTGAAACAACAAAATTGATTCATTTTTCCAAGAAGACATCAATGCAATGATATCTCAAAACAAAACAAATTGAAATGAAATGTAGAATCAGTTTTCCACCCTTGAATGCGATTCTTCAATTGATCAATTATCTCTCATAAACTGAAACAATGAAAATGGTTACTGAAAATCCTGAACCTTGATAGCTGAAGGAATCTGGATTCGCTTCCAGGAAAAGAAATTCTGAATTGAGGTGGTATATCAAATACCTGCAACATATATGACAACCATTAATTCTGGGTGATGAATAGAACAAGATTTCTGTATTTGTATTTCATAGAATTTTTATTACAACAGCCATAATTTAAGTCTGAAAAGCTAGCAAATGAAGGGTGCATTCAGTCGAATTTTATCCGTATACCAATTTATAATAACAAGAAATCAAACAGGAGGACTAAATGATATGGGAAGTAACAATAAATATTCTTGCCTGGTATGCTTCGAATGCCAGAACAAAATAAACAGATTTGCAACTTGGAAGGAAATACAGTTTATCAAATACCTCAAAATTTGACAACGGAAAAGAAATTTTTGTTTGTCAAATTTTCAGATTAATGTGATTAAGAATAGAAACTACTGTTCTTAACAAGGGATAATCCTAAAATGTAGTTTTCTGGAACAGTTACTGGCAAAAGCTTGCAAAAAGTTCACTTTCAAGAAGAATATAACGGAGAATTAAATGCCGATTTCCCTGATTCAACTATAAGTGAAATAATTGAAAAGAATTTTTGTTAAAAAGATATTCGAATAAAAATCCACAGATACAAAGGATAAATAAACAGAAACTAAGCAGAGCATCGGAGTTACATTGGAAAAGAAAAGAATTTTTGTTGTTAATGGAGTGTTGACTAGCCGATCTCTGCAAATTAGATGCGCTCTCGTGGGTATTTTAATTCTCAAGTGACTAAGAATCCTATGTAGAATTAGAAAGCTTTAATGTATGCATTATAATTAAAATGACCGAATGTACCTGAAGTTCATTCAGTTCTCCTCAGACAATTGAACTCAAGCCCCAAGCAACAAAATATTTGAGAAAGAAAGGAGGTTTGTTGCTGAGGAGCGTTGATTTCCCCCTTGTCAGATCTTCCGATGGTAGTTGCGCTTGTGCTGGCCTCATCACGGAATTCATTATGCAATTTCGTACATTCCTCTTCAGTTGGTGGCACCATACTTACAGTGAAAGTGTTGGGTTTTGTCCCAATGGGATGTGCATATATTGGAGACACTCCGCAACATTTCACCTTAACTTCTTCTGTGTAGAGAGGGAGGAAATAAAATGAGAAAGATGTATGGTGGTCTAAATCAGGTACACAAGGATCAAAACCAAGACAGACATGATTCGAGTCATAAATTTTGTAGTCATCAGCTTCCATAGGCCGAGTTTTGTGTTCTAACACGTATGCCCAACGAGATATCTTGGTTTCAAAACTGTATCCACATACGACTTCAAAGTAGCTACTAGGCTCAACATCTTCAAATGCAATAACAACACAAAGAGAAAATCCAATGAAGCTTCTGTTACAACAAAGCTGTGGCATTTGAATAGTTATTGAAGATCCTAAACTTTGATTGCTGAACCAGTTAGGAATTTTACTTCCAGGAAAACAAATGTTGAAACCAGATGAAAAATGAGTCTCTGCCTGTAATTTAAAAATCATGAATTATAATATGATATGACAAGAAGAAAGATGTATGGAGAAAGAGAATTACATACTTGTTCATAAAATTTTCTCAGAGATGTAGTTGCCATATGTTGAATCCTTAGTTGTGAATCTGCCAAAACGTTGTTGTTTGCATTTTCGTTTAATTTCATGCAATTAGTGAATTCAAACTTGCTATTGTCTTGGAAACGCTTGCCACTATTCTTAAATAATTTATCCAGTATGGATGCATCTAATTCATCCAGACGTGATGGAAGCTCTGGTAAAGACTGAAGCCGCTTGCAATTCTTTGCTTGTAGATAATCTAGACCTACTGGAAGCTCTGGTAATGATTGAAGCATATTGCAATTTTCCAGGATAAGCTGACGCAGCTTAGACAGTTGCTTGATACTTGTAGGCAAACATTCAAAGTTATTTCCCTCTAGATTTAAATACTGCAATGAGGATATACAACCAATATCCTGCGGTACTTCTTTCATATCACAATAATCTATTATCAGTTCTGTCAGAGAAGAAAAACCTGATAATGGAGGCAATACAAGACCTTTGCATCCAGACAAATGAAGTACTGAAATTTTGTTTAAATTCTGTAGGTTCTCTGGCAAACTATGAATTTCGGAGCAACCTGTCAAACCCAAATATTCAAGTCCTTTTACATTTTCAATTGAAGATGGCAGTTCCTTAATCGCTGTGGATTCTAATCCAATCAAGCTTAAACGTTCCATTTTCTCCAAAATCTCCGGAAAACTCTCAAGCTTTGAGGACTGACTAAGCCAAAGCGAAGATAGAGATTTCAACTTACAGATGTTAGTTGGAAGAATCTTCAGCCTTGTGCAAAAGCTCAAATCTAAAAATTCAAGGTCAGTTAGACTCTCAATTGATGGGGGAACTTCTTCTATTTCTGTCCCACTTAAATGTAGCTTCATTACTTTTCCTGAAATCTCTGGAAATTTTGTGAGATTAACACAGTAGGACAAATCAACAGTTACTGGAGATCTAAAATATATGTTGCGTGGAAAGCTCCTAAGATTGTGGCAGCCCTTCAAACACAAGATTCCAAGGTTGTTGAAATTTTGAATGTTTGAGGGAACCAAAGGCAACTTCACACAATTCAAAAGATTTAATTTCTTGAGATTTGGGGTTTCTGATGGGTCCGGAATCTTAGTGAGATATTGACAATGACGAAGATCGATATATTTTAACATATATGCTTCCTGTACAAAAGTATAAATAATCACTCAAATACATTAGTATTAATGAATTTCATAGTTAAATTTAAAGTAAAATATATATTTAATTTGGTAATATGCAATACCTTTTCTCCTTCCCAAAGTCGTTCAATTTTACTGTATGGCAAGCAAAGTTGAATAAGATTGTCCGGATTAAAACCTTTTGGCAATATCTTGCAAGGATATCCATGCCAATAGAGATATCTCAATTCATCAGAAAAATATTTAAGATCTTTAGAAAGTTGAACTCTTGATCTTGTATCCCATGCATCTAGATGCTCAGGCACATAAAATTTTAACATTCTTAAATTAGTCATCTTTGCAAAGGCTCTAGAATCAAGATTTATGTCTTTTATCTTTGACAAATCCATAAATATGCCTCTAATTGAATCAGTTCCCTGAAAAACAAGTAATAATAATAAATAAGCAAAAATGGTTAAATATTTGTAAAAATAATTATAAGATTGTTCTTGAATACTTCAAACAAAATGCATTTGATTTGGTTCTTTATTGAACATCTATATAAAATATAAAAGAAAATAAAATTAAGCGAGATCTTGATTACCTTATTTTTATTTAGTACATAATAAATATCCTTATGATCCCATAATCTGCTACGTTTCCCTGGATCATCTTCTGATTCTTGGCGAACAATTTCTCGACCCATTTCTTGCAATAAATCATGCATTTCTACGTAGCCGCATGATATTGTTATAAGTGACTTATCAACTAGGGCATTGAATGCATAATGCATCGAATAAAGATCATCAAAAATTGATTTAATGTAATCTTCACCATACCCCTTGAAAAAACATGCAATATCAAGAAAAATATTTTTCATTGTCCAACTCAATTCATCATAACTAATCTTCAAAACCTCATAAATATCAGGCTCAGAAATCAATTTTAAATTGTCCAAAGTATTTTCCCAATCTCGTTTGCTCTTAGGACGAAGGAAGGAACCTAACACCTTAAGAGCTAGTGGATTGCCTTTGGCATGCTGTACTAGCCTTGTTGATAACATGATAAGATCTGCAGGCAGATGGTTTTGTTTAATGGCAAAATTACAAAAGTGCTCAAGAGCTTCATCATGATTTAATCCCTCAACCTGATATACGTGATCCACACTATATTTATCAAGAATTTGTTTATCTCTTGTGGTTATAATGACTCTACTTCCTGGACCGAATTGATGAAGCCCTCCAACTAGATACTCTAATTGTCTAAATTTATTAACATCATCGAGGACAATGAAAACCTTCATACGTTGGAGTCTATCCTTCATATACTGTGGTATGTTAGGACCTCCTAATACTAGATTCTCTCCTAATAAACAAAAGAGAAGTTCCTTTTGTAGTTGTTCTAATCCACCCCCTTTTTCTAATTTTTCTCTCACATTAGCCATGAAACACTTGCCATCAAAATCACTAGAAACTTGCTTGAAAATAGCTTCAGCAAGTGTTGTTTTACCTATACCACCAGTACCCCAAACTCCTACAACTCGAAAATCTTGCAATCCAATACATAATAGCGATTTAACTTGCTCAATTCGCAAATTTATTCCAACTAAACCTTTGAAATCAGTGGAAATTGTGATATCATCCAATTTTTTTATAATATCCTTGATAATTACATCTATAAGTTTTGCCTCAGGCCTAACATGAAGATGAAAAGAAAATGAGTCAAATTTAATGAATCTCATAAGAATCTAAAAAATATAAATATTTTTTTTCCTAATATAAAAAGGATGTAAAATGATGTAAAGATGAAACAAAGAGTTTATTGTTATACCTGATTTTACTGGATTCATATCCAGATAGATAAGATGCTTCTTTCAATGAATCTCTCAATTTTTGAACCTTTTTTGGCATCTTCTTGAAATCTTTTTCATGTTCAATAAAAGCTTTCCCATAACTTCCAGTCTGCTTCCGCACTTCGGACGGATGAACATGGTAGAAAACAGGTATAACAATTTGGCCATATAATTTCTTGCATTCCAGAATCTTGACAAGTTCACCCAAACACCATTTGGAAAAAGCATAGTCCTTTGAGAAAATAATTATTGAAATTTTTGATCTTTGAATTGCATTCACAAGAGTAGGAGAGATCTCATCTCCTTTCTCAAGATCTTCATCAATGAAGGTCTTGACTTTTTTTTGACACAAGCCATAAAAAAGATGGCTTGTAAAAGTTTCACGGGTATCCTCCCCTCTAAAACTTAAGAAGACCTCATAATTACATGCAGAAGACGATGAAGACGAAGATGAAGCCATGACAGAAAGAGATAGAGATGCTTGAGAATAGATCAGAAGTGTGAAGTACGTAAAGCCAGTTCTAGTAGCTTTAAATATTGTTCTAACCAGACTTATTTACTTCACTTTCCTTCCGCTGTCTCTTTCTTTCCTGTTTTCCTGGACATTTCTGGAAGTCTTCCTGTCTATTTTTCAATAGTACGAATTGTTAAATTTCAAAAGAAACGCTAAAGCATGTGGCCGGTCCATGTTGTTATACACATTTCTGCCGACTTTCGTAGTGAATGCGTGCCCTCTCATTTGATATATAAAATTTTATTCTATGGAGGAATCTTTCATTTCTTCAATTTTATTTTGTTCGTCGGGAAATTCTAGCAATACGTTAACATCCTTTCAGACAAAGTAAGGCTGTAAAATACTCACATCGGTTCATATTGTTCATGCAATATTAAAACATATAGGGGGAAAGAGTTCAATTAATTGACAGTAAAAGCTAAAGCAGAGGGCACGGGTGAACAGTTTTATACATGAATTTATTTTAAATGTAATTTTATGTACAGTTAATAATTAAAAAAATTGAATATCAATATTTCATGCACAGTTTATTTCATGAAAATATATAGAACATAAATATTTCATGCCAAGAAAAATAACAACAGAACACTGTGTAGAATGGAAAATTTTATAGTTGAAAAGCAAAAATGAAAGACTTTGAAGAAAAAGACTGATTATAAACAGAGTAATATATAGAATTAAATGACCAATAATTTCCTCTTAACTTTCTTGCGATTTTCATGGAGCTTTCAGAATTGCTCCCACATATCCCATTAGGAATAATCTATTGAATTCTAAAATTTTAGTATCTTTAGGGCAGGAAAGTAGGATTGCTTCTCTCTTTAGATAACTCCTTTACTTTCTCCTTAATTTCCTACACTTTTCCTGCTGTCGTCTCTTTTTTCGTTGCTTCGTGGAAATTTCTGAGCGTGGAAATCAAAGTCAAAAAGGTTATACAGTAATGTGAAATGTCAGAAATTCAACAAAAATGTAGCAAAGCAAAAGCACTTGGTCCACCAATTAGTCACTAGTGAAAGACTTCCAATAAATAATGATACAATTAAATAATATTGTTTGGGAAATATTGATTTCAGTTTATTATGATGTTTGATCCTTCGTTTATGAGAAAAATATAATACAAAATAAATTCATCTCCATGAAGAGCACTTGAAGAATTTCTCATTGAGTATACTTGATTGTGCATAAACACTACACTGTTTAGAAAAGAGAGTAATCTTAAATATAAATGTTATTCAATAATTTACTTTTCTATCTTTGTGACAATTTATAATTTTGGAATCAGACTATGGAGATATAAACAGAAGCCTGATTCAATAGAATATATCGTGTAAAATTACAAAATAATATAATAAGTCTTGGAGCCTAGTAATTTTACTCGTTCTAGGAGATTTCTTACATTTTCCACATGGATCACTTTTTATTGAGTTAAAAGAGAAAATGAAAAGCAGCAAATACTATGGGTCCATATTTTTTAGGCAACCAAAAAACAAAAAAAAGGGGACAAAAAAGCAACGAAAAGAAAAGCTGAGGGAAAAATAGTAAAAAGACAATAAGAAAAGGATTGAAGTAAATATGTTAATATTCAGTAAATAGTAAAAAGATATCAAGGAATCCTTTAGTTATAAATCATTTAATTTTAAAAAATTTGTAGAGCTAAATGGAGCTTTATTCTAGTTGAAAATTATTATTTGGACCACACAGTAAAGTAATATGAAAGGAAGAATTAATATAAAGAAAAGATGTAAATTTTCTCATCGACTTTCTATTATTTTCTTAGAGCTTTCCTATATGATGTCGATCTTCTATATTTTTTAATATATAGTCCAATCATGAAAAAATTAGAAACAAAACAAATAAAAAAAAAGGCATTTGACAAAGTCGAAAAAGTATTTAATAAATAAATTCTTGCTGCTCAAATATACAGTTCAGGTTTCTGAGAACTATGAACGATATGGGTTGCCTATTATATGCCTTCGGCGTCGAGCAAAGAGACAACCTAAGGGAGGTCCAAGAGCCCAATACTCACCTGGCCCAAACTGAAGAGCCTAACAACTCCCAATACTCACAATGCAGCTGTAGAATAAGCTACTGTTGTGATCGTATGCAAAGCAATTGCAAGAATTTCAGATAGGTTTACGGGGTGATGATTACACAGTTCATTTAGATTAGTATTGGAAAACTTGTAATCTGTACACTAGAATTCCTTGTACATGTAATTAACGCAGCACCTATTAAACTTTCAAATACAAACTATCTTCTTTGGAAATCCCAAGTGTTACCCAGCACTGAGGCTAACAACTTCGAGGTTTTCCTTGATGGTAGTAAAGTAGCTCCAAGGAGGATGATGGTGAGTGTGGATGCTGAACAGAATGTAGTCACTTCTGTGAACCCAGAATACTTTATTTAGGAATGATAAGATCAGATGTTAATTTGCTGGTTGCCTTTTTCAATGACTTAGGGGGTTCTAGGTTCAATCCTTGAATGCACAAGCTTACATAAAGTGTAGATAGCACTACAAAATTTGTTTTCTGCAAACAATAGCTAGAATCATGCAATTTAGGGCTGAGATACAACAATAAGGGGAAAGATGCCATGAGTATGAATTACTGCTTTCACAAGAACTAGTCTTTGATGGAAGAGTTGTTTTCATTTTTCCTTTTTCAGATTTATAACTTCTTATTTTAATTAATTATTTTTTTAACTTAATGTTATAATTACCGAGTTTTTAGACATATTTAAAACAACAATTTTTTAACTTTACTTTCAAATTTACGTGATTAAAAATACCAAACATATCCTAAATATATTTAGCAAATTAAAGAATTCTAAGAATAGTCTTCCCATCTCCAAAAAAATGGTTTAAAATTAATTAAAAGCGAACAACAAAGATTGACAATTGACAGTACAAAGACAAAATATTTGTTGCTTCGATTTGTAAACAAAACTAAATCGAGTAGAGGGAAAAAGGTAGGGTGTACTTAATTAGTCTTAATTTGTGAATTATATATATTGTTATTTGAGTAAAAGTCCTTTTAGTCCCCTAAAATTTGACTAAATACTCTCATAAATTCTAATAGTTTTAAAAATATTTTTAAAAATCCTAATTTCGTATAAAATATCTACTATACCCTTATACATAATATTTATTAAAAACTAATAAATTTTTAAAATTTAATAAAATACATTATGTTTATGTAAAATATATTAATAAATAAATAAAATAATTATCTTATACCATATATTTTTATATAATTATTATTAACATATTATAATTTTTATTTATTATTATTTTAGTTTTATTATTTTAATTATATTTTATATATATGTATTTTATATAAATTACAGTATAATCATAAATATTTATTATACTGTAAAATAAATAGATTTATAAATCTATATTTTATT
This sequence comes from Melia azedarach, assembly GCA_028052125.1. Taxonomy (NCBI): domain Eukaryota; kingdom Viridiplantae; phylum Streptophyta; class Magnoliopsida; order Sapindales; family Meliaceae; genus Melia; species Melia azedarach. The sequence continues at coordinate 14,622,590 of CM051396.1, forward strand.
AATAAATTAATACTTTATATTTTAGTTGTATTTAATTTTTAGTAATTATAAATATATAATTTGTTATTATTTAATTTCTTACAATAAAAGGAATTTTGTTAACATATTATTAAATAATATTTATAATTATTTATTAGTATATTTTATATAAATACATTATATTTTATCAAATTTTAGAGATTCTATTAGTTATTTTTAATAAATATTATGTATAAAGATATAACAGATATTTTATATAAAATTAAGATTTTTAAAGGTAATTTCAAAACCATTAAGATTTATGAAGGATATTTAATCCAACTTTAAAAACTAAAAGGGCTTTTAACATTCATATTGGGCTAGTATTTGGATTTCTTGAACATATGAATACATGTACAACACTTATCTCTAAAATTTTAAACCTCATGAATATGATAAGGGCAAAGTAAGGAAATATGGTATACGGGGAGGCCTCATTCATCATTTCAAAGATTAGCTCTTCAGAATTTTCACTTGGAGTAATTTTAGTAATTAAATCATGATATTTGTAAATACAACTCACACATCATATATAGTCGTAATTAATTGATTCAGAAGTGTTTAATTTTATTCTTAATTAAATCCAAATTACTTGCATCTAATTAATGTTGAACATTTTGTTTGTAGTTGATCAGCAATTCCCGTGAACAGAATATCAAAAGTTCTTTGCAGTTAATTATCAAACATAATTAAATAAAATGAGTTATTAGCCAATGCATATGGATGTTTATTACATTTTTTAAATAATAATTGTCATAAGTTATTTAATTATCAGGTATTTTAGTTATTATATTTTCAAAATTAAACTCAAATACGGTGAATACAAAAGATTTTTTTTAATAGCATAGCATCATTGATCATTAAAGATTTAGTTGCAATTTGAAGAATTGAAGAAGCAAATTAATTTTTTTTTTGTTTTAGTTTTATTTGCGATTTGGCAAGTCTTTAGTTGTTTGCTTATTTTTAAATTAAATATACAATTGAGAAAAAAAAATACCGACAACTGGAAAATGAAATTAGACAGATTCGATTTTTAATTTTAGGTTACAAAAACGTAAAGTAATATTTTGATTAAAAATTATAATTGCAACTTTTTATTGATTTAATTTTAGATTTTAAATTAAAAATATTCCGTTCTTTATTTGAAAAAAACTACTTTACTCTGTTTTTGGAAGCATTAATTGCTGTTATTAAGCAAAATCTTGGTTTTCCCATTACTGATTTTTAAATTCATTGTCAGCATCCTGCTTATGAAAATTTAATAAAAAATTATTGTCAGTATCCGAAAAATTATTTAAATTAATTTACAGACCAATTGCTAGGAATTTTTTTTTTTTTTTAATATTCATTTGTTTCCTAGACAGAGTGCTCTGTTTATACATAATAAAAGTAATTGCCACGTTTTTTCAATTACGGGTACATGGGAGAAATTTTAAACAACAAAATTGATTCATTTATCAAGGAGAGATCAACGCAATGACATCTCAAAACAAAGCAGATTGGAATGAGATTTGAAATCAATAAGGAGAGTTTTTCATTTGGCGACTCTCCCTTTTACTCCTTGAATGCAAGTCTTCAATTGATCAATTATCTCAAAAACTGAAACAATGAAAATCCTGAAGTTTCATAGCTGAAGCAATCTGGAATTTCACTTCCAGAAAATGAAATGCTGAATTGAGGTGGTACATCAAAATCCTGCAACATATATACCAATCATTAATTCTCCAATGATGAGTAGAGCAAGATTTCTATGTATGAATTTTTTCTGCAACTATCAGCTACACTATAAACAGTTTTATTTGTGACATAAATTTCTTAATGGATGTCCTCATTTTGAAGAATGTGTATATAAACTCAGAGCATATCAAAACAACGATGTATTGCAATAAAGAATGAATTCAATTCAAGATACAAACCTAATGTTGTGCAAGCGATCATGAGTCTACCCAAAAGTTTTTGTGCCTCCATCAACAACCTCATGATCTTGAGTCTTCTTCATCAGTTGAAGGATATGAGCTTTCTTGAAGTAGAGAATTAAATTCAAAAAGCGAGAAAATGTAGGGATTTAAAAAACAAAAGATAATACGTTATACATGTCATAATCAACCACTAGAATTCCTTAAAACAGAGCAGGCAAATCAAGCTTGTGCAAAGAAGTTGATTCACGAATAAAATAAAAGTAATGTTTTTAGTGTAATCATGTTCTTGTTAATATGTACACTGTATAAGAAGATGAAGCAACCTCAATTTTATATTTGAATTTTCAATTGCATAATCCAGCTCAAAATGTTTATTCCGATATTTTATAGGATAAATGTTCTTGTTGCGTTCTGTTTAGTAATTTAGAAGAGTTTCTTTGTTCAATATGATTGGAAAGAACAATGATTTTTCTATATTTTAAATTCAGCAATGGGAAAAGAAACTTTATCTATTAAATTTTCAGATTAAGAGGACAGTATTGACAAACCCTGCAAAACGTTCACTTTCAAGAAGAATATAATAGAGCATTATGGAGTGTTAACAAGCTCTCTGCAAAATCTCTTGGGGTTTTCTTTCGTTTATAATTCCAGTTAGTTGCCTCAAGTTAATCGTACCTTCAACATCTATCATGGGGTAGAAAAAAAGTAACCTTCAAGAACTTTGATTAATTGAATCAGAAAAGCTTTAATGAATGCACTATAGTTAAAATGACCAAACGTACGTACCTGAAGTCATTCAGATCTCCACAGACAATTGAAGTCAAGCCCTAAGCAATGAAATATTTGAGAAAGAAAGGAGCTGTGTTGCTGAGTGTTGATTTCCTCCCCGTCAGATCTTCCAACAGTAGTTGCGCTTGTGCTGGCCTCATCACGGAATTCGTTATGCAATTTCCTGCATTCTTCTTCAGTTGGTGGCACCATACTTACAGTAAAAGTGTTGGGTTTTGTCTCAATGGGATGCGCATATACTGGACACACCCCGCAACATTTCACCTCCACACCTTCTCCATTGACAAGGGAGAAATCAAATGAGAAAGATGTATGGTGTTCTAAATCAGGTAAACAAGGATCAAATTCCAGACAGACATGATCCGTGTAAATTTTGTAGTCGTCAGATGTCATAATCCAAGACCTGCGTTGTAACCAACCAATTTTCGTGGTGTTAAAACCGTAACTACATTGGACTCCAACATACACACCAGGCTCAGAAACATCTTCAATTGCAATAATAACACAAAGAGCAAATCCAATGAAGCTTCTGTTAGAGCAAAGCTGTGGCAATTGAATAGTTATTGAAGGTCCTAAACTTTGATTGCTGAACCACTCAGGAATTCTACTTCCAGGTAAAGAAATGCTGACGCCATCTGGAAAATCACTATCTACCTGTAATTTAAAAATCATGAATTATTATATGATATAAGGAGAAGAAATATATATAGAGAGAGAATTACGAACCTGTTCATAGAATTTTCTCAGAGATGTAGTTGCCATATGTTGAATCCTTAATTGTGAATCTGCCAAAACGTTGTTTGTATTTTCGTTTAGTTTCACGCAATTGGAGAAGTCTAAAATGTAACGATCTCTGATCTCCTTGTCACGTTGTTTGAATAATTTATCCAGGATGGATGTATCTAATTCATCCAGACGTGATGGAAGCTCTGGTAAAGATTGGAGCTGCTTGCAATTCGTTGCTTCTAGAGAATGTAGACCTAGTGGAAGCTATGGCAATGATTGAAGCATATTGCAGTTGCTCAAGATAAGATTATTCAGTTTCGATAGTTGCTTCATACTTGTAGGCAAACTTTCAAAGCTATTTCCTTCTAGATTTAAATACTCCAACCAGGATAGACAGTCAATATCCTGCGGTATTTCTTTCATATCACAGTAATTTATCGACAGTCTTTCCAGAGAAGAAAAACTTGATAATGGAGGCAATACAAAACCTCTGCATCTAGAAAAATGAAGATATTCAATTTCATTTAAATCTCTGTTGAAGTGTGGTATTTGAGTGATGGCTGATTAACTTGCATTGATGCCAGCCAAAAATTTTAAATTCTGTAGGCTCTCTGGCAAACTATGAAGCTTGGAGCAACCTGACAAAACCAACTCTTCTAGTCCTTCTACATTTTCAATTGAAGATGGCAACTCCTTAATCGCTGTGGAATTTAATTCAATAAGTGTTAAACGCTTCATTTTCTCTAAGATCTCTGGAAAACTTTCAAGCTTTGAGCAGTGAGGAAGCGAAAGCTCTTGAAGAGATTTCAACTTACATATGCTAGTTGGGAGAATCTTCAGCCTTGCACAAGATCTCAGATACAAAATTTTAAGATCAGTTAGACTGTCAACTGATGAGGGAACTTCTTCTATTGCTGTCCCACTTAAATTTAGCTCCGTTATTTTTCCTGAAATCTCTGGAAATTCTGTGAGTTTGACACACGAGGACAAATCAATGGCTATTGGACCTCCAAAATGAATATTGCGTGGAAAGCACCTAAGATTTTTGCAGCCATTCAAACGCAAGCTCACAAGGTTGTTGAAATTCTTAATGTACGAAGGAACGCAAGGCAACGTCACACAATTCAAAAGATTCAGGGTCTCGAGATTTGGGGTCTCTAAAGGGTCTGGAATCTTAATGAAATATTGTGAGTGATGAAGATCAATATATTTTAACTTGAAAGCTTCCTGTAAAAGAAAAAAATAATCACTCAAATAAATTAGTATTAAAAAATTTCACAATTAAAGTTAAAATAAAAAGATATAATTTATTAGATGATATGTAATACCTTTTCTCCTTTCCAAAGTCGTTCAACTTTGCTGTAAGGCAAGCAAAGTCTAATAAGATTATCCGGATTAAAATCCTTTGGTAATGTGGTATAAGGATATCCATGCCAATAAAGATATCTCAATTCATCTGAAAGATATTCAAGATCTTCAGAAAAATGAACTCTTGATCTCATATCCGACACATTCCAATACTCGGGCACATAAAATTTCAACATTCTTAGATTTGTCATCGTTGCAAAGGCTCTACGATCTAGATTTATATCTTTTATCTTCGACAAATCCAAAAATATGCTTTTAACTGAATTAGTGCCCTAATAAACAAAAGGAAGACTAATAAATAAGCAAATATGGTTAAATATGGAAAATTATTCTTATATACTACTAATAGAACACATATATTTTGAATTTTTATCCAAATTTTTGTATAAAAAATAAAAGTAAATAAAGATCACTCGGGCTCTTAATTACCTTATTTTTGTTTAGTACATGATAAATGTCCTTATGATCCCACAACCTGCTATGTTTTCCTGGCTTCTCTTTTGATTCTTGGCGAACAATTTCTCGACCCATTTCTTGTAATAAATCATGCATTTCTAGTATGCCATTGTCTGATATTATTATAAGTGATTTATCAACCAGGACATCCAATGCACAATATTCTGAATAAAGGTCATAAAAAATTGATTTCACGTAATCTTCATCATATCCCTTGAAAAAGCATGCAATGTCAAGAAAAATATTTTTCATTGACCAATTCAGTTCGTCATAACTAATCTTCAAAACGCTATAAATATCAGGCTTAGAAATCAATTTTAAACTGTCCAATGCATTCTCCCAATCTTTTTTCATCTTAAGACGAAGGAAAGAACCCAACACCTTTAGAGCTAGCGGATTGCCATCAGCATACTCTATTGCTCTCTTTGATAGCATGATAAAATCTGTACGGCAATGGTTCTGTTTGAAGGCAAAATTAGAAAAATGCTCAAGAGCTTCATGATAGTCTAATCCCTTAACTTGATATATGTGATTCACATTATATTCTTCAAGAATTCTTTTGTCTCTTGTAGTTATAATGACTCTGCTTCCTGAACCAAATTGATGAAGCCCTCCAACCAGCCCTTCAGTTAGATATTCTAGTTGTCCAAAATTATTGACGTCATCGAGAACAATAAAAACCTTCATTCGTTGGAGTCTATTCTTCATATGTTGTCGTATATTAGGACCTCCTAATACTAGAGTTTCTTCCAATAAACAATAAAGAACTTCCTTTTGTAGTTGTTCTAATCCGCCACCTCTTTCCGATTTTTCTTTGACATTTGCCATGAAACACTTGCCATCAAAATCACTAGAAACTTGCTTGAAAATAACTTCAGCAAGTATTGTTTTACCCACACCACCCGTGCCCCAAATTCCTACACTTCGAAAATCTTGCAATCCAATACATAGTAAAGATTTAATTTGTTCAACTCGTGAGTTTATTCCAACTAGACCTTTGAAATCAATGGAGGCTGTGATATCATCCAATATTTTTACAACATCCTTGACAATTGTATCTACAAGCTTTCCCTCAGGCCTAACACATATGAAGATGAAAAGAAAATGAGTCAAAATGATTCTCATAAGAATCCAAAAAATATAAATATCTTTCTCTGTTTATTAATTAACAAAAGTTATAACCGATTTAAATGTAAGAGTTGATAGCTATTACCTAATTTTAGTAGACTCATATCCAGATAGATGAGATGCTTTAGTTAATGAATCTCTCCATTTCTGAATTTTTTCTGGCATCTTCTTGAAACGCTTATCATGTTCAACAAAAGCTTTCTTATAACTTCCGATCTGCTTCCGTACTTCGGATGGATGAACATGATAGAAAATTGGTATAACAGTTTGGCCATTTAATTCTTTGCATTCAAGAATCTTGACAAGTTCATCCAAACACCATTTGGAAGAAGCATAGTCCTTTGAAAAAATAATTATCGAAATTTTTGATCCTTGAATTGCATTCAAGAGAGTAGGAGAAATCTCATCTCCTCTCCTAAGATCTTCATCAATGAAGGTCTTTATTTTTTTGTGGTATAAACCATAATAAAGATGGCTAGTAAAAGTTTCACGAGTATCTTCCCCTCTGAAGCTCAAGAAGACCTCGTAATTGCAAGAAGAAGAAGAAGAAGATGAAGCCATGACAGAAAGAGAGAGAGATGCTCGGGTGTAGATCATAAGTGTAAAGTATGTAAACAATGAAAATGATGATGGAGCTTCAATTACTCTTCTACCCTCACTTTAATTATTCTTCATTTCGTGTTTCCTGGAAATTTCTGGGAGTTCTAGTCAAAGTAAGAAAGGCCAGACAATAATGTGAAATGTCAGAAGCAAAGCAAAAGTACTTGGTCCACCGATAGGCCACCAGTGAACGTCTTTCAATAAATAATGATATAATTAAATTATTTGGAAAATATTTATTTCAGTTTTAACGCAAATTATGATATTTGTTCGTTCATTTATGAGAAATATAGAATATAAAACAAATTTATTTCCTTGAAGAGTACTCGAAGATTTTCTCACTTGAGTATACAAAATTTAATTTTCTTTGTAACAAGGAAAAACGGTAATTACCCAAAAACGAGCCTAAATCATAACTTAACCCAGTTTTATTCTTTTTAAAAAATAAATTATTTTTAATTATGGAAGTTTTTGAACCTTAAAGTTTAATATTAAAAAATTTAAATTTTGACTATTAAACTAAATTAATAATATCTATCAATTATGTACACTATATTATTTATTGCAAGAGTATATTAGATAGATAATTAAATAAATATCAATTCTAAAAAATTCAAACAAATAATTAAAATAAAATTATTAAATAAACAGTAATTTCAAATTAAAAAATTACTAACAATAAAAAATTAAAGTCATGATGTAATAATTTATTATTTATTATTTTTTAAAATTTTTTTTACAATAAAATCAAATAAAAATAAAAAGAATAAAATCTAAATTTTTTGTGAAAATAATTTATGAACATGATATCTTATAAAAGCTGATAAAGAATAAGATTATTTTATAAATTGTTATAATCTAAAAATATATTATTCAATAATTATTCTAAAATATTTAAAATAAAAAATTTATTATTATAATCTTAATAAAAACAAATTCTTTATTTTTTATAATTCTTTTAATAGTATTTACAAAATTTTAAATATTTTTTCTTTTTTATTAAATTTATTTTTATTAGATAATTTTACTTTCATTATTGTTTTAAGTTTTTGAAATTATTATTTATCTAATATATATATATAATAATATATATATATATTTGATTAATAAATTAGTTTAGTGATAAAATTAAAAAAATTTGAGTCCAACGTCCAAGGTTCAAATTACTTACAAAATATTAATTTTTTTTTTTAAATCAAGTTGAGTTAGGCTATAATTTAGACCCAAGTACAAATTTAATTTGGTTATAAGTAAATATATAAAATAATTAAAAAATACTAACATTTTACGGCCGAAATACAATAATTTAGGCCTAAATACCGTACTTACAAAATATAATTTTTTTTAAATCAATTTGTGCTTGACTATAGTTACATCCAAATAGAAATTTAATTTGGTTACGAAAAAAATATATAAAACAACAAAAAATATTAATATTTAACACCCAAAATGCTATAGCTTAGGCCTAATACAAATTTATTTTGACTAAACAAAATGTAGTTTTAAAATATAAGGGAACTAAGTGGTAAAAGAGTAAAAATAAAAAATAAAATTAGTATTTTCTCTTATAATAATTTAAAATTCTGGAATCACACTGTAGACATAAAAATAGAAGCTTGATTCAATAAAATATGTCAAACAAAAATACAAAATGATCATACAGTAAACATAATTTTCTTATAACTTGCTTAGAAATTTGTATTATACATTTTTCACATCAATCACTTTGTTGAGTAATTATAATTATATAACAGTATTTATTTTTACAAAAAAAATAATTAAGTGTTTAAAATATAGTTTAAAAATTATCTATTTATTCCTAAATCTATTAATTAGATCGTGTTCAAAATAAAATTGATTTGTTTTTCTCACTATATTAATATATACATAAAAAATATAAAATTTATTTTGAGCATTTTACAACCATTAAATAAATAATTTTAAAATTTCTGAAACTAAAATATATATTAAATAATAATTTAGAGAACCGTAAATTTTTTTTCCTTTTATTTTCAAATGAAATGCTAAAACCGTGTCCATATTATTGGGATTGAAGCAATCATTCTAGTTGAAACTTATGATCTGAACAAAACACAATTTAGTAGTGTGAAAGGAATAATATAAAAGAAAAGCTGTAAAGTACACACATAGGGGGAAAAAGCAATTGACGGTAAAAGCTGAAGCAGGGGGTCATTAGTGAACAGTTTTATATATGAATTTATTTTAAATATAATAACTATGTACACTTTTTTTTTAAATTTAATGAGTCTCATTTAATAATGAGTTGACTCACAGTATATTGAAAAATAAACATCATTATCAATGATAAGGATCGAAGCCAGAACCTTCTAGTGAAGTCCTGACTCCTAGCCACTTAATAACTATATACATTAGTTAAATAGAATTTATATATTAGTATTTCATGCATAGTTTGTTTCATGAAAATATATGAAACATAAATATAAATAAACATATTCGAAAAGAATCAGGAATTTCAATTTGTAAATGATTTGATTATAAAACTAACACAAATATAACACATAAATTTTCTCATGGGTTTTCTATGATTATGTTTGATGTTTCCTATCTGATGTCTATCTTCTATATTTCTGATAGTGAAATCATGAAAAGAATTAGAAACAAAATAAAAAAGCATTTGACAAAGTTAAAATAAATAAATAAATAAATTCTTGCTGGCCCAAAATATCGTTTTCTAAGAACTAGTGTTCAATAAACTGTTCATATTGAAAGAAATGGGTTGTCTATACCATTGGGGTCAAGCAGGCACCTAAGAGAAGGTCAAAAGCCCAACACTCACCTGGCTCAAACAATAGAGCTTAATGATTGCCAACTCACAGTAGAAGATAAAGAAAACAATACGATGAAATTGTAGAATTAGCTACTTGTCACAGCACATGACTTCACATATTGGCTGGGTATGCTGGGGTGTGACAACCCAAGCACTTTTATGTTTCATAGTGTAACGTCGGTTTCAGTCTCAAGGGCTATCATGTAAAGGGGACCTAGACCACCCTTACTCGAACTGATCGAGGACTGAAGTCGTCCTCCTAATGAGGCCTTAGCAGGCCGAAACTAGTTAGATACGCGACGCGTATATAGGCTTATCTTCGACTTGGGGGTTTACGAGGGTGCCGCACACGGCTGCTCTGCTGGGCCCGTGACAAGTGGTATTAGAGCAGGAACGAGAATTTTTTCAATATCTCATAACGTTCCTAGAACTCCTTGAGAAGGCCGAAGACAATAACCTGTTTGATTGGGCAAGATAAAATGGGTTGTCTATTGTGTGACCCTTCACCACGTTGCTTGGGTATGGGCGTGCTCGCATGAGAGGTATGTCCCATGGTAGGGGTCTCCTCGAAAGGAGATGAACAAAGTGGTTAGAGTGACAACCAAGTAGAACCTCACCTACGCCAAGCGTTGCTGCCCATGATGCTGAGGAGTGGCGTGCTTACACGACCTGGTGTAATAGTGTTCTCAAGGATGGGAGTATTCCTAGCCTTCAGGGGAGATGGGTGTATTGAAGTAGAGCGGTATATAGGGTAGGACCTTGATGGTCTACCAATTGAGCTAGTGAAATATTCCAAGGTGGCCACACGCACGATGACCTACACGATCTTCGGTGTGGGAGAATGTCACTTTGTGTACTGGCTGGGTGTGTTGGGGTGTGATAACCCAAGCACTATAATATTTTATGGTACAACGTCGGCTTCAGTCTCAAGGGCTATCATGTAAAGGGAACCTAGATCACTTTGACCGAACTGGTCGGGGACTGAAGCTGTCCTCCTGATGAGGCCTTAATAGGCTGAAACCAGTTAGATACATGACGCACATATAGGCTGACCCTCGACTTGGGGGTTTACGAGGGTGCCGCACGGGTCGCTCTGTTGGGCCCGTGACATACTGCTAGAATTGTATGCACAAGAATTGTAAGAATTTTAGATGGAGTTTTTAGGGTGATGATTAAACTGTTCATTTTGTTTAGTATAGAACAACTTATGATTAATATAGTAAGGAATATTATGCAATTACATTTTTACCCATTGCCACTTCACTTTAACTATTTGACACATTGCCACCAAGTATATGTGGCACTTGAATAATCCCTCTAAACTAAGTTACAACTATAAATAAAAAGCACCAAAATCTTGCACAGAAAGATAGATTAGGATTATAGCACCCAACTTTTCATGACCTCCAAAAACTGAATTAAAATCCCTAAGAACAAGCCAGATGTTGACAATTGCAAAAGATCATGCTAGAGAGCTTTGCATGGCATAGAGAGGTAGAAGTGTAGATGAACAGAGGAGACTAATATTATGGACAAGAAATTGGAGATTATGAGAATGCCAGAATATAGAAGGAAAAGTATCCAAAGATACAATTGGTTCAACAATACAGAGAATATCGAGAAAATGAGACTCTTAGAGATTTAAGAGTTCCATTTTGCTTGAGGGGTCTAATTATACCCTTAATATTCCAAAAGAATATTGAAACTTATTCTTTTTGCAGACCTGAGAAAGGATAAAGGAAGCCTTCTTTGTAGTATTTTTGCCTAAACAACGTCTCATGGTAATGACAGGGGTAAAACCCTCATTGTCTACTTCTGTGGTTGAATCAATAGAAGCATTTGTCTTGGAAGTATCCGAAGAAACTCCTGACCATCCTGACTGTTACCGTTGTCTTCATCATCTGTTCATGTTTCTCTAGCACAAGCTTTTCAAATTCCCGATTCAGTTAAGGGTTATACAAATTTTTTAAGGGTTGTATTGTTTCGCTATTCCCTAAATACTATTTTCTATTTTTGATGGAATATAGCTCTTCAAACAATACAACCTTTTTGCACTGTTTGTTCCTTCTACATGTTCCTTAAGATGAATTTGTATAACCCATAAAAAATTAAACTAATTAATTTAATTAACTCATGAATTTAACTGTACATTATTATATCCTAGTAATTAAAAAATCAATACCATTCATGATCTCCAAAAGTGAATTTTTATAATTGGTAACGTGTTGCTTTCAGCTTTGAAAAGTTTTCAATCTTCCAAGCACGCTTATATACAGCTGGTTGTAGATGTGTTTTCTATCATTGATAGGCATTCTCCTTTGGCAACGTTTCTTTCTTTAACAAAGACTTTGCTCCAAAAACGGATGCACATTTCACTAGGTATCCACTAGGAGCATCATTGAAATCTTTGAAGGGGGGGATGAAATGATCAAAACCCCGACCCATTCATACTTCAATCTACGAAACCTTCTTTCCTTTCCTATGGCATCTAAGGTTGACAAAATCATTAGAAAATTTAATGTTTCTTTATATAAGTCTGAAATTTTTTTGCATATCTAAAGTAACGTGTGTGTGTGTGTGTGTGTGTGTGTGTGTGTGTGTGTGTGTATTTCTAACCTTGAAGAATCAAGAGTTGAAGATTTCACAAATATGCAAAGTCGGCCACCAAATTCCACCGACTTTACTATTTCAAGAATGATGGCATTGAAATGCAAAAATCTCCACTAATAGGTGCCCTTGTATGCATTGTATAAACCAAGAAATGAAATGAAATGTTTCTTCATGGCATCAACAAGATAAAAGAAAGGCTAATAAGTCATTTGCTAAGTGCACTCATTGCCATAGAAAAAGATATACCAATGATCGATGCTTTGAGATTGTTGGATATCAAGACTGATGGGATCATAATAAAAAAAGAACTCTAAACAAGGGTCTACTACCATTGTTGCTAAAACAAAAACAAACAAAGATATTGTTAAAAGTACTTTAGCAATGATTGCAACAACAGAAAATATAGGTCATGCTCTCAAAACTTCCACACATTTTTTAATAGTACATGAATAATTAATTTAGGTGTAATAAATCATATAATGTTTGATTCTAAACGAATCTCACATCTGAAGCTATCCTTAAAAAAGACTATTTCTACAGGCAATAATACCTCAACTTCAGTTACTGAGGAAGGATCTTTATCCCTTCCTAATGCTTTAAATTTAGATTCAGTATTAGTTGTTCCTTCTTTAGATTATGATTTGTTGTCTATTTCCTAAATAACCAATATTTTATCTAGTGTTATAATATTTTGGCCCAAATTTTGTGTTTTTATAGGATATGCCATTAATTAAAAGGGGTATAGATGCTATTGTCCTCTAACAAAACGAATGGTCATCACCATGGATGTCGTCTTTTATGAAGATAGAAAATATTATCATTCAGAATCTGAATTTCAAGGGGAGTATATATAGACAAAAATTTAGACCTTTGCATATGATTTGCCCACAGAAGAAGGTTAATTCATAGAAACCAAAGGTTATGTTAAGGATGCAGATTATCAAAACAAAGAAAGTAAGGATTTAGTTAGTAATGACTCTCAAACTAAAACGAGCAGCCAAGAAGATAATAGAGTATAATCAGGTTGCCATGAACTTTTAGAATTTAAAACAACTTCATCTTCACCTACCTTAGAGTACGAGTCCTTAGCATAAGATACTAATATACCTAACCAATGGTTTGCAGAAGATGCTCTCATAACCTTTTATCCAGTTCAAAAGGTACTTCCACCATGTGAAATAGAGGTATCCATAAAAAGACATATGAGCCTGACCTTTCTAGTAAAGTCAAATATCTTATGAGCTATTATTTGTCTAACTATTGTTTGCTAGAATCAAATAAGCCATTTTTAAATCAATTATCTACTTATCTATTCCTAACAATATACAAGAAGCTTTGACTGACCTAAGATGGAAACCTGTCATGAATAAAGAGATGAAATCTCTTCAAAAGAACGAAAAATGGTAAACTTGTTGACCTTTAACCAAGAAAAAAACTAGTGGGATGTCGATGGGTTTATATTGTGAAGTACAAAGCAAATGATACTATTAAAGGTAACAAAAGGATACACTCAGACTTATGAGATTGACTATATAGATACGTTTGCACCTGTAGCTAAAGTTAACACCATACATATCTTATTATCGTTGGTTGTAAATCTTGATTGGCTATTACTAGGAGTTGCAATTTGGGACACGACACGATTATTCGATACGAATTCGGTGTCATTAAACGGATTTAGATTTAGAATCTTGATACGAATAATAATCGTGTGGCATTCGTATCGACACGATTATTATTCGTATTATATCCGTGTTTAATATGTAAGACACGATTATTCGTTTGAGACACGATTAATTAAATGAATAAATAAATAATCGTATCTTAAATGAATAAGCAAATAATTGTGTCTTAAATGAATAATCGTGTACTAAACGAATAGTCATATCTTAAACGAATAGTCGTATCTTTAACGAATATATTTTAATAAATTTTAAGAAAATATATAATATAAATTTGTTTATTATAAACAACTCCTAATATAAGCAATCAATTATTAAATATATATTATATTTAATAAAATATGCTATTTTTAATATCTTAAGAACCTCAATGATAATTATTAAGTTAAACAAATCGTGTTCGTATCTTAAACGAATAATAAGATTTTAAATGAATAATCGTGTCTAAATGAATAAATGAATAATCATATCTTAAACGAATAATCGTGTCTAAATGAATCGTATCTAAATAAACGGATCATATTCGGATTTAAAAAAATTAATACGAATAATAAACGAATTGTATTCATGTCAAACGAATATTAAACGAATCGTATTCGTATCGGCCCAAATTCAATTCGTTTATCCGAATTGCCACCCCTAGCTATTACATCAGTTTGATGTAAAGAATGCATTTCTACATGGAGAATCAATTGAAGAATTCTATATGGATGTTCCACTGAAATGCATAGTACTAAACAAGTAAGTTAGAAATTATGCAAGCTAAAGAAATTTTTATATGGGTTAAAGCAATATCCAAGAGCACAGTTTAAAAGATTCACAATTTCCATGATAGATTTCAGCTATCATTAGAGCAATTCAGACCACACTTTATTCCTAAGGAAGCAATGTGGTAAGATCACTGTCTTTGTTGTTTATATGGACGACTTGGTGGTTATAGGAAATGATGCTGAAGAAAAAGAAGCTCTTTAGAAATATTTATCAACAGAACTTTAAATGAAGGATTTAGGTCTTTTGAAATACTTTCTAGAATCGAGGTGTCACAAAATAAGGAAGGAATTTCTTTGTCTTAAAGAAAGTATTCTTAGATCATTTACATAAGACTAATATGTCAGCTTGTCAACCTACTAACACTTCAGTAGAAGAAGGGCTGAAGTTATGTATTAAATCTAATTAGATCCAAGTTGATAAAGGAAGATACCAAAGACTCCTTGGAAGGTTGACGCACTTGGCTTCACACCAAACTAGATCCTGTCTACACATTGAGTATTGTTAGAAAATTCATGCACAATCCTATAAAACAACATATAAATATAGTAATGCGTATAAGGTATCTAAAGTTTACACTTGAGAAGGGAATTTTATTCCCCAAAAATTAAATTTCAAAGTATAGATATTTATACTGATGTTGACTGGGCTAGAGCAATTGATGATAGACATTCTACCTTAGGATTTTCACTTGTATGGGAGGTAACCTTGTCACATGGAAAAGTAACAAACAACATGTAGTTGCTTGTTCAAGTGCTGAAGCAGAATATAGAGGTATAGCTCTTGAACTTTGTGAAGTATTATGGCTTAAAATTCTCTAACAAGATAGAGCTATCCACATTAGCAACTAATTCGATTATACTGTGACAACAAAGCTACATGATATTGCTCATAATCTAGTTAAGCATGATTGTATAAAGCATGTTGAAGTGAACAGGTTCTTTGTCAAGGAAAAATTAGAGGAACAAGTTGTGGAATTGCCCAAGATTCAATAAAAAGATCAATTTGTTGATATTCTCACAAAGCCAATCTCAAATCGGATATTTACAAAGTTTCTTGATAAGCTTGGCATACGAGATATCTATGCACTAGCTTAAGGGGTAGTGTTGAAGAATTCCACTGAAATACAAAGTCAACCATCGAATTCTTCCGACTTCACCATTTTGAGAACGACGACACTGAAATGTAAAAAAAATCTTTGCTATTTTTTATTTTTTCCTTAATTAACGGATTTAATTATTATACTCATGCCTATATAAGTTCCCTTGTATGCATTGTATATACCTAGAAATGAAATGAAACATTTCTTCATGTAAGAAATGAAAATCATTGGAAACATTAATGTTTCTTCATGTAAATCCTGAAAATTTTATGCATACTGAAGGGAAAAACAAATAAATGCTAATCTTAAAGAATCAAGAACTGGTCACTATTCTGATCAAGTAACAACAGGCGAAAGACTGCATGGATTTCCTAATCGGAACAGAAGCAGTCTGTATTTGACATGCAGAGAGAGAGAGACGTGGTCTTTTCATGTTATTGCTTTTATTTCTTTTTGGGTAGATAACAAGTTTCCTACAACATTAAATCATCATGAATTCAACAACAGAAAATCCCCGAACTCATATTTCTCTTCTTCGTTGTCCTGCGCAAATGAAACTGTATTTTGAGAACATAATGAGCTGATGGCACTTGAAAAATTGACCTTGCAATTGCCGTAAAAAGTTTTAAGTAAATTAGAAGATAAGTTTAAAAAACAATGCACATATTACAGAAACATAAGTGAAAAAACAAAAATTAATGCATATATATGTGTCAATTACATATACAAAGAAAAAGAGTAAGAGGAAAAACATTATATTTGAACTGCTAACTTAATTATTATTGTTATAATTATAATTATTATTATTATTACTACTGCTAGTTGAGGTTTTAATTTCGGAAGGATTTTTTTATCATTAGGGTTTTTGTTTTCAATTTTTTGTTACTTAAGAATAATATTAATATTTCTTCTCCCTCGAACTCTACATAAGATCTCGAGATTTTCTTTCTTTGAAGGGTCTACTTATTAATTAGAGTAGGATTTTCCTTTTCATTTAATTTTTTTTCTTATTTGATTTCAAATACATGAATAGTATTTCTTCGTACTCTATAAAATTTTTGTAAAACTTTAATTTATTAGAATTGTTATGGGGTATTTGATATTACTCACCAAATTTCAAAAATTAAGTCTTCATTTTATTGTTAATTATTAAGTGAAGAAATATTCAATGAACCTTTAAATAATTATTTTCCGTGAATAGAAGACAGACAGCAACTCTTACAAGTTAATAAAGCAAATTAATCTTTTACATTGCAATCTAAAGAGATAAATAATATATAGTTATATACATATATCACTTGTTTCATTAATTATATGTATATTTCTTTCTTGACATCCCTAGTTGCATGCGTTCATTATTAATTATCATAACTAGAGTGATTTCAAAATTGTAAACACAGTCACTTCTGCTTCCACAATGCACACATCCCTCACCAGTAGCCCATTTCTAGGATCCCACAACCGACTGCGTTCAACAAATCTTGACAAACACCAGCCTCTGCTGTCGGAAATGAACCAGGTCCCTTTATCATCAACTGGAAAACCAAAAGAAAATGAGCAGTAATTAATATTACTGGTATATGAAAAATTTATTAATGAATTTTGAATTTAACCGTAAAATAGTTTGTGTTCTAAATGATGTGTTACCGAAGGTTTGGTGTCATGTTCCCTTCACTTGATCCAAGATCCTCCGTGTGTAAGCTGCATATATTTTGGCATTTCGATCTGCCAAACGCAAGAACAGATAAACATAACCGTTTCCAGTAGCATCTCCTCTAGGGTAAACGCGTATATTCCTGAAATAACCAACATGAAAAAAAATTACAGTAGAATATATTTTATTCTCTACTCTTTTAAGAGTATATAGGATGGAATATATATATATATATATATATATATATATATATATATATATTTTACAAGATTATTTTAAAAGTATATATGTATTGAGTGGTTGTGCTTCAACTTAATCTTAAAAGCTCTCAAACTCTAACATAGTCTCAAAAAGTTTCTCCTTTTTTTAAATGATTATTAATAATTAATTAATTATTGGGTCGGTTAATTTCGAATCAAGTATAGGATACAAATTAAAAGGAGCAAGTAATTAGTGTACCATTTGTGATTTCCAGCTATGAATAACCATGATTCCCTATAAGTAGCCAAATATGGAAACTTTTGAATCTTCCAAACATGCTTGAAACTAGTGCTGTTCTTGATCGTTGATAGGCTCTCTCCTTTGGCTATATTTCTTTCTCTGAAAATGACTTCTGCTCCAAAAACGCATGTAGCCTCTACAAGGTATCCATTTGTAGCATCGTTGATTGCTGTCTCTCCTTGAATTCCCTTCTCAAGATTTGATTGTCATTCCATTTCTTCGTCTTTTCCTTGTATATCCAAGCATTCTCAAAAGCATCATTCTGAAATTCTTCCGTTTCATGCAACTGAAGCAACCTTTTCTCTCTCAATCATGTCCAAATTCAATACTTTCAAGACCCAATATACTTTGTGTTTGAGTTCAACTAAAAGGTGTAACTTTTCCAAACACTAACTTGTACGATGACAATCTAATAGGGGTTTTAAACGCCATATGGTAAACCCATAGTGCATCACCTAATTTATTCCACCAATCTCTTCGTGAATTATTGATTGTCTTCTCAAGGATCTTCTTCAATTCTCTATTTGAAATCTCTATTTGACCACTTGTTTGAGAATGTAATGGAGTAGCAATTTGATGCTTGATACCATATTTTTCCAACAGAACTTCCAACTAATGATTACAAAATTGCTTACCACTGTCGCAAATAATCATTCAAAAGGTGCCAAAATTAGTCAAAATGCACTTACGCAAGAAGTTAATAACGACCTTTGCATCATTTATGCGACAGGTCACAACTTTGACCCAGTTGAAAATGTAATTCACCGCTAACAAGATGTATTGATTAGAGAAAGATGATGGAAGTGGTCTCACAAAATCTAGCCCCTAAACCTCAAAACGCTCTACCTCAAAAATGTTTTTCAAAGGCATCTCATTTCTTTGAGAAATGTTTTCGATTCTCTAACATCAATCATAAGTGGCAACAAATGCATAAGCATCCTTGAATAACGTTGGCCAAAAGAATCCCGATTGAAGTACCTTGACTACTATCTTTGTTGCACCAAAATGTCCCCCCATATTTCAATAAGTTATAGTGTTTCAAGATGCTTTCCATTTCATCTTCCAAAACACATCTTTGAATGTCTTGGTCAGGACTCCTTTTGAATAACAATGGATCTTCCTATAAGAATGACCTCACATCATGCAAAACTTCATTCTTTTGATGAAATAAAAGTTCAGGCAGTAGCACTCTATATGCCAAATAATTGATGAAACCCGCATACTATAATTGACGAAACTCGCATACCGTGGGAGCTTAGGTTTCATTGAAAATATCCACTCATTTTAGGACCTAAGTATAAGTAATAAAGTAATAAGAACAGATATCATCCCACGAGGATTGAGATTCAAATTAACTACTAAGTACTATAGTTTACAAGTCTAATTTTATTTAAGCAAACTAGAATTGATTAATTGTAATGGTAAATAAATTAAAACGCTACAATTAACTAACGAAAAATAGAAATCGAATTAAAAAGTTGATAAAATGATGAAATATGCAAGGATGAATTACTTAGGGTCTTGATTTTACTTATTTATCACTATGTTTCTTTTAATTAGCCGTTATTAATAGTTTTAGTCCAATTCACTATTTACACAATTAAAATTAACCTTAACACCTCTCTTGAGTATAAATCAAGGTTTTATGTATAACGACTCAAATTGATATCCCTATCTAACTCAATTAATCATACGTTCATTAAGTATTACTTATTATTTAACATTTACAGCCCAATTCACCTCTTGATTTCTTGAAATCCTAATTGTTAATTGGATTATCTACATGTTGTTTACCTCCTGGTCTCACAACTCATCTCCGACATTTCTTTCTCGAGCCGATTTCATCTTGAAGAACCGTTTGCTATCTTTTTTGTACAAGACACTAAAATTCATCAAATATTAATAAAACTTGATAATTTGCAAAATAATTCAAGTCCTGAAGCAACAAATAAGTGCGTATCCTACACACTTATCAGAGACCCTCGAACTAAAATTTTTGCTTGTCATCAGACAAAACAAACAAAAGCAAACAAGCATCTCTAATTAAGAGAACTTAACTAAAGATAACCACAAAGAGAGAAAAGAAAAATAGACTAGTGAGCATATTCTTAGTCAAATCACAATCTAGTCTTATAGGTCAAGCAATTACTTAAATTAAAGAAACATTCAAAATGCTGACAATCCATCTGAAAATTCAATTTGAATACCAAATGTCTCTCTACTTAAAGATTCTTTTTCCAAGTGTGTGAATTGCCTCTTATACTTAGTCATTTTTCAACTTAGATAAAATTATACAAAATAATTTATTTTTTTTAATAATTACTTAAGAAATATTTTTTTAAAATTATTAGTGCTACTAATAATTTTAGAATAATTTTATTTTACAACTATTTAAATTTATTTTTTAATAATTATTTAAGAATAATTTTATTATTATTTGATAATAATTTTAAATTCAAGTTATTATATAGATTTTTTTAATTATAAGTTTTATAATAACAAAATAATTTTAATTATTATAGAAATTATTAAATATGCATTCTCAAAAGAATTATTTATTAAAGATTGAAAAATATATATTTAAAATGTGTTTAGTGCAATGGTTAAAGTATTAAGGTTTAGTAATTTTAAAAAAAATAGATTTATAGTATTTTGATAAGTTTACTATTTATAAGAGTGATTTGTATCCCTTTCCACAAATTTTCTTTTAAACTGGGATTTTCACAAACCTCAGGGGAGGCATGTGGACTTTTCTCTTATTATTATTTGTTTTATATTATGGAATGATGAATTTTAAAATGATGTTAATGTTTGATTTTGATACGTTAGCCTAATTTCTATATTCTAGGGTCTTGATGTAACCTAGTTGGCTGGAGATTTGTTAATATAAGTATGTCTTATTCATTTCTATTTTCTTGCACTTAAAGCTTTTAATTTGTTGAAAAATGAATTAGATGAAATGATATGGATAAATGAATGTTTGGGAGAGACTAACTTTTTCATCAAGAATAAAGAAAATATAGTTTACGAACATTGAGAATCTGGAAGGATTTCGATGTCTAGACAATTAAGTTAATTATACGAAAACAAAGAAACTAGGAGGTAATTGGGTCTTTAGATATTAATAACTAGTAAGTTAAAAGACCATTTGATTAATCCAGTTATATAGGGATTATCGGATAAGTTGACTAGACATAGGACCTGATTCGACCTCGGGAGAGGTAATCAGGTTAAATTGTAACTAGTGATTATTGAATTAAAACAAAAAAATATTAGCAATTTTCAATTAGAATGAGTATAATATCAATTAGGCGAAGTCAAGGCCCTAAGATAATTTCTATATCAGTTTCACACACTCACTCTTTTATGTTTATTTCTTGTTTACCATTCTTGTTTTTAACATAGTAAATTTTAGTTTATTCTTTTGTTAATTTCATTTCTCAAACTTAGATTGCGTAGCTAAATTCGTTTTACCATAATTATTGTAATTAGTTTAAAACTTGAAAAACTCAATCTTTGTTGGTAGGACAATCCTATTTCTTATATTTTACTGCTTGTACGATCTCGTATACTTGCGGCTAGCGTGGTAACATAATAAACCTCACAAATTTAGGTAAACCAAAAATAATGTGAAGGAAAAAAACTTACCTTCACAAAAAAAAAATTATTTTCATCAATGTGAGAAAAAAAACAAATATAGATTTATTTTTATTGCTTCTTTTTTTATATTTTGTAAATTAAGAAAAAAATAAAAAACATTGCTGCAAGAATTTTATAAGTTACAAGTGAAAACAATTCTTTTTTTTACATCAAAGAGTTTCTATGGATTAATATAACTACATGCAATCTTATATAAAAATTTAAAATTTTTGAAAATTAATTTTTATTAATCATCTCCCCATAAAAATTTTCAATCTAAATTTTTAGTGAAAGTAAATTTTTTTTTGAATATTACAAATCTACTAATATATATATCAAAAATATCAAAACATATATAATACGATATCTACTCTCAAATTAGAAGAATATTTATCCATACTATAATATGGTGAGACATCCATAATATTGTGAAAAATTTTACTTTAGTAGGATGAG
Source organism: Melia azedarach (assembly GCA_028052125.1). Lineage (NCBI taxonomy): Eukaryota > Viridiplantae > Streptophyta > Magnoliopsida > Sapindales > Meliaceae > Melia > Melia azedarach. Next base: position 14,644,815 of record CM051396.1, read on the forward strand.
AGAGTGTGTTTTTTACCATGCAGCTAAAAATTAGATAATCAGTTAATTAATGTACATTAGATAAAAATGAAAAACAATTAAAATTCCAATATCAAAATAAAATCGAATCGAGCTTTGCAGAAGCTCTATAGAAGCCTTAAAAACTCTTTAACAGTCACCCATGTTTTATGAGGTAATGATATTTTCATCAATAAATTTTGGCAAAATAACAAATTACAACATTATTTACTCAATTTTAACATTTTAATCCGTAATAGAATAGTAGTATGGAAAAAAATAATAATACAAAAGGTGGGAACTAAATTATTAAAATTAAACAAATTATATCCTAAATTATTATTTTATCAAAATCAAATTACTATGATTTAAATTGAAATTTAAAATTTTAGCATGAATTGCTAGAATAAGTAAGGTAGAAAATATTTAGTAAAAATATTAATTGTACACATAATTTCAAGCATTAAAATAAAATATAATTAATGAAAATTGAAATGATGTCATAGTATATTTTAGCAAAATATTAATTTTTTAATATAAAATTGAAATATTTAACATGAAAGATAATATATATATATATATATATATATATATATATTATATGTAAGTCATTCACTAATAATTTAATGGTAAGTACTTATCATTTTTGGCAAGAAAGAAATTTTCATCCCTATAATAGCATTAGAGTAAATTTTCTTTGAATTAGAGAATATTTTACCAGAACTTGGGCTATTTGATTCAAAATTCAATTATTTATTTTTAAAGAAGGGATATAAAAAAGTTAAAGGACTTTTAAGTTTCTAAAGTTTGGCTTAATAGCTTGATAAGTCCTATTAGTTATAAGAATACCCAAAAAAGTATCAGTTCCTTAATTTGTACAGTTCAATTTAAGATGCAAAAGTGTAATTTTACTGTTAATGTATGTGCTCATAGAATTGTCTAATGTGAAAAATATTCAAATCATTGACCACTAGCACTGACAACTATCCATCGCCACATTGACCATTGTCTAATGTTATTTATTTTGGTCACTATACATACTATTACAATCGTTATGAAATATGGTTGTTCAAATAACAATGGTGATGGTACCATTGACATAAAGCGTTCAATAATAATTGTAATGATATCCATGATAAGTTAAATAGTAGTCGATAGTGATTGGTGGTGGTTAGCGACACTATCAACCATTGTAAGTAGCCCAAATAACATGATGATACGTGAACAATAATATATATATATATATATCAATGAGTTTGCTACATCATATTATATTAATCCTCATTGTTAAGTAATATCAAAAGACTATTTTGTCCACTATTCTATCCAAACAAATGGTATAAACTAACGAATAAGACCTTTTCAGATATTTTTATAACCAATGGGACTTATTAGACTATTAAATTAAACTTATCATAGTCAATGACTCAGTGCATTTGATTTGGAAGATGGTTTTTTAGCTATGCATTTGATGTTTTATGCAAAAGATTCAAGGGAATTACAAGAAACTGAAAGAGATTGATAATAAACTAAGGAAAGATATTAGGTAATGCTTAATTGAAGTAAAATTAACGTTGGTGTAAATTGAACTAACTATGATTATTTTGATAGCTCTCTTTATACTTTTGTGCTAGCCCAAGTACCTAGGAGTCTTGGTGAGAGGTGTTGGTTTCGATCCTTACAAGATTAATTTCCATTTATGTGTGGTCCACCCACTTAAAATGGGGTTCACCATTCTCTCAGGATTAGAGTGTAGGTAGATTTCTCTCATTCGTAAGGATACTATTCTTTCTCGTAAGGGTAGACATTACTAGAAATTGGGTATAGATATTTAGAACTGTATTTAGATTCAATTTAATTAAAACTCTTGACTCTTAATATATTTTTAATGTAATATTTATAGATTGTTCATGTAATGTATAATACTAAAAAAAAAAATTGAAGTTGGTGATTTGTTTAAAAATGAAGGATGGGTGACGATTTAGACTATTTAGGAATTGAAAAATGGCACGAGAGAGAGAAAGCTGAATTGGAGGGAATAGATATAAAGATGAAATATGAGCTGATTGAGGGACCCGTATGTTCCCTCATTAATTGTCTAAGGACACTTTAATAAAAGTATACAAAATACATAATTGAGGACGTAGGGACTTAATTTGAAGCCACTCAATTATTAATTAAAAAAAATGGATTCCATTTCCTTCTTATGTCTTTGAAGTTAAAGCTAAATAAAAATTATCAGTAATAGTATTTGACCGACTACGATAATTAATATCAAAACATAATAGTATATATGCTGGTGATTCCTCTGCGTGAATATAGAAGGGCTATGACCAATCACTTGGTAATATTGATTAGAAGAATTAGTCCACCAGAAAATAGAAACTTGAACAGAACGTATTGGAAAATAACTTACGCCAATATCAAGAGTCAACCAAGAATAAACAGCAATAATTCTAAGTCTACCATTAATAGGTTCGATCACATTCGTTGTGATAGCAATAATTAAATGTGAAATGATGAATATGCATCTAGATGCACATCGTTCTATCACCCAATAATAATAGCACATATCAAGAAATAGAAGGGCTATGACCAGTCACTTGATAATATTGATTAGAAGAATTTGAGTCCTCCAGAAAATGGAAGCTTGAACAGAACATGCATCTAAATTCAAAGCAGTTTTAATTTCTTTATGATGTTATAAACCTGATATGTAAGAGATCGCCCCCTCCTGCTTCCAGGTGTGATCACTAATGCCTGAGTTAAGATTGCCCAATAATTGCCTGCAAGGGGAGCTGATTACAGTAGCCTTACCGTTGATCAAGGTTATCTTCACAGTTTCTCATATTGATTTGGTGGAGAATGACCAAAAGGAAACCGAATCAAATTAATGAAGTGAAAAGAAAAAGTTAGACTAATGATACCAAAAATAAATAAAGAAATAAACAATTGGAGAACAGCTCAAAATAGTGACATTTTTAATTTATTAGTTATGAAAACAAATTATGATGGTGGTCATTTCTGAAAGTTTGAGTAAAAAGAAGGGGGAAAATGAAAACTTTCCCTATTATTTAATGATACATGCTTGTGCAAGCATACTCTTATTTAATTAATATTAGAAATTAATTATATTCATGTGGGAGCATACATTTATTATATTGCAATTTGAAGTAAATTATATATTTGTTGTATATATCTACCTACGTGCTCAAATAAAAGTACCTCTCTCAGTTTTCTTAATTGATTTGGTGGATAATGACCAAAGGGAATCTGAATAAAATAATATGAAATGAAGAAGTTAGACTAATCATACCAAAAAATAAACAATAAAGTGACATATTTAATTTATTGTTATTTTTTAAATAAATATCTAATTATCAAAATTTAAAAGATCACTCTAATATACTACAGATGACAGGGGCGGGGTACACTTAGAATATAATCTTTATTAACTTGTTCTTATTTTTAAACACGTTGTAGACATTTAATTTATTATTATTACTGAATAATTATTTTATTTTTAGTATATTTATTATTATTATTAAACATATTAAATATAAAAAATATGACTAATTTCGTGGCAAAGTTGAGTGCAAGTAGTGCATGTGATATAATGGTGGCGAAAGTTGATTTGGTGCAAGCAATGACGAAGAATTGGAAATGATTGTGGGTGTGGAATTGTTGCAAAGGCGGGCTTGGTGGTGTGGCGGCTGGTGGAGACGACTGTTGGTTCATTTACTTAGGTTTGGATGTTAGAAATTAGGGTCTTTATTTTTATGAATTTTAATTAAAAGAATATTATCCATTTAAATTATAGCCATTTAATTAAAAAGTATTAACCATTTAATTTAAAAATATTAAAAGTAAATGGTATCCAAAACGTAAAACAGATCATGAAAGTTTCGAAAAAAAAATCTTCTTGATTGATAAGAGATAAGCTTACAAGTTTTCGATTTATGAATCCTTTCTTAATTAAAACTCTTAATAAGATTCAAGAATTTCAAATGACCTGAGTTACTCTTATCAAATATCTAGACAGACCAAACTAGAATAAACAAATATAAAATATTCAATAAAAAAGATAAAAGAAAAGAATATATTAGAATTAATTATTGTGAAAAAGTAAAAGAAATCATTTTGAATAAGAGTTTGAATGTTTCAACTATATATATATTTTTTCCCATAATCTTACTTTCAAAGCTCAACATAACCACACAGCCCAATCGAAAACCAAAGTCGTGAATATCAAAATCAAAGTGCTAATTATTACATATAGCTATGGTGTATCAGGATATATCACACTACCTTTAGTGCTCTCTATCACAAACTTTGAATGAGATTTATTCCAGCAGGTTGAAAGGGAGACTTCTAGATTCTTAAGTGCCAAACACTGTTGATTTTGGTGGAAACCATCTCGAGTACGCAACCAAATTTATTCACCTTAAGACAGGATAAGGAATTCTATGAAAAGGTTAAATAAAGTAAGTAGTTAAGTCCTCGTTTTCATAATTAAGTCCAGACTTGCACTATGCCTTTGAAATTTTGACCTCTCACTTTTTTTCCACAAGTACTACTATACATACTAAAAGGGCTAGCTGCCCAAGATACAAAAAAGCAAGTCAAGAAATTGCCTTCTCAGTTTAAGATATGAGGACAAGAATTTGCTACTTGGCTCACTTTTCTTCCATTTTTCTTTTTTGCATCACACTATTGCAAGCTGCAATTTTTGCTTCTTCCGCCAACGCCTTTCAGGAGAGAGATCGCGTTGCCTTGCTTGCTTTCAAGTCAATGATTAGTCATGACCCCGAAGGAATGCTGAAATCATGGAATGATTCTCATCATTTCTGTAAATGGGAGGGCATTACATGTGGCCGCAGACACGGAAGAGTCACCATCTTAGACCTACATTCAAGAGCCTTGGTTGGTTCATTGTCTCCTCACCTTGGCAACCTCAGCTTCCTACGAGAGGTGGATCTTGATAACAACAGTATCCGAGGCGAAATCCCTCATGAATTGGGCCGTCTGTTCAGGTTAGAAGTTCTATATCTGTCCAGTAACTCCCTTGTGGGAAAAATTCCTGCCAATTTGTCTTATTGCTCCAGGCTCACAGCCTTATCGTTAGGAGGCAACAACCTGGTAGGACATATTCCGACGGAATTTGTCTCCCTTTACAATCTCAAAAGATTAGCTTTACGTGAGAACAATTTGACAGGAGGCATTCCATCTTTTATTGGGAATCTAACCTCCTTAGGTACACTATCTTTAGCATACAATGCTTTTGGAGGTAATATTCCAGATTCATTGAATCTATTGAAACAGTTAGAATTCCTTCGGCTTGCCTCAAACAATCTCTACGGTACAATCCCTCTCTCCCTATACAACCTTTCCTCTCTCACTGTTTTTTCTTTATCTCAAAATCAACTTCATGGAAGTCTTCCACCAAGTTTAGGTCTTACTCTTCCTAATCTCAAAATTTTCCAAATTTCAGAAAACTTCTTTGGTGGATCCATTCCAATTTCTTTATCAAATGCTTCTAAACTCGAATGGATTGAAATGTTTGGTAATAGTTTTTCCGGAAAACTGTCTGTTGATTTCAGCAGCATGAAGCATCTTTCAATCCTAAATGTAGGCTCGAATAATTTAGGAAGTGGTGAAGATGATGAGTTGAGATTTATTAATTCTTTGGTGAACTGTAGCAACTTGGATACTTTTGCCATCGATGAAAACCTATTCACCGGAGCATTACCTCAATCAATAGTTAATCTCACTTCTCAACTCCATAATTTAATCATTGGATCTAACAAAATTTATGGAAGCATACCTTCAGGGATAAGTAACATTGTTAACTTGGAATTTTTAGTTATAGGCGATAGCCTAATTACTGGAAAAATTCCAATGGAAATTGGAAAGTTTCAGAATTTAAGAGAGTTGTATCTTGCTCGAAACAAGCTCTCGGGGGAAATTCCTTCCTACCTGGGAAACCTATCAGCCCTAGAAAATTTTGCCTTGGCTGATAACAACTTATCAGGAGCAATACCTTCTAGTTTAGGAAAACTAAAACAATTATTAAACTTTGATATTTCCCATAACGAACTCAGTGGAAGCATACCCAAAGAAATTTTCAACATAACGTCTGTGTCAATTGGATTTAATCTTAACAACAATCATTTTGTCGGATCCATACCTCCAAATATCGGTGATTTGACAGTTGTATCGGAAATTGATGTATCTGATAATAGCTTGTCGGGTGAAATTCCCAGAGAACTTGGTCTTTGTTCTAGTCTTCAAGGCCTTTATATGCACCGAAACTTCTTCAATGGATCCATTCCTCAATCCCTGAGTTCCTTGAGAGGTATTCAGTATGTTGGTCTTTCTCACAACAATTTATCTGGCCAAATTCCACAATTCTTGGAGACTCTTTCCTTGCGGGGACTAGATTTATCTTTCAATAGTTTGGAGGGTCGAGTACCAACAAAAGGAATTTTTACAAATGCAAGTGGGGTATTGGTTGTTGGAAATACTAGACTTTGTGGGGGCATAGCTGAAATCGGACTTCCAAACTGCACCAACAACAACCCCAACCAAAAACAGATCCCTTCAGTATCAAAGATAATAATCTCAACCACCAGTGCCTTTTTGGGATTACTCTTGGGCTCCTTTATCATTTATTGTTGGCTCAGAAATAGAAGAGGAAAACAAAAGAAACTTTCTTCATCCACACTGGAAAAAACACTTTTGAAAGTTTCTTACAAAAGTCTCCTTAAAGCAACTGATGGGTTTTCTTCAACAAACTTGCTTGGTGTGGGCAGTTTTGGCGCGGTGTATAAGGGAAATCTTGATCACGATGGAACTGTTGTTGCTATTAAAGTACTTAGCCTTGAACGACGAGGAGCTTTGAAGAGTTTTATGGCAGAATGTAAAGCATTGAGAAATATTCGTCACAGGAATCTGGTCAAGATCGTAACATCTTGCTCAGGTATTGATTTTCAGGGTAGCGACTTTAAAGCTCTAGTTTATGAGTACATGCCAAATGGGAGTCTCGAGAAGTGGCTGCATCCAGCTCTAAAAACAGAAAATGAGGATGTTGAAGTTTGTAACCTTTCCCTTCTTCAAAGAATTAGCATCGGAATTGATGTGGCATCTGCAATAGATTATCTCCATCACCACTGCAAAGAACCAGTCCTTCATTGCGATCTGAAGCCAAGCAATGTCCTTCTGGACAATGACATGACTGCTCACGTTGGTGATTTCGGGCTAGTAAGGTTTCAACAAGAAATCTCAAATCCACATAAAAGTAGCTCTACCGGAGTAAAAGGAACAATCGGGTATGCAGCCCCAGGTAACCAAAATTAAGATATAGTTTTTCCATTATTTAATGGTAAATCTGTCTGGTTTCCAAAAATATGATAACTTTTTTATATAAATTTTGTGCATGGCAGAGTATGGTCTAGGAAGTGAAGTGTCTACAAATGGAGATGTCTACAGTTACGGGATTTTAATGCTAGAAATGGTGACAAGGAAAAAACCCACAGATCTAATATTTGAAGGAGACATGAATCTTCATAACTTTGCCAAAAGAGCCTTGCCTAATCGGATTATGGACATTGTGGATCCAGCTCTTGTAAATGATGATGAAGAGATGAGTACCACTAACCATAGGTTGACACAAACAAGAAACAATAACATAATGGAATTCCTCATCTCTTTGATAAGGATTGGAGTTGCGTGTTCAATGGAATCACCACAAGATCGTATGAATATAACCGATGCTCTCCATGAATTGCAATCCATCAGGAAAATCCTTCTTGAACATACAAGAATATAGTCCAAGAAAGAAGTATAGATATTAATTTCTTTCTCTCTTTTATTCTATCACTTCGTTTTTACACTTAATGCTTTTACCAATCACAGGGAAAGCGTAAGATTCAAGAAGTAGAAAAATAAAATGTGATCTTAGATAAATGAAGGTGATAATCAAATGATAAGCAGTAAATCTTGGGTGTGTGATGATTTCAGTTACGTCTTATTCGTTGTGTTTCAAGCAAAAGTTATAGGATTTTTCTATTGAGTTTTAAATTATTGTTAGAATTTTTAGGGTTATCAAGATTCAAAATCTTCTAGTTTGTTCTTCCATCTTCAAGTTAATTCCATTAGCAACAATCCTTGACCAACAACAATTTGAATATAAGAAATTTTTTATTAAAAAAGAAAGAAAATGGAAGGAACCAAAAAATTGATTGAAGGCACTCAAAGAAATAAGGTCGGTGAGTACATCATGTATAAAAAGAGAGTCAGTAATTTGCCAAATAGATATATTAGTGAGATGTAGAATCAATGTGAGATAAAGAAGAAAGAACAAATAAGAAAAATATTAGTGTGCATGTATGTGTATTGAAAATTTATATGATTTGAGTATTTATTTGAGTGTAAACATTGTACCAATTTTTCGTACTAGGGATTGTCTTTATTGTGTGTATATAATACTTATGTCATTCTTATATATTATTGGGTCTATTTTATTTAAGTTAAAAGATGTCTAATTTACTTTTCTTCAAAATTTAGTATCAAGACCTTCTCGTGTTCCAACAATTATTTATCAAAGATTGTCGCAACTCGTGAGTTTAAGAATAAATTTAATACCTTTTATCTTTTATGATATCAATTAGTCAATGATTGTTCGTAGAAGCACAATAATTAGGTAGTATATAATTAACCCTTGATTTTGTTAATATAATTTATTCGTAATTTGCTATAGAAACCAGAGAGAGAAATGAAAAAGTTCTATAAAATGAGAAAAAATTGTTACTTCAATTTTGTTTTAAGTAATAATTGAATATGATAAAGTATGTAGGCCAGCATATATCACTCACACTTATGGCAGAATCTCCACATAAAATATTAAGATGATGAAAATTTTGGGTAAAATATCCATTTTGGCTCCCCAAACTTCTTTTAAAGGTTTTATATTTTTGGATCATAATGTCAGCTACAATTAAGTGGTCCCATTATTATATTTTGATTTAAATAGGTAGTCTTACTTCTTATATTTTTAATTATTTATTTTAAAATTATATAATAATAAATTAATCAAACATACTTTTTCTTTTTTGAACATTTTTATTAATACTTTATTTATAAGATAATTTTTTTGAAAAAAGTTTCTTCTTTAATTTTGCGCTTCATAAAATTGAATTTTTTTATATTGAAATTATATAATTAAAAATATTTTTCTGGTAGAAAAACTATATACTTAGAATTCTTTTCCTTATAAGAAAAGAATTTTTATGACTTGTGTGTGTCTTTATAATAAAAAAATACTTAAGCTTTTTTTTTCTTTTTTTTTCTCTCTTCTTCAACTCAAAGTAAAAAGAAAAAGTTATCAATAGTTTTTTAAAAAAAGAAAAAAAAGGCTAGTATCTTCAAAAAAATTTATATGAGTTTTTCAAAATTCATGTATTGTTTAAATTTATTAAATATGAGATTGTATAAATATAATCATAAATTAAAACAATTATGTATATAATATTATTTTATGCAATAAAATAACACAAAAAATGTATCTAATTTTTTTATATTTAACATATAGAAAAACATCTATAGTTGATCAATTTTTGAAAAGAAAAATTATCGAAAATTTAAAAGTCAATTCATCATAACTATCAATATTTAATATCAGTTCTCTGAATTTTGATAAATAACCTTCAAAATCTTTAAAAAAATTTATTTATCTATATTGTTGACGTTAAATGATAAAAATTATTTTTTAATATTTATTTATTAATTTTTTAAATTTAAAAATTTATGTTATCATTCGACCCCTGTAAACCTTAGATTCTGGCTTCGCCCTTACTCACACTAGCAATAGTTTATAGATAATATGATATTTAGTGAAAAATCAAATAATTGACTCATGTTTCTATATGATTCTATTTTATCCATTACGATAAATAATGTTAAAGTTCTAAGGATAAAAGTAACATGCCACGTTGCCCTATTTTTGGGCACCCACATGAAAATATCCATCTCAACATGCCCACCAATGTAAGTTATGAAAGCTTCACCGCTATGAAACCTCATCACAAGATGAATGGTATTTAAGGGCTTAGGAAAAAATGACCCGAGAATAAAAAAAAAACCGATATGTGCTTAATAAAGTTGATGAGAAAGCACTACAAGGAGTTGACATTGCTCAGAGTTGAGGTGAATGCGGTTAATGTGGCATTATTATCATCCCATTGGGGAACATCATTGTAACACCCCAAATTTACCAAACTAAAACATATGACAAATTTGAAATAAAATCCAAAACTCTAAAATTTTCAATTTATACAATTAAATCACTAAAAGAGTTAATAAATCTTAACGTACAATTACAATACTTAAAGATCCAAGATAATATTTCTTCAGATTAAATACAATACCCAAAATTCTACTTGATACTAACTTTAATCTTTCCAATAGTCTAAGCTCAATTGAAAATCTCTATTATTTCACAATTCGAACTTCAATCAACTGCAAAATATTAATGACGAGGAGTGAGTCGTCAACTCAGTAAATAAATCTGTGCATAACATTTATGATTTATTAAAGACTTATATTTATACATAAATCATTGTTCAAAAATATGTAAGCATAATTATAAATATTTATTTTAATTCAATTATTAAAGCTCACGTTACATAAAATATAATTAAAACTATAGAAAGTATTTCGAAGTTCAATAATCAATCAATAATAGAATGGTAATAACCGTAACAGAACGATATAACAATCGTAATAGAACGATATAACAATTGTAACAGAACGATAATAGTAATCGTAACAGAACAATGAGTAAAACATTTATACAAATATATTTCTATATTCAAACATTTGATAAAATTCTCATTTATGTTGTACATAAAATATTTAATGATTATGAATAATTAACAAATCATTTGTAAACAATTTAAAGGTCTAAAAAAATATAATTTCCTTAAGAACATAATTTATGAAATCATTATATTTACATAACAAGTTTTCATATCCATTTAAGAAGAGCAAAAATATATTATGCACATATTTACTTACCTCAAATTATTGTAGAATGCTATATACTTCTATGCTTAACCAAGGTTGACCAATGCTTCAGGAACAAATAGAAACTAGAATTTTCAAAGATCATCAATAATAGTAAGAGTCTAGAAATACCATGAAAGAAAGGGAAGTACTAGCTCCTATTTATAGCCAAAAGTTTACATTCAAAATTAAAATTCTATCTTTTCTTTTCTAATTCAAAACTTAAAATTTAAAATCAAATGAATAAAATCTCAATCCATTAATCTTTAAATCCTTAAACTTAATCTTTCAATCTTATTCTATAAAATCAAATTCAAAATCTAAAATTTAAAATTCAAATCTTAACAACTTATAATCTTGTAATATCTATAAATAGGTGGTATTACAATCATGGCCAATGATAGTGACACGTGGGAGGGTTATATAAGACAACCAATAGTTGATTTACTTTTCTTTTTAAACCAATGTCGAGCATAAATTCTTTTCCATAAAGTCATCAATAGCTTATGAGAACTAAGAGAAAGAGATGAAAAAATACCATAAAATGAACGGAAATTGTTACTTTAATTTTTTAAGAATAATTAAATTTGATAAGACGTGTAGGCCAGCATATATTACTCACATAGCAACAATTTATAGATAATATGATATTTAGTAGAAAATCGAATAATTGCATCATGTTTCTATATGATTCTATTTCGCCCATTTGGACAAATAATGCCAAAGTTCTAGGAATAAAAGTAACATGCAACGTTGCCTTATTTTTGGGCACTCATGAGAAAATATCCATCTCGACATGCCCACCAATGTAAGTTATGAAAGCTTTACTATGATAAAACCTCACTATGTAATCAACGGTATTTAAGGGCCTGGGACAAAAGGACTAGGGACTAAAAAAAAGCGATGTGTGCTTAATGAATTTGATGAGAAAGCGCTGTAAGGAATTAACCTTGCACAGAGTCTGAGATGAATGCAATTAATGTAGCGTCATTATCATCTCATTGGGGAACATTGTGGCCAATGATAGAGTGACATATGAGAGGTTTACGGTAAGACAACCAATAGTTGATTTACTTCTTGTTCGAACTAATGGTAGGCATAATTCCCTCTCTACAAAGTTATCAATGGGCTTATGAGAAATTAGGATAAAGAGATAAAAAAGTGCACTAAAATGAAAGAAAATTGTTACTTTAATTTTTTTAAGTAATAATTGAATCTGATAAGATAGAGAGTAGCATATATCACTTACACTAGCAACAGTTATAGATAGCATGATATTTAGTGAAAAATCAAATAATTGCATCATGTTTCTATATGATACTTTTTTGCCTACTATGACCAATAATGTCAAAGTTCTAGAAATAAAAGTAACATGCCACGTGGCCCTATTTTTGGCACCTACAAGAAAATATCCATCTTGATATGCCTACCGATGTAAGTTATAGGAACTTCACTATGATGAAACCTCACTACAAAATAAACGGTATTTAAGAGCCTGGGACAAAAAGACCCGGGTCTAAAAAAAAAGTGATGTGTGCTTAATACATTCGATGAGAAAGCACTGCAAGAAGTTGACCTTGCTCAGAGTTGGAGGTGAATGTGATTAATGTGGCGTCATTATCATTCTATTAGAAAATATCGTGATCAATGATAGAGTGACACGTGGGACGATTATAGTAATACAACTAATAGTTGATTTATTTTTTGTTTGAACCAATAGTGGGCATAATTCCTTCTCCATAAGCTCATCAATGAGCTTATGAGAAGCAAGGGAAAGAGATGAAAAAGTGCCATAAAAGTATAGAAAATTGTTACTTTAATTTTTTTTCTTTCATTTTCTAAGTAATAATTGAATCTAATAAGATATGTAAGCCAACATATATCACTCTCACTAGCAACAATTTATAGATAACATGATATTTAATGAAAAATCAAAGAGTTGCCTCATTTTTTTATATGATACTATTTTCCCACTAAGGCAACTAATTTTAAAGTTCTGGGGAAAAAAGTAATATACTACATGGCTTTACCCACATTAAAATATCTATCTCGAAATATGCACTAATGTAAGTAATGAGAGCTTCACCGCGACAAAACCTCACTACAAAATGAACGATTTTTAAGAACCTGGGACAAAATGACCTAGGACTTAAAAGAAAGTGATGTGCTCAATAAATTCGATGAGAAAGCGCTACAAGAAGTTTACCTTGCTCTGAGTCTAAGGTGAATATGATTAATGTGGCCAATGATAAAGCGACATGTGAGAATATTATAATAAGACAACCAATGGTTGATTTACTTTTTCTCCGAAAAAATGGTGGGCATAATTCCTTCTTCATAAAGTCATCAATGGGCTTATGGAAACTAAAAGAAAGAGATGAAAAAATGTCAAAAAATTAAGAAAAACTTTTCCTTTAATTTTTATGTAATAATTGAATGTGATAAGATATATAGGTTAGCATTTATCACTCACACTAGCAATAGTTTATAAATAACAACATATTTAGTGGAAAATCAAATAATTGCTTCATGTTTATATGATTGTATATGATATTATTTTGTCCACTGAGACAAATAATGTCAAAGTTTTGAGGATAAAAGTAATTTGCCATGTGGTCCTATGTTTGGGCGCCCACATGAAAATATCCATCTCTACATGCTCAGTAAAATAAGTCATGAGACTTTCACGGCGACGAAATCTTACTACGAAATGAACGGTATTTAAGGGCCTGGGATAAAATGATCCAGGACTATAAAAAAGTGATATGTGCTTAATAAGTTTGATGAGAAGGAGTTTCAAGGAGTTGATCTTGCTAAGAGTTAGAGGTGAATCCAATTAATGTAGCGTCACCATCCTCTCATTATGGAACATTGTGGCTAATGATAGAGCGAGATGTGAGAGGGTTATAGTAAGACAACCAATAGTTAATTAACTTTTTATCTAAACGAATGGTGGGTATAATTCCTTCTCTACAAAGTCACCAATGGACTTATGAGAACAAAAAGAAAGAGATTAAAAAGTGCTATAAAATGAAGGAAAGTTATTCCTTTAAGTTTAAGCAATAATTGAATATGATAAGATATGTAGGCCACCATATATCACTCACACCAGTAACTAGGTAACATAATTGATAGATAACAGGATATTTAGCGGATAATAAAATGGCAAATAACATATGGACCATTATTTTATCACCTGAATTATACCTATATCCCAACTTTGAAAATAATTATCAAATATATCCTTTCTACCAACGTTTTCTATTAATATTAACTATTGGTTCATGTTGACTGGTTTAATGATAAAAATATTCTTCTGGCACTTATTTGACAATATAATGACAGAAGTACCTTTCTTTACAATTTTTAGTTGATTTTTTTAGTTAAATAAATAGTTTTATGATGACAATTTTATTTTAATTAAAAAATTAAAAGTTTAATTTATTTTCAATTCTATTTTTTATTTTTTATTTTAACATTTCTATCTTTTTTTATTAGCAAATTATAAAGTAATTAAAGTAACACTCATATATTAGCAAACAATAATCATAAATTTACTGAGGGATAAGAAAAATCGTAAAAAAATATAAAAGTATTTAAAAATAATGATACTTTTATGTCTAATGTGAAATTTTTTAACATATATTCAATTTTCTTTCAACAGATATCATTATTTTTTATGTTGTTTGACTATAATTCTTGTCACTTAGTGAATTGATGATTATTGTTTGCTATTATATAGGTGTTGTTTCGATTATGAATTTGGATGAAAAAATATAAAATAAAAAAATTGAAAACTTTAAAATAAAAAATAATGAAAAAAAGATGGAAAACTTAAAATAAAAAATGAAAGAAAATAGAATTGAAAATAAGTTAAACTTTTATTTTTTTAATTGAAATAAAATTATTTTCATATAACTAATTTATTTAACAAAAAGAATCAATTAAAAATTATAAAGAAGGGTATTTATGTCATCATTTTGGTCAATAAGAGTCAGGAGGGTATTTTTGTCATTGAAATATTCAACATGAGTTAACAATTAATTTTAACCAAAACGTTTAACAGAAAGGGGGGGTGTCTGACCATTATTTTTGAAATGGGGTTGTAAGTGTTATTTAGGCAATAAAAATAGAGATCCAAATGTATTTGCTCAAAGTAAAATAATTGCTTTACATCAAATTAGCATTAATATCATTTAACACATGCATTAATTAGCAATACATTAAGAGCATGTTTAATAGTATTAGATTATGATAGATTACATTGGATAAAATTTAATATAATATTATGTTTGGTGTTTTATTATATTGTAAAATATCAACCATATAAAATTTTTAATTATTGAAATATATATTATTATTTTTATTAATTTATTAATTCAAAATAATTTTTCAATCAGCAAAAGTTGTTGTGCACAAGTGTTACTCTCACAAAGATAACTTCTCATTCACACTAGTGTTTCTTCTCAAGACTTTAAGATGGTTTCTATAATGTTAATTAAACGTGCGGTCATAATTCAAAGTCATGAAATATCTAAAGGGGAAGATGGTGGAAGATAATAGCAAAGAAGCAGGAATGATTTTCATAATTATCTATCAACATCACAAGTAATTAATATAGACAATAATACTAAGTATATGTTTGGTACGACTTTTCATTAGTCAAAAGATTTTTATAATAAAAAAAGTCATTTTAAATTTTTGTATGTAGTTTGTTGACGTTGAAATTTTTTTTTGAGAATTAAAAAAAATTATTTTTCTTATACTAAAAGAAATCCAAATGTTTTTTATAACAATTAAATGATAAATTAAATTTTATTAAAAAATTTACTTCTAAAAGCTATATAAGTTGGGCAAATTTAGATTCAATTTGAGTTTCTTTGAAAACCGACTCGAATAGAGTTTAATTTTTAAGAAATGAATCAAACTATGAAATCAAATCGAATCTAAAATAAGCTTCTTCGACTCAGTGCCATAGTTCAGTTCCGATCTTTTCGTAAGTTTTAATTTATTTTTTAGAGTTTTTAAAAAAAATCATTTTTAAGTAGTATTTTTACACAAACTTTTTCTAAAAGCTACAGATATAAAGAAATTTTGTAAAATTTATAAATTTTTTTAATTTTTTAAGTAAATTTATTTAAACTGTTTTTATTTATAATTTTAATAAATTTTAAGGCTTATATGAAATATCGTTTTCCTTTAAACTAGGTTCTAGTTGGTTCTTGATTCAAATTTTATTTTTAAGCAAACCCTACCTAAACCAAATGATTTAAAATTGAATAGAATTACTTGTTTTACGAACCTGAATCAAACCGAATCGTTTAGTTTAATTAGATCTGTTTGCATTATTGTTTTTTTAATGTTATACGTTCATAAATTAGTAAGACAATGGTAGTGTTTATTTTTTTATTTGGATAATACATTTCTTTGAATATCTAAATCTTAATGGTTTATTTATTTATTTTTCTAAAATTTGAATATAAATATTAAATTATTTGTTTTTCTAAATTATAAAACGCCTAAAAATCAATACTTTACATTTTTACTCTTATAACTTTAAAGATGAAATAAATAACAAAATCATTATAAAAATTATAAATAAAATAATTTTCTCTCCTACACATAAACAAAAACTATTTTAATGTTAATATTTTATATAAATTAATTAAGGGTAATTTTTAGAAATAATTTAATTAGCGTATTCAGATTTTTTGCATTTAGACAAAAATAAATTTACTTTTTTATTGAAAAAGTAGCTGAAAAGGACAATTAATAGACATAAAATAAATAACTTAATTATCATAACTAGAAGAATTGGGCGTGTAAGATGTTCAGGCAAAAAAAAAAAGACAAGACATTGAGCTGAATAGCTCTACTATTTTTTCTTTTTCTTTTAATTAGAAAGTGAAATGACATTCAGCCCAGTTCATGCACGTATAAACACAAATTAAATTAAGCACAAATAATAATGAGAATAATAAATAAACCAAATTCGGTTTAGGGTTTTTTTTTACTTTTGATTATTTTTTTCTCCTTTCTATTTCATATAATTCAACAAAATAATAATATTTCAGTTTTGATAAGTGTGCAATACGTATTATTGGTTGCTTCGTGACTTGAATTATTTTGTAAATTCTCAAGTTCTGTTAAATTTGATTAATTTTAGTGCTTTGTATAGAATAAATAGCAAACGAGACAATCAAGGTGAAATTGGCTTGAGAAAAAACTGTCGAAAAAGTCGAAAAGGAAACGGGGACCAAAACGCAAAATTTTAGGGACTAAGAAGAAGAAATCCAAAAGCTAAAGTTCATGGGCTGATGGCATGGTGCGGCCTTTGGAAGTTGGAGCCTCTGGAAGAAGACTTTAAGGAGGATTATTGAAGCATGCATCTTTAGTCTAATTTTCTAAACTCTATTACTCTCATTTTATATTTCATTTGGACTTTAATGATTATGATATTCATAATTGTGATGGTTGGCTAGTTTTCTTAATCTAGGGTCTTGATGTAACTTGTCTAAACTATGTTTTATTCAATTAGCATGTTATTAATGTTATTATGATTTGATTCACTTGTGTTTACCTTGCTTAATGTTCTAATTTGTTAATTAATTAATAAATTAGTTAAATTGGAGATGAATGAATTAATTCTTGGAAAAGATTGATTTGTTTGTTAGACTAAGAAAACACAATCTAGATAGTTGTGAGACTAGGAGGTAATTGACATATAAATAATCTAATTAACACTTAGTATTTCAAAAAAGCGAGAGGCAAATTGGGTTCTAAGCATTAAATAACAAGTAATACATAGTGAACGTATAATTATTTGAGTTAGATAGGGATATCAACTTGAGTCATTATGCATAAAACCTTGATTTATGCTCGGGAGAGGTGTTAAGGTTTGTTTTAATCTTGTGATTAGTGAATTAGACAAAAACATATTAATAACGACCAATTAGGTGAAACATAGAGATAGATAAGTGAAATCAAGACCTTAGGTAATTCATCATTTTGTAAATTCTTTAATTCGATTTCTATTCTAAGTTAGTTAATAATAGCGTTTTAGTTTATTTACCGTTACAATTAATTAATTCTAGTTTACTGAGATAAATTTGTATTTCAAAAAATAGTACTTAGTAGTTAATTTAAATTTCAATCCTCGTGGGATGATATCTATTCTTATCATTTTATTACTTGATACGACCCGTGCACCTGCGATTAGCGTAATCGCGATCAAATTTTTGGCGCCGTTGTCGGGGATTGAAAACTTTGAATTATTACTAATACTATAGTAGTATTGTTCAATCTTTATCTAGGTTTTTATTTTCTTTTGTTTTCATTTATGCTTTTGTTTTGTTTTAGAGTTTGTAGGTGTATGCGAAGAACTTGTAGTTTTGAACTAGTTGCATTTAATCCGGAGATTGAGCAGACACTTCGCTGTTTAAGACGAGAAAAAAGGAACCAAGCTACAAACATGGTAGATAAAAGATATCAAAATCTTCTACACCAAAGCAACAACAACAACCGAGAGTATTCTATGATTACTTCCGACTGGTGGTTAATGATAATTATTCGAGAATTCATCAGCAAGCAATCAAAGCCAACAATTTTGAGCTTAAACCAATATTGATAAACATGGTTCAACAAAATAATATAGGGGCTTGTCTCATGAGGATCCTAATATCCATTTGGCTATGCTTTTTAAGGTGTATGACACTGCTAAGGTGAACGAAGTAGACCAAGACTTGATTTGAATGAGGTTTCTTTTTGTTTTCGTTGAAGGATAAGGCTCGAGATTGTTGCAATCTTTACAACGAGGCAGCATCAGTACATGAGAAAAATTAGCGCAGAAATTCCTCATCAAGTTCTTTCCACCATCAAAGACTTCATAATTAAGGGGAGAAATTGCTCAGTTTAGGCAATTAAACCTTGAGTTGTTGTATAAGTCTTGGGAGCGATTTAAGTGCTTAATCTAGAAGTGTCCTCAACATGGGTATCAAAATTAGTTTCAACTTTAGCTTTTCTACAATTGATTGAATGCGTAAACTCGAACAATTATAGACGTAACAGCTGGTGGCACTTTATTGTTTAAGACGACTGAAGAGGCCTATGCTTTACTTAAAGAAATGGCATGCAACAATTACCAATGGCCAAGTGAGAGATCAATTGCAAAGAGAGCTACACGAGTTCATGAGGTAGATTAAATGGCAGCACTTTCAGCCCAAGTTGTTGCATTATCAAACCAAATTAAGAACTTTACTTCAAGGAAGGCTTTTTCAAGTCAAGAGAAAGTAATGGTTGTAAGTTCTTCATGTGTTGATGATAGTTTTGAACAAGAATAATGTCAATATATGAACCATTGCGTGGAGACTATTTCCTTGTAGCAACTAAAATTATCTTTTAATAATTTGGAGGGTCAAGTACCAACAAAAGGAATTTTAGCAAACGCAAGTAGGGCATCAATTGCTGGAAATACTAGACTTTATAGGGGTATAGCTGAATTCCGACTTCCAAACTGCACCAAAAAACAGAAGATCTCTCAAGTATCAAAAATAATAATCTCAATTCTTTGAGACTATTTCCTTGTAGCAACTAAATTTATCTTTTAATAGTTTGGAGGTTCAAGTACCAACAAAAAGAATTTTAGCAAATGCAAGTGGGGCATCAGTTGCTGGAAATACTAGACTCTATGGGGGTATAGCTGAATTCAGACTTCCAAACTGTACCAAAAAATAGAAGATCTCTCGAGTATCAAAAATACTAATCTCAACTGCAAGTGCCTTTTTGAGATTACTCTTAGTCTCCTTTATCATTTACACTGTTGGTTCAAAAATAGAAGAGGAAAACAAAAACAACCTTCTTCATGCACACTAAAAAAAAAAAACTTTCGAAAGTTTCATATGAAAGTCTCCTTAAAGCAACTAATGGTTTTTCTTCAAGAAACTTGCTTGGTGTGGGCAATTTTGGCTTGGTGTATAAAGGAAACCTTAATCATGATGGAACCACTGTTGTGATCAAAGTACTTAACCTTTAACGAAGAGGAGCTTTGAAGAGAAATATCTATCACAGAAATCTTGTCAAAATCATAACATCTTTTTCAAGTATTGATTTTTGAGGTAACGACTTCAAAGCTCTAGTTTATGAGTACATGCCAAATGAGGAAGTTGATGATTGAAAGCTTTCCTTTCTTCAGAGAATTAGATCGTAATTGATGTGGCATATGCAATAGATTATCTCTATCACCACTGCAAATAACCAATCCTTCATTGCGATCTGAAGCCAAGCAATGTCCTTCTGGACAATGACATGATTGCTCACGTTGGTGATTTCGGGCTAATAAGGTTTCAACTAGAAATCTCAAATAGAAATAAAAGTAGCTTTATTGGAGTAAAAGGAACAATTAGGTATGCAACCCCAAGTAACAAAAATTAAGATATTTTATTTTTCAATAGGAGTTTTAACACATACCTCTCATAAGGTTTTAGACTTTAATATTTAGATGGAAAATTTGATAAAAGACACACTTATCTCCCCTAGACCATTAGTTGACCATCTATTGTTTACTTAAACGACTATAATACCCTTATTTGTTTTAAAGTAAAATTTAATAAATTCAATTTTAATTTTTTAATGTGTAAATTTATTAAAATAATTAAAAATTTAATTAACAATAATTTTAATTGATATTATTTAAGATTAAAAATTTAATTAATGGTAATTTAATTTGATATTATTTAAGATTAAAAATTTAATTAATGGTAATTTAATTTGATAATTTTAGTTTTCGTTTATTTAATATTTATTGAAATTAAGAATTTAATTAACGATAATTTAAGTTGATAATTTTAATTTTTATATTTATTCAAATTAAGAATTTAAGTAATAAATATAAATTAAAATTCCTGTTAATTAAAATTTTAATTATTTTAATTTTTTAAACATTAAATAAATTAAAATTAAATTTCTTAACATTTTACCTTAAAGCAAACAAGGGTATTATAGTAATTTAAGTAAAAATAGATGGTTAACTAATAGTTCAAGGGAGATAAGTGTGTCTTTTTTCAAACTTTTCATTTAAGTATTAATGTTTCAAATCTCAGGGAAGGTATGTGTTAAAACCCCTTTTCCAATATTTAATAATAAATTAGTTTGGTTTTCCAAAAATCTAATTACTTGTTCATATAAATTTTGTGTATGGCAGAGTATGGTCTGGGAAATAAAGTGTCTACAAATGGAGATGTCTACAGTTATGGTTTTCCAAAAATCTGATTACTTGTTCATATAAATTAATTACTTTCTCTCTTTTATTCTTTCATCTTATGATTTTACACTTAATTCTTTTACTAATCACAGGAAACATACCATGTTAAGATGTCAAGAAGTAGAAAGTAAAATGTGATGCTAAATAAAGGAAGGTGATAATCAAATGACAAGGAGTAATCTGGGTGTGTGATGATTTCAGTTACGTTGTATTCGGTATCTTTCAAATCAAAAGCTCTAGGATTTTTCTATTAAGTTTTAAATTATTGTTAGAATTTTTGGGGTTAGTTGAATTCAAAATCTTCTAGTTTATTCTTCCAACTTTAAGTTAATTCCATTAGCAACAATGAGGGACATTTTTCTATGATATCACTAAATTTAACTTAAGCATTGGAGACATTACCGGTGATTTTCTTGTTATTTTCATTATGTTTTTGTCAATCTTTAACAGTTGTTCATTAGTTAATTGATGCACCAAATTTATATTGACTTTAAACAAAAGCTAAAAGATGATGAATAAAAGTTCAAAGACAATGATTATAACATTTCACATCATTGATAAGAATGGGATTGAGCTAGATTATGATTGTTGGATCTCTTTAACTAAAATGATGTATTTTAGGCTGCAAAGTTCAAAACACAAATCCAACAGGCTATAAGAACCATTTTTTCCATCATAAATTTCATCATTAAATTTTTAGTTTTCCTACTTGATTAATTATATAACATTATCATCCATCTATCACATTTTTTATTGTTAATTTCCGTACTTGATTAATTTATAACATTGTGAAACATCTCTTTTAAGATATCAAAGTTCTTTTGAGAATTTTATTGATTGATGGAATAGAGAATGACAATTTAATTAGAATTTTCGTACTTGATTAATTTAATTAGAATTTTATTAAATAAAAACTCTAATTAAGATAAACATTTTTCAGTAATTTAAAATTTTCAAGTAGTGAAAAACTCGGAATGCCAACGCATAATAAAAAATGAATTATGCAAGTTCAAGGTCCACACTGTTCTTTTTAGCCAGAATCTGTACTTATTATGCAGTTGTCTAGAGCTTCAATTCAACAGATTATGAAGAGCCTAATTAATCACAATAATCGAAAATCAAGGTTTTTTTATGTATTCTAGTACATCAAATTAGTGTTAAATATTATTTATCACACACATTAATTGGACACATCGATTTTAATACAAGGCCTTAAGAGTGTCTTTAATCATATTAGATTATAATGGATTACATTGAATAAACTTTAATATAGTATTATGTTTGATGTCCTATTATATTGTAAAATATCAACCACATGAATTTTTTTATTTAATTATATATTATATATTTTGTTAATAATTTAATCAACAAAAGTTGCTACATACAAGTGTATATTCACAAAGATAATTTCTCATTCACTCCTATGTCTCTTCTCAAGATTTTTAGGCAGTTTCTAAAATGTTATGGTCATAAGTCAAAGCCATAAAACTTCTACATGGGAAGATGGTGGAAGATAATAGTAAAAAAGCAGGATTAATTTTCATCGGTATCTATCACCATCACAAACAATTAATCAAGGCAATGATACTAGATATTTGTTTGATTTGATTATTTTATTAGTAAAATTATTTTTTTAATAATGATAAAAGCCCTTTTTACTTTTTGAACGTAATTTGTTGACACTGTAAAAGAGTTTTTAAAAATTAAAAAAATTATTTTCTTCTATTTGAAGAAACATAAAATTTGAATATTTGGTGATAGAACTTGTTTAACTTTTTTAAAAATAAAATTGGCGAAAATACTCAAAATTTATTTTATAAATCTTAAGTTATTTCTTTAAAATATAACATTAAATTTTTTTCAATTAAAATAAACTCAAATTTTCTTAAAAATTATTTATGACAACTAAACGATTAATAAATTTTTATTAAAAACTCTAGTTATAAAAACTATACGAGGTGCGCAAATTCGGGTTCCATTCAGTTTCTTCAAAAATTGATCTGAATCAAAATAGAGTTTGACTTTTAAGAATTAGACTGAACTTAATCAACCTATATAATCGAACTAAATCAAATTGAACTAATTTGGCTCGATTCAGTGCCACAGTTCAATTTCAGTTTCGTCGTAGGTTTCAATATATTTTTTTAAACATATTTTTGTATAAATCCTAAATTCTATAAAAGTTACAAATGAAGAGAAATTTTGTAAAATTTATTAAAAAAACATTTTTTATATAAAATTTTAATTTTGATTCAATTTTTAAGTGTAGCCATTAAAATAAAATAGAATTAAACTTGTTTTACTAATCTGAACCAAACTAAATAGTTTTTTTTTGTAGGGCCTTTTTGTCCGAAACTATTTTAATGTTATAGATTCATAAATTGGTAAGATAGAGGTAGTATTGGTTTTTTTTTTGTTTGAGTGCTAAACTTTTTATGAATATCTAAATCTGAATGATTTGTTTATGTTTTTATCTAAAATATGAATATAAAAGTTAAGTTACCTTTTTTTCTAAATTATAAAATGCCTGAAAATCAACACCTTACAATTTTACTCTTATAATTTTTAAAGATGAAATAAATAAAAAAATCATTATCAAAATTACAAATAAAATGATTTTCACTCATACACAAAAATAAAAACTATTTTAATGTCAATATTTTATATAAATTAATTAAAGATAATTTTTTGAAATAATTTAATTAGTGTGTTCAGATATTTAACATCTAGACAAAAAAAATGGTGATAAGTGAAAAAAAAAATTTTCCCCAAATTTCATAGACAATGCTTTTTTAAATTTTTATTTAGGTGAATTATTTGTGTGAATAAAAATCATCATATTATTTATTAGTTCTTAATTTTAAAAATGAAATATTCAACAATTAGAGAATGAAAATTGACGAAAATTCAAATTTTAAACTAGGGGTGAACCAAACCTATTTTAGTTCAAAGTAGAGGCAAAGTAAAAAATGGGTAATTAGTAGGGATGGACAATCTTCTCTTCTGAGGTGGGGCCCGTCCCATTTAGATTGGGGATTGGGGCGATTATTTGGGTTGAAACAGAGACCTGGTCGAGGACAGAGATGAGAGCCCATCAATATTTTAAGATAGGGCCAGGGACGGGGATGAGGTTCTTTCCCCGGCCCGTCGCATTCTCCCACAAATATTTTTTTTTTCCTTTTTTTGGTTAATCACATTTAAGTCTGATTTTGTTTAATAAATGATTAGAACATTTTTATATTTTATATTTTATTCAATCAAATCTTTCTAAAAAGTTTATATTTCTTAATTTAGTGAATTAAATCCTTCAAAATATTTTATAATTTTTCAATTTAATAAACTTTTGAAATTATTTAAATTTATGTTCTTAATAAAAATTTACTGAAATAATCAAGAACTAAAAAAAATCAATACGTTTAGTAATTAAATTTAGAACAATAAATTTTCATAAAATAAAATAATCAATTAATTAAAAAAATTAATTTATAATTAATGAATTAATTTATTTTAGTATAATATTAAAAAATTTACAAACAAGAAATTATCAAAAGTTTTTTTTTATATTTTATTTTTTTATTTGCCAAAGAAAATATTTTTCTGCAAAAATTTTAGGAAAGTAGGAGTATTAAACTCTAAAATTAATTTAACATATTTTCTATTAATTTCTTATTAATTCTATTTAAATTGAATCATAATTTATTATCACATTTATTTATTTTTAATTTTATGTAGGTTAATAAAAATTAGAATAAATTAAATTTAATAGTTTGTTCTAATAAAATTGTTATAAACTGTAATATTTATATCAATCGTCTCAATCAAAAAGATGATTTTTGCCGACTACTTTATTTTTATCAATTATAAAATATCAAATATCTATTTTTATTATATTATTTTGAATGTGAAATGATTGTTTTACATATGAATAATTATGTTATTACTATTGAAAAGATATAAAATATTTTTAAAATTATTATTTTTAAATAATTATATTTGTAGTCAAATTTATTTTACTAAAATTTAAAAAAATAAAATTAAAATATATTTATGATGTTAAAATTAAAATTATTATTATATTAATGATAATAATAGTTATAATTATTAAATTTGAATTACTTTGCATTGTAAAATTATTATATTATATAATAATTTTAAAAAATGTCTTAAAACTATAAATTAAATATATATTTTATTGTAAGGTGCTATGTATCTTCTTTTAGGTCTAGTGTTCAAGCCTTGAAGTTGTAAAATTTTTATTTATTCTCTAAGAAGTCGAAAATCTAAATATTATAATAAATTTTTTAAAGCAATTTGGATCTAGAGTGTACTTTACATAAATATAATATTATTAATTAGAAATACTAAGACTTTAAATGACTACTATTATGATGCATCCCAAAAATCTGTTTGTATAAATTTAATGATACCATATAAATATTATTTGCGAAAGAATATCTTGAAGTCAATTAAGCCCGATGCCAGGGATTTTTAAGGTCGTTTCAGCTGAATTGAAGAGGCCAAGTAATGGTACAGCCCACCTTGGGGCAACCCATATAATATTCCCAGGCAAATCTTTACTGACACTAGATGCTCGAATTAGCCTAGCTCCAGATATCGAGTTGGGGTGAAAGAAAGGTTTCACCTCGGACACTCACGAAAAATAACTGTCATCAAGAAACTTGGAGGGAGATCATAGGGATAACTGTCTAGGACCCCACTTCCCTTAAAGTTTGCCTTATGGTTATCTACTACCTAGGTGGCATGGACAACATCCATCAGAAAGTCTCACCACGATTACCCAACACCTAGATATCTCGGAAGAAGACTTGCCCTTAGTCTGCAGAAGCTATGAGCTCGGGAAGAAAATATAAATGAATGCCAAAAAAGACTCAGTCATAATCGGATGCCAAGAATCATGCGGAATAACTGCCAAGATCCTACTTTTCGTAAAAATCTCATCAGTTTGACTCCATATCCAAGTTTGACATGAGTGGATTCAAACTAAGTATATAAAAGGTGAGAAATTTAGGAAACATGTTCTGATCAAGTAAAAATAGACGAACAATTGCATACGCTTTCCAACCTAAACCGAGTGAATTTATGTTTGCAATTCCTAAGTAGATAGAGATGTGGTATTTTATATTCTTTCCTTTATTTCCATTTGGGTAGAGAACAAGATTCCCCCAATAATTCAACTCAGCAAATCGGAATTAGTTAATACTTGTTGATAAAAATTAAAAGATCAAGGAAAAATATATATATGTGTGTGCGTGTGTGTGTAATACCATTTGTAGCCTCCAGCTTCAAAATCGCCAAATTTGTAGCGTCCACTTTCATTATCATTGAATTTGCATTCGTTGTTTGCAAGCAATGAAAACGATTGTATTTTGAGTATGTAATGTGTTGGTGACAGATTTGAAAAAGATCTTGTAACTTTTGTTTAATAACAATTATTGAATATAACAACCATATATATAAGAAAATTATTATTAAGCTTAAAAATTTTAATGCCTATTTAATATTTATGGGAGGCACACATTAAATAGTAGTCTTACGTAATTGAAAAACGACAAACAAAAATAGACCCCTAGCATGCAAGATCAAAACAAACAATACAAAGAGAAGGTTAAACTGTGCAAAGTAAAGACATAATTGTTATATTAACATTAACATGTAAGGGTCTAAATAATAGTATCAAGTACCAAAATGGCTCAATCAGATACTGCAAGATTAAATTAACGTTAAACAAGATAAATATAGGTCTTTTCATGCGCAAGATTTATATCAAATGAGACATAAAGAAAGATGCTCAAACAAATGCAAAAGAAGGCAGATCATGTGGAGGAAATTAAACACAAGATCTCTTGGTCAAATAACTCTTATACCGAAATTAATACGTAAAACTTTTAATTAATAGTATTAATGGTGCAAATAATAGTATTAATTAAATGCTAACAAACAATAGTTTCGTGATCAAATCAAACCAAAAAACGCATCAATCCAATATATCCGGCCAGAACCATTAACCCAACACCATCGCAAAATTTTGTTGAAAGTTGAAACCATCAACCTAATTATGATATTGAAACATATATGTTGTAAGAATAAATTGTAAAGAATATTATTAAATATAAATCACATATAGAGTAGTAAGATTAGGAAAACATAGCAAATTGAATCATGTTATGTAGGACACCATTTGATAGATTGGTGAGTTTACCTAAAAGAGTTTTATGTGATGATGGGTGTACTTAGTGCCCCCATCAACTACATCATCATCTGATATGTTAGTTATTTGAGTGATTTTATGCATTCAAACTGAAGCAAAAGGGACAGGGGGAAAAAAACAGAGCTATAACTGGAGTATAGATGTTAATCATGCCTAGCTTGTTACAAAGATAGTCAATTCAAACTCTGTTTAGAGCTTTCTTGAAAATATCTCCCACTTATTCTCCAGTCTTCACATATCATGTAGAAACCAAGCCTTGCTGTATTTTCGGACGAACAAACTGGCAATCAACTTTAGTATACTTAGTTTGTTCATGGAATATAAGATTATAAGAAATATGAAGAGCAACTTGATTATCACACCATAATTGGTTGGAAATGAAATCTTAAAACTTGGTTCAGTCAGAAGCTGATGTATCTACATTATTTCAAACACAAATTGTGCCATTGCTCTATATTCCGATTCCGCACTCGAACATGAGACTACATTCTGCTTCTTACTCTTCCACGAGACTAAGTTTCCTCCAACAAAGACACAATATCTTGAAATAGATCTTCGATCTTCCTTGGATCCTGCCTAATCAGCATTTAAAAAACATTTAATCTTAGTATGACCATGATCTTTATAAAAGATTCCATATCCATGTGCCTCTTTCAAATAGCACAAAATCTGTTCTACGGCTGCCCAATGTTCAACTGCTGAAGAAGACAACATTAACTACATATGCAATATATGGAGTCATTGTAAGATAATTAAACTTTCCAACCAATCTTCTGTATCTCTCAAGATCTTCAAACAATTCACCTTCTTTTGTGAGTTTCAAATTAGGTATCATTGGAGTACTACATGGTTTAACCCCCAATTTTTCTATCTTAGATAAGAGAATGTAATACCTCGAATTCTAGTATTAATAGAAATACTTATATATGAACATATCTTCAATATAATATGTGAAGATATAAACTTTGAAAATTTATAAGATGAAAGTACTTATTTTTGGAAAAATTATTAGGATGAATATGTCCATAGTTTTTAAAGAATGAGATTATTAGAGATTATGAAAGTTATTATGGGTGAAATATGAAAAGAGTAGAAGTTAAAGGATTAAATTGATATTAAGAAATCCAGTTCATTTTGACTTGTTACGTGTAAGGTGAAAAGAAGAAAGAAGAAAGAAAATGATGACTTTGTCGACTAAGTGGAAAGATTAAATTAAAATAAAATAAAAGCTTAAGATATTTTTATGTTTTAGTGAGGCGGTGGGTGTATACAAAATCTTTGTTTTTATAAATTGAAAGCAAGAAGTAGAAAACAAAAATAAAAAGAGGAGAAAAGGAAAAGGAAGAATTAGGAGGAGGAGAAGGAGGAGGAGACAGGGAGGAAATTTTTTATTTATTGTTTTATTTTAATATTTATGTGTGAATAGTATAATTATTACATGATTAAATCAGCTTATTATTATTAGGTTGTGATCTAAAGAAAAAAGAGCAAATATTAGAAGAATAAAGATTATTATACGATATTCGGGTTGGTGTTTATATGCATTTGGTTGATTTTGGTTTTAAAACTAAAAAGTGAGATATTTTATTATAACTGAATTATTTTCGATGAATTGTTATGAATTGATATTATAATTGATTCTATGATTAAATAAATATTTGTGAAAATTGATATTATGGTTGATTTGAATTGTTAAATGATTACTCATGAAATCTAGTAATTTGTTTGATTTTATGAATAATTTATGGATTATAACGTGTTAATTAAATTAATTATTTTCGGAATTAAGTTAAATAATTATTTCACATGAATAATATTTTTATAAATATTATGAGAAAAGTGAGAAATGCGTGTTCTATTTATTTAAATGGATTATTGTGAAAATATTATATTTTTCACAAATTGTTAAGGTATTGTGATGATATTTTTATTGATGTGAAATAATATTTAAAGAATAAAGATGTGATGGATCATCATTTGTGAATTGGGCATAATTTCAGGATGAAAGTCCGTAAAGGTGAAATTGAATTGGGCATAATTTCAATCCCAAGGTGGAAGTCTGTAAAGATGAAATGGATGATAATCATTAAAAATATTGCCACAAAATATTCATGAAATGAATTAATGGAAATTGTTTTAATAAACACGTTTATGTTATTTTTATGGATATTGATATAATTTGATGTTTTATCAAATTTATGACAGAGAATCATAAAGTATTTTTTATGATGATAAATTATGAACAGTGTTCTGGTTGAACATTATTTTGGAATATCTTTAGAATATTTTGTCATTTGGAATAAAAAGGAATTTTATGTGAATATTTGTTTATATTCCTAGAAACTACTTTTGTATGTAAATATCTATTGGGCATTAGCTCATCTATACTTTTTAGGTCCTATTAGTATTGATGAAGTCAGAATAAATAGGAGACTGAATTTGCTCCAAGAAGAAGTTGTTATCTTTTCGAATTTGTGAGAGTACATGTATGTATAAGTAATTGTGTGATTGTTATGTTCAACTATACTTGTACTGTATAATTTTAGTATGATTGCATAAATAGTATTACAGTAGTAAAAAATCCGAAGTTGATTGTATATGCTGAAATATCTAAGGAAACAGTTTATTGATGTTAAACTTCAATTGGGAGTATTTAGTGAAATTTTAGAATTTGAGGATTTTTAAAGGATATAACCATGTAATAATCATTAAAGTAAAGTTTTAATCTTAATTACTTTTAAAAAATCTTTCCTAACACCCTAATTTGGCATCACTTTAGCGTATGTCGGATCAGAGATGTTACAAAGAATCCTTGTCTTACTTTTTTGGACACCCAAGAAGTACTTTAACATCCCTAAATCCTTTTTATGAAATTGGCTGTGAAGAAAGGATTTAAGGGATGAAATACCTAAAGCATCACTCCAAGTGATGGCGATATCATCCACATATACAACTAGCAGAATAATGCACTCTCAGATTATTTATAGAAGACAGAATGATCAAATTTGTTTTTCTTCATTCCAAACCTCTTAACTGCTTGACTAAATTTGCCAAACCATGCACGTGGGCTTTGTTTCAAGCCATACAGAGACTTATGAAAAAGACAAACTTTCCCATACTCTCCCTGAGCAACGAAATTAGGAGGTTACTCCAAATAAACTTCCTCGTGAAGATCTCCATGAAGAAAAGCATTCTTGATATCTAACTGATGCAAAGGCCAATTATGTGTGGCTCCCATAGAAATAAATAACCTGACAGATGTTAACTTAGCAACAGGAGAAAAGGTATTAAAATAATCAATTCCATAAGTTTGAGTATATCCTTTAGCTAGTAGACGAGCTTTTAATCGAGCAATTGATTCATCAGGATTCACTTTGACTACAAAACCCCCTTTACATCCAATAGCCTTCTTCCCTGTAGGTAAATTTACGAAATCCTAGGTACGATTATCATCTAGAGCATTGCAAAACCCCATTTCGGAAATTGAGTATTGATTATATTATTAAGTGAGGAAATATTAAATGAACCATTAAATAATTTTCCATGAATAGAAGACAGACAGCTATTCTTACAAGTTAATCATGCAAATTAATTATTTTACATTGCAATATGAAGAAATAAATAGTATTATCATTTGTTTCATTGATTATATGTATATTTCTTTCTTGACAACCCGATATTCATGCGTTAATTATTGCTTACTAGAGTGATTTCAAAATTCTAAACACAGTCACTTCTGCTTCCACAATGCACACATCGTTCACCAGTAACCCATTTCCAGGATCTTTCAACTGACTGAGTTCAACTAATCTTGACGAACCCCACCCATAGGTGGGAGAATCGAACCACATTCCTTTATTATTAACTGGAAAACCAAAAGAAAATGAGCGATAATTAATATTATGGTTATATAAAAAATTATTAATGAATTTTGAACAGTAAAATAGTTTATATTCTAATTGATGTGATGTATAAAGAGATAACGGTTACCGAAGGTTTTGTGTCTTGTTCCCTGCACTTGATCCAAAATCCTCATTGTGAAACCTGCATATATTTTGACATTCGGATCTGTCAAAAACAAGAACAGAGAAAGATAACCGCTAGCATCAGCATCTCCTCGAGGGTAAAGGCCTAGTTTCCTGGAAACACCAACATGAAAAAAAAATTATATGTAATAGAATAAATCTTATCCTCTACTCTTCTAAGAGAGAGAGAGAGTGTGTGTGTGTGTGTGTGTGTGTGTGTGTATATTGAATGGTTGTGCTTAAACTTAATTTTAAAATCTCTTATATTGATCAAAATATTTCAAATTCTAACATACTCTAAAAAGTTTTCTTTTTATTTTATGATTACTAGTAATTAATTAGTTGGCAGGTTAATTTGTAATCAAAGATAGGATACAGATTAAATAAAAAAAGCAAGTAACTGTACCATTTGTGATTTGCAGCAGTGAATAATTCTGAATCCTTGTAATTAGTCAAATATGAAAATTTCTCAATCTTCCAAACATGCTTGAAACTAGTGCTATTTTTTATCATTGATAGGCACTCTCCTTTGGCTACATTTCTTTCCTTAACAAAGACTTCTGCTCCAAAAACACACGTATCATCTACAAGGTATCCATTTGAGGCATCATTGAAATCTTCAAGTGATATAAACTCATCGAAACCCCATTCATGTTTCAATCCATGAAACCTTTTTGCATTTCCCATGCCATCTACGTACATCATCACAAATTACAACTTACCAAAATCAAATCATTATAAAATTATATAAACATATTACGTATGCATATATGTATAATTTCCTTTTAATATGCTAATATAAGAAAATTATCAGATGTAAATATTATACTCTAAAATTTAATCAATTAACCTTGAACTATCAAGAACCTGTCCTTGTTCTGATCAAGTAAAAATAGACAAAAAATAGCATAGGCTTCCCAACCAAAACTGAGTGAATTTGTGTTTGCAATTCCTAAGTAGACAGAGATGTGGTCTTTTACATTCTTTCTTTTATTTCCATTTGGGTATAGAACAAGGTTCCTGCAATTATTCAACTCAGCAAATCCGAATTAGTTAATACATGTAGATACAAATTAAAGGATCAAGGTATATATATAATACCATTTGTAGCGTCCAGCTTCAAATTCGCTACATTTGTAGTGTCCATCTTCATTATCATCGACTTCGTATTCATCATTTGCAAGCGATGAAAATGACTGTATTTTGATTATATAATGTGTTGGTGGCAGATGTGAAAAAGATCTTGTAACTGCTGTTTAGTAACAACTATTTAATATAGCAACCATATATATAAGAAAATTACTATTAAGCTAAAAAAGTTTAATAAATATTTAATATTAATAGGGGGCACATACTAAATAATAATGTTGCGTACTAAAAGGCAAGATCAATATAAAATAAGGTAGAAAAAAATAGACCACTAACAGGCAAGATCAAACCAAACTATACAAAGAGAAAGTTAAACAGATAGAAAACTAAAGATAAAACTGTTATATTAACACATTAATAGGTAAGTGTCCAAATAATTGTATTAAGTACAAAAAAAAAGGCTCCCTCAAATACTGCAAGATTAAATTAACATCAAACAAGATAAATATACATCTCTTCATGCGCTAGATTGATATCAAACGAGACATAAAGAAAGATGCACAAACAAATACACAATAAGATAGATCATATGGAGGAAATTAAACACAAGATTTCTTGGTTAAACAAATCTAATACCAAGTTAATAGATAAAACTTTTAATTGATAGTAATGGTACAAACAATATTATTTAATTAAACGCTAACAAAAATAGCATGAGAAAGAGAGAATTAGATTAACATAATGCATACCAACTTCTTCAACAAAGACTCTATCCATGGCAACAAGTGAAATATTCCTCCAAAGAACGATAGGGACTTGTATATATTATAGCAGCCTGGTGTTACGCAGAAACAAAAGCTAGCTAGGGTAGAAAAGATTTGTTTTCAAGTTTTTACTTTTGGAAGAAAAGATTTGTTTTCAAGTTTTTACTTTTGGAAGAAAAGAATTGTTTCCGATTACAGTTTACTTATATTACATATTAGTGAACTAGGATGGGAATAAGTATCCCTTGCCCCTGGATGAAGTTTAGGCGGTCTAGGGTACGTATGACGCTCCTACACCGTCCTGAATTCAAGTAACAATAGGGGATAAGGATTTGATGTTTCGTAAGTGAGTCTTCCTACTCCCATATAAAACCTTTTAAAAAGGAACAAAATATTCCTTAATTATTTAACTTATACACAAAGTTAATTAATGGCATATATTAATTCCTTGACAACTGGTTCATGTAAATAAAAGCAATGAAAGCAAAGAATATGCAATTCTGATTCTGCAGAAAAATTAATTACTTGCTTGTAAAAGGAAATGAAGCATTTTTATTAATTGATGAATTTCATCGGAAATTCTGAGGTAGTTAGATTTATTTCTCGGCTCCATTAATTGAAGGCAATTGGGGATAATGTAAATCTATATGTATGTGGTCACAACATATAAAACTCCAATATATTCCAAAAAAGAAAAAAGATTCTAATATGAAACTTGAAAACAGAAATCTATATCAGCGAATTCTTAGACGAGGCTAATTTTGTGAGGTTATGGGCTCCAGAATTACAAACACTGAGGGACTGATTTGAAATTACAAATGAAGTTAATTTCCAGAGGCCAGAGACAAAATCTCCGTAATTAGCCATTGAATGTCCACTTCCAGGATAAAATTTTTTGTTGTAATCTTTTTTTTTTTTGGTGGAAGTTTTTTTTTCATTGGACACGTACAACGTTAAAAATATAAAGTTTATTATTGAAGTAATACAACAAATTAACAAAAACATCATGCACGCAGAAGCGAACAATCCACTTCATTTATTTTTCATGCTTAACTTTCTGATCATGTCTATATAGCAGAAATTAAAAGGTAATCTTTTTATTTTAATAATAGGAAAATTCTATAAAACAACAAACAGGAAGTAATTTGTGAATTAGCAATTAGATGATGACATAAACTAGAGGTCAATTTTCCTGTAACTATCCTGTTTCATTGGGGATTCCTATAATTTTCTTTGAGCTTCCCCACTAGATACGGTATATATACTCTTTTCACTTTTCTGGTCTCTTTTTTTTTTGGAACAAAGCCTAAAAGGCCAAATTTATTAAAAGAACACAAAACTGAAAGCCGGATCAAAAAAGGGGGGACTTGACACTTGACCTTTTATCAACACCAAAAATTAATAACATAATCCAATTAAGAGAATCGATAGCATGGTAAGTGTTAGAGGGGACGTTTTGATAATGCGGCAACCCTACGCTCGCGCCAAATTGCTTCGACCAACAAATTCTCTCTTTCGCAATGAAGGTTCAACACTCTAAATTTTCAGCACACCAAATAAACACAACACACACTTACAGAATTTTACAAAGAGAAAACTCTCTTCAACTTTTCTATTTCTCTAAGAAAAGATTACAAATGTTACAGCCCTTGTTGTGTTAGAGATTCACTCAACTTACTTGACCTCTCTCTTGATCAATTGATGATCTCTAGCACTCTTACTAGGTACTTTATATACAAGCAAAGACAACCAACGCCCCTAGTTACTAGGGCCACATGTCCCACATACATGCTGCCATTACATATTTGCTTAGTCAAATGAAAAATTCTAAGGCCATTTTGTGTGCCACTTCCCTCAAGCTAAGGAACCACTCCACTAAGTCACCTTGATTTAATCCTTGCTTGATACCTCATCAAGACTAAGTCTTTCTTACTTGAAAGCCAACAAGTGCACCCCGTTTGAGGCCTCACTGAATATCCCCGCTACTGTCTTAAGTCCTCTAAATGACGACCCGTGTCCGTATTCACCCGCAACGTCCATTTTCGCCACCCATTGCACAGCCCAGCCATTGCACAGTTGCTGCCTGTACCATCCCTGCTTGCATCGGCTTTTCGGGTCCAATGGGTGTATGCCCGCTGTTCTGGTTGTTCAGCTAGTGTTTCCACAACACTAAGCTATCCACAAATGTTCTTCGACACTCTCCGTAACGTAGTCTCTTTCCCTTGTCTCAATTCGTCGAGACCCGCTATGCAGTCTTGTGCCATTTTTCTGCAACCTTCCTTCTTGATGCAAGGCTAACATCAAGTATGTTGCGTGCCACGAATTTAAGAGTCTGACAAACCACCCCCACTAGAAAAGCCCAACGTCCTCATTAGAAGGGTATCTAAGTACGCCTTAACTTCTCTCTCGAATTGCCATAAAGTGACATCTCGCTCCCAGCTAGCATCCGCTTCGCTGCCACTCCTCCACTGAACCAAGTAGTCCATTCATCGGTTCTTTTTGCTCTGCCCCATCATTCAGTGATCAAGGATCTTCCCTATTTCTTTGTCAAATTGCTTCCGAATCACAGGAGAAGCCTTATTGGCTTGATAGCGCCTACCATCAACCAAGTCTTCGTGGAAGGGTTTCAGAAAACTCACATGGAATGTAGGATAAACCTTCAGTCATTCGGGTAGCTTCAACGGGTATGCCACTCGCCCCACTCTCTTGATAACCTCAAAGGGTCCATCATACTTCGGCACTAACCCTCGGTGCATGAACTTGCTACTAATCTTCTTTTATATATGTGGTGTGAGTTTAAGTAGCACCTTGTCGCCCACATCAAACTCTAATGGTCTCCTTCCAGCATCCATATATTTCTTCATTCGTCGAGACGCTTTGGCCAAACTGTCCGTCGCTTGTGCCAATAACTTTTGCTTGTCTCGTACGAACCTATATGCCACTGGGCACTTCCCTCCGCTAGTTTATTTTACCACCTCATGTAGAGTAAGTGGCTGTTATCCTATAACTAACTCCATTGAACTCATTCCCGTTGCCAAGGAATGATGTATGTTGTAGCAAAATTGAGCCACATCAAGTAAATCCACCTAATTTGTTTAGTTGGCCGTCATATAATGTCATAAATACTTCTCAAATAATGCTTTCATCCTCTTCGTTTGCCCATCGGTTTGAGGATAGTTGGCCATCGAAAATTTCAACTCAATCCTCATAAAGTCGAACAATGTTGTCCAAACTCGGCCCATTAAGCTAGCATCCCTATCGCTCACGATATCTTCTAGAAATCCAAAGTATTTCACCATATACTTATAAAACAACTCTACTGCCGTGTCCGCTGTGCATACGTAAGGTGCGAGAATAAATACTACAATTTGGTGAAAATGTCCATAATAACCAACACCGTTTTTTGTCCATTTGCCTTTGTCATGCTGAGATGAAATGCATTGAGATTGATTGCCACGATCTCTTTGAATTAGGTAATGGTTGCAATAGGCCCACTGGTCTCCGCTTCTCTGTCTTGTATAATTGGCACACGAGACAAGTCTTGACATACAAGCGTATGTCTTCTTCTATTTTTTGTCAGTAATAGGCACGCTCCAAGAGTGTCATCATTCGCTCGACCCCTGGATGCCCGGCCCATTGAGGGTCATGCGTCTCTCACAATAGTGCGTGTCTAACTTCCTCGCCACTTGGAACATAGAGCCTTTCTCCGCATGCATAAATCAGTCTATCCTTTAGCCAAAATCTTCATACGAGCCCTTCCCTAATCTTGTCTCGAAGTCGACAATATGTAGAATCACTCTCGACATGCTGGCAAACCTTGTCAATGAAGTCTAAAACCACTGAGGTTAGGGCCGTCACATAGCCCTCGACTTTCTTTGGACTAAGAGCGTTTACAACCATGTTTTGCCTATCTAGCTTGTGTACCCATCTAAAGTCAAACTCAGCAAGAAACTCCTGCCGTCTTGCTTATTTTGAGGACAACTTCTTCTATGAACGAAAATATATATTCACGACATTGTCTGTCACTACTGTGAAGAGCATCCCAAGGAAATATTACCTCCAAGTTGCCAAGCAATGTACTACCACTGTCATCTCTTTCTCATGGGTTAAATAGCGTTGCTTAGCGTCCTTTGACTTTCGACTCTCGAAAGCTATCGAGTGCCCCTCTTACACCTCGAAAAGTTTGCCAAAATCCAGTAGCTTGAGCATGGGCTCGAAAGCCACTGCACTTTTGATGTTGTCGGATGCGCATTGGCATGCCTCGGTCCATTCCCACTTTCGATCTTTCCGTAACAAGTCCGTGAGCGCGCTAACTCTCTTGGAGTAACCCTCAATGAACTTTCTGTAGCAGTTAGCCAAACCAAGAAAAGATCGGAGTTTGAATACCCTTTTAGGTTCGATCCAGTCAAGAATCGCCTTGGCCTTCCTCTCATCCATGCGAATCTTGTCGCTGCTCACCCAATGGCCGGGAAACAACACTTCTCGCTTACAAAATTTGTATTTCTCCTTCTTGACATATAGCTTGTGTTCTCACAACTTCAAAAACACACGCCTTGAATGTTCGAGATGATCTCTGAAACTTTTACTATACACCACAATGTCGTCCAAATAGACAACCACCAACTTATTGAAAAACTTGTAAAAGACATCATTCATGAGTTACAAAAGGTAGTGGGTGTATTAATAAGTTTGAATGGCATAACTAGAAACTCATACGATCCATACCTTGTTACACACGCCGTTTTTGTCTCGTCGTCTTTAACAATCCTCACTTGCCAATATCCCACTCTTAAGTCGAGTTTTGTAAAGTAGTAAACGCTGCTCAACCGATCGAACAAATCACAACGTTGGGGATGAGGTATTTGTTCTTCACAGTGACCTTATTCAGTGTGGGATAATCTACACATATTCGCAGTGATCCGTCTTGCTTCTTTCGGAATAACACTGGTGTGCCGTAAGGAGCCTTCGAGGGTTGAATGTATCCCGCATCCAACAACTCGTCGAGTTGCCTCCACAACTCAGCTAACTAAGATGGCGACATACGGTAAGGAACTTGCGCAAGGGGTCTCGCGCTAGGTTCTAACTCTATGTGGTGATCAATAGTACGTTTAGAGGGCAACTTTTTCGGGAGTTCGGGTGGCATGAAATCTGCAAACTCATCTAATACCGTAGCATACTCGTCAGGTACCTCCACAACTTGGTCCGGCTTGATTTCTAGAAGCACTGCAAAGTATGATATCTACCGCTTCTTGAGCCCCTTGTTAAATTGAATGGCGAATTATAATGATGGTCCTGACCTACCATTCTCTAAAACCTCGCAAAGTATAAGTTGTGGAGTCTTCCCTGTAATCAATAGACTCTGCATTTGTGGCATCACATATGCCATAGCGCCCATAAGAAATTCGATCCCCAAAATTAAGTCGAAATCTTCGAGAGGTAAAATTGAGAAACGTACCTTGTCTTCCCAATCCCTGACTCTCAAAGAGCTTATGACTATCCCTTACACAACTATATCCGACGAATTCACTGCCCACACAGTACACGACGTTCCCTCGACATTCAATCCCAAGCGCTGCACCTCTTATACTGCAAGGAAGTTGTTTGTCATGCCCATGTCTATTATTGCCCCAATCTTGAGACCATTAACATGCACGCTCATGTACATGAGACCTCGATAACTCTCGTCAATAGGTAATACATTGCAACGTTGTTGTTACAAAGGATTGAGCTTTGGAACGCACTCCTTTGCCTTCGAATTTTTATCTTCGACAACCATTGCATTCAGCTTGCCGCACTTAGGGCATTCTTTTGCTGTATGGGGACCTTCGTAAATGAAGCACGCAAAGCCCTTCCTTTCCCTCCTTGGTGACTTCGCTCAGCTAGATTTTCCCTCTCTCTTTCTACCCTCATACTTTAAAGAACCTACCTTCTTCTTTCCATCACTTCTCTTATGCTCGAAAGTGATCCCGAATTTATAGTTTACCAAGCTATCCGCCGCTGCAATTGCAGTAGGCAAGTCTCTCACCACTTGCCTTTGTAGTTCCGTTTGTGCCCATGGCTGCAATTCGGATATGAAACTGAAAAGTTTGTCTTCATCTGACATGTTCTTGATGTCGAGCATCAAAGAACTGAATGCCTTCACATACTCATGTACAGAACCCGTGTGCTTGAGTCTCTTCAAACTT
Source organism: Melia azedarach (assembly GCA_028052125.1). Lineage (NCBI taxonomy): Eukaryota > Viridiplantae > Streptophyta > Magnoliopsida > Sapindales > Meliaceae > Melia > Melia azedarach. Next base: position 14,684,423 of record CM051396.1, read on the forward strand.
TCTCTCACAAGCCACCCCGCATTACAAGGAAGGAATTGAAGCCCCGTATTGCAAGGAAGGAATTGAGCCTTCAATTCCCATTTAAGTAAATCCCATGTATCGACGATAGCGCGCTGCACTTTCGTATCCTCTTGGAGTCGAGTATGCCACCACAACTTTGCATTTCCCTCTAGATACATGCTTGTGATCATAACTTGCTTTGCTATATGTATCCTCGCCGCCTTAAAGTATTGTTCCATGTCCCAAAGGAAATTCTCTAACTCCTTTGCGTTGTGTGAGTCACTAAAACCCTTAGGTTTCGTCACCTTAATCTTCGAGGGACTCATCTCCGCATGTGTAGAGGTGTTGCCTAATACGTGCTTAAACAACCCGACCTCACCCTCAATGTTATTGATGCGCTCTTTTAGCACTCCCGCCAACAATGGTACATCTTCCATTGTAGCGTTAAGTTTCTCTGGGAATAGATTGGAGAAATCATTCAACTCTTGCCGAATGCTAGTTATTTCGGAAGCGTTGATCTCTTATTCTATCGCCAATGGACTCGTTTGAGCTGGTATGGGACCCACAACTTTTTTCAGCTGGACCATTCTTTCCTTCAATGTCTTTCCCGACATCTTTGCGCAGAAAATAAGAAATGTAGAAAATAGAATGAATTAGCCTAATTGGGCTCTGATACCAACTGTCACAGGGGACTTTTTGATAATGTGGCAACCCTGCGCTTGCGCCAAATTGCTTTGGCTAGGAAATTCTCTCTTCCGCAATGGAGGTTCAACACTCTAAATTTTCTGAATACCAAATAAACACAACACACACTTGCACGATTTTATGAAAGGAAAACTCTCTTCAACATTTCCATTTCTCTAAGAAAAGATTACAAATGTTATAACCCTTGTTGTGCTAGAGATTCATTCAACTCACTTGACCTCATTCAACTCACTTAACCTCTCTTGATTAATCGATGATCTTTAGCACTTTCACTAGGTACTTTATATATAAGCAAAGACAACCAATATCCCTGGTTGCTAGGACCACATATCCCACATACATGCTGCCATTACACATTTGCTTAGTCAAATGAACAAGTCTAAGGCCACTCTGTGTGCCATTTCCCCCAAGCCAAGGAACCACTCCACTAAGTTACCTAGACTTAGTCCTTGCTTGACACCTCATCAAGACTAGGTCTTCCTTGCTTGAAAGCTAACAAGTGCACCTCGTTTGAGACCTCACTGAATACCCTCACTACTGCCTTAAGTCCTCTAACTCACGGCTCGCGTCTGTATTCACCTGCAACGTCCATTTTTTCCACCCATTGCACAGCCCAGTCACTGCATAGTTACTGCCTGTACCATTCCCACTTGCATCTGCTTTTCGGGTTGTTCAACTAGTATTTCCACAACATTAAGCTATCCACAAATATCCTCTTATACTCTTCGTAACATAGTCTCTTTTTCTCATCTCAATTTGTCGAGACCCATTGTGCAACCTTGTGCCATTTTCCTGCAACCTTCTTTCTTGATGCAAAGCTAACATGAAGTATGTTGGGCACCACGAATTTAAGGGTCTAACAGTAAGCCATATGCATCCTGAAAAAAGAATTTTCCTAACTGGGGGAGGGTGCAAGAAGACCACCAGAAAATAGACTCATGCTGCAAACTCAAATTAGCAATAGCATCTGCAACTGAATTTGTTTCCCGAAAAGCATAAGAGTAGCGGAAAGACATGTGAGAAGTAAGAACCAAACAATTAAGTCACCGATTGTGAAGAGACCAAGGAGGACGAAGGCTTCTGTTCAAAAGAAGATGAATGACCAGAAGAAAGTCTTATTCCAGCCAGAGACGGTTCGACCCTTTATCAAAAGTCAATTCAATTGCCAAAATCACTGCCATTATTTCTGCAAAATAAGCTAAACGATGGCCCAAAGACAATCCATAGCCACCAATAAACTCTCCTAGATGATTACGAAAACCACCTCCACAAGCCACGGCTCTAGGATTATCCTTCGCCAAGCCAACAGAATTCACTTTGATTCAACCAACAAGAGGAGGACGCTGATAAAGAATCGTGACTTTAGGAGCTTTACCCAGATTCCACTTTTCCAATCTCTTCATTATTACACATTTTCATATATGCCTAAACAACAAAGATATTATTGAGGTAATACAACAAATTAACAAAAACATAATGCACGCAGAAGCAAAGAATCCACTTCATTTATTTTTCATGCTTAACTTTCTGATCATGTACATATACTCTTTTTATTTTCTTTTCCAATCTCTTCATTATTATACATTTTCATATATGCTTAAACAACAAAAGATAACCTGAAAATCCAAAAGCAAACATATCTCACAAAATATTGAATTAGGTTGGACTTCAATTAATAATTTGACTGCGAAACATGACTAATTATAATACTGTTAACTATTCTTTCTCTTTTGTAATTTTACATATTTACCTTTAATAAATTTAATTTTTATACTGGGATTAAACTATAGTCCGAGTTCAACCCAATTTTTTAGAAAGAAAAACACAAAATATTCCCTAATATTTTAAAACTACCATTAACCACCATACTATCAGAATTTTATCTTTTAACTGTTATTTCTTTTGGTGTCATTTTATATATTTAGACTTAACAAATTTAATTTTGTGTCAGCTGTAAACCCCCAATCCAGTTTTTTTTAAAGGAAAAAAAAATGCCACTATACACAAAATATTCTCAAAACTTTATCATTAACTGTTTTTTTTTTTTGGTCATTTTATATATTTACGCTTAATAAATTTAATTTTGTATTGGGCTTAGACCATAATTCAGCCCAATCTAATTGTTTTAAAAGAAAAAATAGAATATTTGTAAATATATCAGCGTAAAGTTAATCAATTATTTAAGTATTTAAAAATAATATGTGCACTGCACTATATGTTGTGAAACGTCGGAAATTCAACAGTAAAAAAAGCAAAAGCACTTGGTCAACCAATAAGCCACCGGTGAACAACTTTCAATAAATAATGATATAATTAAATAAACAATTAAATTATTTGGAAAATACTTATTTCAGTTTTAACGCAAATTACGTTGTTTTATCGTTCATTTATGAGAAGAATGGAATATAAAACAAATTTATCTCGTTGAAGAGTACTTGAAGATTTTCTCGTTTAGAAAAAAGAGTAATTTTAAATACAAAATGTTTTAATGCTAATTACCAAAAAATGGGCCAAAATCATAACTAGACTCAATTCTATTCATTTTTTAAAAAATAAATTATTTGTAATTATAGTAGTTTGAACCTTAAATTTTAATATTAAAAATTTAAATTTTAACTATTAAACTAAAATAATAATATCTATCAAATATGTACACTATATTATTTATTGCAAGAGTATATTAGATAGATAATTAAATAAATATCAATTCTAAAACGGTCAAACAAAGTATTAAAATAAAATTATTTAATGAAAAATAATTTTAAATTAAAAAATTGTTAACAATAAAAAAAATTTCATTGTTGTTTTAAGTTTTCGGAATTATTATTTATCTAATATATATATATATGCATATATATATTTATATATATATTAGGGATATTATCACATTCCTCCCTTGAGGTTTGGGTTTGTATTATTTAGAGAAAAAGAATTAAGATTGTATCACCTACCTCTCCTATGGTGTTAGTTAACTAACTTTAAATGGTAAATTCACTAAAATACTATAAATTATTTATTTTTTATTAACATATATTTTCTTAATATCTATTTTTTGACTTTTGTGTAGTGTTAATTAATTCAAATGTACAAACTAAATAAAATAATTATAAAATAGAATAAAAGATACAAAAATTAAAAATTTACTTTGAAGTATAATTTTTTAATAAGTATTTTTTAAATGAAACACAAAAATACATATAGTTAATAATATTGATTAAAAAATTGAGAAAAAATAAATTCTCTCCAACTTCTCTTTCATTAAGTAAGGATTTAGAAAAGTAAAATTTTATTTTTTAAATAAAATAATAAATATCAAATAATAATATTTTACATTTTTACCCTCATACTTAACGGTCAACTAACAGTCAAATATAATTATAAAGGAAGTAAGTGATACAATCTTCATTCTTTCTCTGTAAGTGATACAAACCCAAACCTCAGGGGAGGAATGTAATAATATCCCATATATATTATATACAATATATAATATGTTACTTCATGTACGATTTGTTTCATGAAAATATATGAAACATAAATATAAATAAATATATTTGAAAAGAATCAGGAATTTAAATTTATAAATGATTTGTTTATAAAACTAACATAAATATAAATACTAAATTTTCTATGATTATCTTTGAACTTTCCTATTTGACGTCTATCTTCTATATTTCTAATAGTTCAATCATGAAAAAATTAGAAACAAAACAAAAATGTATTAGACAAAGATATAAAAATAAATAAATATATAAATTTTAGCTAGTCAAATATACTGTTTTCTATAACTAATATTCAGTAAATTGTGTCCATGTTGAAAGAATTCGCACCTATGCCATTGGGATCAAGCAGACAAAGAGAACAGTACAAAGCAGCTGTAGAATCAGCTAGTGCTGTGGTCGTATGCACAACAATTGCAAGAATTTCATATGGATAAAATCGATTGTAAAATTTTATATAAATTCCTAATTTTTATAAATATTATGAATAAATAAAAAATTATAATTATTACATAAATTTACATAAAAATTTGAAAAATTATTATAAATTTTAAAAATAATTTTTTTAAAATTATTATATAGCTCAGAGACTCGTATTAAAATATTCAAAAAATAAAATTGAAGCTCATAATTCAATATGTCAAGAACCAGACATGGAACTGAACCGAACTAGTTCAGTTCGATCTCATAATTCAAATATTTTTTGTTCGGTTTGATTTTTATGAAAATCGAATTGAACCCAATTTTGTCCACCACTAGTTAAAATCACGAAGAATAAGATAAGGAAGAGATGTTGACAATCCTAAAAGATTATACTAGAAAGTTCTGCGATGGTATAGAGAGGTGGAAGCATAGATGAAAGAAATTTGTTAGAACAAACCAACAAATTGTGCTTGAATCATAACCTGTTGAGATGTGCAAGAAATAATTGTAGGGTAGCAGGTTTGTTATTATATAAAATCCATATATTGAGAACCGAAGATCCCTAATATTATGGATAAGATTTCGAAGATTATAAGAATACGAGAACATACGAGGAAAAGCATCCAAAGACAATTGGTTTAGCAATACAGAGAATATCGAGAAAATTAAACAAAGCTTGCAGAGATTTGAAGTTCTTAAATTTTATTTTAAAATAAACAAAGGTCAATTAAGTAAAAATAGATGGTCAATTAATAGTCCAAGAGAGGTAAGTGTGCCTTCCCTCAAACTTTCTATTTAAGTATTAAAATCTTAAACCTCATGGGAGATATGTGTTAAAATGAAACCTTTTTTCCTTCCCCATGGCATTTGGTGTTGACAAAATTACTAGAAAAATTAATGTTTCTTCATTTAAGTCCTAAACATTTTCATAAATTTTTCATTTACAACTACTATTTACACTTTAAATTAAAACATGATCACCTTTTTTAAAATTATGTTAAAAAATGATCAATTAATAATTTTTTAAATGCAAATACCTTTATAGGCAACTTTTCACAAACAACTTTCTTTGTGCTCAAAAATTTTTTGTGCTAGAATGTGCACTTCTAAGCAAAAAAAAAAAAAAAAAAAACTTTATTTGTGTTGAAAAGTCCATTTTTTAGCAAGCAAAAAGATTTTTTTCATGCTAGAAAAGACACTTTCCAGCACAAAAAAAAGTCGCTTGTGGAAAGTTGGTCATAGAGATATTTTTATTTAAAATTTATTATAGAGGTCATTTTTTTAACATAACTGTAAATAGTGATCATTTAAAATTTTGGGGTGTAAATAGTGGCTCTGAATGTAACATTTTATGCATACTAAAGGAAAAAAAAAAGGCAAAAAAAAGAATTCTAACCTTGTAAAATCAAGAACTGGTTACTGTTCTGATAAAATAAAAACAGGCAACAAACTGCATGGATTTCCCAATTGGAACAGAAGCAATCTGCTTTTGACATTATTGCTTTTATTTCCTTTTGGCTAGAAAACAAGTTTCCTACAACATTAAATCATCATGAATTCAATAACAAAAATATTGGATATTATATGAATTTACCACTTTTATTTTTCAACTTCAAAATCCCCAAACTCATATTTCTCTTCTTCATTATTCTACGCAAATGAAAACGACTGTATTTTGAGAATATAATGCGCTGATGGCACCTGTGAAAGTGCCGTAAAGTTTTAAGTAAATTAGAAAATAAGTTTAAAAAACAATGCATATATTACAGAAATGTAAGATAAAAAAACAAAATCCAAAAATCGAAGCATATATATGTGATAATTACATACACAGAAAAAGAATAAGAGAGAAAATATTATATTTGAACGGCTGACTTCATTATTACTATTATTAGTTGAGGTTTTATTTTCGAAAGGATTTTTTTTCCTCATTAGGGATCTTTATTTTTACAATTTTTTGATACTTAAGAATAATATTAATATTTCTTCTCCCTCAAAGTCTATATAAGATCTCGAGATTTTCTTTCTTTGAATGGTTTACTAATTAATTAGGGTAGGATTTTCATTTTTATTTTATTTGATATACATGAATAATATTTCTTTTTACTGTATACAAATTTTATAAATATTCATTTATTAAAATTGTTATAGGGTGTTTGTATTGAAGATTAACCTTGGTCTAATAAAAAAATTGAGTTTGCAAGTCTTGGGCTTAGAAAGTCATGAACAGTATGGCCCAACTTCTAAAAAAAATAAAAAATATATATATATCTAAATATTGACAAAATAAATATTTAGATATTTGATAATAAAAATTTAAATAATTATAGTAAATATTTATATATTATTATGGATATTTTTAGAAGGAGATTTTTAGTTATTAAATTATATGTATGATGACATAATTTTAACTGTTAATTAAGGGGATGTCATATTAATAAGATTGTAAACCAAACTTATCAAACTAAAAATTAGAAATTAATAAATTGTAACTTCTCTCTCCTTCATTGTGGATAATTAATCCTAACAATTTGATATTACTCACCAAATTTCGAAAATCAAGTCTTCATTTTATTGTTAATTATTAAGTGAGGAAATATTCAATGAACCTTTAAATAATTTTCCATGAACAGAAGACAGACAGCTAGTCTTACAAATTAATCAAGCAAATTAATTATTTATATTGCAATCTAAAGAAATAAATAATGCATACATATATCATTTGTTTCGTTATTTATGTATTTTTCTTTCTTTGACATCCCTATTTTCATGCGTTAATTATTGATGATAATTGCTACAGTGATTTCAGAATTTCAAACACAGTCACTTCTGCTTCCACGATGCACACATCCTCCACCAGTAGCCCATGTCCAGGATCTTTGAACTGAGTAAGTTCAACAAATTTTGACCAACCCCGGCCTTCGCTGCTGGAAAACCAGGTCCCTTCATTGTTAACTGGAAAACCAAAAGAAAATGAGCAGTAATTAATATTACTATAATATAAAAAATAATGAATTTTGAATTTAATAGTAAAATAGTTTGTGCTAACTGATGTGATGTATAAGGAGATAACAATTACCGAAGGTTTCGTGTCTTGTTCCCTGCACTTGATCCAAGATCCTCAATGTGTAAGCTGCATATATTTTGACATTCCGATCTGTCAAAAACAAGAACAGAGAAAGATAACGGCTTGTAGTGCCATCTCCTCTAGGGTGAAAGCCTATTTTCCTGAAATCACCACCATGAAAAAAAAATTATAATAATAAATAATTCTAACATACTCTAAAAAATTCTCTTTTTTTTAATGATTTTAATAATTAATTATTTGGCAAGTTAATTTGTAATAAAAATAGGATACAAATTAATAAAAAGAGAAGGTAATTAGTGTACCATTTGTGATTTCCAGCAGTGAATAATTCTGATTCCTTGTAACTGCTCGAATATGAAAAGTTTTCAATCTTCCAAACATGCTTGAAACTAGTGCTATTTTTTATCACTGATAGGCACTCTCCTTTGGCTATATTTCTTTCTTTAACAAAGACTTCTACTCCAAAAATACATGTATCCTCTACAAGGTATCCATTTGAAGCATTGTTGAAATCTTCAAATGATATAAATTCATCAAAACCCCATTCATGTTTCAATCGATGAAACCTTTTTTCATTTCCCATGCCATCTATGTACCTCATCACAAATTAACAACTTACCAAAATCAAAAATCATTAGAAAATTATATATACATATTATGTATGTATGTATATTCTTCTTTTAATTTTCTCATATGAACAAATTATCAGATGCAAAGAGTATAGTGTAAAATATAATTAATTAACCTTGAACTATCAAGAAGATGTCCTTGTTCTGATCAAGTAAAAATAGACGAAAAATTGCATACGCTTCCCAACCGAAACTGAGTGAATTTATGTTAGCAATTCCTAAGTAGACAGAGATGTGGTTTTTTACATTCTTTCCTTTATTTCCATTTGGGTAGAGAACAAGATTCCTGCAATCATTCAATTCAGCAAATCCGAATTTATTAATATTTATAGATACAAATTAAAAGATCAAGGAATACCATTTGTAGCGTCCAACTTCAAAATTGCCTAATTCGTATTTCTCATTTGCAAGTGACGAAAATGACTGTATTTTGATCATGTAATGCATTGGTGGCAGAGGTGAAATAGAGCTTGCAACTGCTGTTTAGTAACAATCAATTAATATAACAACTATATATAAGAAAATTATTATTAAGCTAAAAATTTGTAATGCATATTTAGTATTTGATTACCAGAGGCACACACTAAACAATAGTGCTACATACTAAAAGGCAAGATCAAAGCCAAACAATTAAAGAAAAGGTGAACAGATACCAAATATAGACAAAACTGTTATATTAACTTTAATAGGTAAGGGACCAATAAGACAGATCACGCGCTAGATTGATATCAAACGACATATAAAGAAAGATGTTCAAACAAATACAAAATAAGACAGATCAGGTGGAGGTAATTAAACACAAGATCTCTTTGTTAAACAACTCTAACACCAAGTTAACATACTGAAATTTTAACCAATAGTAATGGTACAAACAATAGTATTAATTAAAAGCTAGCAAAAATAGCATGGAGAAAGAGAGAATTAGATTAACATGCATACCATTTTTTTCAACAAACACTCTATCCATGGCAACAAGTGAAATTGTATGAATTCCTCCGAAGAATTGTTTAGCTGTTGGGTATTATCAAGAAAGATAGGGACTTTATATATTATAACAACATGGTGTTATGTAGAAACAAAAACTAGCTAGGGTAGAAGAGAATTATTTTTAAGTTGTTACTTTTGGAAGAAAAGAATTGTGTACGATTGGGGTTTTCTTACTTACAAATTAGTGAGCTTGCGTGGGAATAAGATATTCCTTGAAACAACACTCGTACATAAAATTAATTAATGGTGATTGTAGTGGTATAGAGTAATTCCTTGACAATTGGTTCATGTACATAAAAGCAATATGAAAGCGAAGAATATGCAATTCTGATTTTGCAGAAATTTTAATTACTTGCTTGTAAAAACAAATGAAGTATTTTAATTGACTGTTGAATTTCATCCGAAATTCTGAGTTAGTTAGATTTATTTCTTCGTTTCATTAATTGAAGGCAATTGGGAATCATGTAACTTAATTTATATGTATGTGGTCACAACATACAAAACTCTTTAATTATTAGTGAATACATAAATAATTCAACAAATTAATACTTAATTGAAAACCTTAAATCCATATCAGCGAATTCTTAGTGAATACATAAATAATTCAACAAATTAATAAAAGAGAAACAACCAATGCACACTACCAAAAAAAAAATGGAAACTTTGTATCACTTTTGTGTAACAGAAATAATTTCCATAGAAAATGCAGAGAAACTATATGAGATTATTAACATTGTTGCAAATAAATAAAAGTTCATAATAAAGTGTTGTCTTTTCGGTTGCAAATAAGATAAAAATTATTATGTTAATCGATTCTTTTAGTTATCTTTCTCTGACGTCAAAAGCCAAATTAACAGAAGTTGATTTGAAATTAGAGATGGTAATAATTTCATTGGCCCTGCCTTTTTCCATTAAATTACATAGAACTGGAATTCCATGAACAGTAATCTCTGCTTCCCCCAAGCACGCATCTCTCCTTGTGTATGCGGCCACTGCCTGGGTGATTTAATTAACTAGAATTCCATTTTCTTCGTTTGTCTCACTGAACCAGGAATCAGCAAAGTCCGACGTATGAACTAGCAGAGAATTGATTAAGCTTAATTTATCTCTTGAAGGATCCAACTTAATTAGTTTTGAATAAATATTAGTTATAATGAATTACCCTTACCTACCTTTACCAGATAAGTGCCTGGCCTGTACTTGATACAGGATTCGCTGTGTGAATTCTGCATAGATCTTGGAAGCTCGAGGAGGTGTCTTTTTTTTCTCGAAGATAAATATGAACGTTCCATTAACAGACAAAAGAAAAGATTACAACAAACAATTTATTAGACGAAGCTAATTTTGTGAGGTTATGGGCTCCAGAATTACAAACACTGAGGAACTGATTTGAAATTACAAATGAAGTTAATTTCCGGAGACCAGGGACAAAATCTCCCTAATTAGCCATTGAATCTCCTTTCTGTTGGAGGTTTGTTCTGTGACGAAGTTAACTACATTCAGAGCATCGGGCTCCGCTTCCGGGTCTTTAATTCCACATTCAATTGCCAACTCAACACCATCGAACATTGCCTGAGCCACAGCATATTGCACATCACGTATAAAAGGGTCTGCTTTAACAGAAGCAGCCATTATCTTCCCTTCATGATTTCTGATAATAGCCCCCTAACCAACTTTGCCTTCTGCAGTATTTAGCTTATAGAAAAGTCCAAAGCTGGGGGAGAATTAATACCTCCGGCTTCAAATTCCCGGATTCATATTTGTCGATTGAATTTTTCATTAGTAATTAAAATGATTGAATTTTGACTGTGTAATGAGGTGGGAGGGCGTCCGATTCTGTTCGTCACCTCTGCAGTAGAAAATTCCATCGACAAATAATATTTAATATATGTGCAGACAAATAATTGCTGAGATACAGGTGAGATGTAAATCAGAGTTGTAGTCTATTGATAAGGAAAAAGAGAGAGCAAAATATTTCAAACTTAAAACCTTTTGCAGAGTATAAAACTTTGCTTATTAATTAAGAGAAAGTATATAAAACCTTTTGAACAACATTGTATTAATTATAATATATTAAATTCTATGCTTGCTTGCTTGCTGGTGTGAACAACTTAATTACTGTTCTTTCATTGGACAAGTACAACGTTAAAATTATAAAGGTTATTATTGAGGTAATAGAACAAATTAATAGAAACAGCATGCACGCAGAAGCAAAGAATATACTCATTTATTTTTTATGCTGTAACTTTCTGATCATGTATAGCAGAAATTGAAGGGTAATCTCTTTTGTTTTAATAATAGAAAAAATCTATGAAACAACAAACGGGAAATAATTTGTGAATTAGCAATCAGATGATGACATAAACTAGAGGTCAATTTTCCTGTAACTATCCTGTTTCATTGGGGATTCTTATAATTTTCTTGGAGCTTCCCCACTAGATACGTTATAAGTATTTACGCTTAATAAATTTAATTTTATGGCTTAAATCATAATTCAGCCCAATCTAATTTTTTTGAAAGAAAAAATAAAATATTTGTAAATATACCAGCCCTTGAGCATTAGACTTTAATGTAAAAAATTTAATCCCTTAACTATTAAACTAATTCAATTATTTAAAAATAATATGTACACTGCATATACGTTATAAGTATATATTAGATGGTTGATTAAATAAATATTAATTTCAGAAAACTCAAAACAATAATAAAAATAAAAAATACCTAATAACAAATAAAAAAAATTATTTAAACTTAGTCTCTGCCAACAGCTAAGTTTAGGCATTTTTTAGACTTGGTTGGGGTAGGACCTACTTAATCTCAGAATTGAAGTTAAGAACAGTAGCGAAGTTGATTTGTTAACCAAGGTGGAGAATTGTTGGATGAGATGGTTAAAATAATCAAGTTCAATTAGTTAAAGAGAAGTTGAGCTGGAAACCAACTTGACTCAAGTTATCAAGCTATACCTGTTAGTTAACTACCAGAATTAGTTAGTAAAATTCTGAGTTCCTTTTTTTTATTCATTTTGTTCTTTGTATAAGAGATTAGTTCTTGGCAAAGAGAGGAAAAGGAAAAAGGGACGGGGAGTTGAGTGTACATTCTGGAAACTTGAGGTCTCCTCTGTATCTGATTGTTATTTTGCTTGCTTAATAAAGAAAACCGTTCTTGATTGTGGATGTAGGCTTAAGCTGAACCACGTAATTTGCCTGTTTTATTCAATTAAATGCTTCTTTGATTACTTTGTTGATTGTGGTTTAGTCAGAATCTTGATGGTGATAGGTTGTAATATGTTTATTAGAGTTTGATTCTTGATAATTTCTAGTGTTCAGTTCTTACATTTTTCTTATTTGATTTAAAATACATGAATAGTATTTCTTCTTATTGTATATAAATCTTTTCAATCTTTAATTTATTATAATTGTTATAGGTGTTTGATATTACTCACCAAATTTCAAAAATTAAGTCTTCATTTTATTGTTAATTATTGAGGAAATAGTCAATGAACCTTTAAATAATTTTCCATGAATAGAAGACAGACAGTAGTCTTACAAGTAAAGCAAGCAATTTAATTATTTACATTGCAATCTAAAGAAATAAATAATGCATACATATATCATTTGTTTCATTATTTATTTATTTTTCTTTCTTTGACAGCCCTATCTTCATGTGTTAATTATGGATGATCATTGCTACAGTGATTTTAAAGCTCCAAACACAAGCACTTCTGCTTCCACAGTGCACACATCCATCACAAGTAACCCATTTCCAGAGTCTTGGAACCGACCGAGTTCGACAAATTTTGATAAACCCTGGCCTTCGTTATCAGAAAACAAGGTCGCTTCATTATTAACTGGAAAACCAATAGAAAATAAGCAGTAATTAATAACTGTCATATAAAAAACAAAGAATTTTGAATTTGATAGTAAAATAGTTTGTATTAATTCTAACTTATGTGATGTATAAAGAGATAATGCTTACCGAAGGTTTCGTGTCTTGTTCCGTGCACTTGATCCAAGATCCTCAATGTATAAGCCGCATATATTTTGACATTCTGATCTGTCAAAAACAAGAACAGAGAAAGATAACTGCTTGTAGTGCTATCTCCTCTAGGGTAAAGGCCTATTTTCCTGAAATCACCACCATGAAAAAAGAAATGATAATAATTAATTCAAACATACTCTAAAAAATTCTCTTTTTTATTGTTATTAATACTTAATTAGTTGGCAAGTTAAAGATAGGAAACAAATTAGAAGGAGCAAGTAATTAGTGTACCATTCGTGATTTCCACCAGTAAATAACTTAGATTCCTTGTAACTGCCCCACCATGAAAAGTCTGCAATCTTCCAAACATGCTTGAAACTAGTGATATTTTTTATCACTGATAGGCACTCTCCTTTGACTATATTTCTTTCTTTAACAAAGACTTCAACTCCAAAAACACATGTATCTTCTACAAGGTATCCATTTGAAGCATCGTTGAAATCTTCAAGTGATATAAATTCATCAAAACCCCATTCACGTTTCAATCCATGAAACTTTTTTTCCTTTCCAATGCGATCTACGTACCTCATAACAAATCAACGACTTACAAAATCAGAATCATTAGAAAATTATATATACATATTATGTATGGTTGTATATTCTTCATTTAATTTTCTCATATGAAAATATTATATTGTAAAATATAAGTAATTAACCTTGAACTATCAAGAACATGTCCTTGTTCTGATCAAGTAAAAATAGACGAAAATTTGCATACGCTTCCCAACCAAAACTAAGTGAATTTATGTCAGCAATTCCTAAGTAAACAGAAATGTGGTCTTTTACATTCTTTCCTTTATTTCCATTTGGGTAGAGAACAAGATTCCTGCAAGAATTCAATTCAGCAAATCCGAATTAATTAATATATGTAGATACAAATTAAAAGATCAAGAAATATATATATATATATATATATGTATATATATATATATGTATGTATGTATATATGTATATATATATATATATGTATGTATGTATGTATGTAATACCATTTGAAGCGTCCAACTTCAAACTTGCCGAATTGGTATTTCCGATTTGCAAGTGATGAAAATGACTGTATTGTGATCATGTAATGCATTGGTGGCAGATGTGAATTGAATCTTGCAACTGCTGTTTAGTAACAATTAATTAATATAACGTCTATATACTAAAAGGAAATATTATTAAGCTAAAAATTTGTAATGCATATTTAATATTTAATTACCAGAGGCACACACTAAACAATAGTGCTACATACTAAAAGGCAAGATCAATTGAAATAAGGGTGACAAAAATAGACCCCTAGCATGCAGGATCAAAACCAAACAATTAAAGAAAAGGTCAAACAGATACAAAATAAAGACAAAACTGTTATATTAACATTAATAGGTAAGGGACCAAATAATATTATTAAGTACAAAAAAGGCTCCATCAAATACTGCAAGATTAAATTAACATCAAACATGACAAATATCGGTCTCTTCATGCGCTAGATTGATATCAAACGACACATAAAGAAACACAAGATCTCTTTGTTAAACAACTCTAACACCAAGTTAACATACTGAAATTTTAACCAATAGTAATGGTACAAACAATAGTATTAATTAAAAGCTAGCAAAAATAGCATGGAGAAAGAGAGAATTAGATTAACATGCATACCATTTTTTTCAACAAACACTCTATCCATGGCAACAAGTGAAATTGTATGAATTCCTCAGAAGAATTGTTTAGCTGTTGGCTATTATCAAGAAAGGTAGGAACTTTATATATTATAACAACATGGTGTTATGTAGAAACAAAAACTAGCTAGGGTAGAAAAGAATTATTTTCAAGTTGTTACTTTTGGAAGAAAAGAATTGTGTCCGATTGGGGTTTTCTTACTTACAAATTAGTGAGCTTGCGTGGGAATAAGATATTCCTTGAAACAACACTCGTACATAAAATTAATTAATGGTGATTGTAGTCGTATATAGTAATTCCTTGACAACTGGTTCATGTAAATAAAAGCAATATGAAAGCGAAGAATATACAATTCTGATTTAGCAAAAAAATTAACTTGCTTGTAAAAACAAATGAAGTATTTTAATTAACTGTTGAATTTCATCCGAAATTCTGAGTTAGATTTATTTCTTCGTTTCATTCATTGAAGGCAATTGGGAATACATAAATAATTCAACAAATTAATAAAAGAAAAACAACCAATGCACACTACCAAAAAAAAAAAATGGAAACTTTGTATCACTTTTGTGTAACAGATAATTTCCATAGAAAATGCAGAGAAACTATATGAGATTATTAACATTGTTGCAAAAAAATAAAAGTTCATAATAAAGTGTTGTCTTTTCTGTTGCAAATAAGATAAAAATTATTATGTTAGTCAATTTTTTTTTTTTGGTTATCTTTCTCTGACGTCAAAAGCCAAATTAACAGGAGTTGATTCGAAATTAGAGATGGTATTAATTTTGTTGGCCCTGCCTTTTTCCATTAAATTGTTGGAAAACTTTATCAAATAAACAGCAAAAATTTAAGCCAAGAGAATTATAAAATTTATATGAGTATACGGATTTAATAAAAAAAAGATAGTATAAAAAAATTACCTTTTAATACTGTTAGAATATTATCTATTGTATTATTTACAGCACTGATCTTAAAATGTGGGATTAGAGACCTATGGACCTACAATTTTAAACTCCAATAAATTTAGATAATTAATTAAACTATTTAATTAATTAATCCAATTATTAATTCCAGTATTATTCAACTAAAAATCTAGAATTGAACTCTTGAAACTATAGATATATTTTTTACTCCGAAAACTTTGAGCAGTCCATTGATATAATCATTACATTCAGTTCAACCCTCCATAAACGGTTCATAATTAGAGTTAGGTCAATTTTTCATTTTACCTCTCTAATTACATCTTTATCCTTAAGTTCCATTAATTCACCATTGAACAGTTAATTTATAAACCAGTTATAAATTGAGCACTCAAACTGTTCAATTTCAGAATTAACACTTAAGAGAACCATCTTTCTGACTTCCAATAGGAAGGAATGGATTCCATATCTGTATGTCACATTTCCAACTATTGATCTCATTAAATCTCCAAGAAACAAGTGTTGAGCTTGTTCTTAGAACAAACCTTAGCAAGTAACTCAAAAGATTCAATAACATAAACGGGAGTTTATGACTACTCAGAATTAAGATCAATCTACATATGATCATCTATTGACATTGTTTGAATTTTCAGTTAGTAATGAAATTTATATGAGAATTCTAACTATGTCTGGTCCAGGTCTATATAATCATATTATATAAAATGCCTCTACCCTGATGTGCTACATTGACAGTTCGGATAAAACTATCACATTCTTAATGTTAGTAGACCGCACTAGTAATATTTAATTAAAGAACCCAACTTTAATTAATTTATTACGGACTATTTCAGTTTATTATCCATAATCTTAATCCTCTTATATATATAACATTTATATATACTAAGATTATGGTTACATAAATAAACTAAAATTTTTCTGATATTAAAATTAAGTATAAATAAGAATAAAGAAATGCTAATTTTATTTATTCTAAAAAAAATGTACAAATTACATGCTTTTAGGGCATTATCCCTAACATAAATTACATAGAACTGGAATTCCATGAACAGTAATCTCTGCTTCCCCCAAGCACACATCCCCTTGAGTGTGCAGCCACTGCCTGAGTGATTTAAGTAACTAGAATTCCACTTTCTTTGTTTGTCTCACTGAACCAGGAATCAGCAAAGTCCGACGTATGAACCAGCAGAGAATTGATTAAGCTTAATTTTTCTCTTGAAGGATCCAACTTAATTAGTTTTGGTTAAAAATTAATTATAATTACCAGATAAGTGCCTGGCCTGTACTTGATCCAGGATTCTCTGTCCTTTTTTTTGTTCGAAGATAAATATGAACATTCCATTAACAAACCAAAAAAAAAAGATTACAACAAACAATTTATTAGACGAAGCTAATTTTGTGAGGTTATGGGCTCCAGAATTACAAACACTGAGGGACTGATTTGAAATTACAAATGAAGTTAATTTCCAGAGACCAGGGACAAAATCTCCCTAATTAGCCATTGAATCTCCTTTCTGTTGGAGGTTTGTTCTGTGACGAAGTTAACTACATTCAGAGCATCGGGCTCCGCTTCCAGGTCTTTAATTCCACATTCAATTGCCAACTCAACACCTTCGAACATTGCCTGAGCCACAGCATATTGCACATCACGTATAAAAGTCTGCTTTAACAGAAGCAGCCATTATCTTCCCTTCATGATTTCTGGTAATAGCCCCCTAACCAACTTTGCCTTCTGCAGTATTTAGCTTATAGAAAAGTCCAAAGCTGGGGGAGAATTAATACCTCCGGCTTCAAATTCCCCGGATTCATATTTGTCGATTGAATTTTTCATTAGTAATTAAAATGATTGAATTTTGACTGTGTAATGAGGTGGGAGGGCATCCGATTCTGTTCGTCACCTCTGCAGTAGAAAATTCCATCGACAAATAATATTTAATATATGTGCAGACAAATAATTGCTGAGATACAGGTGAGATGTAAATCAGAGTTGTAGTCTATTTATAAGGAAAAAGAGAGAGCAAAATATTTCAAACTTAAAACTTTTTGCAGAGTATAAAACTTTGCTTATTAATTAAGAGAAAGTATATAAAACCTTTTGAACAACATTGTATTAATTATAATATATTAAATTCTATGCTTGCTTGCTTGCTGGTGTGAACAACTTAATTACTGTTCTTTCATTGGACAAGTACAACGTTAAAATTATAAAGGTTATTATTGAGGTAATAGAACAAATTACTAGAAACAGCATGCACGCAGAAGCAAAGAATCTACCTCATTTATTTTTGATGCGGTAACTTCTTGATCATGTATAGTAGAAATTGAAAGGTAATCTCTTTTGTTTTAATAATAGAAAAAATATATGTAAATATACCCGCCCTTGAACATTGGACTTTAATCTAAAAAATTTATAATCCCTTAACTATTAAACTAATTCAATTATTTAAAAATAATATGTACACTGCACTATACGTTAAAAGTATATATTAGATGGTTGATTAAATAAATATTAATTTCAAAAAACTCAAAACAATAATAAAAATAAGAGGAATTAACGCACACCTCTCCTGAGGTTTGAGAAACCTACACTTAGATGAAATGTTTGAAGAAATCTACACTTACCTTCTCTGGACCGTTAGTTGATCGTTCGGATTAAGGATATTTTAGATATTTTATCAATTTAATCATTTTTCAACTTACTAGATAATTAGTTCCTACAAAATATTGTATTATTGTTCATTAATCATTCAAAATTTCAAGTAAATAAGGGTGAAATTTTAAAATAAATTACATAAAAAATCATATAAGATATATGTAAATAAAATAATACTATTACATTAATTTATAAGTAAAATTTACATGTTTAATATTATTATTTATCACAATCATAAATTTTTTTAAGTTAATAACAATTTTAAAATTATACTTATTTCATGTGTATGTACACCCAGTTAATAAAAAATAATATAAAATATAATTTAATTAAATGAGTACATGAATATATCATATTTGTTTTACAAAGATTTTAAATATCAATTCTAAATGAGTACATAGATAGATACTCTCTTTTTCTAAGCATTATGGAGTATTTGTCTATTAGAGCAAACGTCAAGAGAATATTTATCATTGTCCCTTCCAAGAATTATATGCAATAAATAATATGATTTCAAATAATAAAAGTAAAATCTAACAATTTATCACGTGTAGAAATCACATTTTAATTTACACAGACAAATTTATAGAAATTTGAAATGTATACCATTCCAAGTAATTGTGGTTGGTAGCTCCTGGAAACCATTAATAAATTTAGAAGTCCAATTAATACAAAGAACTAATTACCTTTTGTGTCAATTCATATACCTTTCTGCTGATCCATATGATAACATAAATGAGCAATATTTTTCCTTTAAAAATATTGAAATGATCCATATGTGGACGCCTTTAGTGATGATCCCATGCATGATTCAATTCTTCCCATCTACTTGTAGAGATTGATTTCACCTGATTTTGGTGTAAAGTTTCCGACAACATTAGATTTTGATCCATCAAGATTCTCAATTTTTGAAATGTTTTATATAATATTAATAAATTGTACGTCTATTATGTAATTTGAGAGTTAATTGTAGCTTGTGGTTGGAGATTGTTAGCTAAAAGAAGTGAATCTG
This sequence comes from Melia azedarach, assembly GCA_028052125.1. Lineage (NCBI taxonomy): Eukaryota > Viridiplantae > Streptophyta > Magnoliopsida > Sapindales > Meliaceae > Melia > Melia azedarach. Next base: position 14,704,052 of record CM051396.1, read on the forward strand.
AAATGAAATAAATGAAAAATGTAATGAAGAAACTCCAAATAGATATGATAAGGTAGCGACTCTTGTGTGAATAAGATATATGCATGTGACGATCATTGTTAATACTTAATTCTATAATTTTTTATTTGAAGATTCTATTCTTTTGCTTTGGTCAAAGAATTAAATTATTTTAATTTAATTGTTATTATTTATTATTTATATTAAAAAAAATTATCATTTAATTTTTACATCAAAATAAAAAAACATTATTTTTATAATTAAGAGTATTAAAGTAATTTAATTTTTTTTGTGCTAACAGAATTAAAATTCTAGCACAATTAAAAAAGTAAATAGGTAATTACGCAGAAATTAATATTTTTTATTAAAAGAAGTAATGTAGAGAGGGTATTGAGGTATTTTCAAAATAATAATGGGATAACAAGAATTTGGCTAAACAAGGATGGGGTAGAGGACTGATTCCCTCTTGATATCAACTTAAATTAAGAAATTGACAAGTAATCCCTTAAATATGGAGAAATATACAGATACCTTGATGTTTGAAAAAAAATATAAATATCTCCAGAGTTTGGGTAAAAATATTCATATTTTTATTTAATTAAATAAAAAAGTTCTTCAATTATATTGTTGTTTTGGATGACGGCATAAAATAATATTATTATTTAATTTATGAGATTTTAACACATACCTCTTCTTGAAATTTGAGACTTTAACATCTGAATGAAAACTATTAAAAAATATACATTTACCTCCCTTCTAACCATCTAACTCTATGTTTGAATCACAGAGATTTTAACACTTACCTCCCATGAGATTTGGGACTTTGACAACTTTGTGTTTGAATCACAACGTCTCCGTGGCGTTCTCTCTACCTCTCATCCGTCCTTTATCGCCACTCCTTTTTTTTTTCTCTCTCTCTCTCCCTCCACCCTTACCACCACTTGACACCACCATCACAAACTGTATCTTCATGGACTTTCCCACTCTGCCTCGAATCCGACTCGTCCTTCCCCTTCGGCCTCCTCGTCATTGGCCTCTATGACAAGCTTGTTCCATCACTATCTACAACTCCAAATCATGTGCATTTCTTCTGCAATTTCAAAACCTCATCCTCTTTGGCAGCAAGTTCTTCTTGAATTGATTTTGTGCGTTTCTTCATCCGTTGTTTTGTTGTCTGAATTTGGATTGTTTATGGTAAAACTAAAAAATAATACATGAAATATGGTTTTTGAGTTGTTGAATACTATTTATTTTTTTGTAGGTGGGAATTCGTTTTTTTATTTTATTTTTTGTAGTTGAGAATTTTGGAAAGATTTTTGTAGCTGGGGAAAAATGGGTCCAACATTTTTTGTGATGGTGAAGGAAAAAAAAATGGGTCCATCTTTTTTTGTGATGGTGAAGGAAAAGGTCTAAGTTTAGGTGGCGAGAAAGTGTTAAAAAAGTGGAGCTCTCTTTTGTGATGATGAAGGAAGAAGTTCGGTTGGTGAGAAAGTGGTGGAAAAGTTAAGAAAAAAAAATGCAACAATGGCAGTAAGTGAGAATGAACAATAGCCGTGAGTGAGAATGACACGAGGGTATTACAATCATTTAAAGTTTGATTAACAGAGGTAGATAATCAGAAGGGAAGTAAGTGTATATTTTTTAATAATTTCTATTTAAGTGTTAAAGTGCCAAATCTCAGATGAGATATGTGTTAAAACTCCTTTAGTTTATTAATGTATTTTATATAAATATATTATATTTTATCAAATTTTAAAATTTTCATAATTATATTTCATAAATAACTATTATTATATAGGGGTATATTTATTCTTTTAAAATAAATTAAGATTTTTATGAATATTTTTTAAATTATTGAATTAATTTTAAGAATTTATAAGTTTTTTACGATCTTTTTAAGATATGATTATGAGAGATACCTCTTGATGTTTGGCCTAATAGGTAATTAACCCCCCAATGTTTGGGTAAATAGACAAATATTTTCCTTAACTTTTATTTCCTTTAGTTGACTTATTAGTTTATTATTATCTACATCCCTAAAGTTTTGGAAAATGACAACATAATATATATTTCATTTAATTAAAATAATCTAGTCTTTATTTTAATTTTTTTATAACATATTTTTTTATAATCCCTATTTTAATACTTTTTATAATCTACCAAGGACTAAAAAAGTTCTTTTAATTTATTTCAATAAAAATTTAAAAAAGTATAATTATTAAAAAAATTCAAATAATGAAACTCAAATATTAAAATATTTCTAACCCTCTTCTTTATGTTTTTAGTAATGATTTGATATTTAATTATTACAATTCTTTAATTGAAATAATTTTTAATATTTATTTTTATAAATAATATATTTATTTAAAAAGATATTAAATTCATTATAGTTTCTTTAAAAAAATTATGAAAATATAAATAAAAGATATAAACAATAAATACATGATATATTATAGTATATAATATAAATATATTACAAAATGAAAATAATCTAATTTGTTTTCATTTTCTTTAATTTTAATTAAGCTTATATTATATTGAGTAATAATATTATTAAATATTACTAATTATTAATTCTATTAATATATGACACTAATTTTTTTTATTTTTTATTTTTATTTTTATTTTCATATTTTTTCTTAAGAAAATATATCGAATCTAACATAATCTTTTAAATAAAAATGTTATATATAGGAATAAAATGTTAAAATATGTTTCAAATTTTTTTTAATAATTAAATATCAACTTTATTGCCAAAAAAGGTTATAAATATTTTAGTATATGAGTTTAATCTAATTCATTGTTCAAATTTTTTTAATAATAGTATTTTATATTCTAAATTTTTATTGAAATAAAAAATTAAAAACATTATTTAGTCTTAGGTATATTGTGAAAAATAATAAAATAGAGACTAAATTGTTATAATTAAAAGTGGGGACCAAATTTTTACAATTAAATAAATATTATATTTTTTTTATGAACGTTTAGGGATACAAATGATAATAAATAAAAATAAAAATAAGAAAATATCTATGTATTTACCTATATGTCAAGAGAGTATTTATCTTTTTCTAAATATTAGAGGGTATTTACCTTTAGGACAAATGTGAGAAGATATCTAACATTATCCCGTTCAAGAATTATATGCAATAAATAATATGTTTCAAATAATAAATGTAATATTGAACAATTTATCACTTGTAGAAATCACATTTAATGTACTTAGACAAAAATATAGAAATTTGAAATATATACCATTCCAATAAATTGTGGTTGATAGCTCTTGCACACCATTAATAAATTTAGAAGTCCAATTCATACAAAGAATTAATTACCTTTTGTATCAATTCATATATCAATCTTTATCTTCTGATCCATATGAAGACATAAATGAGCAATAAGTTTCCTTAAAAAAGACACGTGCCGGTGAGCTGGTGTCCCTTGCAGATATAAATGTTGATCGAAAATGTGGCGCCCATTTGATGTAATATTTAGATACGAATTTATATTTTTAAAAATAAAAAATACAATGAATCATTAAAATATACATTTCACTAAAGTTAATTGAATATAGCTCAAATGTAATTTTTAAATAAGATTTTAAAACTTAGTGTAAAATTACATAATTATAAAAATTTATTTTTTATTTTTTTATATTCGAATTAAGTTTTTTTTTAATTATACCTTTTACGTTTCAAACTATTTTAATTATATTTTTTATATATTTAAAATTTAAAAATTAATTATTTTATTTATAAGTTCTTATATTACATTTAGAAAAATAATTATATCTTAAACTATTTTATTTATAAATTTTTTATCTTTTTTGTATTCAAAACAATTCAAAAACTATTTTTATTATTTTAAATTTATTTTTTAAAATTTTAAAATTTAAAATTTAATATGTTATAGTATCTCTTTCTAACGACTATACACTAATAAAAGATTTATATTTGATTATTGATAAAGTTTGAATAAAAAAAATTATTAAAAATAGTTTTAATCAAACACATATTCTTATTTTTATTATTTTCAAAAATTATATCACACATTTTTTATAATTTTAAAAATTAAAAAATAATTTTTAAATATTATATCAAACATGTTTCTAAATATTAAAAATATTAAGAATTCAACTCATATTTTAAAATTGTATAATTTTAAAAATAATTTTTAATAATTTATATAATCAGGGACAAACAGTGCATGATTCAATTTCTCTCATCCACTTAATGGAGACTAATTTCCTCCCAACGATTTGCGGAGATTGATTTCACCTGATTTTTTTGCACATTTTCCTCCAGCATTAGATTTTAATCAATCAAAATTATCGATTCTTGAAAGTTAATTTAAAAAATTAAAAAGTATATTGTACTTATAATTTGTAATTTTAAAAAAGAAAAAGTAATATTTAAAAGCAACTTTCAGATAATTTCGAGTTAATCGTAGCGTATGGTTGGAGATTGTTAGCCAAAAGAAGTGATTCAAATTCCAGAATGAAACAAATGAAAAATGTGGTGAAAAAAACTACCAATAGACACGATAAGGTAGCGACACTTGTGTGAATAAGATATATCATTGTATTGCATTATAAACTTAAACAGTAAAATGTCATATCTCGATATCAATTATTTAAGTGATCCTACGTTGCCAGTCATATTCTTCCTTTAACCACAAGTTTTCCACAAAAAACAAATGACTTCTGACTGCAATATGGATGGCACGATTACGACCACGAATTGTTTAATTTCCACTCAAATAATTGATATCGAGACTTGCAGTCAATGTTGAAATAGACAGATACTCCTAAATATTTACAAAAAAGATAAATATTTTTTAAATTTGGTAAAAATACGCGTATGTTATTAATTAATTAAATAAAACTTAAATTATATTGCTGTTTTGGGTCACGACATTTTTACTATTGTTGTTCCAGCCCTATATAAAGGGCTTCTCTCTCAGCTGAGCTTATGTCAAAGATCATGTTATATATATTTCACTTTGCCTAAACATGAGTTTGATATATAGAGAGAATGATAGTGAGCTGCTTCAAGCTCACGCCCATGTTTGGAATCAAATATACAATTTCATCAATTCCGTGTCTCTAAAATGTGCAATTCAGTTAGGTATACCAGATATCATCAGCAAGCATGGAAAACCAATGACCCTTGACGAGCTTGTTACCGCACTACCCATTCACCCTACCAAGTCCCAATATATCTACCGTCTCATGCGCATTCTACAGCACTCTGGCTTCTTTTCACTTCAAATCATTGGCCAAGAAGAAGCCTATGTTCTCACCAAAGCTTCTCAACTTCTTGTTGAAGATAATCCCTTGACCTTAAAACCTTTCTTGTTAGCAGCACTCAATCCTGCTTTGACAACATCATGGTGCCATTTGAGTACTTGGTTCCAAAACGACGATCCTACACCATTTGCCACGGTCCATGGGATGACGTTATGGGACTTTGCTGGCCATGAGCCAAAGTTTAATGGTTTCTTCAATGAAGCCATGGCAAGTGATGCTCGATTAGTGGCAAGCGTGGTACTTCATAAGTGTAAGGATGTGTTTAAGGGGTTGAATACGTTGGTTGATGTTGGTGGCGGCACGGGAACTATGGCCAAGGCCATTGCTAAAGAGTTTCCACAAACAAAGTGCACTGTATTTGATCTTAAGCACGTCATTGCTGATCTGAAAGGTGATGGCAATCTGAAATATGTCGGAGGGGATATGTTTGAGGCAATTCCTCCAGCCGATGCTCTTCTATTAAAGGTATATAACTAACTATACATACATTTATTGTTTAATTTTTTATTTCCAATCTTCAAATATTAATTCATAATAATATTAATGTATGATACTTGTGAAAAACAGTGGGTTTTACATGATTGGAATGATGAAGAATGCGTGAAGATTCTTAAGAAATGTAAGGAAGCAATTACCAGCAACGGTAAGGTAGGGAAAGTGATTATAATAGACATGATAAGGGAGAATAAAAAGGGAGACGATGAGTCCATTGAAACACAGCTTTTTTTTGACATGCTGATGATGGTGTTGCTTAACGGGAAAGAGCGAGATGAAAAAGAATGGGCTAAGCTTTTCCAAGAGGCTGGTTTTAGTGACTATAAAATAAATCCCATATTAGGTTTAAGATCCCTCATTGAGATTTATCCTTAATATATATTTAAGCTCTTTAATTGTGATATAATTTAAAATTCAAGTATTTATATAAGTTATCCACTTGAGCTAGTTTAAGTGGTTAGGAGTCAAGACTTCATTAGGAGGTCTTGGTTTCGATCTTTGTCATTGGCAAGGGTGTTTAATTTCCAATGTACTGTGAGTCAACTTACTATTAAGTGGGGCTCACTAAATTTAAATAAAAAAAAACAGGAGAATTTCCTAATACCCTCTATTTTTCAATATAATACTTTCTCATCCTTTTAATTTTTTTAATATCCCATCACTTTTGGGTTTCAATTTTCCTTATATTAATTTAAACATGAACCTGTTGAACCAACAATTTAAACTGAACCAATGGTTTGAACTCTTTTTTTTAAATTATAAAACAACTTTACGTTGTAAAGATTTGAACCTAGCACTTTGAAAAATGTACCCATACCCTTACCGCTAAACCAAATATATTTTGAAAGCCAATTGTCCAATTTTTAATAAATAATTTTTTAGATTATATTCTATTAATAATAAACTTCTCCCTAATATACAAAAATTTATAATTTAAAATTAGTTTTATAACCATTAGAATTTAAAAATAATTATAATTTAAAATTATTATTATCATTAAATTAAAAATTTTTAAAATTGAATTTGAAATAATTTAAAATTTATATTATTTTTAAATAATTGTTAAAAAAATAAATCTTATTTAGCATAAAAATAAAATTTCTCAAAAGTTTTAAAATTTAAATTTGAATTATTTTAAAATTTGAATGGTTCTAAAACTAAATTTTGTATTATAAATTTTTATACTAAAAAAGTTTATTTTTTAATGATAATAATAATTTTAAATTCAAATTATTTTTAAATTTAGTGGTTATAAAACTAATTTTAATTTATAAATTTTTATATTAAAAAATTTATTATTTTAATGATAATAATAATTTTAAATTCAAAATTAATTTAAAATTTGTATGATTATATAATTATTTTTTAATTTTATATTTTTTATATTAGACAAAAATTTATTATTAATAAAGTTTATTATATTAAGGATTGGATACATTACCAGTATATTTCATTTGGGGTAATGGCGTAAGCATTTGTATATTTCTTAAAGTTTACCTTTAAATACATTACGTGTATTTTTATTTTGCAATTTAGAAAAAACCAATTCGAATTACTGATTCGGTTCAAATCATTAATTCAATTGGTTTATGTTTAAATTATTAAAGAAAAATAACCGAAATATTTAAGACTAAAAGAGGTGACGAGTATTAGAAAACATGAAGGGAGGTGATCGGATATTAAGACTAGAAGTAAGGGGTATAAGGCATTCCCCTAAGTTCAACTTGCTTACATGAGTTATCTTAATTTTCTATCTCTCTACTAGAGAGAGCATTTCAACATTTACCATAAGATTCTTGACCATTCAATCCCAAAATGGGGTAAAAATAAAGTTCAATCGAATGTAATTTTTGATTTGGTAATTAATACCATTTACAAAATATTGCCTAATTTGTTTATATATTTAACTTTACATATTTGTTTAAAATAAGCACCAAGAAAAGTTTAAAGCAATTTTACTAATAAAAGAAACTTAAAAGACAGTAAGAAACAACCACTCGAGCATAAGGCTCTGACTTCTATTGAGGAGTCAAGTCTTCGATTCTTGCTAGCTTCAGCCAACAAACTTAATTCCCACAATCCAGGGGCAGCTTCCCCCTTAAAAGCTGAGGGTTTGATATCATCCAGCATAGATAAAGATATCCTTCAAACTATATTAGAAAATATTGCCTAATTTATTTATATATTTAACTTTACATATTTGTTTAAAGTAAGCACTAAGCAAAAGTTTAGAGCAATTTCATTAATAAAAGAAACTTAAAAGACAGTAAGAAACAATCACTTGTAGGAGTAGGCAAAAAAACTCGGACCCGAAAACTCAAATCAGAACTGACGGGTTCGGTTTGGATTTATAGATTATTTGGTTCGATTTCGATTCTTGTCTTAAAAAACTCTAAAACTTTAGTCCGATTTCGATTTTAGTACAAAAACTCGAAACCGGATCAAAACAATAATAAATAGGAACATGACGTCGTTTTAAAGAATAAAACGATGTCGTTTTCAAGAATAAAACGATGTCGTTTTCTAAAGAATAAAGAATAAATAAAAATAAATATAAATAAATAGTAAAACTGAAATTAGACCAATCGGTTTAATTTATTCGATTTGGTTCTGATTTCGGTTTTTTTTTTAAATTCAATGCAGTTCGATTTTTAAATTAAAAGCCCAAAAATTTTTCAGTCTGGTTCGATTTTAGCAAAACTCGGATCAAACCGGATTGTTCTTACCCCTAACTAATTGGGTGTAAGGCTCTAACTCCTATCGAGAAGTCAGGTCTTCAATTCTTGTTGGCTCCTAGAGGCGGCTTTCCCTTATCATTCAGCATGGATGAAGATATCCTCCAAACTATATTATAATACAATTTTATCTAGACTCCCAATGATATTGATAGTTTGTATATGTAATATTTAAAAAGAAAAACAGTAAGAAACAAAAGATAAAAAGTCCAAAGGAGCTGAACAAAAAGGCCAAGAACAGACTAGACAATAAAACAATAGCAAGAGATCAAACATTTTAATACAAATCTAAATATTAACTAAGGTTCCAAATAATCTCATGAAAAATCTCATAGGGCCTTGATCTATTAATCCAAATAATCGCATGCCGTATGGGAAGCAAATTGCAAAATATTCCTTGAAGACTTGAGTATTAAATTTTACGAGTGAACTATGAAAATATTGAAAATTCTTAAGAGAAAATATTCTACTTAGTATCTCTTATAATCCGAAGCTTGTGATAAGCAACAGCTTTGAGTCCATCTTTTCAGGCAATGCGTCTTGTTCTGACAGACAACAAATGATATTATTTCAAGTAATATTTGTGTAATGGAACAGTTTATCACTTGTAAAAATCACATTTAATTTATACAGAGAAAAGTATAGAATCCTCTTCTTTTACTTTCTTATTAATAATTTTGATATTTAATTATCAACAAAAATTTAAATAAAATATTTTTAGTATTTTATTTTTATATTTACTAACAATTTTTAAAAAACTATAATACATTCATTATATTTTCTTAAAAAATTTATGAAGTTTATAATTAATATAAATTAAGAACATAATATATATATGTTATATTTAATAAGAATATAAGATATATAATTACTAATTACATTTAAAAAGTTTGAAATTAAATTTGAGTTTTCACTAATGGAATTTTCAAAAAAGTGGAGTTGAATAAAATATTTTAGTTATTTTAAAATAGAATATTAAAAATTTGTCTATAAAATAATTATTTAAATTTTTTAAAATTATTTAAATTATATAGAGAAATATATATATATATATATGTATGTATGTATGTATGCATGTATGTATGTATTACAGTTTTAGAGATCAAGACTTATACGGTTGACGTCTCTAGGAAACTACCCTAAATTTAGAAACTCAATTAATACAACAAAGAAGTAATTATCTGTTGTGTCAATTCATGTATCTATCTGACCCATATGATGAAATAATTGAGCAATAATTTAGAAAATAGTCTGCACACCAGCTGGAAGGAAAAGAAAAGGGCTCTCTAAATGATCGGCCAAGTTGAAAACAGGTCAGTGCCTTGTCAATTGTAGTTAATTTATGCTAATTTTTAATTGTTATTTTTGTGTTATTATTTTAAACCATTAGATATAAAAATTAAGTCATTTATTTTTATCAAGAAAATAAATTATTATAACGATAAAGCAAAATAATTCTAATTCAAGTAGAAAAGAAAGCTAACAAAGATATTATCCACAATATCTGTTATTAGAATGCCTAAGATTACTAAAGACTAAACATTATGTGTGAGAAGTTATGGAGGTGAATCATGGACAGTTGGAGTCTTGTCACTAATGTTTGGTATCATTATTAAATTTTTACTTAACATTCCAGAATTTTCAGAATTAAAAATCTACAATCAAATTCAAATAACCAAACTATCATTATCTTAAATGACGTTTCATCATTTTTGCAATCTCTCTCGGTTGAAGCCACAACTAGTTGAATTTAAAATTTAATAATTATTGGATAATATTATTCTATAGACTGCGTCGTAAAATTTAATAATGCGGTTTAATAATCAGCAAGGACTATTTTGCTCGCCATATTACTTTTTATTAAACCTTAATTAAAATAAAAAATAATAATTGAAGAAACGAGACCAATTATATAAAAAAAATTAAATCATAACAATTTTGGTTGAATTATCTACAATATATATATACTAAGGTAAATTATTGTTGGAATGCTTACCTTGAAGTTAGATATATATTATGTAAAATCGTTATGTAGAAATATTATATTGAAAATTATGCATTTTATGTGAAGATCGTTTGAATTCAATGGCTGTGTAATTGTCATTGCTCGTTATTACTTTCTTACATTCCTTTAAAACTTTCACGCATTAATTTTTTACATGCATATTTTGATCTTATAGAATAAATTAAATATATAGCAAATAGTAATTATAATCTTAATTATTAATTACTATTTGCTAAGATGAAAAATCATTGAAATTTTAATCCCAAAATCATATTAGAGAAGCGGCCGAGTCATCTTATAGAAATGTCTACCCAACTATATTTGAATCGCGTTATATTAGGTAACCGAAAGACAAAACTAATTTATAGTGACAGTTTCAGTTCTCTTTGTATCAGGTTTTTGTCTCAATAATCTATCTGGTTAGATATCACGTTCGATGATTGGATATATAGCAGAATTAGATATCTAATTCAAAAATTTTAAGAAGCAGCGTGTATAAGATACACAATGGTGAATATATGACTATAATTTGGTTCTCTTTTAATCAGGGATTTGTCCCATATATTGGTATATATTATAGCTACACATCGCAATGAGACAATTAGGTATTAGAATTAGCTAGCTATCAGTTCAAAAATTGAATGTCACATGATCAGAATGAGGTATAGCAGCTAGATGTCAATTCAGACAATTTGGTATATATCAATATCAGAATTAGTTAAATTTCAGAATCGGACAATCAAAATCGATTGCAAGTAATTATTAACTGTTGATGAGCAGGCAACCATAACATTTTTAAATAACATTTATGGTAGAATGGTAGAGATCATTAGTTTTTACATTTTATAACTGCATCCTATATCCATATATCAAAATAATAGTAATAATAATAGTAAGGTGTGTTTATCAACCAAAGGGGGAACAATTGCATTAACATTATTAATTACTTAAAAGCAGGTATCTAAATTATATTGTTGTTTTCTGTGACAGCATATTTAATTACTATGACTATTCCATCCCTATATAAAGAACTCCCCTTTCGGCTGAGTTTATTTCATACATCAAGTTATCCATATTTTGCTTTTGTCTAAAGATGAATTGGGCATATGGAGAGCATGAGAGTGAGCTGCTTCAAGCTCATGCCCATGTTTGGAATCACATATTCAATTTCATGCTGACTATTGATGAGCTTTTGGACGAACTAGGTGGTGCCTCGATTTTCAGCAAGCTAGACTTGTGTGTGGGTTACCACCAGATACGAGTTCATGCTAGGGACATTTACAAAACGGCATTTCGCACTCAAGACGACCATTACAAATTTTTAGTAATGTCGTTTGGCCTCTCTAATACTCCTTCAACATTTCAAGCGACCATGAATCAACTTTGCGGTTCCTTCTTGCACAAATTTGTCATTGTTTTTTTTTATGATATTTTGGTCTACAGTGCTTCAGTGGAAGATCGTATTGAACACTTACAACAAGTTCTTAATTGTTTATATACTCACAATTTCTTTGTTAAACTATCTAAATGTTTTTTTTGTCAGGATTCCATTGAGTATCTCGGCCACATTGTGACTCCTCTGAGTGTCAAAGTTGATCCCTCCAAGCTTGATGCCATGCTTAATTGGTCTTTACCTACTACACCTAAACAACTTCGTGGTTTTCTTGGTCTTACAGGGTATTACAGAAGATTCATTTGTGGTTATGCTTCTATTACAGCGCCAATCACAGATCTTCTTTGTGAAGATGGGTTTACATGGACGGAAGAGGCCGCTTCAGCTTTTGATGCCCTCAAACTTGTGATGAGTGAAGCTCCAGTACTTTATTTACCCAATTTTGCTTTTGAATTTGTTGTCGAAACTAATGCTTCGAATGTAGGAATTGGTGCAGTGCTGATGCAAGAGGGGTATCCGATTGCTTATTTCAATCGAAAGTTAGGGCCTCGTATCCGTGCATCATCTACATATATCAAGGAATTATACACCATTGCTGAGGCAGTTCAGAAATGGCATCAATACCTGCTTGGTTGTTTTTTTGTCATTCGGACAGATCATAAAAGCATTAAGGATTTGCTTCAGCAAGTCATTCAAACACCAGATCAGCAAGTTTATGTTCGCAAGCTTCTCAGCTTTCATTTTCGAATTGATTACAAGCCTGGTAACACAAATGTGGCTGCTGACGCTTTGTGTAGGATTCATGAATACAATGAAGGTGATAGCTCTCCAATATTCCACTCAGCTTTATTCTTAGCCAGCCGTCATGTTTCTTTGTTCCTGGAATCTATCAGAACAGAGAATACAATGCTTTCTGACTTGCTTGTGTTTCATGAGCAACATGCTGCAGGTAATCTATCACCGCCATTCTCTATTGTTGATGGCATTCTCTTATATCGTGATCGTTACTATATCAGCCCTCAATCTACACTTAAGCCTTCGTTATTAGCTGAGTATTATGCATCGCCACTAGTTGGTCACACAGGGATCAAAAGAACTTTAGTTAGATTGTCTTTTATTTTTTATTGGCCTCACATGCGCCGCGAGATCAAACAATATGTGGCTACTTGCTTGATTTGTCAACAAACCAAATATTCTACACAAGCACCCACGGGACTCCTTCAACCATTACCTATACCTTCACTTGTTTGGGATGAGATAACTATGGATTTTATTGTTGCTTTACCTCTTTCTCGACATTATATAGCCATCATGGTGATGGTTGATCGTCTTACCAAATATGCTCACTTTGATGCCTTAGCACCTCATTTCACCGCAAATAAAGCTGTTGAACTCTTTGCTAATATTGTGGTCAAACACCACGGATTTCCATCTTCCATTATTTCTGATTGCTACCCCATCTTCCTCAGCCCTTTTTGGCAGAAATTGTTTGCTCTCAATGGCACTACACTTAAACACAATACTGCATACCATTCGCAGACTGATGGGCAAACCGAGGTTATTAACAGAAATCTTGAACAATACTTGCGAGCTTTTACACATGAGCAACCATCTAAGTGGTTTTTCTATCTTGGTTGGGCAGAATATTCATACAATACCAGCTTTCATAGTGGCTTGAAGATGTCACCATTTCAGGCACTTTATGGTCGATTGCCACCAACAGTTCCTCCATACTCTCGGAGCTCTACTTCAATCCAAGCTCTTGATGATATTCTGCAAGATTGTGATTTATTGCTTCGCCACTTAAAGGAAAACCTTTGATCAGCCCAACATCAGATGCAGCAGAAAGCAAACTCCCACCAACGCGAATTGGAGCACAAGGTAGGGATAGTGTTTTAGTTCGTTTGCAACCATATAGGCAAATTTCTCTTGCTTGTCGTAGCTCTCAGAAATCGGCAAAACGTTACTTTAGACCCTTTAACGTGTTGGAACGTGTTGGTTCTGTGGCTTATCGATTGGAATTGCCTCTTGATTCCAACATACATCCTGTCTTCCATGTTTCTTGTCTGAAACCTTATCATGGAGATACCACAGTGCCAACTTATCTTCTTCCTCCCGATGCTATTAATAATCAACCAGTGCAACTTCCTTTAGCTGTTTGTGGTACTTGCCAAGTTCTTATTAATGGTAATTTAGAATCTCAGGACTTGGTCCAATGGCATGATCGTTTTCCTGAAGAAGCTACTTGGGAATCATTTTTTGACTTTTGCACATCCTATCCTGATTTTCACCTTAAGGATAAGGTGAGTTTTCAAGGTGAAAGGAGTGATATTGCCTCTACTAATCAGAAGGAGATTGGGCCAGCTGACTTAAACATACCCTACGACCAGAACGCTCTAGAAGTGGGCCAGCAACAACAAAATGGACAGCAGCCCAAAGGAAGACCCAAACATGAGAAAAGAGCACCTGTCTGGCTTGAGGATTTCATTCAGTAAACTATTACCAGCTGCAATACTAGAAAAGATACCATTTAGTTGTTTTGAATAATTGTTGTCTATAACTGAATTCTGTTAGCTCGTGTTGGTGCCTTGCAAGAGAGAAAAAAAGATTATTTGTATGGGAATGGATTGTAAAGGACAATAGCTAATGATCAATACTGAATTTTCTTCTTCTCTCTAAATCTCCTTCCTTTTCTTCCTTATTCTGCTTGCTAGGAGTTTACACTCACTCAAAGAGTGCCCTTTTCTTGGACTAAGTTTTGTTTGTACAAGTGTTAGTATCAAATTCACCCCACGAAGTCCCAATATATCTACCGCCTCATGCGCATTCTACTTCACTATGGCTTATTTTCAATTAAAATAATTGGTCAAGAAGAAGCCTATGTTCTCACCAGAGCTTCCCAACTTTTTATTGAAGACAATCCCCTGAACGTAAAACCTTTCTTGTTGGCCATGCTGAATCCCACTTGGACAACACCATGGTACCATTTGAGCGCTTGGTTCCAAACGACGATCCTATTCCATTCACTATGGTCCATGGGATGACTTGTTGGGACTATGCTGCCCATGAGCCAAAGCTTAATCGTTTGTTCAATGAAGCCATGGCAAGTGATTATCGATTAGCGGCAAGCGTGGTAATACCTAAGTGTAAGGATGAGTTTGAGGGGTTGAATACGTTGGTTGATATTGGTGGTGGCACGGGAACTATGGCCAAGGCAGCTGCTAAGAAAAACAACGTCTTCTTTTTGGGGAAATTCGCAAGGTCTCGAAGGCGAATTATCCAGGATACTCTTGGTTTTGCGGAAGGTTCTTTTCCTTTTAGCTACTTGGGTGTCCCTATTTTTAAAGGTTGCCCCAGAAAACAACATTTGCAAGGCTTGGCTGATCGTGCTATCTCTATCTTCTCTAGTTCGAATGGTAAGTTGTCCATGGCAGGTAGCGTGGAGCTAGTAAAATCTGTTTTCCAGAGCATTTTGCTACATAGTTTTTGGGTTTATCTCTGGCCTCGTTCTCTCTTGAATATGCTTCAATCTTGTGCTCGAAAGTTTGTCCTATCCGGTTGTATTTATAACAAGAAGTTGGCTCTCATCTCTTGGGATCTTTTCTGTCGTCCGAAAACGGAAGAGGGTTTGGGCCTTCGGACGTTAGATGTCCTAAATTATGCTTGCTTGTTAAAGAACAAGTGGGATATTCGCACAGATTCTTCCGCCAGTGCTCTCTATCTTAAGGCTCGTTATTTTTTTATCATGATCAGAGAAAGTTTATTTGTTCCTCGTTGTGGAGTGGTTTGCGGTCAGTGCTGAAGTTCTTTTCTAAGGGGGTAACGTGGATTGTTGGTACGGTACTCAAATTAATTTTCAGTATGATAATTGGCTGGCAACTTCTATTCTTCCACGAGCAGTTAATCTTAACCTTTTTACAAAGCTTTCGGATCTTCTTTCGGGTGGTTCTCGTACTAATCACGAAATCCCTCTGGACAATTGAAGGTTTGGATTATTGTAATATTGTGAACAACAAAGCTAGCGTTATTGTTGTCTTTAATTTGTACATTTGCATAATGATAATGAAAATTATATATATAACCTGTTTCATGAGATCTCCTCGCTCTTGACGTAATCAAACTCCCTTTAACGAACATGACTTCTTCTCTTAAAAAAAAAAGAATTCTTCTTCCGTCCGAAAAATACAATAATAATTATTTTCATAATATTCAAAAAATTCAAATCCTTAAATTAATTTTCATAAGTTATCCTCAATTAAGGTAAAAAAAAAAATTAAATAATTTAGAAAAATAAGAAACAAAAATATGCGTACAAGAAATTTTTTTTGGGCGAGTTTTTCCACATACAAAAGGCTGAACTAATTTTGAAAAAAAAACTAGCGAAAGAGGATTTTTATTTACTTATTTCTTTTAAAAAATAAACCTGTCAACGAAAATAAACTTCTTGTTTCCTAACGAGTCTTCTTTCCCTTAGAGTTGAGGACTTGAAATCTCATGATTCTAACTAAGCTTGACAACCAGCCAATTCTAAAATAATTAGGAAACTAAAAACTCATAATTAAATTTTTACTTAACATTCCAGAATGGTCAGAATTAAAAATCTACAATCAAATTCAAATAACCAAACTATCATAAAATGCGAACAAAAAAATCCTAACAATTATGATAGGTTTTATTCGTATTTTTATATATTTATTATTTTGCTATTATTAAAACTATGCAATTACTACATTTCATTTAATTTTTGTTATTGAGGAAATTATTAGGCCTTAATAGAAAAATTATTATGCCTTAGATTTACTTAACGGGGATGACATACCCAGGATAGATCGCCGTTGGTATTAATGATGAAAGAAGGCAAATACTTATTCTTAGCATGACTTAGTCAGATTAGGAACGGTTAAAAATCGGTAGTCTTAATGTATATGCAATCATATATGATGCAAACATGTCATTGAGCCTCATGAGTTCTAATTTCTCGTAGTTTAATTGTATGTACAGAACAATATGATCATACACAATAATAACAGTTTTTGAAAATGGGTGATGTTTGATCTTAAATAACGTTTCATCATTTTTGCTATCTCTACACATCGCAATGAGACAATCAGGTATTAGAATTAGCTAGCTATCAATTTGAAAAATTGAATGTCACATGATCAGAATGAGGTATAGTAGCTAGATGTCAATTCAGACAATTTGGTATCACGTTTATGTCTCAAAAAACTAATTTATAGCGACAGTTTCAGTTCTCTTTGTATCACGTTTTTGTCTCAATAATCTATCTGGTTAGATATCACGTTCGACGATTGGATATATAGCAGAATTAGATATCTAATTCAAAAAATTTAAGAAGCAGCGTGTATAAGATACACAATGGTGAATATATGACTATAATTTGGTTCTCTTTTGATCAGGGATTTGTCCCATATATTGGTATATATTATAGCTTCACATCGCAATGAGACAATTAGGTATTAGAATTAGCTAGCTATCAATTTGAAAAATTGAATGTCACATGATCAGAATGAGGTATAGCAGCTAGATGTCAATTCAGACAATTTGGTTAAATTTCAGAATTAGTTAAATTTGGATATATGTATAAAAGGATTAGTTAATATTACCATAAGCCACTGTTTTCTTTCCTTTGACTTTTGATTTTCCCTACCCTATTAACTCTAAGAATAAATTGAGAACGAGTTTATATATGTCTTCAGTTTTCCAGGTTTTCTGCTAGAAGAAACAGAGGTGATTTTATTTGAATTTGTATTTTCGGCTTCAATGTTTACTGCTGGAGGAAAGAAAGAAACAGGGGATTCGAATTGGATTTATATTTTTGGTTTCAAGGTTTTGAGCTGGAAGAAACAGAACAGCTGCACGCACATGGTGCAACTGGACTGAGCATTACATAATTAGTTAAATGTCAGAATCGGACAATGAAAATCCATTGCAAGTAATTATTAACTGTTGATGAGCATTACATATTAAATGTTCATAACATTTTTAAATAACATTTATGGTAGAACGGTAGAGATCATTAGTTTTTACATTTTATAACTGCATCCTATATCCATATATAAAAATAATAGTAATAATAATAGTAAGGTGTGTTTGTCAACCAAAGGGGGGACAATTGCATTAACATTATTAATCACTCAAAAGCAGGTATCGAAATTATATTGTTGTTTTCTGTGACAGCATATTTAATTACTATGACTATTCCATCCCTATATAAAGAGCTCCCCTTTTGGCTGAGTTTATTTCATACATCAAGTTATCCATATTTCGCTTTTGTCTAAAGATGAATTGGGCATATGGAGAGCATGAGAGGGAGCTACTTCAAGCTCATGCCCATGTTTGGAATCACATATTCAATTTCATCAATTCCATGTCTCTAAAATGTGCAATTCAATTAGGGATACCAGATATCATCAACAAGCATGGAAAACCAATGACTCTGGACGAGCTTATTACTGCACTACCAATTCATCCCACCAAGACACAATGTATCTACCGCCTCATGCGCATTCTACTTCACTCTGGCTTCTTGTCACTTAAAGCAATTGACGGAGAAGAAGCCTATGTTCTCACCAAAGCTTCTCAACTTCTTGTTGAAGACAATCCCTTGAGCGTAAAACCTTTCTTGTTAGCCATGCTCGACCCCATTTTGACAAAACCATGGCACCATTTAAGCACTTGGTTCCAAAACGACTATCCTACTCCATTTGCTATAGCCCATGGGATGACTTGTTGGGACTATGCTGGCCGTGAGCCAAAGTTGAATGGTTTCTTCAATGAAGCCATGGCAAGTGATTCTCGATTAGTGGCAAGCGTGGTAATTCATAAGTGTAAGGATGTGTTTGAGGGATTGAATACGTTGGTTGATGTTGGTGGCGGCACGGGAACTATGGCCAGGACCATTGCCAAAGAGTTTCCACAAATTGAGTGCACTGTATTTGATCTTACGCAAGCCGTTGCTGATCTGAAAGGTGATGGCAATCTGAAATATGTTGGAGGGGACATGTTTGAGGCAATTCCTCCAGCCGATGCTCTTCTACTAAAGGTATATAACTATATATACATTTGTTATTTAATTTTTCATTTCCAATCTTCAAATATTAATTCATAATATTATTGATTTGTGATACCTGTGAAAAATAGTGGATTTTACATGATTGGAATGATGAAGAATGCGTGAAGATTCTTAAGAAATGTAAGGAAGCAATTACGAGCAACGGTAAGGTAGGGAAAGTGATTATAATAGACATGATAAGGGAGAATAAAAAGGGAGACGATGAGTCCAGTGAAACACAGCTCTTTTTCGACATGCTGATGATGGTGTTTCTTAACGGGAAAGAGCGAGATGAAAAAGAATGGACTGAGCTTTTCCAGAAGGCTGGTTTTAGTGACTATAAAATAAATCCCATATTAGGTTTAAGATCCCTTATTGAGATTTATCCTTAATATATATTTAAGCTTGATCTTTATGATATAATTTATAAATAAAATATTTGTATCAATTAAGCCAGTCAAATCTCTGGTTTTATATGTTTGATCAAATCCCTCTTGATAATTGAAGGTTTGTAACTGATAATAAAATAATATCAGTTATTGTACCAATCAATGTACAATAACCAAATTTGGATATTTGTTGACCTGCCTTTCCATTCAGATGCGTGCATGCGAAATATTGTGAACAACAAAGCTAGCATTATTGTTGTCTTTAATTCTTACATTTGCATAATGATAATGAAAATTATATATATATATATATATATCAAAGCCTAATAAGAATTTTGCCACTTTTGATTTAATTAGGAGGAAACCGTTAACTTCAATACTATTATCAAATAAAATCTCTTAAGGCTTGCTTGTCAAGGGTTACTTAAATAATAAAAAAAGGTATACATACATATATATATATACATATATATATATATAATATTACAGTTTTAGATATTAAGACCTTGTACGGTTGACAGATCTTCGAATCCACCATATTACTAAATTTAGAAGTCCAATTAATTCAAAGAACTAATTACCTGTTGTGTCAATTCATGTATCTATCTGCTGACCCATATGATCATGACAATAAATGAGCAATAATTGAGCATTAATACAATAGTGCCTGCAATTTAGAAAATAGGCTTAGATGATCGGCCAAGTTGACAAGAAGTTGGTGCCCTGTCAATCGTAGTTTATGGTGATTTTTGTTTAATATTATTGAAGAATTGAAAGCTTTGAGATTATTGTCATAAAATTCACTACTACAAAAATTGCTTACCTTGACTTAAATTCTATGTCATGAACAATCTATCTTGACTTTTAGTTTTGTGTTAGCATATGTCACCTCAAGAGTGGGTGACATATTTTAAGTATAAGAACATACAACTTTTTTATTGTGTCAAGACACAGCGATACATGATGTATCAAGGATCGAGTTCCTGCTTGTACACCTCTCAACATTTATTCGTCAGAGACCTATGACATATTTAAGCTGCTCTAATACAATGCATGTTGTTGTGTCATGAAATAAGACATTCAAATTTTTTAAATTTTATATTTTTTTAAATAAGACATTCAAATTTTTTTCGAAAATTATTTATGATAATTAAATAATTAACAAATTTTTATTAAAAATATCTATTTATAAGAATATTTACATAATTTTTGTATAACCTAATAATTTATAAATAAAATAATTTATATAATTTACAATCAAATATTCTCGAAAAAAATAAATATTGTTAATATAATGACAATAAAATTATTTGAAATATTAATAATCATTTAGAATGCATGTATTTGCGGCTTGCTAATAGTTCAAGGGGTATTTTTCATTTTTAAAACGCTGGGATATCTACCGTTTCCTACTACCCTAGGGGATATCTATCGATTTTTCTAGTAATTTGACATTTACCTTTCAAAATTTTAGAAAAGGACAAATACTCATAAAGTGGGGATAAACAAATACTAGAGTTTAGACAATTAGATAGATATCCTTACCTTGAAATACATCAGTTAGATCAATATTACTTTCATCACCAAACTTTAGCAATTTAAATATTTTAATTTTAATAATTTATTGCTTATATAGGCAAAAAAATTGAAACTCGAAAAATTAAACCGGATTAGACTAAAACCAAAAAGATCGGCCCGGTTTCACCTAGTATGTAATCTGAGTTCAATTTGGTCTAGTTCTAGTACTAATATATAAAATTCAAACTGGATTGAAGATATTTTTTATTTTTAATGCCAAAACGACCTTGTGTTGGGAATATTATAAACAAAATAAAGAGGCAAAAACAATTTGTATCTGAAAAGTTGAATTGAACAAAATCAAAATTGATAGATTCGGTTCTAGTCTAGTTCCAAACGTAAAAATCCTGAAAAAATTTTATTCCATCCAGTTTTGGTATAAGTCAAACCAAATCAAATCGTACCTACCCCTACTATTATTTATAACCTACTAATTAAGAATTAAAATGTTCAAATGAAAAAAATTAATTTATTTTAATTTTGAACTCTCTTCTTTTTCTTTCTTAGTATAATTTTGATACATTAGGTATCAAATTAATTTAAATGAAATATTTTTAGTATTTGTTATATTTAATAAAACAATTTAAAAACTGTACTACATTTATTATATTGTATTAAGAAAAATTATAGAGTTCGTAATTATTATAAATAAAAATATAAAACATATATGTGTGTGCGTGTGTGTGTTCAATTTATTGAGAAGATAAAATATATTTAATTACTAATTCTATTTGAAAAAGTAGTTTTTCTTTTAATTGAAGAAGCCCAAAATTTAAGTTTTTATCCGTGAATTTTTTTTAACATTTTTAAAAAATAAAATTATCTAAAATACTCTTATTTTATTTTAAAAATTTATATTATTTGATGATCATTATTTTAACAAATTAATTTTTTATATTTTTTAAAAAATATAAAAAATTAATTTGTTAAAATAATGATCATCAAATAATATATTAATAAATGGAGTGAAATCGGATATATGTTGGAGGGGACATGTTCGAGGTAATTCCTCCAACTTATGCTCTTATACTGAAGGTGTATAACTAACTATATATATATATACATTTATTATTTAAATTTTCATAATACTATTAATTTATGATACTTATTAAAAACAGTATATTTTACACGATTGGAATGACAAAGAATACGAGAAGGTTCTTAAGAAATGTGAAAAATCAATTACGAGCAAAAGTAAGGTAGGGAATGTGATTATAATAGACATGATAAGGGAGAATAAAAAAATGAGATGATGCTTGAGTCCATTGAAACACAACTCTTTCTCGACAAAAAAGAGCGAGATGAAAAAGAACTAATATTTCTCGGCTTAGCTTTTTCAGTAGGCTAGTTTCAGTGCCTATAAAATAACTCTTATATTAGGTTTAAAATCCTTCATTGAGGTTTATCCTTAATATTTAAGCTCAATCTTTATGATTTAATTTACAAATAAAATAATATTATTAATTAAGCCATTCCAACCTATGGTTTTATATGAGTGAAATCCCTCTTGACAATTGAAGGTTTGAAATTGAGAATAAAATAAAAACCAAATTTGGATTATTGTTGATCTGCCTTTCCATTCAAATGGTTGCATGAGAAATTTTGTGAACAACAAATATTGTTGTCTTTAATTTGTACATTTTCATAATATATATATATATATATATATATATATGTATGTATGTGTGTGTGTGTGTGCGTATGTATGTATGTATGTATGTATGTATGTATGTATGTATGCAGTATGCACACCTCTTTTGGATGGCACATTACTATTTCATATATAAGACATCAAAAGGACCATGTTTGAAGCATCCCTGAATTTTTGCAAGGAAAGACAAAACACATTCTCCCATGTTTCCTAACAAGTCTTCTTTCCTTTTGAGTTGAGGACTTGAAATCTCATGATTCTAACTAAGCTTGACAACCAGCCAATTCTAAAATAATTAGAAAACTAAACACTCATAATTAAATTTTTACTTAATATTTCAGAATTTTCAGAATTAAAAATCTACAATCAAATTCAAATAACCAAACTATCTAAAATACGAACAAGAAAATCCTACCAATTATGATTGTTTTTGTTCGTATTTTTATATATTTATTATTTTGCTATTATTAAAACTAAGCAATTACTACACTTCATTAATTTTTATTATTGAGGAAATTATTATGCCTTAGATTTCCCAGCCCATATCTATTTGACATTATTAATACAGTTATAACTTAAAAACTGTCTATTTAATTCTTATTTAACAGGGATGAGATACTCAGAATAGATCGCCGTTGGTGTTAATGATGAAAGAAGGTACATACTTATTCTGGGCATGACTTAGTATACTTACTCTATAGTCAGATTAGAAACGATTAAAAATCGGTAGTCCTAATGTATATGCAATCACATATGATGCAAACTTGTCATTGAGCGTCGTGAGTTTTAATTTCTCGTTGTTTAATTGTATGTACAGACCAATATGATCATACACAGTAATAACAGTTTGTGAAAATGGGTGACGTTTGATCTTAAATAACGTTTCATCATTTTTGCTATCTCTACACATCGCAATGAGACAATCATTTAATTGAAAAGTTGAATGTCACATGATCAGAATGAGGTATAGTAGCTAGATGCCAAGTCAGACAATTTGGTATATGTCAGTATCATAATTAGTTAAATTTCATAATCGGACAATAAGAATCGATTGCAAGTAATTATTAACTGTTGTTGAGCAGGCAACCGTAACGTTTTTAAATAACGTTCATGGTAGAAATGGTAGAGAATTTTACATTTTATAAGTGCATCCTATATCCATATATAAAATGAATTTCATATATAATCAGGGGACAAACAATAGTGCCTGCGATTTAGAAAATATTCTTCAGAGCAGCTGGAAGGAAAAAAAAGGGCTTTAAATGATCAAATTGACAAGAAGTTGGTGCCTTGTCAATCGTAGTTAATTTATGGTGATTATAGAAGAATTGAAAGCTTTGAAATTATTATATCATAAAATAGATTATACTTTTGTGTCTTACTTTAAATGATTGAATATAAATATTAAATTATTTATTTTTTAAAAAAAATTATTATAATGATGTAGTAAAATAATTCTAATTCAAGAACAACGAAGATCTAACAAAGATATTATCATAAACATCTATTATTAGAATGCCTAAGATCACTAAAGAGTAAACATTATATATGAAAGAAGTTATGGAGGTAAATCATGGGCAGCTAGAGTCTGCCACACTGTTGCCAACTACTTTTTAGTAAGAGTGGTTTGTACCCTTGTCCTCCACTGCTCCAGTATTAGTTCAATTCCTCCCATCTACATAGTGGAGGCCAATTTCTTCTTAGTAATTTGTGGAAGTTAATTTCACCGAATTTGGTTGTAGATTTTTGGCGGTGTTAGACTTTGATCTATCAAGACTATTTTTGAAATTTTTACTATAATACTAATAAATTGTGAGTGTAAATTTGTAATTTTAGAAAAGAAAACTGGTCGCTGTTGGGACTCAAGCCACTTTGCCACTCATGCAATTGACTAAAGGTACCTTTTAGGATATTTTGGAGTTAATTGTATCGTGTGGTTATAGACTGTTGATAAAAGAAGTGGTTCTGGAATGAGATAAATGAAAAATAGGGTGAAAGAACAATCCAAATAGGACATGATGAAGTAGGGACTCTTGTGTGAATAAGATATGTCATTGCATTGCATTATAAACTCAACGGTAAAATGTGATGAAGATAAGCTAAGGCCCTATGTTGCTAATCATATTCCTCCTTTTACAAGTGTCATCGTTGTCGGGACTGAAGCCTTTTTGCCACTCAAGCAATTGGCTCAAGGCAATTTTGCATTATTTTGGAGTTAGTTGTATCTCTAAATCCTTATAAAATAATAAATTATGGTATATTAATTTTAACTATAACAATTTAACCTTTATTTTAATATTTTTTACAGTATATGTATTTGAATTATTGTGATACTCTAGACAAATATCACATTAAAAAAGTACAGGAGAGATGTGAATAAAGTCAGCATACTTCAACCCCAATAGACGTATTTTGGGTTAAAAAGCTTGAAAATAAAATTGTGACAGGTTTTGTGCCAAAAGCGAAAAATATATAGGGTAGGCTGGCCTATTACAATTGGGGCAAACCTTAATAAGAATATTAAGTTCTTAAAAGAGGGTGTATGTGACACCCTACACAAATCTTACATCGATAAAGTATAAAAAAGATGTTGGGTATATAAATTAGCATGCTCTAACCTAGTAAAAGCTTTTGGGTTGAAAAATCCAAAATCAAAACCGTGATAAACTGTATGCTCAAAGTAGACAATAACTCTAACGGGCTAAGCAGTTATAATTATAACAATTTTAGTCCTATTTTAGTATGTAGTTATTGATTTCTTAGTTTAATATCAAAAAAGCAAATTAAAAACAAATTCTTTCTTAAATTTTTTTTGCTATATGTAATTGTGTAAGAATAATCTTCGAATTTGAAAAATAAATAAATATATCTTTATATATAAACACACATTTTTATATTTATATTTATATACATTTGATAAATTTTTTTGTTAATATTGTAACATCACATAATATTCGTTATAAAATTAGAATTTATATATAAAAATATTGTAATATATAATTGTTCATTTTTTTGGTTAAAATAACGTCATTACTAATGAAGATTCTAAAATTGCAATAAACATTCTCATAAATTATCACTAAAACTCACCAGGTTATAAATGAGCTCCTTAAATTCTTCTTATTGAACACAAAATTTATTAAATTATAAGATGAGTTGCTATATAACTTTTTCACCATAATTTAAAACTATTGTTGTTCCAACCCTATATAAAGCGCTCCTCTTTCGGCTAAGTTTATGCCAAAGATCAAGTTATATGCATATACAAATATATATATATATATATATATATATACAAATATATATATATATATATACAAATATATATATATATAATATATATATATATATATATATATATTTCACTTTGCCTAAAGATGAATTTGATATATGGAGAGCATGATAATGAGTTGCTTCAACCTCATGCCCATGTTTGGAATCATATACTCAATTTCATCAATTCCATGTCTCTAAAATGTGCAATTCAATTAGGCATACTAGATATCATCGAAAAGCATGGAAAACCAATGACGCTTGAAGAGCTTGTTACTGCACTACCAATTCACCCCACCAAGTCCCAATATATCTGTGGCCTCATGCGCATTCTACTTCACTCTGGCTTCTTTTCAATTAAAAGTTTTGGCCAAGAAGAAGCCTAGGTTCTAACCAGAGCTTCTCAACTTCTCGTTGAAGACAATCCCCTGAGCGTAAAACCTTTGTTGTTGGTAATGCTTGATCCCGTTTTGACAACACCATGGCACCTTTTGAGCGCTTGGTTCCAAAACGACGATCCTACTCCATTCGCTATGGTCCATGGGATGACTTGTTGGGACTATGCTTGCCATGAGCCAAAGCTTAATCGTTTGTTCAATGAAGCCATGGCAAGTGATTCTCGATTAGCAGCAAGCGTGGTAATACGTAAGTGTAAGGATGTGTTTGAGGGTTTGAATACGTTGGTTGATGTTGGTGGCGGCACGGGAACTATGGCCATGGCAATTGCTAAAGAATTACCACAAATTGAGTGCACTGTATTTGATCTGTCGCATGTCGTTGCTGATCTAAAAGGTGATAGCAATCTGAAATATGTTGGAAGGGATATGTTTGAGGCAATTCCTCCAGCCGATGTTCTTCTACTGAAGGTATATAACTAACTATATATACACATTTATTATTTATTTTTTCATTTCCAATCTTCAAATATTAATTCATAATAATATTA
The DNA here is from genome assembly GCA_028052125.1 of Melia azedarach. Classification (NCBI taxonomy): domain Eukaryota; kingdom Viridiplantae; phylum Streptophyta; class Magnoliopsida; order Sapindales; family Meliaceae; genus Melia; species Melia azedarach. Next base: position 14,730,894 of record CM051396.1, read on the forward strand.
ATGTATGATACTTGTGAAAAACAGTGGGTGTTACATGATTGGAATGATGAAGAATGCGTGAAGATTCTTAAGAAATGCAAAGAAGCAATTTTAAGATCCCTCGTTGAGGGTTATCCTTAATATTTAACCTCGACTTTTATGATATAATTTACAAGTCAAGTATTAATATGTGTGAAATCGCTCTTGATGTATAATTTTATTGGTAAATAGTTGTACTAATCAATGTACAATAACCAAATTTGGATCTGGAGAGTGAATCGAAATATTTAGTTGAGTTGTTCTCATATAACTTTGCATAAACGTGTAATACGTAATTTTACAGTGATTTATATAATACCGAATTATTAACCACAAATTAATTAATATCATCGGATCGATGTTGCATAATGATAACTAAAATTAAATATTCCTTGAAGACTTGATGAGTATTATTTTTTACGACAAGTCAACAAGCATAGAAACTCGAAAGCTTGTGATAAGCAACAGCTTTGAGTCGATGTTTTCAAGAATTACATCGTGTTCTGACAGACAACTAATAATATTATTCCAAGTAGTAATTGTCAAATTGAACAGTTCATCACGTCTAGAAACCATATATTTAATTTATAATGAGCAATGTATAGTATTTGAAATATATATATATATATATATATGTCTATATATTATCACAGTTTGGAGATTACCTTATACGGTCGACAGCTCTTGGAAACCACTGTTGTGTCAATTTATGTGTCTATCTGCTGATCCATATATGATGAAATAATTGAGCAATAATTTTCATTAAAACCGAAATGGCCTTCGGTAAGGAAAAAAAAGGGCTCTTTAAATGATCGGCCAAGTTGAAAGCATGTTAGTGCCTTGTCAACCGTAGTTAATTTATGGTGATTATAGAAGAATTGAAAACTTTGAGATTATTATATCATTTTAATTGATATTTTTGTGTTATTATTTAAGTCATAAAATATAAATGTTAAATTATTTATTTTTATAAAAAAATAATTATTATAATGATATAGAAAAATAATCTTAATTCAAGTAGAAAAGAAATCTAACAAATATATTATCCACAATATCTGTTATCAGAATGCCTAAGATTACTAAATAGTAAATATTATGTGAGAAGTTATGGAGGTGAATCGTGGACAGTTGGAGTGTTGTCACTATTGCCAATTATCCTTAGTAAGGATGGTTGGTATCGTTATCCTCCACTTAGATGATATGAGTTCAATTCCTCTCATTTACATAGTGAAGGCCAATATTTGATCATTTGTAGAGGTCAATTTTATCGGCAGTGTTAGATTTGATCGACAAACTCTCTAATTTTGGAAATTTTAATATAATATTAATAAATTGTGTGTATAATTTGTAATTTCAACCAAAAAAAAAAAGTCTCGTGGACGTGGGACTCAAGCCATTTTGCCACTCAAGCAATTAGCTAAAGGTAACGTATAGGTTATTTTGGAATTAATTGTACCGTGTGGTTGAAGATTGTTAGTTAGAAGAAGTGGTTGTACAATATTGCTGAAAGAGACTCCAAACAGGCATGATAAAGTAGGGCTACAATATTGCTGATCATATTCTTCATTTTCTATTATTTTGTGCAAACAAGTCTCGTCGCTGTTAGGACTTGAGCCTTTTTGCCAATTAAGCAATTGGCTAAAGTCAATTTTAGATTATTTTGGAGTTAGCTGTATCTCTAAATCTTTACAAAATAATAAATTAAGATAGATAATTTTTAATTATAATAATTTACTACCTATTTTCATATTTTTTACAATATACTTATTTCAATTATAACAATTTTAGTGCTATTTTAATATATAGTTATTGACTTCTGAATGTTTGCTTGTCCTCAAGCAAATTAAATCAAATCAAAGAGAAGGAAAGTAAGGGATTTAACAAAATTATGCACAATCGAGATTAAATAGAACATTTTAACATACTTTGAGCTAAAACAAACTAAAGCCTCAAAGATTAAGTTACCTACTTAACTTGAAGAAAACAATGCTTTTAATTTGTCTCCAAATTTGACTTGAAAAACAAATGTCATTCTACTCAAAAGTTCCTCGCTCGTGCGTGTGTGAAATGCCACAAATAATGGATTTTGATTCAATTCGGATAAGTTTGTGCACAATTTAAACTCATTTTGAATTTTAGGAACTCCATAAGCTTAATTTTCATGTCACTCTCCACTAATGTAGAAGAAAACCACATCAAGGATCCTTAGGACTTCATTAAGCTTGTAATGATAGGATAAAGTTAAGGTGGGGAAAATGGATATTTAAGTAAGGTTCAAGCACCCTAACTATCTCAACCATGCTAGAGCTCTTTCTTCAATCCTTTGATCATCACCAAATTTCAACACTTTCTTCTTCATTCACCCCTCAAATGATGATTTAAATACAAAGAAGAGATGTATACCCCCAAACTTATTTATTTGCAAAGATTCATTTTTTTTTCATCATTTTTTTTCTTCTTTTTTTTTCTTTTTCTTTTCTCTCTTTTTTTTTTAAACCTCGCTCTACCTTTTGACGCGAGTTCTTTATGCTTACCTAGGCATGAGACCCGGTTACTCGGTAAGAGTTCAGCTTATTTTTCATACTTTCTCTCATAATTCGCCTTACTCTTATCTTTTGACACGAGTTCTCTATGCTTGCCTAAGCATGAGACTCAGTTACTCAATAAAAATTCGGCTTATTTTTACATTCCTTCAACCTCCCTTATTTTCAAAGCTTTAGCATAGTTGGAAATTTAGGGTGCTACTCAAAAGGAAGGTATTTTTATTTCATGCTAGCTATTAAGTGAGTGATAAAACAAGAAAAGAAATTTTCGGCTCAAAGGGGGTAAACTAAGGATTGATTAATTCTAGGTTAGCTTGAAAGGCTCAAACGTACCAAAGAATGCCTAATTCATTTCCTTAATGGAGTCTCCTCTAGGATTTCGCCTCAAGTGACAATCAATCAAGTTCTAAAGTTCAATAGGACTTAATCCTTACAAAGCTCACATAAACCTTCTCTAAATTTTCACACACCCAAACATTTGTAACTAAGTGTTTAAAATCTTTGAGGAACTATCAAGTACAATAAATTTGTCAACAAATCAAACCTAAGGGTTATAACAACATTCATTATTTTCCACAATTTAAGCATTCACCATGACAATTATATCATTGGCTTTCTATGTAGCTCAAAAGCATGTTCAACTAAAAAAAATATTTCACTCTCAAAAGGAAGAAAAAAAATAAAATAAAAGAGTAAAAACAAAAGCATAAAATTGCCAACACTTAAACAAACAGAAATCACAAATTATTTTCCACAAAACTTAAAAAACATTCTTGATACCCCCAAACTTAAAGAACACATTGTCCTCAATGCTAAAAGAAAAGAAAAATGAAAAACAAAAGGGGAAATAAAGAAAAACATACCTCTCATTGGTCGTCATCATTGTCATTTCTGCGGGAAGGTGGAAATTGAGCATCAGGTTGTAATTGCCGAAAGTATGATGCGAAAGTGTTGAAACACTCTAACTGATATTGTTGCATTCTGAATTGTTCTTGCCGGATTTCATTGATTTCTTTTCCTTGTTGAATTATTTGTTGGTGCATTGCGGCTATCCGAGAGTGATTGCGGTCATCTTGTGATGAGGATGCTGAATCGGTGTCATCATTTAGATTGTCCTGTATGGGAATTAGTTGTCTTTGTTGAAGTCTCAATCTTTCTTGATAAGCTTGCTCATAGCCTGGGTAATTGTTTTGAAGGATGGTGTTATCGTTGAGGTTTTTTTGAAACGAGGTAAAAGTTGTCGTGGAGGTGGAGCTTGATTACCTTGAGCTATAGTAAATCCTAAGCCTGATCGGAGAGGAGCACCTCTTTCCTAACAAATGTATTTGGAAATGGCTAAGTTGTCAATCGGAGCCGCTGGGTTCATTCTGAATTTCAATTCTCTAACAGTTACCCCTGCCTTTAAACATAAGGCAGTTATGAGGCAAGGGTGTGTGTGACCACCTGTTATCTTAGCTTTAATTGATTCCACCAAACTGTTTCTTATAACCTTTCCGATGTCAATTGTAATTTCTGCACATATACAATAGAGTAAGGCAGCTCGCTTCGTTGTAACTACATTAAGGTGAGAAGTGGGACATAAGATTGGAACAAATGAATTTATGCCAAGCCTTGGCATATCTGTTGAGCGTGTTTTCTGGAAAAGCTATAAGCTTGCTAGAGTTACCCTTGCCCCTTAACCATTCAGTACCAGGAACACATAAATTTTCAATTATCATCGTGTAGTTCTCATCATCCCTCCAGAATGCATCATAAACATCCTCTCCTTCATCAATGGATGGTATGCCATAATATGTATTAATGGCTCTTGAACTGAATGAAATTCTTTTTCCTCAAACAAACACACGATCATGATCACGGTTTACCAAAGCATTAGCATAAAATTCCCGAACTAAAGACAATATTGCTGGTGTTGGTATGTCGGTAAGTGCTTCCCATTTCTTAGCCTGAATAAATTCTAAAATCCTTCCATCTTCCGGTATCAGTTTCAAAGCGCGTTCTCTCACTAAAGCCTTATCCTTTTCTTCAAATTTGTTGAATTTCTCTTGTGCTTCCAATGAAACAAATCTTTTATTGTCAAACGAGGATGAGGCTTTCGAAGAATTTCCCTTCTTTGGTGGTATTTTGACTCAAAATATTCGTGTTAGCAATTCACCGAACACTTGGAATGCTCACTTCCAATATTTTTGTTTTCCTCACAGTCACCCTTAGAAGTACCTTTCGGTCACTCCTAAGAAGCCCACCAAGTGATTCCTAATGATTAACTGCAACAACATTGAAGCAAAAGTCACTCAGGAATTTTATTGAACACGTAATGTGCAACAGAAAAATATATGAAACCACATAACAAAACACTTCCATTTTTCCAAAAAAATTTTTTTGTCAAACAAATTCACTAACACTTCTAAAATCACAGAGATGCAACAACTACTACGATAATCACACTCCACAATATCATTTACGTTCACCACCTTACCAATTTTCTAAATTCTCAACCAGAATGAAAAACAAAACTTTAAGTTGTGAAAAGTAAGAGCTTACTTGATGAAGGCCAACAATGAGAATGAAAAAGTGTGCTTGGTGAAGAGATTGAAGCAATGAAAGTGGAGAATTTGTGTGTGTGTAATTATGTTTTGTTGTGAAAAAGAAAGAAGAAGATGGAAGACAAAAAGAGGGAAGAACAAAAACTGAAATCGGGGGGGGGGGGGGGGGGGGGGGGGGGGGGGGGGAAGAAACAAAAACAAAATAGGCAAAGAGAGAGGGTGGGGGGGGTGGGGGGGGGGGGGGGGTAGTCAGTGTGGGGCGCGATCGCCCGCAATGGGCGCGCGGTCGCGCACCACCTCCTGCCTTGTGCCTGGGCGCGCACCGCGTACTGCCCCTGTGCGTTGTTTTTTTGTTCTTTTTCTTTTTTTAAGTCTGGAAAATTTTCTTTTTTTTTTCAAATTAATACCTACATAAGAAAGAAAACAACATCAGAACAAGCTAAATGAAAAAATTAATAATAAAATAAAATAAACCAAATAAAAATAAAAATTTGTAAAATTGGGTTGCCTCCCAATTAGCGCTAAGTTTAACGTCTTCAGCAGGACAAAACGCTACCTCTGCAAGCAAAAACTCAGAAATTATCCAGAATGATGATCGTTTTGCATTGCTCAAAATCGTTGTCCACATAGTGCTTTAACATTTGTCCATTCACTTTGAATATTCCCTTAGTTTCATGATTGATCTCCACTGCACCGTAAGGAAACACTCGGACCACTGTGAAAGGACCTGACCATCGAGAGCGCAATTTTCCAGGAAAGAGTCGAAGTTAAGAATTGTACAATAACACCTTCTGACCTGCCTCAAATTCTCGCTTCAAAATATGCTTGTCATGCCACTTTTTCGCACGCTCCTTGTAGATTCGAGCATTTTCATAAGCTTCATTTCTGAATTCTTCCATCTCATTAAGTTGTAGCAACCTTTTTTTCCCAGCAGCCATCATATCAAAATTTAAAATCTTAATGGCCCTAATATGCCTTGTTTTCAAGCTCGACTAGAAGGTGACACGCTTTTCCAAAGACTAACTTATACGGAGACATTCCAATAGGAGTTTTAAATGCAGTGCGGTAAGCCCATAGTGCATCATCCAATTTCTTAGCCCAATCCTTCCTTGAGTTATTCACTGTCTTTTCGAGAATTCTTTTCAACTCTCGATTCAAAATTTCTACTTGACTACTCGTTTGAGGATGGTAAACAGTTGCTATTCGATGAGTGACACCATACTTTCTTAATAATGTCTCAAGGTGACGATTGCGAAAATGTTTACCCCCGTCACTGATAATTGCTCGTGGAGTACCAAACCGATTGAAGATGTGCTTCCATAGAAAATTTGTCACCACTCTTGCATCATTGGTTCGATATGTTATTGCTTCCACTCATTTTGAGACATAATCCACTGCCACTAATATATATTGATTAGCAAAAGAAGATGGAAAAGGCCCCATGAAGTCGATACCCCACACATCAAACAACTCCACCACAAGAATATTGTTGAGTGGCATTTCATTCCTTTTTGAGATATTTCTAGATCTCTGACATTGGTCATAGGTAGTAACATATGTTTGTGCATCCTTGAACAAGGTAGGCCAGAAAAATTCAGATTGTAGCACCTTTGCTGTTGTTTTGGTTCCACCAAAATGGTCTCCGTATTCTGATGAGTGACAGTGTTTCAGAATATTTACCATTTCCTCTTCCGAAATACGACGCCTTATTAATTGGTCTGAGCATTGCTTGTAAGGAAAAGGATCCTTCCAATAATAATGTTTAACTTCTGAAAAGAATTTCTTCTTTTGCTGAAAAGAAAGATCATCAGGAAGAATGTTACAGGCCAAGTAGTTTACAAAATCTGCATACCACGGTGCTTTCCATGTCTTAAGAGAGAATAATTGCTCATCGGGAAAAACTTCTTTAATAGCACTGGACAAATTTTCTTCACTATCTTCATGTTCCAATCTTGATAAGTGATCAGCTACAAGGTTTTCAGACCCCTTTTGTCTCTGATCTCCTAGTCGAATTCTTGAAGTAAAAGTACCCATAGTATGAGTCTTGGTTTGGAATCCTTTTTTGCTAGCAAGTATTTGATGGCCGAACGATCCGTGTAAACTATGACTTTTGACCCAATCGAATATGAACGAAATTTGTCAAATGCAAACACCACAGCTAATAGCTCTTTTTCTGTGGTTGCATAATTCAACTGAGCATCCGACAAAGTTTAACTTGCATAATAGATTACATGCAAGTTCTTGTTTTTTCGCTGTCCCAAAACAGCCCCAAGACCGTAATCACTTGCATCGCGCATTAGCTCAAAAGGCATTTCCCAATCCGGAGATATAATAATAGGGGCTAAAATTAACTTCTCCTTTAAAATGTTGAAAGCCTGCAAACATTCAACGGAAAAGTTAAAAGGCACATTTTTACCAAGAAAAGTGCAAAGGGGTTTAGAAATTTTTGAAAAATCCTTGATGAAGCATCGATAAAAGCCTGTATGTCCTAAGAAGCTTCTGATCCCTCGCACTGACGTTGGTGGTGGCAACTTTTCAATGATTTCAATTTTTGCTCTATCTACCTTAATGCTTTTTGCTGAAATGTGATGACCTAAAATAATGCCTTCCTGCACCATGAAGTGGCATTTCTCCCAATTCAAGACTAAATTAGTCTCTTCACAACGCTTGTAACACTAAAGCCAAATTTTCCAAGCAATTATCAAAAGAAGAGGCAAAAACAGAAAAGTCTTCCATGAAGACCTCTATGAACTGCTCTACCATATCACAAAAAATTGCCATCATACAACGTTGGAAGGTAGCTGGTGTATTACACAATCCAAACGGCATTCTTCGGAAGGCAAAAGTGCCATAAGGACATATGAATGTTGTTTTTTCTTGGTCTTTGGGTACAATTGGGACTTGGTTGTATCCGGAATACCCATCAAGGAAGCAATAGTGAGAGTGACCAGCTAATCTTTCCAGCATTTGGTCAATGAACAGAAGTGGAAAATGATCTTTACGGGTAGCTTTATTCAACTTGCGATAGTCAATACACACTCTCCACCCGATTACTGTCCTAGTTGGAATAAGATCATTATTATCATTCCGTACTACCGTCATTCCTCCTTTTTAGGCACCACTTGCACGGGACTAACCCATGGACTGTCGGATATTAGATATATCATGCCTGCATCAAGTAACTTTAAAACCTCAGCCTTCACCACTTCTTTTATGTTTGGGTTCAAACGACGCTAATATTGTACTACCGGCTTGAAGTTCTCTTCCATTAGGATTTTATGCATACAAATTGAAGGGCTTATACCTTTAATATCAGCAATGGTCCACCCAATGGATGCCTTATGGTTCCTTAACACCCGGATCAGCTTCTCTTCCTCCAATTTGTTGAGTGAGGCTGAAATTATTACTGAAAATGAAGAATCTGGGCCTAAATACGCATAGCGCAGATGTGCTGGTAACGGTTTAAATTTGATCTTCGGAGCATTTTGTTTCATTGGCAAGGATGAATCTGGAGTTCTCGTCAGCTCTTCAAACTTAGGCTTCCTATGATAAAATGGGGGTGTAGCTTCCAAGTATCTTGCACATTCAACAACTCTTTCATCTTCCGCATTTGTTGATTGAGCATGAACGATGCAAGCTTCTAGAGGTTCCTGCGGATGTTCTTCCTTGAATGTTTCCTGCACCAATCTGTCAATAATGTCCATCCTAAGACAACTGTCAGCCACAGATGGATACTTGATGGCCTTGAACACATTAAACTACACTTGTTCATCTTGAACTCTCAAAATCAACTTTCCTTGCTGAACATCTATAAGTGTTCTTCCAGTTGCTAGAAATGGTCTCCCCAAAATGAGTGGTATCTCTCTATCTTCTTCCATATCTAGCATAATGAAGTCAGCTGGAAATATAAATTTATCCATCTTGATTAACACATCCTCTATAACTCCTCTTGGATGTTTGACTGACCTATCTGCTAGTTACAGTGACACTGTCGTAGCCTTAGCTTCACCTAACCCCAATTTCCTGAAAACAGAGAAAGGCATTAGATTTATACTTGCACCTAAATCACATACTGCTTTTTCAAAATAACATTCTCCAATGGTGCAAGGAATGGTAAAACTCCTTGGATCTTTCAATTTCGAAGGTAGCTTATTTTGCAAAATTGCGCTACATTCCTCCATTAGCATCACTGTTTCGTTCTCTTCCAATTTTCTCTTGTTAGACAATATTTCCTTCATGAACTTCACATAACTTGGCATTTGCTCAAGTGCATCTGCAAAAGGAATGTTAATATGCAATTTTTTGAAAACATCGAGAAATTTGGAAAACTGCTTATCAAGTTTGTTCTTCCGGAGTCGTTGAGGAAATGAGATCGAAGGAACATATGGTGGAGGTGATAAAGACTTTTTCTGAGGAGTCAATGTTTCATGTGCTGATAAGGAAGGAGTCCCTTCCTTATTTATATCTAAAGTGCACTCCATTTCTTCTTTACCAACCTCTTCCTCTGATTTTGCTTGGTTTAAGGCTGAAACTTCAGACTGCCCCTCCTTTCGAGTTCTCACTTTACCTTGTGGTTCTTCAAGTTGCTTTCCACTTCGAAGTGTAATTGCCTTAACTTGTTCTTTAGGATTTGTTTCAGTATTACTTGGCAAAGACCCTTGCTACCTCTCTGTCATCTTTCTTGTAAGTTGCCCCACTTGCACTTCAAGATTCCTAATAGAAGCCGCTTGATTTTGTAATGTCGTTTCAGTCTTTGTCATGAACTTTGAAGTGTTCACAGTAAGTTGAGTGAATGCTTCTTCTAGGTTTACCTTTTTCTCTTGAGGTTGGAATCCGGGGGGTGGTCTTGCTACATTTTGATTCCCCCTCCAAGAGAAATTAGGATGATTTCGCCATCCTTGATTGTAGGTATTAGAATAAGGATTGTTGTTCTGTTGATTGTAATTACCCACATATGACACTTGTTCAGAAGAAGATGGAGCGAATGGATTACCGACTTGGCAATCCGTGCTAGGATGGTTGCCACTGCATAACTCACAAACAACCTGCGGAATATGAATAAATTGTGCTGTCATGACTCCAAGTTGCTTGGTTAAGGTAGCAAGCTGAGTTGTAAGTGCAGAAATGTTGTCTACTTCATGAACCCCAAAAGCTTTCTTCGGTGTTAAACATTCTGAGGGCCACTGAAAAGCATTTGCAGCCATCTCTTCTAACAAATCATAAGCTTCATCGATTGATTTACCTATCAGAGCACCTCCAGCTACTGCATCCACCAATGTTCTTGTTGAAGCTTCTAATCCATTATAGAATGTTTGAACTTGAAGCCACTTGCGTAAGCCATGGTGTGGGCGTCTTCTCATCACCTCCTTATACCTTTCCCAAGCTTCATATAGAGATTCTATGTCAAATTGGGTAAAAGTGGCAATGTCATTTCTTAACTTGGCTATTTTTACAGGAGGGGAAAACTTTGCTAAGAACTTTTGTGCCAATTCATCCCATGTAGTGATGGTTCCCCGATGGCAATGAGCTAAACCAACTCTTGGCTTTCTCCCTTAATGAAAATGGAAATAACCGAAGCTTCACAACATCATCTGATACTCCATTATGTCTGAACATATCACAAATCTCCAAGAAATTTGCGATATGAGCATTCGGGTCCTCATGTGCTAACCCATTAAACTGGACTGAAGTTTGAATCATTTGGATGATGGCTGGCTTGATTTCAAAGTTGTTGGCTTGAATAGCCGGTCTTCTAATGCTAGTTGAGGCTCTATTAACCGTCAGAATGGCATAATCTCTTAAAGCTCGCTGATTTTCTGCCCCAACATTATTCCCAATATTTGGTTCCATGCTGGAAGTTTGTTGTTGCGTTGATGCTTGTCTCTTCTCTTTTCTATTCCTTCTATAAGTTCTTTCTATCTCAATATGGAAAGGCAATAGAACACTACTTCCGGCTTTTCTCATGCACTAAAAACACAAACCTGTAAAAACAAACAAATAAAAATAAACTTTAGATTAAATTCAATATTAATCCAAATCGATATTATAAGAATTTAACATTCCCCGGCAACGGCGCCAAAAACTTGTTGCGTATAAAATTAGACGAACGCAAGTACATGTGTCACAAGCAAGTAATATAATGATAAGAGGATATCGATCCCACGAGGAATGTAATCCTATAACTACCGAAGGTGATTAATCTACGAATTTATCTAAAGAAATTGAAATAATTTTGTTTGATAAAATAAAAATTAAGAATAAAGCAAAACACTTGAGAATTCAATTAATGGAAATGTCTAGGGCTAATGATTTATCGTATTTGGTCGCATCCACTTCTTCAATTGACGTTGTTCTAATTTAAAACACGTGTTGCTAGTTAATTATCCTAATTTATTACATTGTCTCTCTCGAGATCACTCGAGTCTATTTCGCATCTAAAACTTCACTATATCTCTATGTGAAATTAATTAAACAGAAATGCATTACGAATGATGATAATTTCTACTCAAACTACACAAACCATGTTAGTATATCTCTATCTAGCATGCAACTTACGGTGTTTATCACATGGTCTAGATATGATATTCATTTCTCAAATTCCATCAATCCACAATTCATTCAAATAATGGCCAAATATCTAAAAGCATTAATTATCATAATAAACACTCAACACATAATCTCAAATCAATTGAACAACATAATCTTAGAAATGGATGCTTCAAATAGATTAAAGCATTGTCCTAGAAAATAGGTTTAGCCACACATTGGGTAGAATTCAAATTCACAACTCAATAATTCAACAATTACTAATATGAATTCAAAATTCACAAATTTATTCAATTCACAACAATATATTGAAATAAAGGAAAAGAGATAAACTAGAATAGGAGAGCTTTTCATTCAAATTCGAACTTGATGATTCCTCAAGTTCTTCTTCCAATTCTCTTCCTCTTCTCCTCTTCTTTGTCTCTCTTTTTCTTCCTCAATCTCTCCCAAGCAATGACCAACCCCTTTCCTTCTCTTTTCCCTCCAATTTAAAACCCAAAAATCATTCAATTGTGGGGGACAAGACGCCATGCGGTCGCACACCTGATTCTGCCCAGAAATTCGATTTGGATGGCAAATATCAATTGAGTCCCTGTACTCGTGATTAATCAGACCTTAAGCTGCAGTGTTTGACTTTGTTGCACTTTAGTCCTGATATTGTTGCACTTTAGTTCGCCTGGGCAGAACGCAGTGCGCGGTCGCGCGGCAAGGCGCGCGATCGCGCACCAGATTCTGCCAATGAAGCTATAAAATCTGGTAAATATTGATTGGATCCCTTTTCTCTTATATATTTGTAATTTATCCTTTTACTATGATAGTTCTTTAGCTTAGTCCTGATTTTGTTGTATTTTAGTCCACCCTGGTCTTATGCTCCGGTCTCTTCCTTTTCGAACCGAATTAATCATTTTCAAGCCCAATTAACTTTCAAAAGTTAAATTTATTATTTTCTGCACAAAACAACCAAAATACATCAAATCCAAAAAAAACTTGAGGATTAAACAAACAATTGAAGTTTAAAAGTAAATGATTTAGTACGTGTTTTACGCACTTATCAACATCTTTGTTTAATATCAAAAAAACAATTTAAAAAAATATTTCGTACTTTAAAAAAATCTGCTATATATAATTGTAATAAGAAGTAATCGTCAAATTTGAAAAATAAATAAATATATCTTTTATACATACATACACGTGTGTATATATATATGTGTATTTGATAAATTTTATTATTAAAATTTTGTAACATTATATAATATTCATTATAAAATTAGAATTTATATAGAGAAATATTAGAATATATAATTGTTTCCTTTTTTTCTGTGTTAAAATAATGATGAAGATTCTAAAAATTATAATAAACATCCTCATAAATTATTTGATAAGCTACTATTCAAAAAGCTAATGCTCTCTTACTCATAAAAGTTATCACTAAAACCCACCAGGTTATAAACGAGCCCCTTAAAGTTTTTTTATCGAACAAAAATTTAATTAAATTATAAAATAAGTTGTTTAACTTTTTCACAATAATTTATAATAGTAAATTGTTTTCTTGAGTAATTAGAATTTATAATAATTAATCTATTTTATTATGTAATTATAAAGATAAATTTTACAGTGTGAAATAACAAAAGAAATTAACAGTAGTTTGACTGGGGCAATTTGACATATGCCTTTCAAAGTTTGGGAAAATGACATATACTCTAAACGTTTGGGGATAAATAAATATTTCTGGAGTTTGGACAAATATTTACGCAACCTTCTCCTGCTACTGCTGGAGGATTTCTTTTGCTCCTGCTTCATGGGTTAATTGCTACTGTTTGGACTTTGCAACAAATTTTCTGCAGCTTAATGTTGTTTTTGAACTGCAATTTTTGTATTCAAAATCTTAAGGACTGGTCTTGTAATCTCCCTTTTCTATTAATAATATATTATTCTAATTAAAAAAAAAAACAGGTACCTGTCTTACTTTGACATCAGTAAATTGACATATTAGATTACTATCATTTTCATCACTAAACTTTAGCAAAATAACAAAATAAAATATAAGCATTTAATTTTAATAATTTATTCCCTATTATTTAGAATAGGGAAAAAAATAAAAACCGAAAAACTAAACTAGACCAAACTAAAACTGACAAGATTGGTCCAGTTTTCATATAATATTTGATCTGAGTTTGATTCCAATTCAAAAAAAAAAAAAATTCAAACTGTACAAAGGATGTATTGTTTTTTACTTTTAACATCAAACCAACGTTGTGTTGGGAGTATTACAAAGAAAATAAAGAGGCAAAAAAATGCGAATTCGAAAAACTAAATCATACCAAATTAAAACTGCCTTGATTCAATTCGATCCAATTCTAAAAATAAAAAAATCTGAAAATATTTTGTTCTGTCCAGTTTTTGTAAAACCTACAGTTGAATTAGCACTATTATTCATAATTACTAAGAACTAAAATGTTCAAATTAAAAAAAAAAATTTAATTTATTATTTAATATTCTTAACTCTCTTTTTTTACTTTCTTAATAATAATTTTGATATTTAATTATAAAAAAATTAAATGAAAACTTTTCTTTTTTAATAAAAACTATGTAAAAATATAAATAGAATATAAAACTTACACACGTTTATATAAATAAGAACATAAAATATATTTAATTACTAATTCTATTTAAAAAAGTAGTTTTTTCTTATTGGAAAGAAGTTTCAAAATTTACACTTTTACCCATAAAGTTTTTTTAGTTTTCTAAAAGGTGGAATTGCCTAAAATACCTTTATTTTATTTTAAAAACTTTATTTTTTAAAATAAAATATCAAAAATAATTTATTAAAATAATGTATTAAATTTTCTCAAAAAAACGTATGATAAACAAATAATTCATAAACTTTTATTCAAAACTCTGTCAACAAAAACTTTGAGATTATTATATCGTAAAATAGATAGTGATATTTTTGTATTATTACTTTAAATGACTAAATATAAATATTGAGTTGTTTATCTTTATTAAAAAAAATTGAGAAGTAATGGAGGTAAATCATGGGTAGCTAGTCTCGTCACTATTGCCACTTAGAGGGCATAATTTAATTCCTCCCATCTATGAAGTGGAAGCCAATTTCGTCCCAACAATTTGTGGAGGCTGATTTTGAGAAGAATCAATTTAAGATGTTGAAAAGATGCTGCACAAATCTAAGACAATTACTCTTAGACTGATTTATATGGCAAGATTTTGAATTAATCCAAAATGATAGTCTGTCCTAAATGAGTCAAATAATTTATGGAAACTAAAATTCTACATTTATGTAATTTTGAATTTTTATCAAATTTATCTTTGATTTTCATCTATAAATATAGGGTTGTATTATTCTTTGAGTAATCAATAAAGAATATCATTTTTCTCTATATTTCAAATTTTTTTATGGTATCAAAGTAAGTTTGAGAATCGTGTTTAGATTAATTTAAATAGACACATCAATGATGTGTTACTATTAATACGCGGAGGGTGTGAAATTTTATTTTATTTTCTAAATAAAAGAAAGGACAAAAACCGGCCTTCCACTGCTGCCACAGCTCGATTCGTTGCCATCCATCACACGTTACACTACACCATCACCACTAAATGCTTGAAGCAAGCAAATAAGAAACCTAATGCGAACAAGCAGAAGCAGCCGCCAAAAATAGCACACCAAATAAGTAGCAATGTCAAGATCAACAATATCATCTTTTATTTATTAATTGAAATAATAATTTTATTGAATGAAAAAGAGTAAGGAAGACAAGAACAGTCCTAAGGCTAGAAAAAAGAAAAAGAAGAAAGAGCAGTAGTCTGCAGTAAAAGAGAACATAGTGCAAGAAGAAAAAACGAAAAATGGCACGGGTATAATTACTGTTCACATAACGGTACAACATATGGGCCGGGTCATACAGACCCATTTTGCCACCTAATTGTATATATGTATGTATGTAATTAGAGATTTTTCGGGCGCATACACTCATTGTACTTATTTTTGTAAAAATAAAAGTTGATATATATATATATATATACACGGAGAAAATAATGGATCACCAATAGAGATTTTTGTAATTGCAAAAATAAAAAAATTTATTGTCTTTAATATCGTTATTTTTTTTAGTGATTATTATAGTATTTGCATATATATGTAATTTGGAGATTTTATGTCTATAAAATAGACATTGTATTTTTGTATGTAAAAATGAAAGCTGCTATATATATATATTCGTAAGTATAAAGTAAACTCAAATTGTATATTTTATGCAAAACTTTTGTGTATATGTGCACTTATGTGTGTGCGTGCATTACATCATTAAAGTTAAACATATTTCCATATTTGCAAATTTTTATTCAAGACAAATAACTAATCATGTTATTTTAGTTATTGTTACTTTCATTTTGTTATATATATATATATATATAATTTAAAGATTTTATGATTATAAAGTAAACTCAAAAAAAATTTTAATGTAAAATTGAAAATTGATATATATGTACATTCACTGTTTAAGGTTTATCATTATAACGTTGGGCAAGTAGGAGTAGATTAAAAATAAAAGTAAGGTCATTGTTGAAGAATCAGCCAAATATCATGAACAATATCCCTTAATTATTATTCAATGACTTTATGTATATATGTACATAAACTCCATGAGCTATTATAATATATTTATTTAAAAATTATGTTAAATTCATTATATATATTTTTTAAAAATTAACTATTAAATATCAAATTATCACAAAAAAGAAAAAAATGTATTAAATATTTTAACGTGAGTTTAATCGAACTCATTGTTTAAATGTTTTAATAATATTTTCTTTTTAGATTTTCTATTAAAATAACAAATTAAAAATTTATTTAGTCTTGAATATATTGTGAAAAAAATATTAATAGGGACTAAATTAAGGATTAAAGTGTTATAATTAAATAACATATGTATCACATTGTTATTGTAATGGTATACAAATAATAATAAATTAACTGGTCAATTAACGGAGATAAAAATCAAGTGAGGTATTTGTCTATTTGTGCAAATGTCAGGGTCGTATTTGTCTTTTTTCAAACGTTAGAGGGTATATGTCATTATCCATTAAAATTAAATAACAAATTTTTAATTTTGACGAGTTTAGTGATCAAAATATTTTTGAGTGAAATTAATATTAAAAGAAAGACTCCACTCAATCTCACATGGTATGTAAACGAAGTTGGATTGAATTTTCTTTTTAGAATTTTAAATTAAAATCAATTTAAATAAAATTATTCTCTAAAAAGAAGAATGTTTAAAAATATTTTCTATTATTTAAATCAAAGTCAGTTTCATTAAAAGACTATTCTAATTATGTATTTTCGACGACGGTTTTAAAACTATTTTATATTTTAAAAATTAAGGACAACTTTATTAAAACTGTTTTCCTAATATGTAAAAAAAGAAGGTGGTTAAAAAACTATTTTCTATTTTTTAAAATCAAAGTCAGTTTATTAAAATTGTTTTTTAAATATATATTTTACAAGACAATTTACAAAATTTACTTTTATTTTCTAAAATCAAAGTCAAATTTATTAAAACTGTTATCTTCATATATTTTAGAAAATACTTTATAAAAATCGTTTTTAATTTTTAGAATTAAAGATAGTTTTAAATTAACCGTTTTTAGTTTTAAGAAATGAAAACTATATTTTATTTAGTGTTTTTTTTAATTGTTTTGTATTATTCAAATATCGTGTAACACAAAGAAATTATTTAAAAATTATTTCTAGAGATAAAAACCTACCACTGAGCTAGTGGACGTGTACGACATCTGAGGTAGACTTAGAAATTTAAGATACTTCTGATAATGAGGATACAAACAAGTTGGTGCCCGACTTGATGTCCTGTAAATACTGATTCTATTGATTTCAACAATTGAGAAATTTTTCAAGGCAGCTGTTAGGATAAAAGATAAAAGAAAAAGAATGTTAACTCGTTGTAAATAACAAGTTAAAAGAACAGTGATATCATATGTTCTCCTTTTGACCTAGGTTAATTATATATCTGCGGTAAACATCAAAATTACCTCAAGTCCTGTATTACATTATACTAATTCCCTTGTTTTCCTGTTATGTAAAATTAGTGATGACCTTCATTATTAGTATGATATTTACCAGGAAGAATTCTGCGTAAATGATATTTACCCCAAGTCCTGTATTACAATGTACACAACGGTAACATTTATAAATATGGGGACCTAAATGATATTTACCAGAAAGAATTCTACGTCTCCCCCCCATGGTGATAGAAATTTTTGAGAAATCTTTTCTCGTGCTAGTGGTCAGGAGTAGGGGTGGCAATTTGGGACACGATACGATTATTCGATACGAATTCGGTGTTATTAAACAGATTTGGATTTAAAATCTTGATACGAATAATAATTGTGTCATATTCGTGTCGACATGAATATTATTCGTGTCGTATCCGTGTTTAAACTACAAAACACGATTATTCGTTTAAGACACGATTAATTAAACGAATAAATAAATAATTGTGTTTTAAACGAATAAACGAATAATCGTATCCTTAATGAATATATTTTAAAAAATATTAAAAAAATATATAATATAAATTTATTTATTATAAACAACTCCTGATATAAGCATCTAATTATTAAATATATATTATGTTTGATAAAATATATTATTTTTAATATCTTAAGGACTTTAATAATAATTACTAAGTTAAACAAATTGTATTCGTATTTTAAACGAATAATGTTTTAAACGAATAATAAGATTTTAAATAAATAATCGTGTCTTAAATGAATAATCATGTTTAAACGAATCGTATATAAATAAATGGATCGTATTCGAATTTAAAAGAATTGATACGAATAATAAACAAATCGAATTCGTATCGACTCAAATTCGATTTGTTTATCCGAATTGTCACCCCTACTCAAGAGGCAGTAAAATAGTTGATGAATATGATAAGAAATTGCTAAACAAAATCAAAATGATACTAAATAAGGAGAACCTGAAATAATAAACGTTTCAACTGAATTAATAACGTCAAACAACTATAAACCCGGTTATGGGTTGGAAAGTCAAAGCCTAATAATTTTTCCAACAAGGCTATTGATTACTCTCAATAACAGAAATTGATGAAATATCGTAGTTGCATAATTTTAATTATAGCAAAATAGTAAATATATAAAAATACAAATAAAAAAAATCATAATTTCACGAGGTTTAGTGAAAAATTGTTGCCTGCTCGCTTTACTAATAGCAAATGAAAGAAATTATAGAATTCGGGTATAATATGTGGATATTCATACATTTAGCCGGAGTAATTTGCAATAGCTACAGACACAATGTACGAATTTGTAACATATTATAAACTGAGGAACCAAATGATATTTGCCAGCTGGAATTCGATTTAGAGATGAAGAATCTGTTCTGTGTTTCCTTGCCCTGTTTCTCTGCAAAATCGGGATGTTTCAAGCAGGGGGCTTATGCTGCCTTACATAGGCGCTGATATGCCCTAAATCCAATACTGGATTTTAAACACCTGGAACCTTCAAATCTTAGCTGCAAACTTACATGTTACAGCTGCTGACTTACTGCAAGAAGGAAATTGCATATTGACTACTTCTTTCACTTCCGACTTCAGAAGCTGCATTGATTTTTGCAGTAGTTGCTTCTTTATTTGCAGTTCCAGTTACATGAGCAAGTGAACAATAGCAACCGGGACTCACATTGTTAGGCAGGGTTGATTTTCTCTTTGTAGTTGTACTCGCGCTGGCTTTATTCTGAATAAGATTTCAGAGCTTCTCTATTTTCTGTCCTTCTCATACTGATAAAATTCTACTACAATGTATAACGAGTATGATAAAATCTGTACGGAAGAACATAGCGAAAAATAGATATGGTATCTTAACAGAAAACAAACCTTTACCGCTTTCTATACAACATTTTTTCACGCTAGGGAACAAAGGAAAAGTCCTCCAATGCCTTGCTTTCCTTTCGCATGAACTTATTGCTCGGAATCCATTCACGCCTCAAGCAGGACCAATGATTCCTGGTGCAGAATATACACCCCAAAGGCCAATGCTGTCAAGGCCCCAGCAACTATCAGATTCTTGGTTATCCGGCAAAACTGACGAAAGAAGGAGCTTCCTTTTTGTGGAGCATTCAGTTGCACTGATCTGCAAATTGGTTCCATTTCCTCCTCGTCAGATTCGCTAGTACTTCCACTCGTCCTCGACCCATCAAGAAGTTTTTAACGCAATTTCATATTTTGAGCCAATTCTTCTTCAGTTGGTGGCACCATTTTTGAAGTAAAAGTATTGCGTTGGGTCTTATTGAGTTGTACATATCCTCGTTGGAATGTTATGCAAACTGCTGGTAACCACCATACATCTTTTTCATTCCAATTCTCCCCGAAACACCATTTGTTCCCAAAGCATTTGGTACAGAGTTACAAGGTGTAAGTGTTGTGGACTCAATACTGACGTATTTACTCAAAACGCAATTGAAGTATAGTTTTCTTGTTTTTTAGAGGGAGTCTTTATTTCGACACAGCAGCAACATGCGACATCAAAAATTTCGTCACCAGTATAAAAAAATGTGATCTCAATAACAGCACAAAGAGCAAAATCGATGAGGCTACTATTACAGTAATGTCGTGGCAGTTCAATTGATATTGAAGATCCTGAAGATTGATTGCTGAACCAGTCAGGAATTGTGTATCCAGGTACACAAATGCTGATTGTAGGTTGTGCCTCGAATTCCTGCAATACAAAAATAACCTTTTTGACTCAAGGATACGACGCAATACAGAGGACAGAGAAAGAAAGAGAATTAAGTACCTTTTCATAGAATAGTGTCAGTGATGCAATCGCCACATGCTGAAATCTTACTAGTAAATCTTTGGAAGGTACTTCATGTAACACTCTCCCTATGCATTTACGGAGACCCCGACAATTACTAAGTATGAACTGTATTGGATATCCTTTATCTCCAAGACTGCAGTGTTCTTCCAGACGTGATAGCCTTTCCAGTATGCATGCATCTAATTGTTCCAGAGACAATGGAGGCGATGATTGGACACGCTTGCAATTAGTTGCATCAAAATATATCAACCATAGAGGGAGCTCTGGTAATGATTCAAGTATAATGCAGTTTCTAATGATAAGTGATCTCAGACGAAAAAGTTGATTGATACTTGTAGGTAAATTCTTGACGTTATTGGCGATCAGATATTAGACTTCCAAGGAGGATAAAGAGCCAATATCTCAGGGAATTTTCCTTATACCACAGTAATCTAGATTTAGCTTTACTAAATTAGATAAACCAGATAATGGAGGGACATTAGCAAACCTCTGCATCCAGAAAACGAAACTTCTTCAAGTTCGTTTAATTCTGCCATTAATGAGGACGGTAGATAACTGATTGCTGAATTGTCTCCATTGATGAAATTCAAAAATTTTAATCTCCCCAGGTTCTCCGGCAGGCTTTCAAGTTTACAGCAATATCCATCAAATCCAATGTTGTTGGTCCTTCCAATTGTTCAATTGAAGATGGTAGCTCTTTGATCTTTGTCAAGGTTAAATCAATAACCTCTAAATTTTCCATGAGCTCCAAGATTTCTGGGAAATTCTCAAGGTTTGAACAGTATTCAAGATAGAGTCCACGAAGAGATTTCGATTTACAAACGCTAATTGAAATACTCTTTAAACTCGTGCATTCACTCAGATTTAACCATTCCAGATTAGTTAGGCTCTCAATTGATGAGGGAACTTCTTCGATTGATGTTAAAATTCTAAATCACATCTCTCCCTAAATCGCTGGAAACCCTTCGAGATTAACAGCAGAGAAATCAACTTTTATAGGAGAAGTAAAACAGAGGTTGCGTGGAAAAAACTTTGCAAGACTTTTGCAACCCTTCAGACACAAAAGACCAAGGTTGTTAAAATTCTGAATGTATGCGAGAAGGCATGACAAGTTTATGCAATTCAAAAGATTTAATCTCTCTAGATTCGGGATTTCTGAAGGGTCTAGGATCCTGACGTGATGTTCAGAGAGTTGGAGGTCAATAGATATTAACTCGAAAGCTTCCTGCATGTAACAAATAATAGCAATAAAAGTTAGAAAATACTTGCATAAATATATAATAATAGCAATATATTCACGTATTGTGTTGTGTACTTTTTGTCCTTCTCAAAGTTGTTGAATTTTACCATAAGGTACGCTAAGTGTAATAAGCTTATTAAGACTAAAACTCATTGGTAACATCGTCGAAGGATATCCATGCCCATGTAGATATCTCGATTCACCATAAAGATATTCAAAACCTTCAGAAAGATAGACTTTAGAGTTCATATTCAAAACACCTGTTTCATCTAACATACAAAATTTAAGCAAACGAAGATTGACCATATTTAGCAAAGGCTCTAGAATATTCCTTATTTTTGACATATCTGAGAATATTCCTTCAATTGAATCAGTTCCCTTGCAATGGAAGAAAACACACAAAAAACAAAAAAAGAGAGAGAAAATTAGCATTGTAGACATAAAAGCTTCAAAATTCTCCTTCTAAGTGCAGATAAAGATTTGCATGGATAAATTATACACAACATCTATATAAAGCAAAAATTTTAAACAATAGATTCTTACTTTACTGTTCTCAATACATGATAAACATCTTCATGATACCACAATCTGCTACATTCTTGTCCAACAATCTCCTGACCCATTTCTTGCAATAAATCATGCATGTGTAGTGTGTTTTGTTTTGTTATGGCTATGAGAGATCTATCAACGAGAACATTCAATCTACCATGAATATACGAATCATCAAGTATCTCAATCACATGACATTTATCCTCTGTTTTGAAGAAAAAAGCAATGTCTAGAAACAAACTCTTCTCTTCCATGTCCAATTCATCATAGCTAATTTTTAACACATTGTATATTTTAGAGCTAGAAATTCGAGGTAAGTATTGCAACACTTTTTCCCAATCTGGTTTGCTCTTCCCATTAAAAAAGGAACCCAACACTTTAAGAGTTAGTGCATTGCCCTCGAGATACTTTAGTACCCTCTTCCATAGGATCAAGAAATCTTCAAAAACAAGGGCTTTTTCTAAAGGCATAATTACTAAAGAGCTGAATAGATGCATTATTGTTGAGTTTTTCAACCTCATATATTTTATCAACTCCAAAATCGTTAAGCACATTTTTATCTCTAGTTGTTATAATGATTCTACTTTCTGAATTGTATTGATTGAACTCTCCAACTAAATATTCTAATTGTTCCAGTCTGTTCACATCATCAAGAACAATAAAAGTCTTCATTTGCCAAAGCTTCTCCTTATTATAATCTGATATATTAGGACCTCCTTGTCCAATATTTTCTCCTAATAAATGTGAAAAAAAGTTGTTTTTGTTGGTGTTCTAATCCAACTATAGTTTGTGATTTTTCTCTCACATTTGCCACAGAAGATTTACCACCAAAATCATTACCATATTGACTGAAAATTGCTTCAAGAAGAGTTGTTTTGCCTATACCACCCATTCGACAAATTCCTACAATTTGAAATTTTGGCAATATTCTAATACCTAACAATTGCTTAACTTTCTCAATTCACAAATTTATTCCAACAAGACCACTGGAATTAATTGGATCTCTTATATCCTTTAATTTCTTCAAAATATCTCGAGGATTACATCTACAAGTTTTGCCTCATGCCTAGCATATGAACACAGAAAACAATGTTTCAAATTGGATCAAGAAGGGATAAAAAAAATGAAACATTTATTTTTTCTTCTTAAAAGACAACATATATAGATTAGGGAATAAAGTGTTACCTGATTTTCATGGATTCATATCCAATTAACTAAGATGCTTCCGTTAATGCATCCCTCCACTTTGAAACCTTCTTGGCATCTTCTTGAAACTTATATTATGTTGAATAAAAGCTTCGCCAAAATTTGTTGTCTGCTTTCACACGTCAGATGGATGAACATATATAACAATTTGACCATTCATTTTCTTGCATTCAAAAATTTTCACAAGTACATCCAAACACCACTTGGAAGAAGCATAATTTTTTGAAAAAATAATTATTGAAATCTTTGATCCTTCAATTATTGCATTGAAAAGATCAAAATAAATCTTCTCTTCTTTACTAATATATTGATCAATGAAGGTGTTTACTTTTTTCCGAGATAGGGCAGCAAAGAGATGGCTTGTAAAATTTTCAAGAGTATCCTTCTAAAACCGAGGAAGACATCATATTTGGAAGAAGTAGAAAATAAAGATGAAGCCATGAAGAAAATTTTGAGATTGGGGACAGAAATGAGAGTAGGTGTTGTAAGGATAAACTAAGTACTTCCTAACGATATATGACTTTCTGCTGACTTGGTTAGTGCATGCGCTCTCATTGGATATGTAATTTTATTCTAACGAGAAAATGAAACATTCCTTCCATTTATTTTGTTCGTAGGGAAACAAGTCAATTTTTTAAAGCATCACTGCTACATAATTTGCATTGTAATTGTTGACAGGAGCGAGAAATTTTGTTGCTAGCGGTCAAAATCGGTTAAATTAAGCTCAGGAAAATCGTAGGAAAGTTAAGAGGAAAATCGTTGGCACTTCTATTTATATCCATTTCACTTGTTTCATGCACTTTTCCTTACATCCAAACAAAAATCCATTTCAAAAGGTTTCTTTAATGGCTTCATCTTCATCTTCTGCTTCCTCTACTCGTCAATATGATATAATGCGTTCCTGAGTTTCAGATGGGATACTTACCTAATAATATTCATCATCATTTTCTTGAAAAGAATAAAAAACACATTGTGCAACAAATTAAAATACACTACTCGTCAATATGACCACGTAATTTTATGTTCAACCAAGATATCGTCTATACTTCAAGAACAAACAACAGCTAAGAATCTTTTCTTCAAGATAATGGTATAAAAGTAATAATAATATATTTTATAATACTTAAAGTGAAAAAACACTTGAAATAAATAAATAAATATTCTACTTATAAATTAGGTATTAAAAAGATAAATAAAATAAATTATAAATACATATTAATTTATGAAAAAATATATTATAATACAATGCTTATAATTATATTATATTTATATATAGCTAAAACATATAAAATATATTATTTATTATTATTGATGAGGACATAATTGTTATTTTCAATAAATTGAGACTGTAAATATTTAATTTTGAAACTATTATGACTAATCTGTCCCATAAATCAAATCTTCAGGATTTGGATGTCTTTTTTTATAATAATAATAAAATAAAATATGTAGAACTAAATGTTAAATGAAGCAAACAAAATGATGAGAAGGAAAGTGCTAGCTCTTATAATTCAATATTTGCATTCACAAATTAAAATTTCTTTTGTTATTGCATTCAAAACTTAAAAATCAAATTAATAAAATCTAAATCTTCACAATTTAAAATTTAAAGTTCAAATCTTAAAATTTTCTAATACTCTTCCAAATTCCTCTTCTACTAAAATACTTTCTAAAAGTCATCTCTAACTTAACCATCAAAAGGTTTTTGCTGAGAAATCGACTTTTTTCTGATTGTATTTCCTTTTATAGGTCTATTTATACTAAATATATACTTCTTAGTAATTTGATTATAAATGTAATTTTAATTTATAATTTTTATGTTATATTTATAATTTCTTTGTTTTATATACAAATATAACATTAATTTTTTATCGGTTTAATATTAACTTACACTAGTCTTATGACATTTGGGTATTTGATGTTAGGTTTACAAGTGCAACATTAATTTACAAGTATTCTATTACATTTAAAATAAAATATTTTGGAGTCAGATATGGGTACCAGTTTGAAACCAACAAGCTAGCTCTCCTAAACCATACAGTTGCCCCGTTTCACTTTACTCTTCCATATATTATTAAATTTTATGGTAAATGGACCCATATTGTTTGCTGCTTTTCATTTATCTCTTGTTCCTTTGCTTTTAATATATAATTACATACTCAATAAAAAGTGATCGATGTGGAAAATTAACTTATAATAGAAATCTCCTAGAAAGTTACAAGAAAATTAGTAGGTAGGAAAATTTTGGTGAGAAGAATGCTCCAAAAATTTATTATGTTTTATTTTGTAATTTCACTTCACATAGTTTAATATTGAATCATGCTTCTGCTTATATCTCTACTGTCTGATTCCAGTTATAAATTGTTATAAAGATAGAAAATTAAATTGAATCAACCAGCTAACATTTGTATTTGAAATTACTCTCTTTTCCTCACAGACCGTGTAGTATTTACACACAATAGTATCCTCAAATAGGAAATTCTTCAAGTACTCTTCATGGAGATAAATTTATTTTATCGTATATTGTCCTCATAAATTGAGGGTTAAAGCACCACAATTTGCACTCAAGTCCAGTCAATATTTGCCAAATATTTTTATTATGTATTTAATTATATAATAATTTATCTCTTTCTTCGTTTAGAAGTCATTCACTAATGCTCTTGCTTTTCTATGGATGAATTTCCGACATTTCACATTATTGTGTTGCCTTTTTGACTTGGCTTTAATGTGCTTGATCAACTCTGAGAAATTTCGAGGAAACACGAAAGAAGGAGACAGCAGCAGGAAAAGTGAAGGAAAACAAAGTTTGGATAGAAGTATTAAAGCTCCATCTTCATTTTTTTCCTTCATCTTCATCGTTGAAATACTTTACTCTTACTTTTGATCTACTCTGAAACATCTCTCTATCTTTTTCTTCCATGGCTTCATCTTCATCTTCATTTTCTTCTTCTTGCAATTATGAGGTCTTGCTCAGTTTTAGAGGAGAAGATACCCGTGAAACTTTTACTAGCCATCTATTTTATGGTTTGTGTCAAAGAAAAGTAAAGACCTTCATCGATGAAGATCTTAAAAGAGGAGATGAGATTTCTCCTACTATTTTGAATGCAATTCAAGGATCAAAAATTTCAATAATTATTTTTTCAAAAGACTATGCTACTTCTAAATGGTGTTTGGATGAACTTGTTAAGATTCTTGAATGCAAGAAACTATATGGCCAAATTGTTATACCTGTTTTCTATCATGTCCATCCGTTCGAAGTGCGAAAGCAGACTGGAGGTTATAAGAAAGCTTTCGTTGAGCATGAAAAACATTTCAAGAAGATGCCAAAAAAGGTTCAAAAATGGAGGGATTCATTGACTGAAGCATCTTATCTATCTGGATATGAATCTATTAAAATCAGGTACAACTATAAACTATTTTTTTCATATGTACATCATTTACATCCTTTATTAATTAACAAAAAGAGAATAGTTTTTGTATTTGTTAGATTCCTATGAGATTCATTAATTTTGACCTTTTTTATTATCTTTATATCTGCTAGGCCTGAAGCCAAACTTGTAGATCTAATTGTTAAGGATGTTGTAAGAAAATTGGATGATACTACAATCTCCATTGATTTCAAAGCTCTAATTGGAATAAACTCACAAATTGAGCGAGTTAAATCATTGCTATGTATTGGATTGCAAGATTTTCGAATTGTAGGAATTTGGGGTCTTGGTGGTATAGGTAAAACAACTCTTGCTGAAGCTATTTTCAAGCAAGTTTCTAGTGACTTTGATGGCAAGTGTTTCATGGTTAATGTTAGAGAAAAATCAGAAAGTGGGGGTGGATTAGAACAATTACAAAAAGAAGTTATTTTTTGTTTACTAGGAGAAACTCTAGTATTGGGAGGTCCTAATATACCGCAATATATGAAAGATAGAATCCAACGTATGAAGGTTTTTATTGTTCTCGATGATGTCAATAAATTTGGACAATTAGAGTATTTAATCGGAGGGTTTCATCAATTCGGCCCAGGAAGTAGAGTCATTATAACAACAAGAGATAAACAAGTGCTCGATAAATATAGTGTGAATCACGTGTATAAGGTTGAGGGATTAAAATATCGTGAAGCTCTTGAGCACTTTTGTAATTTTGCCTTTACACAAAACTATCGCCCTATAGATCTTATCATGCTCTCAATGAGACTAGTAAAGTATGCTCGAGGCAATCCGCTAGCTCTTAAGGTTTTAGGTTCATTCCTTCGTCCCAAGAGCAAAGAAGATTGGGAAAATGCACTGGTCAACTTAAAACTAATTTCTGAACCTGATATTTATAATGTTCTGAAGATCAGCTATGATGAATTGAGCTGGACAATGAAAAATATTTTTCTTGACATTGCATGTTTTTTTGAGGGATATGATAAAGATTACGTGAAATCAATTTTTGAAGATCTTTATTCGGTCCATTCTGCATTGGATGTCCTGGTGGATAAGTCACTTATAACAATATCATATTATAACAAGATAGAAATGCATGACTTACTGCAAGAAATGGGTCGAGAAATTATTCATCAAGAATCAACAGAGAAGCCAGGAAAACGTAGCAGGTTGTGGGATCATAAGGATATTTGTCATGTGCTAAATAAAAATAAGGTAATCAAGAGCACTATTAATTTTATTTACTTTTATTTTTTTATACAAATTTGGATAAAGAATCAAGTCATATGCATCTTATTTATAGTGTTTAAGAATAATTTTATAATAATTTTTTAATATTTAATCATTTACTCTTGTTTATTGTTATTCCTTTGCCTTATTAGGGGACTCATTCGATTAAAGGCATATTCTTGGATTTGTTGAAAGTAAAAGACATAAATCTAGATAGTAGAAGCTTTGCAAAGATGACTGGTCTAAGAATGCTTAAATTTTATGTGCCTGAGCATCTGAATGTGTCGGATACGAGATCAAGAGTTTACCTTTCTGAAGATCTTGAATATCTTTCTGAGGAATTGAGATATCTCTATTGGCATGGATATCCTTGTAATACATTGCCAAAGGATTTTAATCCGGAGAATCTTATTGAACTTTGCTTGCCATACAGTAAAGTTGAACGACTCTGGGAAGGAAAAAAGGTATTACATGTTGCCTAATTAAATATATATTTTATTTTAAATTTAGTAGTGAAATTCATTAATACTAATGTATTTGAGTGATTATTTATACTTTCTTACAGGAAGCTCATATGTTAAAATATATTGATCTTCATCACTCTCAATATCTCACTAAGATTCCAGACACTTTAGAAACCCCAAATCTTAAGAAATTAAATCTTGTGAATTGTGTGAAGTTGCCTTGCCTTCCCTCGTGCATTCAAAATTTCAACAACCTTGGGATCTTGCGTTTGGACGGCTGCAACAATCTTGGATGCTTTCCACGCAACATTCATTTTAGATCTCCAATAACTATCCATTTGTCTGGCTGTTTTAATCTCACAGAATTCCCACAGATTTCAGGAAAAATAATAGAGCTATTTATAGGTGGGACAGCAATAGAAGAAGTTCCTTCATCAGTTGAGAGTCTAACTGATCTTGAAATTTTAGATTTGAGGTATTGCACAAGGCTGAAGATTCTTCCAACTAGCATTTGTAAATTGAAGTCTCTTTATGGCCTTGACCTTAGTCACTGCTCAATGCTTGAGATTTTTCCACATATCTTGGAGAAAATGGAATGTTTGAGTTATATTGATTTAGAATCCACAGCGATTAAGGAGCTACCATCTTCAATTGAAAACGTAGAAGGACTTGAATATTTGAATTTGACAAACTGCTCTCAAATTCATAGTTTGCCAGAGAACCTACAGAAGTTAAAATCTCTGTCTGTCATCTTGGGAGAGAAATCAGCAATCACTCAAGTACCATACTTCATCAGAGATTTAAACAAAATTATAAGTCTTCAGTTTTCTGGATGCAGTGGTTTTGTATTGCCTCCTTTATCAGGTTTTTCTTCTCTAAAAGAACTGATAATAGATTATTGTGATGTGAAAGAAATACGGCAGGATATTGGATGTCTATCCTCATTGGAGTATTTAAATCTGGAGGGAAATAACTTTGAAAGTTTGCCTACAAGTATCAAGCAACTGTCTAAGCTGTATCGGCTTATCTTGAGAAATTGCAATATGCTTCAATCATTACCAGAGCTTCCAGCAGGTCTAGATTATCTACAAGCAACGAATTGCAAGCGGCTCCAGTCTTTACCGGAACTTCCATCACGTCTAGATGAATTAGATGCATCCATGTTAGATAAGTTATTCAAACAACGTGGGAAGGGCGACTTCAGATACAGTAACATCTTAGAATTTAATAATTGCATGAAATTAAATGAAAACACAAACAACAACGTTTTGGCAGATTCACAACTGAGGTTTCAACATATGGCAACTACATCTCTAAGAAAATTCTATGAACATGTATGTAATTCTCTTTCTCTGGATATCATTCTTCTTGTTATAACATATCATAATTCATGATTTTTAAATTACAGGTAGATATTGATTTTCCATATGGTTTCAATATTTGTTTACCTGGAAGTAGAATTCCTGAGTGGTTCAGCAATCAAAGTTTAGGATCTCCAATAACTATTCAATTGTCACAGCTTTGCTGTAACAGAAGCTTCATCGGAGTTGCTCTTTGTGTTGTTATTGCATTTGAAGACGTTTTCAAGCCTAGTGTGAATTTTGGAGTCAGATGTGATTTCGGTTTTGAGACCAAGAAATTTTGTTGGACGTACTGGTTACAACACGGGCCTTGGAGAATGCCATATGTGGACAACATAATTTATGACTCGGATCACGTCTGTCTTGGATTTAATCCTTGTTTCCCTGATTTAGACCACCATACATCTTTGTCATTTGATTTCCACCCCACCTACGGTAATGATAAAGTAAAGGTCAAGTATTGCGGAGTGTGCCCAGTGTATGCACATCCCATTGAGACAAAACCCAACACTTTTACTATAAAAATGGTGCCACCAACCGAAGAAGAATGTAGGAAATTGCATAACGATTTCCCCCATGAGGCGGGCACAAGCGCAACAGCTATTGGAAGATCCGACGAGAAGGAAATCAACATTCCTCAGCAACCAAGTTCCTTTCTTTCTCAAATATTTCGTTGCTTGGGGCTTGACTTTAGTTGTCTGGAGAGCTGCAAATGAGCTTCAGGTAAGTTCGGTCCTTTAGTTATAATGCATACATTAAAACTTTCAAATTCTACATAGGATTCGCAGTCGCTTGAGAATTAACTTCAGGCATGAGAGCTGTTGAAGGTACGACTAACTTCCGTGATCTAATTGGAATTATAACCGAAAGCAAGACCCAAGATAATTTGCAGAGAGCTAGTCAACACTCCATAACAACAAAGTGCTTTGCCTTTAAGAAGCATACCAGGTTAAGAATATTCACCATTTATCTGTCTACTGCAAGAAATGAATCCTGATGTATATTTATTGTTATGTCCCATATATATCTTCACAATTTTATGCATTGGAAGCATCCTCTGTTTGATTCCTCGTTATTAATTATACCGCTTAAATTCGACTGAATTTACCGTTCATTTGGTAGCGTTTCCACTTAAATTATGGTTGTTGTACTAGAAATTCCATGAAATACAAATATAGAAAGATCATTGTTTTTCTAATCATATTGGACAAAGAAACTCTTCTAAATGACTACACAGTACACATAACATGATCATTTATTATGTTGTATAAAATTAGAATAGTCATTTTGGGCTAGACAATGGATTTGAAAATTCAAATATGAAATTGAGGTAGCTTCATCTTGTTATACATGTTTAAATATTAGCAAACTCTTGTTTTAATTGTGATTGCAGTTCTTTGCACAAGCTTAATTTCCTTGCTCTGTTTTAAGGAATCCCTCTGTTTTTCTTATGACATGTATCACATATTATCTTGCTTCATATTTGAGTAGACACTTATTAAAAATGACTGGGTTGTGTCTCAAATTTTGAATTTAATTTTATACTTCAAGACGCTATTAAAAGAGATAATATGACATGTATCACATATTATCTCTTTCACGTTGAAGGCTGAAGATCGTGATGTTGTTAATGGAGGCACCAAAAACCTTTAGGTAGACACATAATCACTTGCTTAACATTAGCTTTGTTATTTTGAATCAAATTCATTCTTAGTTTAACAAATGAAACTGTTTATGGAGTAGCTGATAGTTGAAAAAAAGTTATACAGAGAATCTTGTTTCATTCATCACCCAGAATTATGTTAATGATTGTTATATATGTTGCAGGTATTTGATGTATTCAGCATTTCTTTTCCAGGAAGTGAAATTCCAGATTGCTTCAGCTACCAAAGTTTAGGATTTTTCGTAACCATTCAACTGCCTCGGGCGTGGAAGTACTGGGATTACTGGCAGATTCGGTGATGACGAAGAACTAGCAAATTTGCAGAGAGAAAAAGAAATGCTCCTTAACAACAAATTTTCTTCTTTATTTTAAAGATTGGAGGACTGCTTTCTTTGCTTCAAATTACCATCATGGAAGTTTTTGATATAATTGATCAATTGTCAGTTGCATTGAATATTCAAAAGCATACAAAGAAAACACAATCACTTCTTGTTTTACATGGATAAAATTTATTTCACAGAAATGGAGTTTTTGTTTAATGCAGTTCTATTTTTTCTAGAAACACAATCTCCATCTTGTGCTTTTGAGGAATCCTGAACAATCGTTTCTAAATACGTGCATTAATTTCCCTCGGCATACCTCATGGACGTTTGGCTGACGCCATTAAAACGGTTTGCCGGAACCATCAATCCAGTAAAAATTAAAAATGGTTGCCAAAACCTACAAGATTTAGAATTTGTTCAAGTAAAATCAATAAACAATAGCAAACCCTATCATGTTATAGAGGCTACTTTTGTTAGTGACTCTACCTGAGAGTTTGTTGAAGCCATTTGAAGGTGCACTTGTTGACCTGACCAACAATATCATCTCCGCAATCAGGTGGAAGAGATAGGATTATTACATCAAGATTCAAAATATGGTGATAATTTCAAAATCAAGGCATAAGCCACAATAGTTAAATATATGTAAATATTATGCAAGAAAGAAGAAGGAAATATCATATCATATATAATACGGGGATTATTGAGGCATTCAAATAGAAATAGTGTTTCCAAGTTCAAACATCTAATAATTCTAAACAAGATGGAAGCTTTGGTAGATCAGACCGGAGCTGCTTGCAGTTCTTGGCTTCTAAATATTATTGTTTCAGCGAGAACTTCGGTAATGTTGAAGCTTATTGCAAACCCTCAAGGTCAGGATTTCAGCTTCGAAAGCTGTTTCATGCATTCAGGTTGTTGGCTGTAGTTTCAGCAAATACCACCCATTTTACGTTGTTAACACCTCAAAGGAACCATCCAAACTAGTGAATCAAAGATGGATAAGTTGCAGCAACATAAACAATCCAGAAAATTAAGAAGACAGCAGCAAAAACAGAGGAAAAACAGAGAACTTCGGACAGCAACAAAGCAAAATTTTTCTGGTTTGAGTTTCTTGCTCAAAATCTAATCTTTCATTACAAAAACACTTTATATACTTCTGACAAGTAACTTACATGTGCTTCATTGGTTGGTTGTAACCACCGTAAAATGCTAACCGAACATAAGTTACTTATATTTTGCATATAAACAGTAACAAGATTTTTTATCACATTAACATTAACACAGGTAAACTCTCAAAATTGTTTGTCCTTAGATCTAATGGCCGCAATGAGGATAAATAGTAGATTCCTGTGGGATTTCAATGATATTACAACAGCTTAAATCTAGCTCTGTCAAAGAAGATAAACCAGATATTAATGGAGGCAATACCAAACCTCTACATCCAGAACACCAAACCGCTTTAAGTTCTTTTAAATTTGCCACAAAGGATGGTAGTTGAGTAATGGCTGAATCATTTGCACAGAGCATCTGTGCAATGATTTTAAATTCCCTACGTTCTCTGGCAAATTACCAAGTTTAAACCAGCTCATCAAGTTCAAAGTTGTAAGGGCTACTAGATGTTCAACTGAAGATGGCAGCTCTTTAATAGCTGTTTGTACGAGGGAATATAATAAAGCAATTTTGTGCACTTCAAAAGACATTCTTTCAAGATTTGGGATCTCCAAGGAGCTTGGATTAATCTTAATTTAGTAAGAATATCCAAAATTTGTTAAAATTTACTATTTCTGAAAGCAGCTCTTAAGTCGAATCAACAAAGAAAATATTTTACAAGCAGTGAAGAATTAAATGCCAAATCAGTACAATCTTCTTATCAGAATTAAGAAACAATGCATTGACAGCGGTGCAACACATCATCTTATCAATGATATCAACAATCTCAATACTCAAGGTGAATATAGAGATAATGAGAGCTTAATTACTAGTAATGGATGAGGTCTGACTATTACTCATATTGGTAATACTTCTATATGCCTTAGAAGTGCTTCACAGAATGTTGTTACACAAACTTTGGTATTGAAAGACATATTATGTCTCCTAATATTATTAAGAATTTGATTAATGTTTCTAAACTTATATCTGACAACAACTTACTGTTTGAATTTTCTTATTCATGTTTCTTTATTTGTTGCTAGTAGATGTGGCTAAAAGAGGCTTGTACAAGCTACTGAACTATTCATCTCATACTGGTCAAGTTTTTCGTGAATCTCAGAAGCCTAGTTTCATGATTTCACATTGTTTTTTTATGAATCCAATTGCTATTAACAAAGGAATAAATACCTCTTAATATAGTAAACATTGTTTCTCTCAAAATCTTATTTTCTCAAAAAACTATTGATACAAAGTTTGTATCTTGTATTGGTTCAGTTTCTAAAAATAATAATAAACTCATTATTCTTCATCAAAGACTTGGTCATCCCAATCTTATTAAAATTACAAATAAAATAATATATATATATAATTATGTATATAAATTCACATAAAAATAAAAATAAAAATTTTAAATTTTAAAATAAATTTTTTATAATTTTTGTATAAATTAGGGACTTATATAAAAATATTTCAAAATTCTTGAAACCAAAACAAAAACTAAAATAGAACCAAACTTGGAACCGAACAAAACCGAACTGAATTAGTTTGGTTTGGCTTGATTCAATTTTATAATATATGTATTTAGTTCAGTTTGGTTTTTTCAGAAAACCAAACCGAACCTGAATTTGTCTACCATTATTAATTACAATTTAGCAATATATGTAATTCATGTTTTGCAATACTGAATTTTATTATTTTAAACTTATTGCTTTATGTTAAACCTTTTTCTCTAGATCAGTAATGTTGCCTACCATATGACTCTTTGTATGAAGAACTAATGAGATCTATACCATACCTCGCAAATATATTGCTCAAAGGAAGATAAAACAAAAGCAAATGCTGCAGGTGCATGCATTACGTAATCTTGTTCACAACTCGAACATTCTCTGTGAAGATATTGTGTCTGAAGGAGCTATGCAGGTTTGTAAGCTTGCTTCATTATTCCATATATATGTTACAAGGATGTTAATTTTCAACAACTGGAACTCCAACTAACCGTTCCATAAACAATAGTGATTTAGTTCGAACATTCTATTCTGAAACAATGTATTGAAGACCAACTAATGATTCTATTAATTTAGTGACGACACAGGCTTTGTTGGAGTTAGTGGTTATATGTTCAGTGCTGGCCCTATGTGTGCACACTCAACTTGCTGACGTTGCCTGCAATCCTCAGAGTTGTTCGTGGTGATTGGACGGCTTCGACAATCCCCAGAGTCTACCATTGCAAATTATCCCTCATTCATCATTAGCAAAGTTAGTGAGTAAAACATTACTTACCAATATATATATACATATATACTATAGAATTTGTGGTCTATATTTGATATTAGTACAATATATTGTAGAATTTAAACACAAAAAAATAATTAAAGAGATGCAACATAATAGATGAGGAGATAAATGGTACCTACTGCTTAGCAAGACCCCATTAGCCACGTTTCTTTTTCTTTTTTTTTTATAAATTACGAATCTAAAAAATATAAAGTATATATATAAAAAAAAAAGAATTGACAGTGACATAGACAAAAAATAACCAATAATTGATAGATAAAAGACAATTGTTTATCTCATCCTCACTGTACAAATTATGCTCCTTATCTTATCTTCTATATTCTAATGGTATAAGAATAAATAGATTCCCATATATTTGAAAAACAACAAAAATATACCTACTTTAATTATTTTTAATAAATAAATCCTAATCAGAACATCTATAAAACTAGAAGAAGTAGCTAAAGTTGCGAAGTTAGTAGTATACATACATACATACATACATATATATATTGAACATTTGAGAACAATTAATTATGTTCAATTGTTTTACATTAATGTTGTAATTTATCATTTGAATTTGAACTTTTATATTTCTAAATTTAAAATGTTATGTTGAAATTACAAGTACAACTTTCATATTCAAGGATTAAATTACATTTATAGGCTTTAATTTAGTTAATAAATATTTAAATTTAATTGTGCTCTTGGGAACGAATATAATTTGTTTTTTTTACTCATAATCGTAATGATAAAAAAAAATACATTTCAAAGTCAATTAAAGTATGAATCTATTAAGATTTTTTTTCTCTTTTGACATAATTAATATTAGGAAGGTTTAACTAACTAAGTACTGATTGCAAGTTTCTGAATATTTAATCTTTTCTTATTTAACTTTCTTTTAAAGTTCGAATTATTTTAAGTTCAAGTGTGTATATGTATGTATATATATATATATATATATATAATTACTGATGCTTACAATTTTCTTATACTACCCAAAATTTTTTATTCACATTATATTCTTATTCTAAATTTAGGGGGAAAAAAAATAGGCAATCAAGGTAAAGTTAATTTATTCTGATTTTATATATTATTTGTTTATTTATATTCTTTTAGCTTTATATAATATAATGAAAAATCATTTAATCCTATGTTTTCTTATTATTGATATATAATTTAGGTTACGTATACTTTAGCATATTTCAATAATTAAGTAATCGGACTTGAGTTATATTTAAGGAGGTATACATTTCAATAATTTAGTGATAAAACTTAAGTTATATTCAACGATGCACATAATTCAATAAGTCAAGAATCAAACATAAGTTACAAGTAACAATGTCCACCTCTTAGATATGTACATTTTTCATCCCAGATGAGTAACAATTCTCATGTCAATGATATCAATAAAAAATTAGGATCTGAAGGTACCAGAATTGAGAAATCAGACTTAAGTTACATTCAATAATTTTACATTTAATGATGTGTATATTTTAGATGTTATATTTAAATGTGCATATTTTTACGTCAACGATATGCACATTTTAAAAATTTAGTGATTAGATTTAAGTTATATTCAAGGACATGGATATTTCAAATTTACATATTTTTTACGTCAACATTCAATAATCTTATATTGAAGATGTGTAGATTTCATATGTACATTTCTTATGTTAATAATGTACACATTTATACTTATTTTCTAAAAAAACTAATACTGGTTAATGAAAAAATAAATTAATTCCATTACTAATAATAATAATTTAAAGGGTTTACCTCCTATATAAAACATAAATAAATAAATTTTATAAAGGTAAAATATAAAAATAAAGAGGAAAATCTTTCAGGTATATCCTCGCCTTTCATGTTCTATTCAACATATTATTTGTAATTTATTCATGTATGCTCTTTAGTGGAATTGCCTCCATATACCTTAATCATGAATGTTATCATAATATCAATAGCTGCACCTACATTGATTGTTATTTTCTCTCTTTTATGAATATATTTTCTCTCTTCTATAGTCTTGTAACTGATAGTGATCCATCACTCTCTTCATCATTTTATGTTAATTTATCCATTAACATATTTTTAACATTTTGAGTAGAGTCATATTCATTTGCAAAAGTAATATAATTTTTTCAATTATGTTTGAAATGACAGTTGAGATAACTTAAAAATTATAGAACATGACGATAATTACTTTCATACAAAGGATCTCCTCTCCTCTAGGTACAACTCCAACCTTAACTAGTGGAACTCCTACTATCTGCCCTATAACTTCAAATTTGTTGATATAGTCATGTAATTCTTTGTTGGCAACTCCTATAAGCTTTTAGAATACTCTGATACAATAAAATATTTAACAACAATTTTACCTTGATGGGCTTCGAACATGAAAGAACCCATGTATTTGCTACCCATGTCAATAGCCAACAAATATTTATTAGTAGACTTCTTCCATAATTCTACAATTTTGATAATTGGTAAAAATTTTAATTGAACCATGAAAATTCTGGTTTAATAGAATAAGTATAAGTTAATAATATTCTAATACAATAACCAACAAAAAAAAAACATTACATTATTATTCAAACGTGCATACTTTTTATGTCAATGATGTGCACATTTCAATAATTTAGTGATCAAATTTAAATTACATTCAAGGATATACACATTTCAAATGTATACACTTCTATGTCAACATTCAATAATGTTATATCTAATGATGTGTACATTTCAGATGTGCACTTCTCATGTTAATGATGTGCACGTGTATTTTTATTTTTAAAAGAAACTAATACTAGATCAACAAAAAGAAATAAATTCTAATAATAATAATAATTTAAACCAATTAGAGTTTACCTTCAATATAAAATATAAATAAATAAAATCTTATAATTGTAAAATATAAAAATAAAGAAAAAAATCACTCAGGAATATCCTTGCCTATGTTCAACATATTTTTTGTAATTCATCTATGTATAGTCTTCTGATAACTTACCTATACTCACTTCAATCATGAATGTTATCATGATGTTGATGGATGTACCTACATTGATTGTCATTTTCTCCCTTTTATAAATCAACTTTTGGTCTCGTGACTAAGGTGTCCATTACTCTTTTCATTTTATATTTACTTATTAACACCTTTCTAACCCTTTAAGTAGAGTCGTATTCATTCACAAAAATAATATAAATTTTTTCATACAAAGTATCTCCCCCTCCTTTAGGTATTGTTCCATCTTTAGCAAATGGAACTCCCACTATGAATCCTATAACTTCAAATTTATTGATATGGTCATGTAATTTTTTAACGACAACTTCCATAAACTTTTAAAATACTATGATGCAATACAGTTTCTTTTAACAATTTTACCTCAATGACCTTCGAACATAGACAAATACATGTATGTGCTACCCACATCAATAGCCAACAAATATTTTTTAGCATACTTCTTCCATAGTTCTACAATTTTGATAATTGGTAAAATTTTTAATTGAGCCATGAAAATTCTGGTTTAATAGAATAAATACAAGTTAATAATATTCCAATACAATAACCAACACAAAAGAAAATAAACATTACCTTATTATTAATTTATTACTTGTATAATTTCTCTTCTAGTAGATTTTCTCTCTCGAATGGCAATTTTCGTTCGAATGACAAGTTTTCTGAGGATGATGAATCACTCATGGATGACGGTGAGTTTTTTAAGGATAGTGGGCAAAGTGTAGGTAATTCTTTATAATATGGAGTTGCATATGGAGGTGGCTGCACTTATTAATCACAATTAAAAATAATTAAAACTAAATACTAGCAATTTATAATTTTAATTTTCTAATTTGAAATTAAACTCAAATCTGTCTGTTTATTAGGCTACTCATCATATATCTTCTACTTTCTACAATACTTTAACTCTATATATATTTTCCAAATATATGTGATTAAGAATATTATATTAAACCCAACCCACCAAACAAGTTCTCAATGTATGTACGTACTCTGTTAGTCCAAATTGCATATAAACAATAATAGTAATAATAATAATAATAGTGGTAGTAATAGTAATATTCACCATTTTAATAAGCATAACTCCTGAAAATTAATTACCACTGTTAACATACTATTTTCATAACTTTTTTGGAATTATATTGACGTCTCAATAAATAATTATTCTTTTAATTTTTAAAATTTTTAATTTCTAGAATAATTGAAAAATAATGTTATCTATGCATTCCTATTATTATTTTGCATCTTGAAGGCTACCTCACTACGTGGTGCTTCTAAATTTTAATAGTATGACTTGCAACCTCCTCAATTTTCTTAAAAGAAGATAACGTTA
Source organism: Melia azedarach (assembly GCA_028052125.1). Taxonomy (NCBI): domain Eukaryota; kingdom Viridiplantae; phylum Streptophyta; class Magnoliopsida; order Sapindales; family Meliaceae; genus Melia; species Melia azedarach. Next base: position 14,770,642 of record CM051396.1, read on the forward strand.
TGATTTTTGTTAAAAAAATATACCTAATATTATGCAGTTTTTGTATACATATTGTATTGAACGTATTGGCTTATTATTCGAAGATTACTAGTCCTTCTATCAAGAATTAGTAAAACTATAAGCACTTTTATCTAATTTTTCTATCACAAAGTCCCCAAATTTCAATTATAGCTGTATCATCATCATCATCATCTTCTTCTTCAAGCAAATATGACGTGTTCTTGAGTTTTAGAGGGGAGGATACTCGTAAAACTTTTACTAGCGATCTATTCGTCGCTTTGTGTAAAAAAAAAATAAAGACTTTCATTGATGAAGATGTTAAGAGAGGAGATGAGATTTCGTCTGTCCTTGTGGATGCAATTGAAGGATCAAAGATTTTAATAATCATTTTCTCAAAAGATTATGCCTCTTCTACGTGGTGCTTGGATGAAGTTGTCAAGATTCATAAATGCAAGAAGTTAAATGGCCAAATTGTTATACCAAATTTCTACCATGTTCATCCATCTGATGTGCGGAAGCAAGCTGGAAGTTTTGGAAAGGCATTTACTGAGCATGAAAAACACTTCAAGAAGATACTAGAAAAGGTTCAAAAATGAAGAGATGCATTGATAGAAGTTTCTTATTTAGCTGGACATGAATCCATTAACATCAGGTAACAATCTCATGTGTATCCTCAATTAGCTAGGAAAGGATTAATATATAATTACGTGTAATTTTTCTAGTTCTTTCTCCATCCATTTTAGCTCATGTTCTTTTATTTTCATACTTGCTAGGCTTGAGGCAAGTGAAGTCACTGTTATGTTTTGGATTGCAAGATTTTCAAATTGTAGGAATTTGGGGCATGGGTGGTATAGGTAAAACTACTCTTGCTGAAGCTATTTTCAACCAATATTTAAGTGATTTTGAAAGAAAGTGTTTCATGGAAAATGTGAGACAAAAAACTCAACAAAAGGGAGGATTAGAATATATACAAAAGCAAGTCTTTTCATATTTATTAGATGAAAATCTAGAAAAAGAATGTCCCAATATACCATATTATACAAAAAAGAGGCCTCAATGCATGAGGATTTTCATTGTTCTTAATGATGTAGATAAGTTGGAGCAATTAGAAGTTTTAGCTAAAGGGCTTAAAGGATTAGGTTTAAGGAGTAGAATCATCATAACCACTAGAGATAGAAGTGTGCTTGATAACTATGGCGTGGAGTATCTATATAAGGTTGAAAATTTGAAAAACAATGAAGCTCTTGAACTTCTTTGCATTAATGCATTTGGAAGAAGCTCTAGCCCTAAAGATTTTATGGTTTTGGCAGAGAGGGTAGTAGATTACGCAAAAGGAAATCCTCGAGCACTTAAAGTGTTGGGTTTCTCCCTTTATAGAAAGAGCATATCGTATTGGGAAAATGCACTAGACAACTTGAAACAAATTTCTAATCCTCATATTTATGATGTGTTAAAAATCTGTTATGACAAATTGAACCCAAAAGTAAAGAATATATTTCTTGACATTGCACGTTTCTTAGAGAATATGATAAAGATTGAGTGATGTCTATTGTTGATGATTACAGTTTAATGCATTATGGGTTGAATGTCTTGGTTGATAAGTTACTCATAACAATATCATGCAATAAGTTAGAAATGCATGATTTGTTACAGGAGATGGGTCAGAAAATCATTCACCAAGAATCAGAGGATGAACCTGAAAAACGTAGCAGGTTATGGTGTCACGAGGATATTTGTCATGTCTTAAGTAAAAATAAGGTAATCTAGAGCTTAATTAGTTTATTTTATATCTTTTAAACTTTTTTTTAATATGTTGGATAAATAATCAAGTTATGCACACCTCCTTTTATGAATTTAAAATCAATTTTATAAATTTTTAAAAACATTTATTCAATTTTTCTTTTTTGTTATCATTATTTTTCTTTTTATTTTCAGGGGACCAATTCAATTAAAGGCATATTATTGGATTTGTCAAAAACAAGAGACATAAATTTAGATTCTAGAGCCTTTGCAAATATGTCCAATCTAAGAATGCTGAAATTTATGTGTTAGAGTAAATTGGCTTTCCAAATGTATACTCTAAAGTACATCTTTACCAAGGTCTTGAATATCTTTCTGATGAATTGAGATATCTCCATTGGTATAGATATCCTTTGAGAACATTGCCAATGAATTTCAGTCCAAACAGTCTTATTGAACTTAGCTTGCCTTATAGTAGCATTGAACAACTTTGGGAAGGAAAAAAGGTATTGAATTCTACTAAATATAATGTTTTTTTTTAAATTTAATTGTGAAATTCGTTAGTGCTAATTTGTTTAAGTAATAGTTTTATATTTTCACAGGAAGCTTTCAATTTACAAACCTCAAATCTAAAAAGAGTAAATCTTTAGAGTTGTGTGAAATTGCCTTCCATTCCTTCATCTATTCAGAATTTTAGTTATATTGGTATTTTGTGTTTAAAGAGCTGCACTGATCTTAGCTACTTTCCTCCCAACATTTCTTTTAGATATCCGGTAACCATTGATTTCTCCTACTCTGATCTCACAGAATTTCCAATGATTTCAGGGAAGGTAAGAGGGCTAACTTTAGCAGGGACAAGAATAGAAGAAGTTCAATACACAGAAGAGCTTAGTATTCATTGGTAAATCTGCTTAATCGCGCAATGCTCGCATTCTTCAATTCTTGGGTTTTTCTCAGGGCTCACTTCCTTTTAATTATTTAGGAGTTCCAATTTTTAAGGGTGCTCCTCGCTCCAATCATCTTCAGTGCCTGGCTGATAGAGCTATAGCTAAGCTTAATAGTTGGAAAGGAAAGTTACTTTCCTTAGCTGGCAGAGTTGAACTGACAAAGACGGTTTTTACTGGTCTCCTGCTGCATAGTTTTTACATCTACCTTTGGCCTCAATCTCTAATCTTACAACTGCAACAAGGAGCAAGGAATTTTATTTTAACCGGAGATCACCTTCACAGGAAATTGTCTTTAATTTCTTGGAGCCAAATGTGTAAACCAAAACTGGAGGGAGGATTGGGTCTCCGCCGCTTGGATATTCTGAATAAAGCTTGTTTGTTAAAGTTTTTCTGGGAAATTCGTCAAAAGGTGACGTGGTGCTCGAACTATTTACTGACTCGTTTTGATTTGAATAGGTGCCATCGGGTGCTGAATTCTTCTCTCTGGTCGGGTTTTCGTTCTGTCCATAGAGACCTTTTTCTTGGGATTCGTTGGATTGTCGGAGATGGTTCCAATATTCATTTCTGGTTTGGTAATTGGCTTGGCGACCCAATTCTTCCTAAACAAGATTATAACCATGTCAATCTTCAAGGACGTGTTGCAGATGTAGTCCATGAAGGAAAGTTGCATATTCCTCATTCTGTCTTGGACTCTTTTCCTCATCTGGCTTCCAAATTTTCTAAAATTTTTCTCTCTCCCCACTCACAAGAATTAGTTTGGAGTTCTTCTCAAGATGGTAAACTTTCCTTGGCTGAGAGTTATAATTTTACTCGGCCTCCTTCTCCTCCGCTAGCTTGGAGTAAAATGATTTGGCGTTCTTTTATTCCTCCAAAGTTTTCAACTCTATTATGGAGATTATTGCAAAATCGTGTACCAACGGATGGCGTGCTTAGATGTCGTGGAGTCTGTATAGTTTCCTTCTGTTCTCTTTGCACGAGCCCTTCCTATGCTGAAGATGCTGAACACTTACTTGTTTCTTGCTCTTTCGCCTATAGAATTTGGACTTGGCTTTTCCAATGCTTTCGACTACCTTTACCTCAGATTTCCTCCATTCATTCTTTGTGGGACATTATCTGTGGGGTTGATTTCAGTCCCTAGTTATTCAATCTCTGGCTCGCTTCTGCTTGCTTTGTTTCCTACGCCATTTGGAGAGCAAGGAACAATATTAGGTGGAATGGTGGTTTAACAAACTTTAGGGCTGTTGTAACTGATTGTGTGGCTCATACTCGTTTCTCTGCTCAGTTCTGTCCAGGGTACGTACTTTTCGGTAAAGACAGGGACATTCTGATGGACCTTGGGGTTCCTTACTCACTCAGGAGAGCCCCTAAGGTGATTTCCCTTAAGTGGCAACCACCTCCGTCGGGATGGATTAAGATCAATACTGATGGTTTGTCTAAAGGGAATCCTGGCCCGGCAGCCTGTGGCGCGGTCTTTCGAGATAATAATGGTTTGTCCTTGGGGGGTTTGGCTTGTCTTTAGATACGAACACCTCCTATTTTGCAGAGCTTATGGCTGTCATCATTGCAGTTGAAAAAGCTTACAGTAAAGGATGGTTACATGTATGGATTGAATGTGACTCTAGCGTTGTGGTTCACTTGTTGCGTAATCATCATCTATCCCCTCCCTGGGTTCTATATAATCGCTGGTTACATTGCCGCTCTCTGTTGAACAACATGAATACTCTTTTTTCCCATACCTATCGCGAGAATAACGCGGCTGCAGACAAGCTAGCCAACCTGGGATTGCTTTGCCCGTCTTTGACTTGGTGGGACAATCCTCCAGCTGGAGTTGGTCACTTGATTTCGAAAGACATACAAGGGTTTCCAAACTTCCGATTTTGCTGATTCCTTTGATACGGCCTTGGGGTTGGTTCTATTAATCTTCAGTCATGTTCTGCTAATTGCTCCTGCAAGAGCTTAGTGGATGAGCCATCATTTTTGCAATATCCATGTCTTAGCTTCACCTGTTTTCTCTCCTGTAATTGGTTCAGTTTGTTCAAGCTTTCTTACTTTTTTGTGGGCCATCTTATCTTTGTATCTCTCTTTCTTTATTAAATAAATTTACTCCAAGCTTGGACTTGGAGTTTGCTTAAAAAAAAAAAAAAAGAATAGAAGAAGTTCCCTCATCGATTGAGAGCCTAACAGATCTTGAAAAGTTAGATCTGACATTTTGCAGAAGTTTGAAGACTCTTTCAACTAGCATTTGTAAATTGAAATCTCTCCGTGACCTTACTCTTAATTACTGCTCATGGTTCGAGAGTTTCCCAGAGATGTTAGAGAAAATGGAATGTTTAGAATCTATTGGTTTAAATTCCACAGCTATTAAAAAGCTGCCATCTTCGATTAAAAATGTAGCACTTAAAATTTTGAGCTTCATGGATTGCTCTAAACTCAATAGTTTGCAAGATAACTTGGGAAGTTTAAAATCTTTGAAGTTCGTTTATGGAAAGAGATCGGCCATCTATCAATTACCATCCTCTGTCACATATTTAAAGCAACTGGAGTAACTTTCACTTTCTGGATGCAAAGGTTTGGTAGTGCCTTCATTGTCGGGTTTATCTTCTTTGAAGAACCCGGAATTAGATGACTGCGGCATAATGGAAATACCAGAACAATTAGTTGCCGGTCATCGTTGGAAAGATTAAATCTGTAGGGAAATAACTTTGAAACTTTACCTGCAAGTATCAAATAATTGTCCAAGCTAAGATAACTTATGTTGAGAAACTGCAAAATGCTTCAATCATTACCAGAGCTTCCACTCGGGCCAACGAATTGCAAAATGCTTCAACGTTTGCCGAAGCTTCCATCGCATCTGAAAGAACTAGATGCATCAATATTCGGAAATGCCCAGAATTATACTCTTTATTCCCAGAATTATGGATTCAGCATGCATCACTAAGACAATTTTATGAAAAGGAATGTAATTATTCTCTATCTCCATATATCTTTCTTTTTTTTATATCAAAATTCAAGATTTATATATATATTAATTACAGGAAATTTCTGTACCCTATGGAGTTACCATTTGTTTACCTGGAAGCCAAATTATTCCTCTTTGGTTCAGCCACCGAAATTTAGGATCTTTAACACAAATTAAACAGTCAGAACTCCGTTGTGACGGAATCCTCATAGGATTTGCTGTCAGGTTTGTTGTTAGAGATATCACTAACGAGGATTATGCAGTTATATGTAAATATCGTTTTAAAACTGAGACTTTTTCTAATACCGATCATGCTGATAGGCATTTTGTTTTCAAGAATCGTTTAGTTGACAAGTGCAAGCCTCCATATCAGTGTCGTATGTATCTAGTGTTTGAACCCTGTTTGATTTTTGGGCTATCTGATGGTGTTTCATTTGCTTTTTCCGTTGAGTCTTCGCTCAAATCACGAGAAAGGTAGCCAAAGTTGGAATGGTGGGTTGTGTATCCAATATATGCACATCCTGATAAGTCCAAACCCAACAGTTTTACTGTAAAAATGTTGCCACCAAGTAAAAACAAAGGCAGGAAATTGCATAAGGAATTTCAGGATGAGGCAAGCTCGAGTTCAACTACCACCAACGTATCGGCAGATCTGACAATCAGCATTCCTCAGGGACAAATTGCATAATGAATTTCAGGATAAGGCAAGCACGAGTGCAACTGCCACCGAAGTTGAAGTATCGGCAGATCTGACAAGAAGGAAATCAACATTCCCCGGCAACAAATTGCATAATGAATTTCAGGATGAGGCAAGCACGAGTGCAACTACCACCGAAGTTGAAGTATCGGAAAATCTGACCAGAAGGAAATTGTTATGAAAAATCAATCAACCAAGTAAATAGAAAGCACAATAATCACAAATAACACTAGAAATTACGTGAAAAACCTATGATATCCTCAGAGGAAAAACCATGGGAGAGAGAGAGAGCCAATTTCACTATAATGAAGAATAAGTACAGTACTCGATTTTTCCCTAAACCCCAAAATATATAGTCCGAGTATGTATCGGGTTCAAATCTAAAACCGGGTAGGGTCAGGCTCATACAATGAAACTCATACAATATACTTGTATACATACACATATACAATACGGTAAAAGGGCAGGGGTGTAGCGTTAACATATCCAAATAAACTGTATCAGTTATTCAATATGGGCCACAAATTTTATACCTAATTAAATTATTATTTGTACATTTGGACTTCCTTTTTCATTTATTTATTTATTCCTATATTAATGCATACATTTTTTTCTTTCTTTTTGGATTAATTTCCAAAGGTTTGCATATTGTCCAAGGAGAGGTCACTGTAGCTAGCTATTAGTGGAAAACTAAGATTATGCGCTTTTGTTGTTTTTTTGCGCTCTTGATCCTACTACTACTTGCTGCAATTTTGCATGACATAAGTAGGAAGAGTAATTTATATTTATACATTTGATTATTACAAATGTCCTTAATTTTATTTTTATTATAATTAAAGTTAACTATATATTTGTAGTTTTATGGGATAAAAATAAAAAAAAAGAAATATGACAGTTCGTTACTGCTTTTGCTCGACATTTTAACATTATATTTTTCATGTTTATTTATCTTTTGTGTTTGCTTCACATATATCGTATACTTTCATCTATAATGGTTTATCTTTGTGTTCGGATTGTAATAATATGATTGTTTACTTATTTAATGATAGGGTTCCACATGCACTAAGGTTATTCTAAAATAAATCTTTTGCCTACAAGTACAAGTATGTTTTTCATAACTTTCTTCTTTTGTAAGTTATACTTTTGTACAACCATTTGTCAATTGAATTAGGCTACCAAATTGGTTTTCGAATGAACATAAGCTTGATGGCTTGAAATAAAGATGAGAGACTAGTAGTGAGCAAAATAGGGTTTGGCTCGATTTCTTAAGAATCAAACCGAACCTAAAATACATGAATTGTGGAATCATATCGAACCAAACCGAAATAAATCGGTTCGGTTTGGTTATATTCTACTTCGGTTCTAATTCGGTTCCACTTCAGTTGCATCTCATTATGGCCACGATTTTCACATTTTCAAATACTTTTATATAAGTCTCTAAATTATATAGAAATTATAAAAAGGAAATTAACCTTTAAAATTTTATAATAATTTTCTCTATTTTTATACAAATTTATGTAAATATTTATAATTTTTATGATATTGAGAGTTTATATGAAATTTTTATTTTATCATAATCGATTTTTTATTCAAGCTGAATTAAAACTGAACCTAAATCAAATGAACAATTTAGTTTGATTCGATTGGGGAATTTGGCTCAGGCCTATGTGAGACATTATTTTTATATTTATTTGGATTGTGATAGCTTCAAGAAAAACTTCAATTTCAAGGAAAAGACAACTGTTTAGTTCGATTCAGTAGGAAAATTTTACCCAGGCCTATATGAGACATTATTTTTATATTTATTTGTATTATGATAGTTCAAGGAGAGCTTCAATTTAAAAGAAAAGACTGATAAGTGTGTAAAACACGCGCTAATCATGTATTCTTAAACCTGAATTATTTATTTAATCCTTAAATTTCATTTGAATTTAATGTATTTTGGTTATTTTCTACAGAAAATGATATATTTGGCTATCTAAAATGAATTTGATTCAAAAAGGATAAATTTGACATGAAAAGGAAGATGTTTAGGGACTACAGTGCAAGAGACTTACGAATTAAAATGAAGAAATATTACGTTAAGAGGCAAAAGACAAACTAATCAACATTATGGGGGTCCAATCAATATTTGCTAGATTTTCCAACCTTCGTGCTAGAAGGCGCTCCTTAGTCGCGCGACCATACACCGCGTTCTTCCCAGGTGAACCAAATTGCAACCAAAGCACGACTGAAATGAAATGAACGCTCAAACTATGGCTGAATGTATGATTAATGATAGGGGTAAGGACTCCATTGACATTTGCCAGTCAATTTGCGATGGTGGGTAGAATTAGGTGCGCGGCCGCACGACCAAGGTGCGACCGCACGACGCTTCCTTCTCCCCTAATTTTTATGATTTTTAAAGCCCTAAGAAAGGAGGAAAAGAGGACTTTTTGGAGACTTTGGTTTCAGGTTTTAGTTTTTAGAGAGAGAGAGAGGATTGCTAGAGAGAGAAGGAGAAAAATTAATAAAAAAGAGGGAGATTTCGTCAAGAGATTGGGAGATTCTCGTCAACCTTATGGATTCAAGCTCTACTCATCTAGTTTTTCTTTCTCTCCTCTTTTAATTTAGTCTTGAATTTAACAATATTGTGATTATTTGAGATTATGCTATCAATTGTTGAGTTCTTGATTATGGAATTTGAACTATATATTATGTGTGGCTAAACCCAATTTTATAGGGCAATGATTTAATCTATTTGAAGTATCCATTTCTAATATTGTGTTGTTCAATTGATTTAAGATTGGGTGTTGAGTATTCATCATGATAATTAATACTTTTGAATATTTGGCTAATATTTGAATGAATTGTGGATTGATAGAAATTGACAAATTAATATCATATCTAGACCGTGTGATACATACCGTAAATTGCATATTAGATAGAGATATACTAATATGGTTTGCATAGTTTAATTAGAAATTATCACCAATTGTAATACACTTCCATTTAATTAATTTCACATAGAGATATAGTGAAATTTTAGGTGCGAAGTAGATTCGATTGATCTCGAGAGAGACGAACGAATAAATTAAGATAATTAATTAGCAACACGTATTTTAAATTAGAACAACGTCAATTGAAGAATTGGATGCGATCAAATACGATAAATCATTAGCCCTAAAATTTTCCATTAGTTGAATCTTGTAATTAATTTGCATAATAGTAAATTTTAGTCTATTTTAATTTCCTCAATAAAAAATTATTTCGATTTCTTTAGATAAATTCGTAAATTAATCACCTTCAGTAATTATAGAATTACATTTCTCGTGGGATCGACATCCTCTTATCATTATATTACTTAATTGTGACATGTGCACTTGTGTTCGTTATTTTTACACGCAATAAGTTTTTGGCGCCATTGCCGGGGAATGTTAAATTCTTATAATATCGATTAGGATTGATATTGAGTTTAATCTAAAGTTTATTTTTGTTTGTTTGTTTTTACAGGTTTTTCTTTCTGGTGTATAAGAAAAGCCAAAAGTAGTGTTCTATTGCCTTTCGATATTGAGATAGAAAGAACTTGTAGAAGGAATAGAAAAGAGAATAGAGAAGCATCAACGCAACAAACAAACTTCCACCATGGAACTGAATATTGGGAATGATGTTGGGGCAGAAAATCGGCAAGCTTTAAGAGATTATGTCATTCCAACGGTTAATGGAGCCTTATCTAGCATTAGGCGGCCTACAATTCAAGCTAATAACTTTGAGATTAAGCCTGCAATAATTCAAATGATTCAAGCTTCCGTCCAATTCAATGGTTTGCCGAATGATGATCCGAATGCACATATCACAAATTTTCTAGAAATTTGTGTACTTTTAAGTACAATGGTGTTTCAGATAATGTTATAAGGCTAAGATTATTTCCGTTCTCACTTAGGGACAAGGCGAAAGGATGGCTAAATTCACTTCTTTATGAAATCATTATAACTTGGAATGAATTAGCTCAAAAATTCTTAGCGAAATTCTTCCTTCCTGCGAAGACAGCAAAGATGCAGAATGATATCGCATTGTTTTCTTAATTTGGCATGGAATCTCTATACGAAGCATGGGAAAGGTATAAAGATATGCTAAGGAGGTGTCCACGTCATGGGTTTCCAACGTGGTTGCAAGTTCAAACTTTTTACAATGGATTAAGTTGCACAACTAGAACAATGATTGATGCTGCAGCGGGTGGTGCATTGATGAGAAAAACACATGACGAAGCATATGCATTGTTGGAAGAAATGGCTTCTAATAATTATCAATGACCCTCAGATCGTTCAACACAAAGAAGAATTGTTGGAGTGCACGAAATTGATGCCAGCCCAAGTTGCTACTTTGTCAAGACAGCTTGGTACTTTGAATGTTAATGTTATCCAATCTCAAGTTCAGGTGTGTGAATTATGTGGAGGAAACCATGCAAGTGTTAATTGTCAAGTTGGCAGTCTATTCGCTTCTTCATCTTTTGAGCAAGCAAACTTTGTGTCGAATTTTCAAAGGCACCAACAAAATGATTACTCAAACACCTATAATCTAGCTTGGAAACATCATTCGAATTTTTCGTGGAGTAATGATAAGAATTTTATGAAACCACCTCCCGTTTTTAGCCACAAGAAAAGAAAGTGAATTTGAAAGGCGCACTTGCTCAGCTTACCATGAACACTTCCAAGTTCATAACAAAGACTGAAACTACCTTGCAAAATCAAATGGCTTCCATTCGGAATCTCAAAGTGCAAGTGGGGCAACTTGCAAGCATGATGACGGAGAGGCAGCAAGGGTCTTTGCCAAGTAATACCGAAACCAACCCAAGAGAACATGTGAATGCCATTACACTTTGAAGTGGGAAGAAACTTGAAGAACCAAAAGACAAGATGAAAGAAAAAAAAGGGGAACAACACGAATCTTCATCATCTAATAAAGCAAAAAGAGAGGACAAAAATGATAAAGAGCAAACTATAAGCACCAGCCATACCCCTGAGGAAAATAAGTCTTTCAAGACCACCACTGGAAGAACCAACTCCTCCAAAGAAAGCTATATCGCCTCCACTATACGTGCCACTAATTCCATCCCTCAACGTCTTTGGAAGAACAAGCTAGATAAGCAATTTTCCAAATTTCTTGATGTTTTAAAAAAATTACATATTAATATTCCTTTTGTAGATGCACTTGAGCAAATGCTGAGCTATGCAAAGTTCATGAAGGAAGTTTTGTCTAACAAAAGGAAATTAGAAGAAAATGAGACTGTGATGCTTACGGAAGAATGTAGTGTACTTTTGCAAAATAAATTACCTTCAAAATTGAAGGATCTAGGGAGTTTTATTATACCTTGTACCATTAGAAAGTTTCAAGTTGAAAAGCTTTATGTGATCTAGGTGTAAGTATCAATCTAATGCCCTTCTCTATTTTCAGGAAATTGAGACTAGGTGAAGCTAAAGCAACAACCGTGTTACTTCAATTGGCGGATAGATCAATAAAGCATCCAAGAGGAATTGTGGAAGATGTATTGGTCAAAGTTGGCAAGTTTATATTTCCAGCAGATTTTGTAGTGTTGGATATGGAAGAAGACCATGAGATTCCTCTTATTCTTGGTAGGCCTTTCTTAGCTACTAGTGGAGCTTTGATTGATGTTAAACGTGGCGAGTTGACACTAAGGGTGAATGATAAAGAGGGTAAATTTAGCATCTTTCATGATGTGGGATCTTCAAATGAGCAAAGTACTTGCCATAGGAAAGATATCATCGACAATGGTGTAGTGGATGCTCATAAAGACAAAATGGAGGAGTTTCATAAAGATGTATACAAGAATGCCTAAAATTTGCAAGAAAGAGACAAAAGAATGGCATGATAGAAAGGCTCTTGGGAAACATTTTGCACCAGGTCATCGTGTTCTATTGTTCAATTGGAGATCAAAGTTGTTTTTGGGTAAACCAAAGAAAATATGGTCAAGCCCGTTCACAGTAATTCATGTGTTTCCTTATGATGCAGTCGAAGTTCAGCATGAAACCAAAGGAAAGTTTAAAGTAAATGGAAAATGGCTGAAGCATTATGTGGAGAATGAGTTCGAGCAATCCAAGATCATCATGACATTGGATAGTGTTTGAGTCTTTCTTTGTTGAGAAAAGACTTGGTCCAGCTGAAGAGGTTAAACTTAGCGTTTATTGGGAGGCAGCCCAACTTTCATTGTGTTTTGTGTGAATTTTTCTTTAGTGAGCTTTATTTTGTTTGTTGACATTAATGAAATTATTTTTGTGTGTATTTTTGTAGGTGGATAACTTTAGGAAGCTCATAATCAACATTAAGAAATGGAGGAGACGTTTCAGAGCACAAGTGCAAGTCTAAGAGCTTTTACTTGATTTTGAGTGAAAACTGCAGAATTTGACATTCTGCATATGGTGTACTAAACCTGTTATAACTTTGTGTACATAACTCATAATTGTAATCTGTTTGCGGAATTAGAAACTAGACATCTACAGGTTCAAGTGGATATATCATATGGTAGAAGTAGATGCACGACCACTCCATTTGGGAGCGCGATCGCGCCCTTCTTTGGTCCACAACATACCTGGACAAGCGCCCCCCCACCCCACCCCACAGTTTATTAACTTCCTTTTCATTCTTGCCTTTCCTTTCCTTCCAAAAACACAAACAAAACCCCTCCTCAACACTTTCTACCTCTTTAGCTTCAAATCAAAGTATACAAATATCAATTCAACTCTAATTTTGGGACTCTAAATCAACTTCAAGTAAGTACCAATATTTTAACAACTTAAGTTTTCATTTTATACTTGGATTTTGAAGTTGGGAAGGTTGTTATTGTGATGAAAAAATTGAAGTTTTTGGGTGATGATTTTGGTTGAATGTGTGGTGGAAGTGATTGATAGAATGATATTTTAGAAATGCTTGTGAATGTATTATGTTTTTGTGACAAATATTTTGGTGAAAAGGAAGGGTTTTGTTGTTGTGTTGAGTGTTTTTCACAATTGCACACAGTGTTCGACGAATTGCTTGAGTGAAGTTTAATATAATAATCCTAAGTTTGATCATTGGAAAACATTTGGAGAGTATTTTAAGAGTGAAAGGAACCTAATACAATGATTGGAGTGCAAGAAAAAACGGTAAGGCAAGTGTATATTCTAAGTGTTCGATGAATTGCCCGAAAGATATTTTCAAGTAAAAATGATACTAATTGTTGGACCGTTCTTTCAACATCCAAAATTAAGTCAATTTTTCATCTGCATGTTAATCAAACAAGATAGCTATCAGATCCATATTAAAGAATAGAGGCCCAAAAGATAAAAGTCTAAATTTATAAAACTTAAATCAATATTTTTTATTGAGGGCAGACTTAATGAAGATTATGTTTGAAGAAGTCGTATTTCATCTGAATTATAAGTAAGCTAAAATACCGAATTATTTTTTAATTAGAATTTTACTAAATTGTAGATTATCTCTAATCGGAGTTTTATCTAAACTAATCTTTCAAATAACCTAATGAATTAACGAGTATATAAAAAAAATAAGAGAAAAAGATGGCTTGTTTCTTCCCACAAAAAATAAATTCACTAGTTAATATCAGGTAACAAAATCTGGTATCAACAGTTGGCGCCGTCTGTGGGAAATTGAACTAAAAGCTAATTTTAGGAGTTAAAAATGAAAGAAGAGAGAAGGAAAGAAGAGAAGGAGAAAATTTTAGTTTAGACAGATGTGAAGGCAATTAAAGAGGAAGACTGGAATGGACGACAATGAGGTGAAATCCAATGAGTGGGTTAGTGACCAACGTATCTAATGGTCCATTCCAGACCCTGATATCTGCCAAAAAAAGGGGGAAGGGTAAACAGCAGGTCAAAAGCAACAAAGAGAAGTAGATCAACTCCTCCCACGGTATACAGGTTATATATATTCTGACCTCCTTAAAATTTCATACTTTTATATTGGATGAAGTTTGCAATATACGAGTTGCTAAATGACTACCGTGCCAGTTGACTTAATGATAGACTATTTTGCTTTTAAATTACAAGTTTATTAAATTAACACAAGAACTATTATGTATAATATCAGTTAGTTAACAAGACTCGTTATTTTTTTTTCTTAAAAAAAAACATTAATTGAATGATAGAATCAAAACTCAAACTAGAAAAGGGATAATATATTGCGAATTGGGTAAGATAGGACTTCAGTTTTTTCCCTCTGCTCTACAATTAAATAGAAAAGGATTGGTTTGAAAATTTGTTAATCTTGATATATATAAAGATGATAATATATACACAATTCTGGAAGGATGAGAATCTCTCGATTTGTGCCTACTAGTTTATGTCTATTATTAATTAAATTGTCAACGTGCTGTCATTATGAATCATCAAGGAAATTCATGAAATAAAACTAGAAGCATGAACTTACTTGGCATGAAGGAACCTTGTACTGACTTGTTAATACTGATTCATAACATCTTTCAATATTGCTGTGAGTTTGTTCAAAACATTATTCATCAAGACATCATTCACTTTTATAAAAAAGTTGAGATTCTTCTGTTCCACAAAGAGGAGTACACAACACAGGAATCGAGATTTTTCTATACGAGGAAGAGTCCGAAGAGCACGCAAATTTCATTACGATCCAATTTTAATTATCATTTAAGTTCAGTTTTAAAATATCATTTGCATTTGGATCTAATTTTAAATATCATCTTGTTCAACTTTAAAACATCAGGTTTATTTTCAAATATTATATTTTATTAATGTATGTATGGTAGTTTATGGGTGCTTTAATTATTCTTCACAATTGGGTGTGACCAATTAGTTAATTTCCTTGTTTAATACAATTGGATTCCTACCATCAGAGAATATATAAATTTTTGCTGATAATTAATTATTATATGTATGATTATTATTGTAATTTGAGATTTGGGTTTGGTACAAATGATGGGAATATTCAGTAGTTGTGAAAAGAGTTTTGATAGTGCATGGATATATGGTGAAGCTTAAATTTAGTAAATTACGGAAGAATAATCTGTAACAATTCTTTCATAACCATGGCCTGACAGTATTCTTAAGTCTAAAGATGCCGAGTGCAATGCCATATCATACTGAGGACGTTGTCGAAATTACAGGTCAGATTTCGTGGTATCCTTATCTATTGATAATTTCATATGATAATTATCTACCATATAACCCGAAAAATTTATAATTTACTTTTCTTTTAGTAATAATACTTATGCATTTAATTGAAGATATTATCGTTTTTAATTCTTTTTAATGTTAGAATAATTTTGAATTGTCTCCACAATTCTTTTCGTTCCCTATTTATGATTGTATAATTATTTTTCATACTAGCATATTAATACTAAAGGACTAAAATTAGTTTTAAAGAGTTTTTAATAATTACCAGTATGAATAATAAAAAAAAAACATCCTTTATCATTTCTAGTTAAACTATAAGAACAATAAATACTTTTTAAAATATCTGTACATGCTAAGTTGATATATATAATATTTCAATTATATTTTATATATGCTCTCTAATCATTTTCTTATATTATAATTTAATGATATATTTAACTTATGTTCCTGATACAACTGTTTTGAGTATATATGTAATTTTTTATTCGTTTATATTTAAATTAATTTATGTTGCTATTCCGTAAGCTTTTATTTGTTTGCCATATCCAAGAAAAAAAAGGCTAACATATTATATGATTCTAAACAATAATTGTTGCCGAAAAGGAGAGAGAGAGAAGGTACCTTTACTAAATTCAAAAAGACCAAATCGTACCCACGAGGTACTTACATTATCTACTCAAAAGAGCCACACGTATCTATGTGATGCCAAAAGTAATTAAGTCTAGAAGGACTAAATTGTACCCACGAGGTACTTACATTATCGGCTCAAAAGAGTCACACGCATCTATGTGATGCCAAGATTATTAAGTCCAAAATGACCAAATCATACCCACGAGGTACCTATATTATCTGTTCAGAAGAGCCACATGCGTCCACATGATGCCAAAATTATTAGGTTTAAAAGACCAAATTGTACCCATGAGGTACCGACATCCTCTGCTCATAAGAGTTACATGCATCTATGTGATGCTAAGATTATTAATTCCAAAATGACCAAATCGTACCCACGAGGTACTTACATTATCTGCTCAAAAGAGTCACACGCATAAGCTAAGGTACTTACAGATCCGCTTTCTCCACCTTAGCTTTGAGTAAAATGAAGTCCTAAGGATCCTTGATGTTGTTTTCTTCTATATTAGTGAAGAGTGACATGAAAATTAAGCTTATGGAGTTTCCTAAAATTTCAAAATGAGTTTAAATTGCGCATAAACTTATCCAAATTGATTGAAACCCCAACATTTGTGGTTTTTCACACACACACGAGGAACTTTTGAGTAAAATGACATTTGTTCTTCAAGTTAAATTTTGGGACAAAATGAAAACATTTTGAAGTTTTCTTTAATTTGATTTATTTTGAAAGCATTTTCAACTTAACCTTCGAGGCTTTATTTTGCTATAACTAAAAGTATGTTCAAATATTTCATTTAATCTCAAATGTGAATAATTTTAATTAATGTCTTTTACTTCTCTTCTCTTTGGTTTGATTTGCTTGAGGACAAGCAAACATTTAAGTTTGGGGGTATTTGATAAATGCGTAAAATACGCGCTAATCATGTATTCTTAAACTTGAATTATTTGTTTAATCCTCAAATTTCATTTAGATTTTATATATTTTGGTTATTTTCTACAGAAAATGATATATTTGGCTATCCAAGACGAATTTGATTCAAAAAGGATAATTTGGCATGAAAAGGAAAATGTTTAGGGACCAAAGTGCAAGAGACCTATGGATCAAAATGAAGAAATATCATATTAAGATGCAAAGGACAAAATAATAAAAATTATGGGGGTCCAATCGATAGTTTCAAGATTTTCCAACCTTCGTGGCAGAAGGTGGTGCACGATCGTGCTCCTTAGCCGCTCGACCGCGCACCGCGTTCTGCCCAGGTGGACCAAATTGCAACCAAAGTACGACTAAAATGAAATGAACGCTCAAACTATGGCTGAGTGTATGATTAATGATATGGCTAGGGACTTAATTGACATTTGTTAGTCAATTTGCAATGGTGGGTAGAATTGGGTGCGCGGCCGCGTGACCAAGGCACGACCGCGCGGTGCTTCCTTCTCCCCCAATTTTGACGATTTTTAAAGCCCTAAGAAAGGAGGAAAAGAGGACTTTTTGGAGACTTTGGTTTTGGGTTTTAGTTTTTAGAGAGAGAGAGAGAGGATTGCTAGAGAGAGAAGGATAAAAATTAATAAAAAAGAGGGAGATTTCGTCAAGAGATTGAGAGATTCTCGTCAATCTTGTGGATTCAAGCTCTACTCATCTAGTTTTTCTTTCTCTCCTCTTTTAATTTAGCCTTGAATCTAACAATATCGTGATTATTTGAGATTATGCTATCAATTGTTGAATTCTTGATCATGGGATTTGAATTATATATTATGTGTGGCTAAACCTAATTTTCTAGGATAATGATTTAATCTATTTGAAGCATCCATTTCTAATATTGTGTTGTTCAATTGATTTAAGATTGGGTGTTGAGTATTCATCATGATAATTAATGCTTTTGAATATTTGGTCAATATTTGAATGAATTGTGGATTGATAGGAATTGACAAATTAATATCATATCTAGACCGTGTGATACATACCGTAAATTACATATTAGATAGAGATATACTAATATGATTTGCGTAGTTTAATTAGAAATTATCACTAATTGTAATACATTTCTATTTAATTAATTTCACATAGAGATATAGTGAAATTTTAAGTGCGAAGTAGACTCGATTGATCTCGAGAGAGATAAACGAATAAATTAAAATAATTAACTAGCAACACGTGTTTCAAATTTGAACAACGTCAATTGAAGAATTGGATGTGATCAAATACGACAAATCATTAGCCTTAGAACTTTCCATTAGTTGAATATTGTAATTAATTTGCATAATAGTAAATTTTAGTCTATTTTAATTTTCTCAATAAAAAATTATTTCGATTTCTTTAGATAAATTCGTAAATTAATCACCTTCGATAATCATAGAATTACATTCCTCGTGGGATCGACATCCTCTTATCATTATATTACTTGATTGCGACACGTGCACTTGCGTTCGTTATTTTTACACGCAACAAAGGCAATAGAAATTGATATGCTTATATTTATTTCTATTCTAAGCTTTTTTAATTCATATGGTAGGGGAATTTGCTCAGGCTTTATTTTTATATATATTTGTGTCGTGATAACTTCAAGGAGAGTTTCAATTTTAAGGAAAAAGCAATAGAAATTGATATGATTATATTTGTTTCTAATCTAAATTTTGTTAACTCATAGGTTGTGTTCTTTTTGGTTGCAAATACCTTGACTCTAGTATGAGGCATGAGTGTTACTAACCCTTTCAATGTTATTGTGGTAGACCTTTTAAC
This sequence comes from Melia azedarach, assembly GCA_028052125.1. Taxonomy (NCBI): domain Eukaryota; kingdom Viridiplantae; phylum Streptophyta; class Magnoliopsida; order Sapindales; family Meliaceae; genus Melia; species Melia azedarach. The sequence goes on from CM051396.1 coordinate 14,789,492, forward strand.
TTTTTATTTTCTCAAAGAGTATTGAATACAAAAAGAAAAGTCTGTTCTTGGATTTCTTTAGGCCTTATCCTTGACTATTTTTATTGGGCCTAGTTATGATTGTTAGATGAATCAATTGCAATATGACATAGAATTGTTATATGAATCAATTGTAATATGATAAGTATTCTCTTAGGTTGATTCCCACAGAGAATAGATTAAATTAGTGTTTCTTAATTATTAAACCTTAGTTTGAATGAATTCAAGAACGTTAATTGATGATTAAATTAAACAAAAGCTTAATACAACAAGTAAATTGAAACAAAAAACTTCCCAAGAGATCATATCGTAGAAAAAAATAATAAGATCAATCAAGGTAATGAGATGTTAGGGTTCAAGAATCCATTATTAATCGTCATTTTCATAGTATATAGCATATGTAATTTGGAAATCTTGTCAACTTACTATGTTGATGATCTTCTGTACATGCAATGATATAATTTCATCCATTAGTTTCCATTGATAATGAGTTCAGTCTTATTGTGGAATTTAAACTAACATATTGTAGAAGACGTAAAATTGCTTGGTGTGAGCTATTAGCATTAAGAACAAATAAAAACAAAAAAAAAAACCATGTAATAGTATTCAAATTGGTGTAGATCATGTTATCACAATTTATTTATATTAGAAGCAATCAAAACTTTTAGATTGGTGTGGTCTATAAGTTTTGCATCAATATATTACACATTTAAATAACAAGGCTGTAGTTCTTAAATTATTCAAATATGCATAATTTAAGAATATAAAGGAAAATCACCTTAATTAAGTTCAGAAATTTACATTACATAAAACCATGAAAGGTACAATTAGGGTTTCATCTCTAGCCTTAACAAAGGAAACTTAGCTACTGAAAAACATTGAAAAACTAAAGAAAGTACAAGAGAGAATCATAGAGATAGAAGATGATAAAACCTGATTTTGTCTTGATTCAATCTTGAATCTGTCGAATTTTCCCTCCATTGGTTTAAAAAAAGAAATCCACCTTTTAAAGGCTCTAGTCGACCTCAAAACCACCCTTTGCTTGTTTCCCAAAACAGGATTCTAAAATACGCAGTTTTTGATCTTTTAATTATCGCCCTAATTTTCTCTATTAGAATGTATGCTTTTAGGAAAGCCTTCAACACAATAGTTGTACGTAGGATTTTTTTTTAGTGTTTTGTGGACCCTTTAACATCTTTGGAGCTCGTTAGCCAAAGTTATGCTCCAAATACTAAATGATGTTTAAGGAAATCCGAGAAAATTTCTCTTAATGAAGTGAATTTTTGCTCATCCGAAATTTGTAACAATAACTGATTGGTTTAAACCTTCTCAATTCTGATAATTCCTTCAATTTCTTTATTCCATAAAAATTAAGCACATCAATTCCTTTTTTCTTTAATACTAAAAAATGCATCAATTGAGCTCATTTCTCATCCTTTGCTTCAGAACATCTACAAAACAAGAAAAGCAACTAAAATACCATAAAATACAAGAACTACCTCATAATATATGTAACATAAATATATGTGAATTAATCTACATATCACTGAATACCTGTTCAATTTCCCAATACCTTTTCCTGCAAAATATTTCTTCCTATTTTCCTTTTTCTTTCTCTTTTTCTTCCCTTTTTCTTCTCAATTTCCTTTCCTTTCTCTCTTTCTTAGGCTTCAATATGCTTCGATTTTTGTATTCTTTAATTTTTGCCTTTCCAAAATGAAACATGAAATGTATTTGTGTGTGTGCGTGTGCGTGCATATATACATATATATATTCAAGCCACAAATTTGCAGGAGATTTAGATAGAAGGAGATCCTTATCAAGTTACATGTTTTCTATCTCACGATGCTTGGTAAGTTGGAAATCCACCCTCTAGCATGTTGTGGCAGGTCAGAACGTCAAGGATGTTTTTGAGCATTATGGAGTTCCCGGATTCATTGATTTCTTCGCTTTCGAGAAGTTGGAAGGCGATCCAGAAAACATGGGTAATTTCCCTGGATAATGGGGAACGTTTCTGGGTTATGTTAATGGCATGGATGGTGCCTAAGGAGATGAAGTGATCAATGAGGGAAGATGGGAACCAGCTCGGGAGGGGACCATGGGAGGTGTTGCTGACTTTCTAGAGACGGAATAATTTTGCAATCTAACATTATAATTTTAACATTATTCATTAATGTTTATAAATGAATTTTGGAATCTTTTACTTTTACAGTAATGTAATCGAGTAATAAAGAAGATATATAATTATATAATAGTTCGAAAATTACTTAATTTTATATAATAAAAGGTCCTATTTAGCCGGTAGAATATATTGTTAGTTGAAATGTTCACATTGTCTTGCCCATATATTAGTGCATGAAACTTGATGCGATCAAAGTATAATTCCTATTAAAAGCTATTGTCAATTAGGGAAGCAAGAACTTTGGCTCAAAAGACATAAGATAGTGATGCAAGAATTTTTACTTTTATTTCTTGACATAAAATATGGAATTTTAATGTAAATTTTGTAATTTCAAAATTTAAAATATTTAATATAAAATTGAAATATTTAATACAAAAGTTAATATATATTATACGTGTATATATATATATATTATATGTAAGTCTATATAATATATATGTATATATGTATATATTATTTGTAAGTCTATATATGTATATATATGTTTGTATGTATATATTTTATGTAAGTCATCCACTAGTAATTTAATGGTAAGTACTTATCATTTTTGGTAATAAAGAAGTTCTGAGTCCCTACAATAGTATTGGAATAAAATTTCTTTGAATAGGAGAATATTTTATCAACAATAGGACTTATTTTGATATTTTCAAAAAAGAAATAATGAAATAAAAAAATAAAAATTAGACTATTTGATTCAAAATTCAATTTTTTTTTAAAGAAGGGATATAAAGAAAGGTAAAAGAAATTTTAGTCCATAAAATTTGGCTTAATACTTGATAAGTCCCATTAGCTATAAAAATATACAAAAAAGTTCTGTTTGTTAATTTGTACAGTTCGTTTAGATGTAAAAGTGTATTTTTACTGTTATATCCATATTGACTATTACTCTATGTGCTTATGGTTGTCTAACATGAAAAATAATGTCCATATCATTGACTGCTACCGCCGAGAGCTATGAATCGTCATTGACCATTATCTAACGTTATCCATTTAGGTTACTATACATATTCTTACAATTCTTATTAAATACTCTATATAATAGTATCATCATCATCATCATTGTTTAAACAACTATTCATCATAGATTTGAAATTAAATTTTTGATATCTAAGAATTTAACTTCATATTTATGTCAAACAATTGCTCAAACAATAATGGTAATAATATCATTGGTGTAGAGCCTTTTACAATAATTCTAATAATATCTAGGATAACCCAAATGATAGTCAATGGTGATCGGTGGTAGTCGGCGGCACTATCAATCAATTGTAAGTAGTCCAATAACATGATGACACGTGAACAATGACGTGTACACATATCAATGAGTTGATTACCACGTCACATTATATCAATCATCATTGTTAAATGATGGCAAAAGACTATTTTGTCCACTATTCTGTCCAAACAAATGATATAAACTAATGACTAGGGCTTTTTTAGATAATTTTATAGCTAATAAATTTATTAGACTATTAAATTAAACCTATCATAGTTGATGACACAGTGCATTTGATTTGGAAGATGTTGTTGCTATGCATTTGATTTGAGAATTACAGGAAACGTCTGAAAGAGATTAATAATAAACTAAGGAAAGGTATTAGGTAATGCTTAATTGAAGTAAAATTAACGTTGGTGTAAATTGGACTAACTATGATTATTTTGATAGCTCTCTTTAAATTTTGGTGTTTAATTTTGAAGTGTAATTAAAGTGAAACTGATTATTTGTTTAAAAATAAAGGATGGGTGAAGATTTAGACCATTTAGGCATTAAAAAATGGCTGGAGAGAGAAAGATATGAATTGCAGGGAATAAATAGAAAGAGGAAATATGAGCTGATTGAGGGACTCATATGTTCCCACAATTAATTGTCTACAATTAATTGTCTAAGGACAATTTAAGAAAAGTATACAAAATACATAATTTTTCGTTAACTCAATTAATGGAAGAGTTTAACGGAATATTTTTGAAACCTCAGACCGGAGGAGATATAGGAGAATTTCCCCAGTCTGAAAAGTGTTTGATTCAACTAGACAAATTAGACTTTTATTTATGAACTTATAAATATATTTAAGGATTTATTTTTGTTATCATCCCAAAACTGACAAAAGTATGGTGGAATATGTTTAGAATTGAGGATGTAGGGACTTAATTTGAAGTCACTCAATTATTAATGAAAAAAATGGATTCCATTTTCCAAACATTTTTCTTAAAAGCTTTGAAGTTAAAATTAAATAGAAATACTGGGTAATAGTATTTGACCCACTAGGATAAATATAAAAAACATAATACTATATATGCTGGTGATTCCTCTGAGTGAAAATAGAAGGGCTATGACCAATCACTTGGTAATATTGATTAGAAGAATTTGAGTCCACCAGAAAATAGAAACTTGAACAGAACGTATTGGAAAATAACTTACGTCAATATCAGAATCAACCAAGAATAAATAGCAATAATTCTAACTTCCATCACATTCATTCTGGTGGCAATAACTAAATGTGAAGTGATGAATATGCTACCAATACGTTATTTATACGCCAATCTTGTTCATGTCATGAGCCTTGAACACATTTAGTTGATGCATGCATCATCGTTCTATCAACCTCTAATAATAGCACATATTAAGAAATATGAACTAATTAATCCATTTGTTGATGTGCCATATTTAGGTTCTTTTGACTTGAAATATTAAAAGTTGATCGTATCATCATATTCTCGGGGTTAAGTTTTTAATATTTCTATTTAGAAAGAGAAAAATACATTAAAGTTAGTCTAACAAGTTATAAAGTAACTGGTATGGAGAATGTAAAACAGATCACGAAAGTTTATGAAAGAAAATCTTATTGATTGATAAGATCGTAATAAAAACTCTTAATTAATAATATTCAAGAATTCCAAATGACCTGAGTTATTCCAGTATCAAATATCTTGTTATAAAATTCAAGGAAACAAACGAAGTAAAAAACAAATCATTCACAAATCAACATAAGATTTATGTGGAATGTTAGAATTAATTATCTACGGTAAAAACTATCACTCAATACATAGAATCATTCATGTCAAATCATCAAGAATAAATCAACATAAAAGCGGAAGCGTACCTGAATCCATAGTCTGAAATTGCTCTCTAGATTCCTGTGGTTGGCCTTCCAGATTAACATGTTCTGCTGGAGAGCCCTTTGTTTCTCTCTAAGTATTTTTTGATGATGGGATATCAGGAAAATGACATTACGTGTAATCTGGGAACCATGACCACTTTATATATAAGATAACTTTCTTATTATCATAAGGTATTTCTATTTTAGCCCATCATAAAAATAGAAATTACCTTTTAGTCTCTACATATTAAAGGCCCACATCCTATTAGATACATCAAAGCCCAATTACTTAAAACTTTGGTAGATCACTTTTAATCAGGGCTCAACTTTATTTGACAGTCCACAAAACATAATTATTCACATATAAGCCCAATGTTGGATTAAGGATCCAACAATCTCCCACTTGGGCTATATGTATTACCTTATAATAATGTTTTGCAAAAATAACCAAAACGAGCTCAACTTTGCTGTCATGACCAAAATGTATCTATAACCAATCCGGTCCATCAATTATACCAACATAGGTTCAAAGCGATCTTTGTTACAGTTGTCGTAACTCAACCCATCAATGGTCACATATATTGATACAACTGAATGACATAGATTATAATGTGAATGTGTAGCATGGGAATTACATGCAATGTGATCTTAACATGCCTATTTTCAACTAGTCCTCCTCAAACCTTAGTGAGATTAAACCATACTAGAATCATAGTGTAAATTAAACCAAAATTTTATTTCTGCAGAAAATAACCTCAAAATATCCATAAACTATAATAACTGAAAAATGTTTGTTATCATAAGAGCATCTAAAATTACAAACTTCTACTAAAACTGAATGTCATCAAATGACACAACACCTATACAAGCAGTGTGCTCATGAAATACTTTGGGTGGCAATCCCTTAGTGAACGGATCCGCAACTATGGAGTTTGTTCCGATGTGCTCTATAGACAACTCTCCACTCTGAACTCTTTCTTTAACAACTAGGAATTTGATGTCTATATGTTTTGACTTCGTCGAGCTCCTATTGTTGTTGGAATATAAAACTGCTGACTTATTGTCACAAAATAACTTGTGTGGTCTTTCAATACCATCCACTATGCATAGCCCCGTGACAAAATTTCGCAGTCATACTCCATGATTGGACACCTCAAAACATGCTATGAACCTCTGCTGCCATGGTAGAAGAGGCTATACGAGATTGTTTAGTACTCTTCCAAGAGATAGCACCTCCAGCTAGCAGAAAAACATAGCCTGACGTAGATTTCATACATCTTGGCATCCAACAAAATCAGAGTCGGTATACCCAACAATCTCAAGCTTGTCTGACCTCCGATATATGAGCATGTAATCTTTTGTTCTCTGTAAGTGCTGCAAGACCTGTTTAGTTGCTTTCCAATGGTCTACTCCTGGATTGCTTAAATATCTCCCCAACATCCCAATAACGTATGCAATATCCGAGCGCGTACAAACCTGAGTATACATTAGACTCCCTACTGTTGAGGCATAGGGAATCTTCTGCATTTCCATTTTCTTAATGTCATTCTTAGGGCACTGTTTGAGACTAAACTTGTCTCCCTTAGCCACAGGGTATCACCTGGTTTACAATCTTGCATGCCATATCTCTTGAGAACCTTTTCGATATAGCTCTTTTATGACAATCTTAGAATACCCCGAGAGCGGTCCTGGTGTATCTCGATACCTAACACAAAAGAGGCATCACCAAGATCTTTCATCTCAAAATTCTTAGCTAGAAATCTCTTGGTTTCATGCAATAAGCTTATATCATTGCTGGCAAGCAATATGTCATCGATATATAAAACTAAGAAAATATATTTGCTCCCACAAAACTTATGGTATATACAATCATCGACCAAATTCATCTCAAAATCGAACGAGATGATCACTTGATGAAACTTGAAATGCTGTTGCCGAGATACTTGTTTGAGCCCATAGATGGATTTCTTAAGTTTGCAAACCATATTCTTTAGATCTCCCAACACAAAATTTTTTGGTTGCATCATGTAAATCATCTCATCAATGTCACCATTGAGAAACGTTGTTTTTACATCCATCTGATGTAACCCAAGATTGAAATGCGCCATTAATGCTATTATGATCCTGAAAGAGTTTTTCGAAGAAACCGAAGTGAAAGTCTCTTTATAGTCGATGCCTTTGTTTGTGTAAAGCCCTTTGCGACAAGACGTGTCTTGTACCTCTCCACATCACCTTTTGAATCCCTCTTGGTCTTAAATATCCATTTGCAACTAATGGGTTTCTCACCTTCTGGCAATGGGACAAAATCTCACACGTCATTGTCCTTCATGGACTTAATCTCCTCATTCATGGCATCAATCTACTTTTGAGAGTTAGAACTTTCAATGGCTTGACGGAAGTTGATAGGATCATCTTCCATCACTCCAATATCTACCTCATGTTCTTAGAGAAATACAATGTAATCATCTGACAATGCACTTCTCCTCTCTCTAGTGGATCTCCTTAATGGCATAGGTTCTTGAGGTGTTAAAGCTTGTTCTTTCCGAACAATTTCTTGAATGAGAGGTTCTCCGACATTGTCTTGGTTTGTGTCTTGAACAAGGTCAGGAATCGAATCGTGATCAATGCCAATAACACCTGTTGGAATATCAACATATTCCTCTTCAAATACAAAGTCTCTAACATTATCTCCCCCCACAAGCTCGACATCCTCAAAAAATTGGGCATTTCCTGACTCAAATATAGACTTAGTTGTGGGATCATAAAACTTGTACCCCCTGGATCTTTCAGAGTATCCAATGAAACAACAACTCACCGTCCTTAAGTCCAGTTTCTTTTCATTAGGCCTATAAGGCCTCGCCTCAGCTGGACAACCCCAAACGTGCAAGTACTTTAGACTAGGCTTCTTGCCTGTCCAAAGTTCATATGGAGTTTTGGCAATTGCTTTAGTTGGAACTCTGTTAAGTATATATGCTATAGTTTTAAGTGCTTTGCCCCATAGAGATTCTGGTAAGGTAGAATGACTAATCATACTCCTCACCATGTCCTTAAACGTCCTGTTTTGTCTTTCAGCAACACCATTCATGGTAGGCGAACCTGGCATGGTGTACTGTGGGACGATACTGCATTCCTCTAGAAACTTAGCAAACGGCCTTGGATGTTGTTCACCTGAACCATCATATCTGCCTTAATTTTTGATGGTTTTAATCATTTTACTCATTTGATGGTTTTAATCATTTTACTGAGTTGATTCTCAACTTCAGCCTTATAATTTTTGGACACATCCAGAGCCTGTGATTTTTCATGAAGATATATATAGCCATATCTGAAAAAATCGTCAATGAACGTTATAAAATATTATTGACCATTCCAAGCATTCGTAGGAAATGACTCACAAATGTCCGTATGTATAAGTTCTAAGACGTCTAGTGTCCTGTTGGCTTTAAATCTCCTTTTGTTGGTTTGTTTTCCCTTTATGCAGTTAACACAAATATCAAAATCTGTGAAATCTAAGGGATCGAGAATTTCATCTGACACAAGTCTTTATATTCTCTGTGTGGAAATATGACCTAATCGTTTGTGCCATAATGCAGCCAAATTCTCATTTGTTAATTTTCTCTTAGTGCCACGTGAACTTAAGTGTAAGGATTCATTAAATAAAGTAATTATGCCAAGCGAATAAAGATTATTGTAACCTGATAAAGAACAGGACCCAACTAATTTTGAATCATATAACAAACTAAATTTTCCATTCCCAAATGAACAAGAATAACCAAATTTGTCCAAATTAGAAATAGAAATCAAATTCAGTCTAAAAGACGGTACGATAAATGTCTCATCAAGATCTAAATAAAATCCAGTCTTTAACAATAATCTAAACTTTCCAATTGCCTCAACTTGCACTGTTTTGTCATCGCCCACATAGATGTAATTTTCAGCATCATTTGGTTTTCTGCAATTCAGATAACCCTGTATAGACACACTGATGTGAGTTATTGCACCAAAATCTATCCACCACGTGTGTCTAGGCACCGAAGATAAATTAACCTCAGAACAAACCAAGTTAAGAAGCATACCTTTCTTATGCCCTTCAGCTCCACAGAAGAAACAACCATTTCCTTCATAATCATTCGATTTCTTTTGTTGTTTCTTTTGAGGTGTCGTATCTACAGCATCCTTATCCTTCTTCGTTCTCTTGCCTTTATCCTTTAGGTGTGAGGTCAGGTGAGCAATTTCTGTCTTTTCTTGTTTTAGCCTTTCCTCTTCCTGAACATAGTGTGAGATGAGCTTATTCAGAAACCAGGTCTCTTTTTGATAGTTGTAGCTCACCTTAAACTGACTGAACTGTGATGGAAGAGATATCAAAACTAAACACACCAACAAGTCATCAGAAATGTCAAGTTTAAGTGCCTTTAGTCTTGAAGTAAGATGAGGCATCTCCAGAATGTACGCCCTGATATTACCTTTGCCCTTATAACTCATTGAAAGTAGGTTTGCCAAAAGTGTACACATTTCAGCCTTTTCATTTTTGATAAACCTCTTTTCAATATCAGCAAGAAAGTCCTTAGCAGTAGTAATTTTTTCAGACATAGTGCCCCTAAATGTTTCTGGAATGTCTCTCTTCATTATCATCATGCACATACAGTTCGATTTCTCCCTCTTATCGTCAGAGGTACTCTTATCTGTAAGAGGTGAGGGACAATCTTCCCTTAATACAAGATCTAGATCCATGGCCCCGAGAACTATCTCGAGGTTCTCCTTCCATGACTTGAAGTTTGAGCCATTTAACAAAGGAATAGAGTTGATGTTGGCAGTAATATTAGTAGGAGTCATAGCTAAATCAGAGAACAATAATCAATCAAAAAACACGCTTATGCAAATCTTAAAAATAAAATTAAATTCAAATAAGATAAATCTCATCTCAAGATACCGGGCACTATATTAATATTTTATCTTTAAACAAAATATTAACTAGTAAGTAATATCTTGATGTAGTAATCAAAACACTGATAATAAGAATATATCAAAAATAAACCTTCCTTTGGGCCGAATTATTATTCATATATAAAACCAAATAATCATCACGCATTTATTACCACAAAATGTACATATAATTCTGTTCAATATTAATTTTCCTTTGGGCTAATTAATATTCACATAAATCACATATACAAAAGCATTTATATTTCAAAATAAAATTAATTTTCACAAGAGAGGTCACTTTGGCGAAATGTTGTTTCAATTAATTTATGCCAAAATATATATATACCATAAAAAATCAATATTTGAATTTAATAATACATCAGATTAATCCTTAATTAATAATAAAAATAATAATTTTTTTAAAAAAAAATTCAGGTCAAACGGTCAACTGTTGGTTGTTGATCGGGTCTGGACTGGACCGGGTCGGGATAACCCAACCCAACTTGGATCCTGCCCCAAGCCCCCCAAAATTTTTTTTTTATTTATTTATTTTTTAAAATTTTGGTCAATGGTCAACAGTTAACCATGACCGTTGACCGATCAAACGTGGACTAGGTCGGGTTAACCTAACCCGGGTCTTACTCCAGCCCCTGGACCTGGCCCCCTTCTTTTTCTTTTTCGAGAAAACCCTACGGTTTCTCTTTGTTATGACAGGCGGCCGTTTTGGCCGCCTACCACTTGATGCCGCGGCCAAATGGCCGCAACCTTGACTTCCCAGCATGGCGAAGGGCTCGCGCCGATCTTCCATTGCCGACAGTGAGCAACCGCCGGTTTTCCCCCATTTTCTTTTTAAAAGAGTTTATATGTACAGCGGCCATGGCCGCCGCCTTCTTCCTTTGCCACGGCCATCAAGCTATGGCTATCCCGTCTGCGCGGCCAACAGACCGCATCTGAATGCCTTACACCAATGATGACAAACCGCCGGCCACAATAAAACACTATATATATATATATATATATATATATATATATATATATATATATATATAACTGAATATACATATACACTCATAATCTAATTTAAACAAAATTATATACATATATCCATACTCAAAATCATACAGAAAAATTGATCCTAATTTATTTTGTATTTATTCCTAAAGATTCAACATGAATAAGCTCTGATACCATTTGTTAGAATTAATTATCTATGGTGAAAACTATCATTCAATACATAGAATCATTCATGTCAAATCATCAAGAATAAATCAACATAAAAGCGGAAGCATACCTGAATTCATAGTCTGAAATTGCTCTCTAGAATCCTGCGGTTGGCCTTCCAAATTAACATGTTCTGCTTGAGAGCCCTTTGTTTCTTTCTAAGTATTTTCTTATGATGGAATATCAGGAAAATAACATTACCTGTAATCTGGGAACTATGACCACTTTATATATAAGATAACTTTCCTATTATTATATGGTATTTCTATTTTAGCCCATCATAAAAATAAAAATTACTCTTTAGTCTCTACATATTAAAGGCCCACATCCTATTAGGTACATCAAAGCCTAAATTACCTAAAATCTTAGTGGATCACTTTCAATTAGGGCTCAACTTTATTTGACAATCCACAAAACATAATTATTCACATATAAGCTCAATGTTGGATTAAAGATCCAACATGGAAAACATCTAAAAAATTAAAAGACAAAAATTACGGGATAAAGAATGGCAAATTTTCATTAAGATGAAGAAGAACAACAACATTCAAGTGTATCCCAATATATTGTACTAGTTATCAAATATGGGTCATAAGTTCTACATATCTTGATGGACCAAACTAAATTAAAAAAAATATAAAATATTTAATAAAAATAATAGAAAAAGAATGTATTACAATTAATTGTTCTAAAAAAATAGAAAAACCATTTCAAATAAGAGTTTGAAGGTCTAACTCTATATATTTATTTTCCCCCTATCTTACTTTCAAAGAACAACATAACTACACAACCCAATTGAGACCTAAGTCGTGAATATTCAAGTCAGAGTACTTAAATATAGCTATGGTATATCAAACTAGCTTTTGTGTTATCTATCACAAACTTTGAATTAGATTTATCCCAGGTTGAAAGGGAGACTTCTAGATTATCAGGAAATTCCTTCTCACCTTGGAAACCTATTAGCCCTAGAAAATTTTGACTTGGCTAATAACAAATTATCAAGAGCAATACCTTCTAGTCTAGGAAAACTAAAACAATTATTAGCCTTAGATATTTCACAGAATGAACTCAGTGGCAGCATACCCAAAGAAAGTTTCAACATAACGTCTATGCCAATTGGATTTTATCTTAACAAAAATCATTTGATAGGATCCATACCTCCAAATATCGATGATTTGGCAATTATATCGAAAATTGATGTGGCTGATAATAGCTTGTCGAGTGAAATTCCCAGAGAACTTGGTCTTTGTTCTAGTCTCGAAGTCCTTTATATGTAGGGAAACTTTTTCCATGGATCCATTCCTCAATCCTTTAGTTCCTTGAGAAGTATTCAGTTTATTGATCTTTCTCAGAACAATTTATTTGGAAAAATTCCATAATTCCTGTAGACTCTTTACTTGCAGGAACTAAATTTATCTTTTAATAGTTTGGAGGGTTAAGTACCAACAGAAGGAATTTTTACAAATGCAAGTAGAGCATTAGTTGCTAGAAATACTAGACTTTGTGGGGGCATAGCTGAATTCGGACTTCCAAGTTGCACCATCAACAACCCCAAAAAGCACAAGATCTTTCGAGTATCAAAACTACTAATCTAAAGTAGAGGTGCCTTTTCGGGATTACTCTTGGGCTCCTTTATCATTTATTGTTGGCTTGGAAATAGAAGAGGAAAACAAAAGCAATCTTCTTCATCCATATTGGAAAAAACACTTGTGAAAGTTTCGTATGAAAGTCTCCTTAAAGCAACTGATGGGTTTTCGTCAACAAACTTGCTTGGCGTGGGCAGTTTTGGCTCAGTGTATAAGGGAAACCTTGATCAAGATGGAACTGTTGTTGCCATCAAAGTACTTAACCTTCAACGACGAGGAGCTTTACAGAGTTTCATGGCAGAATATAAAGCATTGAGAAATATCCGTCACAGAAATCTTGTCAAGATCATAACATCTTGCTCAAGTATTGATTTTTAGGGTAACGACTTCAAAGCTCTAGTTTATGAGTACATGCCAAATGGGAGTCTTGAGAAATGGCTACGTCCAGCTCTAGAAACAGAGAGTGAGGAAGTTGAAGTTCGAAAGTTTTCCCTTCTTCAGAGAATTAGCATCGGAATTGATGTGGCATCTGCAATAGATTATCTCTATCACTACTGTGAAGAACTAATCCTTCATTGCGATCTAAAGCCAAGCAATGCCCTTCTAGACAATGACATGACTGCTCACGTTGGTGATTTTGGGCTAGTAAGGTTTCAACCAGAAATCTCAAATCCAAATACAAGCAGCTCTATCGGAGTAAAAGGAACAACTGGGTATGCAGCCCTAAGTAACCAAAATTAAGATATTTATTTTCCATTATTTAATGGTAAATGGGTATGATTTCCAAAATTCTGACAACTTGTTCATATAAATTGTGTATATGATAGAGTATGGTCTGGGAAATGAAGTATCTACAAATGGAGACATCTACAGTTATGGGATTCTGCTGCTAGAAATGGTGACAAGAAAAAAACCCACAGAACTAATATTTGAAGGAGACTTGAATCTTCATAACTTTGCCAAAACAGCCTTGCCTGATCGGGTTATGGACATTGTGGATCCAGCTCTTCTAACTGATGTTGAACAGGTGAGTACCACTAACCATAAAACAATAACAGAATGGAATGCCTGATCTCTTTGATAAGGATTAGAGTTGCGTGCTCAATGCAATCACCACAAGATCGTATGAATGTAACCGATGCTCTCCATGAATTGCAATCTATCAGGAAAATCCTTCTTGAATATACAAGAGTGTAATCCGTGAAAGAGGTATATATATTAATTACATTCTCTCTTTTATTCTTTCACTTTTTGGTTTTACACTTAATCCTTTTACTAATCACATGGAAATGTACCATGTTAAGATGTCAAGAAGTATAAGTAAAATGTGATGTTAAATAAAAGGAAGGTGATAATCAAATGACAAAGAGTAACTAGGGTGTGTGATGATTTTAGTTACGTTGTATATGATGTCATTCAAATAAAAAGTTCTAGGATTTTTCTATTGAGGTTTAAATTATTGTTAAAATTTTCTAGATTATTTGAATTCAAAATCTTCTAGCTTATTCTTCCATCTTCAAGTTAATTTCACTAGCAACAATCTTTGACTAGCAACAATTTGAATAGGAGTAATTTTTTATTAAAAAAGAAGAAAAGTGGATCGAACCAAAAGATTGATTGAAGACACTAAAAGAAATAGGGTCTGTGATTTTACTGACTACATCATGTATAAAAAGAGAGTTAGTAATTTTCCAAATAAATATATTAGTGAAATGCAAAATCAATGGTCAGATAAACAAGAAAGAAGAAATAAGAGAAATATTATTGCGTATGTATGTGTATTGAAAAATTATATGATTCAGTATTTAAATTAGTGTAAACATTTGTACCAATTTTTTGTATGAGTGATTATCTTTGTTGTGTGTATATAATACTTATACCATTATGAGAGAAAAGAATCATCTTGGACAGATTCTATCTTCTGATTTTAATAAAAGATCTTACATATGTTTGCTCTATGGATGTAGGCAATATTGCTGAACTACGTAATTATTGTATTTCTAAACTTGCTTATTATTTATCTGTTTTATGTTTTCTAGTCAAACCTGATATTTTTTATCAGATCGCAATTTTGATTAAATCAACTAGTGCTAGAACATCGTTACTTAGGCTGATTTTTCGCAATACATTCTTATTTATTAGTGGGTTTATTTTGTTTAAAGTAAAAGGTGTCTAATTTATTTTTCTCCAAAATTTAGTATCAAGACCACCCCATGTTCCAAAAAGTATTTATCAAAGATTGTCGAAACTCATGAGTTTAAGAATAAATTTAGCTTTTTTTATCTTTTCTAATATTAGTTAATCAATGATTATTTGTACAAGCATAATAATTCGATAGTATAAAATTTTCGATACTATATTACGCCATATATATATATACAAAACTTGATTTTGTCAATATAATTTATTCCTAGTTCTCTATAGAAATCAGGGAAAGAGATGAAAAAGAACCATAAAATGAAAAAAAATTGTTTCTTTAACTTGCTTTTAAGTAATTATTGAATCTGATAAGATATGTAGGCCAGTATACATCACTCACACTAGCAATAGTTTATAGATGACATGATATTTAGTGAAAAATCAAATAATTGATTCATGTTTCTATCTAATACTATTTTGCCCACTATGATAAATAATGTCAAAGTCTTGGGGCTAAAAGTAGCATGCTACGTGGCCCTATTTTTGGGCACCCACATGAAAATATTCATCTCGATGAAACATCACCACAAAATGAACAATATTTAATAGCCTTGGACAAAATGAGTCGAGTCGAAAAAAAGGTGATGTGATAAGTAAATTTGATGAGAAAGCGCTGCATGGAATTGATCTTGCTCAAAGTATAAGGTGAATGTGATTAATGTGGCGTCTATCTCATCCCATTGGCGAACATAGTGGCCAATGATAAAGTTACACGTGGGAGGGTTATAGTAAGACAACAATAGTTGATTTACTTAGGCATAATTCCTTCTTCACAAAGTCATCAATAGGCTTAAGAGAACTAAGAGAAAGAAAAACTTCCATAAAATTAAGGAAAATTTTTACTTTAATTTTTTTAAGTAATAATTGAATCTGATAAGATATATAGGCCATCATACATCACGCACACTAGCCAACAGTTTATAGATAAGATGATATTTATTGGAAAATAAAATAATTAAATCATATTTCTAAATGATACTATTTTGCCCACTAAAACAAATAATGCCAAAGTTCTAAGTATAAAAGTAACATGCCACATGACCCTATTTTTGGGCACCTGCATGAAAATATCCATTTCAACATGTCCACCAATATAAGTTATGAGAGCTTCACCACAACGAAACCTCACTACAAAATGAACAGTATCTAAAGGCTTGGGACAAAATAACCCAAGACAAAATAATAGTGATGCGTAATTAATAAATTCAATGAGAAAGTGCTGCAAGGATTTGATCTTGCTCAAAGTTAAGAGGTGAACGCGATTAATATGGCATCATCATCCTCTAATTGTGGAACATTGGGGCTAATAATAAAGCAAGACGTGAGAGGATTATTGTAAGACAACTAATAGTTGATTTACTTTTTGTCCGAATGAATGTGGGTATAATTCTTTCTCCACGAAGTCACCTATGGGCTTATAAGAACTAAGAGAAAAAGATTAAAAAGTGTCATAAAATAAAGGAAAATTGTTCCTTTAATTTTAAGTAATAATTGAATCTGATAAGATATGTAGGCCAGTATACATCACTCACACTAGCTAATGATAAAGCAAGACGTGAAAGGGGTATTGTAAGGCAATCAATAGTTTATTTACTTTTTGTCCGAACGAATGTGGGTGTAATTCTTTCTCCACGAACTCACCAATAGACTTATAAGAACTAAGAGAAAATGATTAAAAAGTGTCATAAAATGAAAGAAAATTGTTCCTTTAGTTTTAAGTAATAATTGAATCTGATTAGATATGTAGACCAACATATGTCACTCACACCAACAACACAACGCTAAATTTAATTTATATATTATAGTTTATTATTTTTGTTTTATTTAAAAGTTTCCTTTTTCTTTTGGGTAGAATATCCCTTATCCAAATTTAAATACTAATAATAAGTTGGAACAAATACAAAAAATTATTTTGTGAAACAAAATGAGAGTAAAAGATTATATATATATATATATGTGTGTGTGTGTGTGTGTGTGTGTGTGTGTGTGTGTGTGTGAATTAAAGTTTTTGTTGTGTTAACGAAAATAATATAATTTCTAATTGTATATTAAACGAAATATTGTAATCATTATAATCATTCTGTACAAATAATACAAAGAATATATACAAATAGCACCAAGAAAGTAAAGGAAACAAAAAAGAAGGTTATGAGCATATTTTAGCATATAAGTTTGTTAGAATTCCTGTTTTAACAAATTATATTATTATTAATAAAATTTCTTTAAAATAATAAATTAGAATAAACTCTTCTAAGTTTAACATTTTATTCCCTAATATTATTATGTTAGAAATAATGGGTACTAAATTATAATTATGAAAGCTTATATCTTTTTTTCTTATTTAAAATTTAAGGATTAAAATAAAAACCCCTTAATAGCTACAACCGACGGAAGATAAGTCTAAGTGTATCTAACACACCCTATTAACCTAGGTGATACTTGCTTTTCCTCCCAAGATTACATTGATATATTATAATATCTCATAAGTGGATGTCTAAATCAATAATGTGAACATAACATGAGAGGAAAAGACAACTATAAAGTCTCTCTTCTATATACGAAAGAAATTGAACATTAATATTAGAAAACGATAAGGTGCCCAAATTCAAATGGTCCATAAATAAATTAGGGAATGCCACCTAACTTTTGGGAGAAAAAAAGGCAACTACCACCTTGACTTTTTAGGGTATTCTAGATACACCTTAAGTTTTGAGAAAATAGGAACATGTGTAGACTTAAATTCTATCAATTTGATTATTATAATATTCTTATTTTCTTTTAATTGAAGAAGTTAAAAATTTAAATTTTTATCCATTGAGCTTTTTGAGCGGTTTTAGAAGGTGAAATTGTTTAAAATACCTTTATTTTATTTTATTTTTTAAAAAATAAATAATTAATCTATTAAAATAAATAATTAAATTTTTTAAAAAATTACTTATGATAACCAAATAGTGTATTAATAATTTTTATTTATAAACTCTGTTGATAAAAGATTTGGGTGTTTTTTTAGCTTTATCTATTAGCTTACTGACCATCATTGTAAATATCCTTAATTTTTAAAAAATAATAAGTAGTGCCCCCTAAAAGAAGTAAAATAACATATTTAGCTTTTCTATTGTTAATACTGTACAAGTAAAGATAAAAATGACCCTATATAATAAAAAAATAAAATGTACTCTATATATAATTAATAATGTATTTTTAATTGAGAAAAATAAATTACTTATATATTAAAGTTAATTTGAAATTTTTTCTTGAAAAAGTAAATAACATAAACTAAATTTTAATTTATATATAAAAATAAATTATACATAAAATTAATTATTAATTAAAAATAATTAATTGATTAATATTACTATTATATCATGTGTTATGTGTACTTAGGTTTTTATTATTTTTTTCGTATATCAAATATCAAATAATTAATTTTTAATGTTATAAATATTAATTCATTTATTATTTTTAACTAGGTAGTTAATTATTTGATTTATATATGGATTATTTTGATATATAATTTAATTCAAGTTTTTTATTTTAAGAGAAAATTTTAGTTTAATTTTAATATATAAGTTATTTATGTTTCTCAATAAAATATAAATTATTAATTGTATATAAAGAGTAATTTTTTTTATTATATAGAGTCATCTTTATTTTTGCATGCATAGTATTAATAACAGTAAAGATAAATGTGTCATTTTATTATTTTTAAGGGCTGTGCTAATTATTTTTTAAAAATTAAAATTATTTGTAAAAATTATAAATAAATTAATAAATAAAATTAGAAATTATCCGGAATTCTTGAAAAGATACAACTAATAAACTTTAAACCTACAATAATTTGTAGGGACTATGTATGAGCTGTTGGATCAAAATCAAAGAGCAATGACCGACAAAAGCAGAGAATAAAATAATTGCTTCTTTGTTTTACTAGCAACAATAATTGCTTTAAGATTATCATTCAAAAGCAGAGAATAAAATCCCTACCACCTCGTCTTTTTATGAAAAAGTTTTGAAGCGTATTTTTTACTTCCATTCCTCAGTAATCACAACAGCATTTAATACTAAATGCACCGTATGTGATGTGTCGACTCTAAATAAATTTAATATAGAAGTAATTGTAATATATTTAATCGATTACATGATCATCTTTATCTCTTTGTTCAGCAACCAAAGTTTTTAGATAACTCGTACTAAATAACACTTTTCTTCACTGAACTTATTATTGAAGCCGAAAGGAGTAATTTACATACACATATTCCTAATTAATTAAATAAAAAGTATTTAAATTATATTGTTGTTTTGGGTGACGGCATATTTACTATCATTGTTCCACCTATATAAAGAGCTCCTTTTCGGCTAAGTTTGTGTCAAAGATCAAGTTATATATCTATATTTCACTTTGCCTAAAGATGAATTTGATATATGGAGAGCATGATAATGAGCTGCTTCAAGCTCATGCCCATGTTTGGAATCACATACTCAATTTCATCAATTCCATGTCTCTAAAATGTGCAATTCAATTAGGCATACCAGATATAATCAACAAGCATGGAAAACCAATGACCCTCAACGAGCTTGTTACTGCACTACCAATTCACCCCACCAAGTCCCAATGTATCTACCGCCTCATGCGCATTCTACTTCACTCTGGCTTCTTTTCACTTAAAATAATTGGCCAAGAAGAAGCCTATGTTCTCACCAGAGCTTCTCAACTTCTTGTTGAAGACAATCCCTTGAGCGTAAAGCCTTTCTTGTTAGCGGTGCTCGATCCCATTTTGACAACACCATGGCACCATTTGAGCACTTGGTTCCAAAACGACGATCCTACACCATTTGCTACGGCCCATGGGATGACTTGTTGGGACTATGCTGGCCATGAGCCAAAGCTTAATCATTTATTCAATGAAGCCATGGCCAGTGATGCCCGATTAGCGGCAAGCGTGGTAATTCGTAAGTGTAAGGATGTGTTTGAGGGGTTGAATACGTTGGTTGATGTTGGTGGCGGCACAGGAACTATGGCCAAGGCCGTTGCTAAAGAATTTCCTCAACTGGAGTGCACTGTATATGATCTGACGCACGTCGTTGCTGATCTGAAAGGTGATAGCAATCTGAAATATGTTGGAGGGGATATGTTTGAGGCAATTCCTCCAGCCGATGCTCTTCTGCTAAAGGTATACAACTAACTACATGTACATTTATTATCCACTTTTTCATAATAATATTAATTTAAGATACTTGTGAAAAACAGTCCATTTTACATGATTGGAATGATGAAGAATGCGTGAAGATTCTTAAGAAATGTAAGGACGCAATTACGAGCAATGGTAAGGTAGGGAAAATGATTATAATAGACATGATAAGGGACAATAAAAAAGGAGATGATGAGCCCATTGAAACACAACTCTTTTTTGACATGCTCATGATGGTGTTGGTCACTGGGAAAGAGCGAGATGAAAAAGAATGGGCTAAGCTTTTCCAGGAGGCTGGTTTTAGTGACTATAAAATAACTCCCATATTAGGTTTAAGATCCCTCATTCAGGTTTATCCTTAATATATATTTAAGCTCTTTGATTATGATATAATTTACAAATCAAATATTTGTATTAATTAAGTCATCTCAATCTCTGGTTTTACATGTGTGGAATCCCTCTTGATCTATAATTTTGTCGATCAAAGAATTGAAGGTTTGTAATTGAGAATAAAATAACAGCAGTTATTGTACTAATCAATGTACAATAACCAAATTTGGATTATTGTTGATCTGCCTTTCCATTCAAATGGATGCATGCGAAATATTGTTGCATAATGATAATGAAGATTTTATATATATATATATATATATATATATATATACATCAAAGCCTAATAAGAATTTTGCAGGTTTTTTTATAATAAGGAGGAAACCGTTAACTTCGATACTATTGTCAAATAAAATCTCTTAAGGCCTTGATCTATTGAATCAAATAATTGCATGTCGTATGGAAGAAAATTGGAAAATATTCCTTGAAGGACTTGAGTATTATGTTTTACTAGTGAATTCCAAAAATATTGAAAATTCTTAAAAGAAAATATTCTACTTGGTATCTCTTCCAATCTTAGATAACAAGTATAGAAACTCGGAAGCTTGTGATAAGCAAGAGCTTTGAGTTGAGTCGATCTTTTCAAGAATTACTTCGTGTTCTGAACGATAATAAGTTATAATATTTTTCCAGAATGTAAAATTGAACTGTTTATCACGTGTAGTAAATCAAATTTAATTTATACAGAGAAATCTATAGAAGTTAGAAATATATATATATAACATCACAGTTTTACATATTAAGACCTTATATGGTTTACGGCTCTTGGAATCCAAAATATTACTAAATTTAGAGGTCCAATTACTTCAAAGAAGTAATTACCTGTTGTGTCAATTCATTTATCGGCCTGCTGACAAGAAGTTGGTGCCTTGTCAATTGCAGTTTATGGTGAAGTTGTTGCCATAGTGCTAGAGACCAGTGGTGATCCACCACTGCAAAACTATAAATATCAATCGCTTGTAAAGATATCAGTATTATAAAAATAAATGTGATAAGTAAAAGATATCATTTTTAATATCAACTGGTTGTATTTATTAAAATGAAACAAAATTATTTTGTAAATAAATAGTACAATCGTTTTCTATTCGATTAGAAGAAATCACGTTTTAATAAATAGATAATTTTTTTATTAAATAAAAAGAATTCACTTTTTAAATAATTATTAAATTTATTTTTTTATTTGATTAAAAAATCATTTTTTATATAAATAATAAAATTGTTGTATTTATTAAATTCAATAAAGTCACTTTTTAATTAAATAGTAAAATCGTTGCCTTTATTAAAATAAATAAAGTCACTTTTTAATTAAATAGTAAAATAGTTATCTTATTTAATTAAATTAGATCACTTTTAATTAAATAGTTATTAAATAAATGGTAATTAATCCCTCAAAGATATTTTAATTAATTTATCCTTTTTTAAGTAGTATTTAACACTTTTTAATTTTGTTATAATTTACAGGTGTAAAGAAACAAAACTTTTGACTGACAAAATGGATGCTAATTAATTAATTAATAAATCTTTAATTATGCAACATTGTTCTCTACCTTCATATTGAGTACTATATTTTATTTGGGATTTATTCGGGCATTAATTTCAAATAGAAAGAAAAAGATTGTTTGCAGCATGTTATCAACCTTAACCAGGAGAAATCAATGAAAATATTTAGTGATTAAATTTAAAATAACTCTTTTATATTTAATTGAATGATTAATTAAGTTTTTACTAGTATATTTTATATAAAAATGGAAGCAAAGAAATCTTAATTGGTAATTTAGGATTGTTGTCGAATTCAATAAAATTACTATTGAGAATTTACAAGAATTTTTTTGTTTATTTACCATTTTATTAAAAGTAGTAAGTGCAAACGCAAGGTATGAGGAGAGGTCTATTAATAATTTTTATTTGCCAAATTTAAGAAATAAAAGAGCTTCGGTTCTTGAAATCATGTGCATAGATTCTTTGCAAACTTAAAAACCGGTAATATTGCCTTCAATTTTGACATTGTATAGATCATGTTGTTAACAATAATAATACATGTCTAGTCTGTAAGTGGCAAAACTAGTTGTAAGTTGTAACCCACTCACCTCAATCTGTGAAAATAACGACTGCTAACTGCTCATAACTTGGTAGTACATAATCTTGGGTTGGAGGAAAGCCCACATTAAACAAATGAATTGTATAGACCAGTTGTGTCATTTGATTTATTTGATCAATTTTTTGTTACTAACAAATAATATCAATTATAAAAAAAAATACTAAATTTATAAAATAATTACAACAAAATTTATTATAAAATATAATTATTCATTCCATTTTGTTCAAGTTAAATAAATTTTAAAATTTTTTAATTTAAATATTACATATTTTATAATAAATAGAAATTGTAATTTAATTATTATGTTTAATTAAACAAAATATAAAATTTTTAATTTTAAAACTATATAAAACTTATATAATAATTCAATTATACTTTTATTCAATTTCACTTTAGTATTAATTTGATTTGATTTTTTTCTTCTCTCTCTCCCCCTTTTTATAGTACATCGTGCATTCAGCATAGTTTTTTTTGGTTATAGATTTTTGACACCGGATCACTAGAAGGCCCCTTTGGCTTATTTCAAGTTTGTAATGTTCAAATTTATGGAGGTTTCATTCTCCATGTTGGTTCTCTTGCCGAAAAGAGTGGCCGATTCTCAGTTGGTGATAAAGTAATTTGTAAGGTAAGCTATGCAAATTTATAGATTCCTTTTATTAGTCTAGTTTTATGTTCTCTTTGTTTTTAACTCTTTTATGATCTTTTATTCATGTAAGTTGATTATGAAAGGAGAAAGCTAATCGCCCCGAATCATACTTGCACACATATGTTGAACTTTGCTCTTAGGGTATGTTTAGGTGCAACTGATTGTGAACTCCCGAACATTCTATTATCATTATCTGAAGTTCTCAGAATTGTTAATGTGACTGCAGGAAGTACTTGGCAATCACGTCGATCAGAAAGGATCCGTTGTTCTTCCTTAAAATTAAGATTTGATTTTTCTCATGGTAAGTTTCTTTAAGTTAGATTATTTGGAATACATAAAATCCATGGTAAAGGAATTTAGGGATTGAGACGTGATTACTTAAAATGAGAATTCTTTGATGTTGAAAACTTGAATTTTGTAGTAAATTGAATTTTACTTTTTTGGGTTTTGCATATTTAAGATTCCAGAGATTTCTAATATGGAAATTAGAGCTTTGTAATATAAAATTACGAAAAAGTATAAATTTTGGGAGTTTTTTCATTTAACCCATTTTTAAGTCAAAAATTAAAAAATAACCACTATCTTTACTTGTGTTAAAAAAAATAAAAGTTAAATAATTATATTTATAATTGTGTTAAAAATTAGCCATTTTAATTTATTTTTGCACAAAATTATCCATAACCAATTTTAACAAAAAAAACAACTACAATGACAAAATTGTCCCCATAAGCAATTTACTTCTTAAATATGACTCTTTTTTAGATAAAAAATACAGAAAATTAAAAAATATGCGTATATCCTAAAAAATTTGTAAACAGAAAAAGAGCTTTTTTTTCTTCTAATTTTTAGTTCAAAATTAGAAAATAAAAGCTCTTTTTCTTAATTTTTTTACTTATTTTAATTCTAATTAAATTCAAAATTTGCTTTCTTATTTTTTAAATATATTTTTAATTTATAAATTCTATCTGACAATGTATATATTAAAGAGAAAAACTTGAGTTGGTAAATACTATATGAAAAGAATTTGATCAAATGCTCTTTCTTCTACTTTTTAAGGTGGAAAGAGAATGAATGAATGGTAAAGGAGATGAGATCATGAGATTAGATGCCAAGACTTGTCTTTCGCTCACTCAAAACATTTGAAATATCATGGGACTTATAGTTACTAGTCTTAATTTTTCGAGTTATTGACATCTAAACCTCTAAATTTGACTAATTAATTTAATTAATACTACTAATTTAAAAATATCCATAAAAATTACAATTTACTTTAAAATAATAATTATAATTTTATTTAATAGAAATTAACTAAAAAATTATTTTTAACTCTTAATTTTTAAATATTTATAATTTTAATTTTAAGTTAATATTTTGTATTCGTTATATAAAATAAATTAAATAATTATGAAATTATTATTGTGATCATTGTTTAATATAATATCTATCATATTATTATCAAATCAATTAAACAATCATAAATCATTTCAAATAATATGATATTAGCTATTTGGACTAACAACATTTTTAGTCTTGACCTTTGAGAACCAACAAATCAGGTGACGAATCTTCTCTCTTCAGTCTGTCTTCTTCTTCCTCATCTCTCTACTTGTGCTTCCATTTTTTCACTTCTTCCAAAAGATCATAAGCTAACAATATCGCCGTCTTTCTACCGTCCCGACAAAGTTCACGACATCATCACGGCTTGCAAACGTCGTGTATATTCTCAAGACTAGCTTCCAGAACTACCCAGAAGGCGACTGGTTCACCACCCATCTCGAAGACTTTCTCTTCTTGGCCGAGGAATTTGGTGGGTTTTGACGGCGAATCTTTTGGTAGTTGTATTATATGAGTCTATTTATGGTTTTGAATTTCTGATCTTAGTGGATCTGGCCATACAGTGCGTTGATGTATTTTTTCTTATCGGCCTTGTGTGTGGTATTTAGTCTGAAAATGGTTAAACTTTTTGGTTGCAGAAATTAATTGACCTTGCAGGATCTGAAAGTTTTAAAACTGAAACAACTGGTTTGCAGAGAAAAGAGGGTTCCTACACAAATAAAAGCTTGCTTACTCTCTGCATTGTAAGTGTAATAGATTGCTCTTTTACCTGCCCTCTCTTCTTTCTTTTTTAATTTGTGAACTGTAGAGACTTCATCAAAATGAACCATTGCTTTGTTCTCGGCCAAGAAAACAAAAATGTCATGATCTTGGCCGAACTTCTAAATTTAATCATTGGCATGCTGAAAATTATAAAATGCTTGGCAGTGGTTGTTTATCTTCAAGAAAAGTTGTGGGAAAATTGTTAGGCAAAAGTAAATTTATTTAATTAGAAATTAATGTAATAGTACTATATTATTATTACATATTTTAAATTTTAAAGAATTTAAGAAAATATAATATACAGTCTGTGATAAAAACATGACTCTATTACATTAGTTTATATGAATATAATTTTTATCTTTTAGTGGAGTGATTTTAATTTAAGGTGGAGAGATATTAGTTAAACGTTCTAATCAATGTGGATCAGTATCATTATAGTCCCAAGTAAGTGCAGATTAATAATTTAATATTGTCATTAAAATAAGAAATTTTTATCAAAACGTTCATGGCTTCTGAGCTTTGTTGCTTTTGATGTTTTTTCTTTAGACTTATCAATTGGTCAGCAGTGAGGTGTTCTTGGACCCCAACAACATATATAAATAAATCAATTAACCAATGAGAATATATATATAATTAGTGAATATTAAAATTTATGTATGGCTACATCATCATCATCTTCGATTAAAAACCTTTCTTTTGTTGTATAATATTAAAAAAAAAGTGCATGTATGATTGAATGAGTTAAAATTATTACAACATTCGTTAGGTTTTGGACGGTGAAGAGGAGTCTCCAAATTGAGGCCGAGTCAAAATTACTATTGTAAATACTTAATTAATTTATGCAGAAATTAAAGTAATAAAAATCTATTTTAGAGAATTTATTAATTAACTTTACATATTTGATATATAGGGCTTTGCTGGGCTACATACTTTAACATTTCTACTATTAATTTTTTTTCTTGGCATCGATTATTCTTTCACTATAAATTTATTTAAGGTGTTCTTTAACATTATTATATTATTTTGTCAGTAAGGATATATCATTAAATTTTATGGTAAATCTGGACCCATAGTATTTGCTGCTTTTCATTTATCTCCGCGTTCCTTTGATTTAATTTAATAATTACTCAATAAAAAATTATTGATGTATAATAATTTAATAATAATTTCATTTATCTCCGCGTTCCAAGACTTACTATATCATTTTGTATTTTTATTACTTTACATATTTTATTGAATCAAGCTTTTGTTTATACTCACAATTTGCACTCAAGTGCAGTCACTACGTTTCTCCACAAAAAAATTACTTGTTCCTTCTTTTAATGATCTGTTTAATTATATCATTATGTATTGGAAGTCGTTCACCAAAGTGCTTTTGCTTTGCTACTGTTGAATTTTCGACATTTCATATTATTGTGTTGCCTTTTTTATTTGACTTTAACTCCCAGAAATTTCCAGGAAACACGAAAGAGACACAGTTGCAGGAAAAGTGAAGGAAATTAGAGTCTGGTTAGAAGAATAATTAAAGCTCCATTTCATTTTAATCGTTCACAGAGTTTACTCTTACGTTGGATCTACTCTCAAGCATCTCTCAATCTCTTTCTGGCATGGCTGCATCTTCATCATCTTCTTGCAATTATGAGGTCTTCCTCAGTTTTAGAGGGGAGGATACTCGTAAAACTTTTACTAGTCATCTCTTTTATGGCTTGAATAAGAAGAAAGTAAAGACCTTCATTGATGAAGATCTTAAGAGAGGAGATGAGATTTCTCCTGCGCTTTTGAATGCAATTCAAGGATAAAAATTTCAATAATTATTTTCTCAAAAGATTATGCTTCTTCTAAATGGTGTTTGGATGAAGTTGTCAAGATCCTCGAATGTAAGAAATTAAAGGGCCAAATTGTTATACCTGTTTTTTACCATGTTCATCCATCCGAAGTGTGAAATCAAACTGAAAATTATAGAAAAGCTTTTGTTGAGCATGGAAAACGTTTCAAGAAAATGCCAAAATTGGTTAAAAAATGGAGGGATTCATTAAGAGAACCGTCCCATCTATTTGGACATGAGTCTGATCAAATCAGGTATAACTATCAACTCTTGCTTTGTCTTCACATCATCTACATCCTTTATTAATTGAGAAAGAAAGAAAAATATTTTTATTTTTTGGATTCTTATGAAATCCATGAATTTTGAATCATTTTCTTTTTAATTTCATATCTGCAAGACACGAGGCTGAACTTGTAGATCTAATCGTCAAGGATGTTTTAAAGAAATTGGATGATATAACAGCCTCTACAGATTTCAAAGGTCTAATTGGAATAAATTCGCGAATTGAACAAGTGAAATCACTCCTATGTATTCGATTGCAAGATTTTCGAATGATAGGAATTTGGGGCGTTGGTGGTATAGGTAAAACAACTCTGTGAAGGATATGAAGGATATGAACAACTACAAAAGGAAGTTCTCTTTTGTTTATTGGGAGAAAATCTCATATTAGGAGGTCCCAATATACCACAGTATATGAAGGATAGACTCCAACGTATGAAGGTTTTCCTTATTCTCGACGATGTGAATGGATTTGGACGATTAGAGTATTTGGTTGGAGGGCTTCATCAGTTCGGTCTGGGAAGTAGAGTCATTATAACCACGAGAGATAAACAAGTTCTTGATAAATACGGTGTGGAACACGTATATCAAGTTAAGGGATTAGACAATCATGAAGCTATTGAGCACTTTTGTAATTTTGCCTTCAAACAAAATCATCGACCTGCAGATTTTATCATGGTTTCAAGGAGACCAGTAAAGTATGCTGATGGCAATCCGCTAGCTCTTAAGGTGTTGGGCTCTTTCCTTTGTCTTAAGAGAAAAGAAGACTGGGAAAATGCATTAGACAATTTAAAATTGATTTCTGAACCTAATATTTATAGCATTTTGAAGATCAGTTATGACGAACTAAGCTGGTCAATGAAAAATATTTTTCTTGACATTGCATGTTTTTTCAAGGGATATGATGAAGATTATGTGAAATCAATTTTTCATGTCCTTTATTCGACACATTGTGCACCGGATATCTTGGTTGATAAATCACTGTTAATAATATCTGACAACGACAAGTTAAAAATGCATGATTTATTACAAAAAATGGGTCAAGAAATTGTTCGCCAAGAATCAGAAGAAGAGCCAGGAAAACGTAGCAGGTTGTGGAATCATAAGGACATCTGTCATGTATTAAATAAAAATAAGGTGATCAAGAGCTTAATTAATTTTATTTACTTTTACTTTTTTATAAAGCTGTTGGATAAAGAATCAAATCATGTCAATTTTGTTTATGACATTTAAGAACAATTTTATAATTATTTTTTTAATATTAAATCATTTTTGCTTATTTATTATTATTCCTTTTCTTTGTCAGGGGACTGATTCAATTAAAGGCATATTCTTGGACTTGTTAAAAATAAGAGACATAAATTTAGATTGTAGAGCCTTTGCAAAGATGACTAGTCTAAGAATGCTTAAATTTTATGTGATTGAAGATTTTGACGTGTCATATAAGCGATCAAGAATTCATCTTTATGAAGATCTTGAATATCTTTCTGATGAATTGAGATATTTATATTGGTATGGATATCCTTGTAACACATTGCCGAAATATTTTAATCTAGAGAATCTTATTAGATTGTGCCTGCCTTATAGTAAAGTTGAACGACTTTGGGAAGGAAAAAAGGTATTATATGTTATCTAATAAAATATATTTTTATTTTAAAGTTTAATTGTGAAATTCTTTAATACTAATTTATTTTGAGTAATCATTTATACTTTTTTACAGGAAGCTTACAACTTAAAATACATTGATCTTCGTCCCTCCCAATATCTCATTAACATTCCAAACCCTTCAGAGATCCCAAATCTTAAAGTACTATATCTTTCCGATTGCGAGAAGTTGTCTTGTGTTCCTTCATATATTCAAAATTTCAACAACCTTGGGATCTTGCGGTTATAACAATCTTACGTGCTTTTCACGCAACATTCATTTCAGATCTCCAGTAACTATTGATTTGTCCTACTGTGTTAATCTCACAGAATTTCCAAAGATTTCGGGAAAAATAATGAAGCTATATTTAAAAGGGACAGCAATAGAAGAAGTTCCTTCATCAATTGAGAGTCTAACTGGTCTTGAAATTTTAGATTTGAGTGATTGCACTAGGCTGAAGATTCTTCCTACTAGCATTTGTAAGTTGAAATCTCTTTCTTTGCTTTCGCTTTATAACTGTTCAAAGTTTGAGAGTTTTCCAGAGATCTTGGAGAAAATGGAACGTTTATATCAGATTGGATTAGGATCCACAGCGATTAAAGAGCTGCCATCCTCGATCGAAAATGTAGAAGGACTTCAAACTTTGATCCTGACAGATTGCTCTAAAATTCACAGTTTGCCAGAGAACCCGCGGAATTTAAACTCTTTGTGCGAAATCCATGGACAGAGGTCATCCATCACTCAAATACCACACTTCATAGATTTAAACAATATTGCAAGCCTTGGGTTTTCTGGATGCGGAGGTTTTGTATTGCCTCCATTATCAGGTTTTTCTTTTGTCTATCCTCATTGAAGTATCTAAAGCTAGAGGGAAATAACTTTGAAAGTTTGCCTATAAGTATCAAGCAACTGTCTAAGCTGTATCGTCTTATCTTAAATAATTGCAATATGCTTCAATCACTACCAGAGCTTCCAGTGGCTCTGAGTTTTCTAGAAGCAGCGAATTGCAAACGGCTCCAGTCTTTACCAGAGCTTCCATCACGTCTGGATGAATTAGATGCATCAATATTGGATAAAGTATTCGAACTACGTGACGAGGACTTCAAGTGCAGTATCTTGTTACAATACACTAACTGCATGAAATTAAATGAAAACACAACCAACAACGTTTTGGCAGATTCACAACTAAGGCTTCAACATATGGCAACTACTTATCTGAGAATATTCTATGAACATGAGGTACGTAATTCTCTTCTATATATATATATATATATCTTCTCGTTATATCTCATCACAATTCATGATTTTCAAATTTCAGGTATATCATGCTTTTCGACAAGGTGCCAACATTTGTTTACCTGGAAGTAGAATTCCTGAGTGGTTCGGCAATCAAAGTTTAGGATCTTCAATAACTATTCAATTGCCACAGCTTTGCTGTAACAGAAGTTTCGTTGGATTTTCTCTTTGCGTTGTTCTTGCATCTGAAGATGTTTATATGGTTTCTGGGAATTTTACGGTCGAATGTGAATACGGTTTTGAAACCAAGAAATTTGATAGTTGTCTATCTATGGATAGCCTAATTTATGACTCGGATCACATCTGTCTTGGATTTATTCCTTGTTTACCTGATCTAAAACGCCATACTTCTTTCTCATTTGATTTCTTCCCTGTCTACGAAGAAGTAAAGGTAAAATGTTGTGGGGTGTATCCAGTATTTGCACATCCCATTGAGACAAAACCCAACACTTTTACTGTAAGCATGGTGCCACCAACTGAAGAAGAATGTAGGAAATTGCATAATGAATTCAGTCATGAGGCCAGCACAAGCGCTACTACTACTGTTGGAAGATCTGACGAGGAGGAAATCAACACTCCTCAGCAACAAAGTTCCTTTCTCTCTCAAATATTTCGTTGCTTGGGGCTTGACTTCAATTGTCTGTAGAGCTATAAATGAACTTGAGGTAAGTTTCAATTAGTTATATTGCATACATTAGAACTTTCTGATTCTACATAGGATTCATAATCACTTGAGAATTTATCAGAGTACTCAAGCTTTATTTCTACCCATGCGATCTGTTGAAGGGTCAATTAACTTGAGGCAACTAACTGGAATTATAAGCGAAAGAAAAACCCAGGAGAATTTGCAGAGAGCTAGTTAACACTCCATAACAAGAAAAATGCAAGTCCAATGCTCTACTTTTTTTTTTATTATTTCTTTTATCCTTTTTGTGTTTATTTTCAGTCCGAGGGAATTTTGTAGAGAGCTATGTAACAAGAAGAATATTTATGCCGTATAAAATTGGAACCATTTTGGGCCATTTAAAAACAAGCTCTTATTTTTGTTGTGAAAGGAATCCCTCTGTTTTCTTATGACATGTATCACGTATTATGCCTTCTTTTCTTAATCCCCACATTTTCTTGCTTCATATTTAAGTATACATCCATTAAAAATGGTTGGGTTGTGTCTCAGGCTTTCAATTTAATTCTCTGCTTGAAGAAAGCCTATCCTCTTCAACCGTTTATGATGTAGCTGACAGTTGAAGAAAAATTGATCCAGAAAAATCTTGTTGTATTCATTACCCAGAATTGATGATTGTTATATATTATGCAGGTGTTTGATGTACCACCTCAATTCGGCACTTCTTTTCCTGGAGATTGCTTCAGCTATATATCAAAGTTCATGATTTTCAGTAACCATTCAATTGCCTCAGGTATGGAAGTAATGGTTGGAAGTACTGGGATTAATGGCAGATTCGGTGATGACTAAGAACTGGCAAATTTGCAGAGACAAAAGGAAATGCTCCTCAACAACAAATTTAATTTCTTGTTTTCTTTAGAGATTGGAGGACTGTTTTCGTTGTTTCAGAATGAAAAACTTTCCTAATTGATTTTACATTTCATTTCAATCTGCTTTGTTTTGAGCTCTCGAAGCCTTGATCTCTCCTTGGAAAAATGAATCAAATTTTGTTGTTTAAAAATGCTTTCAAGCACTCGAAATTGCAAAAATGTAACAATTACTTTTATTTACTGATAAATGGAGCTCTCTGTTTAGAGAACAAATGAATACTAAAAAAGAAATTTCTAGCAATTGGCTTGTTAATTTAATTAATTTTTTCTTAATAACAATTTATTGGTAGTCATTGTCTAATAATAAAAAAACAATTTATTTTATTTATTGAATTAAGTATTACAAATAAAAATGTTTCTCAATTATTACAATATCATTCTCTGATTGGCCGGCCTGGGGAGCTCTTCAGCAAGATGGATCGTAACGTTACTGACGCCGATTTCCTGAGCTGAGACCCGAGTTTCTGGCCAACAAACTCGGCGCTCTTGGAGTCCCAGAAATGATGACGTTTGGGAAAGGGATTGAGCCTTCAGTTGTAGTGCGAATAGAAGTCTTGCCGGGACGAGGAGGCCATGGCGACGATAAAGGTGGTGGCGGGAGCGGTGTCGGATACTTGGGCGGTGATTTTGCTACACGAGAAGACAAGTTGGTGGCTGATCGTATGAGAAGGCATTCAGATTCTAATAGAAATTCCGGGAAAATTGCGAATTCGCGTTTTCTGTATGATGGAGCTGTGATTTGAAGGGAAAATTGAAAACCGAAAACTGAATTTTGTTTCAGCTCATTCAATGTGCTCATAATTAGATTTGGAGTAATAACAATTTGGCCACTAAATTTTATGAAAACAACAAATGGGGATATAGTGTGATCAAATCAGCAAATCAGTCCCTAATTTTCTTTGTTATTTTAGCCATAGCTCTGGGATTGTACAAAATTCATATATTATTCTCTCCAAAACGTTAAAAAAGAAATTATATTAGTTAAATATTTTAACTTTAAATTTGAAAAATGTTATTATATAAATGCTACTTATAACAATACAAATTAAAGGCCTCGTCATAAATTTAGTTTTTTTATTATAAATTTGATATTTAATCATTATATTTATGCTTCGATAATAAAAACATCTTTATGATTTTTAATTTTTATTTTAAATTATTACTCACAAATATGTGTAACTTTCTAAAAACCTTTCCTTTCATAAATAATTTATTAATTTATTAATTTTCTTTTCTTTTTTAATTTGTCAACTGCTTACCGTCTTTAATTAATTAATTGTCACAAAAATGTTTTCAAAAAAGTTATTCAATTCTCCATGCATTACTACTAACAGAATAATGATAAACGATGAAAGATTTTCAAAATTCTAAGTTATTTGCTTATAAATTTGAGATGAAATATATATTTTAACTGAAAAATTTATATAAAAATTTACAACCGGTTAATTTGGTAAAGGAGAATTTTTAGATTTTAATTTATTACCTTTTTTTCATGCAAGCTATGTGTATAAAGAATATAAAACTCTGATATCTATACGACAAATAAACCTTTTCATGAATCTTGCATTTTGTGGGATGAAAGTTGGTATTATATGTGTTGATGCGGGAATTTCACTCAGCCCGCACCAAATCTAGGTGATGATCTGGGTGCTCCTGACGTGGTCAACGGTGTCACACCAGGTTTTCATTTCGGGTACCAGGTCATGTAGTTTGAAGCTGGAATAAGGATCTATTGGCCTGGGATCTTCTGCACGTGTTGAAGTAGCCGCGACTCGACTTGTACACAACACCCTTCTCCATTATATCGCTGGCCTTCGAGCTTGCTTGAACCCCTAGCTCCTCTACTACCTCAACCTACGAACCTCCTGCAAAACAACACAAAGGTCATTTTTAACTGAGAGTAAGGTTTAAAGGACTTAGATGTAACCTTTCTAGTGTATGTAGAGATAAAATGGTGAACAAAAAACGAGGTCCACCAAGACTAGGTCCCATTATGGTTTTTCAAATGAAGGGAAAGAGGAAGGGTTCATGGATCACTCATGTAATGTTCCTAGAGGCAGAACGGTTCCTGGAGAGTATATTAGCACTTTATAGAAAATTTTACATTTTATCCTAATTGGTTTTCAACTGTTTCGGTTTGGTTCGATTAGGCAATTTTACTTAGGCCTATGTGAAACATTGTTTTTATATTTATTTATATTGTGATAGTTTCGAGGAGAGCTTCAATTTCAAGGAAAAGAAAACATAAATTGATATGCTTACATTTATTTCTATTATAAGTTATTTTAACAGGAAAAGGCAACTTTACTGTTTTCTTTTCTGTTGCAGATATTTTCTCAAAGAGAATTGGATACCAAAAGAAAAGTATGCTCTAGTTTTAGGCCTTGTCCTTGAGCATTTTTGTTGGGCAATTGAAGAGAACTGAACTTGTTTTTGGAACCAAATATAATTGAACATTTCGGTTCTATTCATTTTGATTCCGTTTAGTTAGGTATTTTTGCGCAGGCCTAACATTTTTTTTAATTTGTCTGCTTTTATAATGTAAGACAACTGTTCTTTTGAATTTTAGTAGTATATATTAACAATAGTAATTGAATATCACATGCATATAATTGGATATCTCATCAACTATATACTCTTAGTAATTAATAAAAGAGATATTAAGAGATATCCTGAAGATTAAGTTAATTAAAGACAAATACTCTGATGCTTGAAGATGAACAAATACCCCCTTAAAATTTGGATAAAAGATGAAAAAAGTTACCATATAATTAGTAACCTTTATAAAAAATGGCTATTGTGTCTTTGAATATTTAAAAGATATATAAATTAACCATTTTATCCCTATTACTAATACATAATTAATCAATATAACATTTTAACTTTGAAATAGCATAATGAATTATATCCTTAATTTATTTCTTTTAACAATTATACCCTTAATTTTGTTTTACAATTTTATCCTAAATTATTGTTATTTTAGATAATTTTATTTTATTATATTAATTCATTGCACAAGGGACAATTTTCTTTTTTATTATATTATTTTATCCAAACTTCAAAAGGTATTTGTTCATCTTTAAATATTAGGGATACTCTTTGTTTTTGGCTTAATCTTGAGGGATATTTTTTAGTATTCCTTAATAAAATCTATGGAGTTTATTTTGTTATTGTAGATAAGAGTAGAATTAGATTGTGCTGCTTGATGAGTTAACTGGGGTGTTGATTAACTCTTCAATATTATAATAAAATATTTTAATGTAAATTAGAGAAATATAAAGCAAACAATTAATGGTCAACTTTCTTGTGTAATTATATAAATTCAAGATGTCAAAATTATAGATATTAATGGACTAAAATTATTTATCTCGAACAAATTAATTATATCTACTAAAAAATTTTGTAAAACTGTTTTTGTAACATCCCTAACCTGGCATACGCTAAAGTAATTCTAAATTAGGGTGTTAGAAATTTTTTTTCGAAAAATATTAAATTCAAAACTTTACTTCAAAGAAAATAATGCTTTGATACCAAATGTCATATCCTTTAAAATCTTTAAATTCTAAAACTATACTAAATACTCCCGAATAAAACTCACATCAATCAATAATTTCCTTACATATCTCAACAATTACAATCAATACCGAATTTCAATTATTTCAATACTATTTATACGATCATACTAAAATAATATAATACAAATATGATGACACGTGTATAATTACACAACTACATATATATCCATACAATCTCACAAATTTCGGAATATAGCAATACCATCCTCCTCAAGTAATTGTCCTTTATACATTTTATCTCAAGCGTTACCTAATATTTGAAAACTATGGGTGAGCTAATACCGAATAGATATTTATATAAAAAGGTAGTTTTTTAGGAAAATAAGCAAATATTTACATAAAAATCACTTTTCATTTCACATGACAAAATATCCCAAAGATCTTCCAAATCAATTTAAATAAAATAATTAAAACAATTGTATTTATTTATCATCAACATAAAAACTTTTTAATTCTCATCCAAAATTTAGTAAAATATCAAAATAACATCTCAAAATTCAATCTCTATAAAAATAACTTAAATTCATTTATTTTCTTTGTTTTATCCGATTTTAATTGATTCATTTTATGCGTAGTTCTGAGGCATTATTCCTGAGGATTAGCGTCCATAACTGGCCACTAGTGCTTTTAGGGCATTATTTTCAAGGATCGTTGTCCATAATCAACGTATTTTGGGGGCACTATTCCCAAAGATTGTAGCCTAAATTTCATCTTTATAGGCTTTCACAGTAGGACGGAAATTACATCCAAAGTCATTGGTAGGGGTAGGCACGATCCGATGAAATCTAAATTTTTAAAAATTTGGATTAGAACTAGAAAATTTGGTTTTCAAAATTTTAGAGCCAGACCGAATCGATTAGAAAGGAAGGACCAGACCAGATCAGATCGAATGATAGAAGAATCCAAAATAAAACAAGTTCAATTTTTGGGTTGCTTTAGTTTTTAAATTAAATTATTAATTTTTAAAAAAAATTTACGGATAAAATGACGTCTCTTTATAATGTTGCTTTATAAGAAAAAATATTAAAAAAAAAACTTGGCGAGGTCTAAATTTTTTAAGTTAAATCCGGAATTGAACCGAAAATTTTGGGTTTTTATATTTGAGAACTGAAATCAGACCAATTTACATGAAATACTGAACCGAATCCGTTGGTTCCGGTTCGATTACAGTCCAGTCCGGTTTGGGATAAGTTTTATACTCACCCCTAATCACTGGTACTACCATCAACTATGGCCATCACATTTCCATTCCTATATTATTCCAATTTCATGTTTATACTCAAAATAATTTTTGCAAATTTTCATAAACATAATATTTTTCTTGAAATCATTAATTTGCATAAATACATCACATATTTCATACTTTTCTCATTATATTTGTAAAAATAATAATATCTACAAAAAAATATTATTTAACTTAATCAAGAAAATTATTGATTTAATTAATGCTTAATAATTCACAAATTTTTCTAAATATTCAATTAATCCTTAAATCAAATAAATTACCAAATTTCATAAATAATCATTTAACCAATTAAATCAAATATAATATTAAAATTTCATAAAGATTCATTTAATCTATAAATTGAGAAAACACCAAATTTGGTATATATTCATTCAATCCATAACTCAAATTTTATAAATATTCACCAAAAATAATTATAACAAAATACCTTACTTTTCAGTTTTAAAATCAAAATTATCTCATTGCATATAATTACCTACCTGAATATTGTATAATAATTTATACTCTTCTGTTGACTTTTCTTTTTCCTTCAAATCACTTTCCAATATCAATCCATGATTAAAACTGCATATCATAAAAAGGCTAAAATATTATTTATTTATAAAAATATTAATTAATTGCATTCTGTCCGGTAAATATCTTAGAATATCAATATTGCCCTACAGTATCGAAAATAGCGCTAAGGCTTATATATTTCAGAACATTTGCATCCAAACTAATTATAGAAACTCGCTTGAATTTCAAAAATCTTGCAAACTGATTCACTGAACGAAATTCTTTCCCACTTTACTGTTTTCGACAAGATTTTTGGGCAACCATCAATGATCAAGATTTGGGGTTGATAGATTTAATCATTTTGAGCTCAAATATTATCCTTTTCTCTCTCTAACAATACAAAATTTCTCCACCCATTATTCTTTCTTATATAATATTCACTTTCTTCTTTTTATTACTATTCTTTGTTTTCCTTCTCCTATCTTCTTCCTCTTCTCCTCCTCCTCCTCCTCCTCCTCCTCCTTCTTCTTCTTCTTCTTTTTCTTCCTCTTCTTTTTCTTCTCTCTTTCTCGCTCGGTCTCCTTCTTCTCCTTTTTTTTTTTTCTTCTTTCTCTTCCTCCTTTTTTATTTCTTCTCTTTCCTTATTTCCTTCCTTATTTTCCTCCTTCGTCCCCTTCCATTTTCTCTTCTTGCCCCTTTCTTTTTCATACACGTAGTAGCAAGAAACAAAAGCCATTTGATTTTTTGTTTCTTTAATATCAATCAAGCCTCTCATCTATATTTTTTCTAATTTTTACCCATTATAATATTCATATCTTCAAATAATTCTATTTCTTTCAAAATATAAAATATTCATCCACATCAAATACTTTGTTCAAAAATAAATATATTCATCTTATAAATTTCCAAATTCTATATCTTCACATATTGAAGATATATCCATGTATACATATTTTCATTAATATTAAAATTTGGGGTATTACAGTCTTCCTTAAAATTTATATTTAGAGGATAGTTTCACTAAAATAAATTTTGACCTGAAAAAATTAAAAATAATTTTTAAATCGTCAAGACATCGTCTATGTCTAAATTATTTTGATTTTTTTTTAGCTTCGCAGATAAGATTCTAGGGGTTTCTAATTTGGGAATTAGGGTTTTGCATTGCAAAATTAAGAAAAGGTATAATTTGGGAAATTTTTTTCTTTTAGCCCATTTTTAAGTAAAAAATTCAAAAATAAATACTATTTATAATTGTGTTAAAAAAGAAATAAATATTACTATTCATAATTATATTAAAAAATAACCATCGTAATTTTTTGAACAAAATTCTCTCATAACATATAACCGACTGTAGTGACAAAATTGCCCCCATAAGCAATTTACTTGTTAATATGATTATTTTTTTAAAAATAAGAAACACAAAAATTTACAAACATTTATTAATTTGAATTCTAAGTTTGGTTCAAAATTGAAAAAAAAAAGTATTTTTTCTTAAGTTTTTACTTAATTGTAATTTTAATTAAATTCAAATTTTGTTTTCTTATTGTCTTAAAATATATTTTTAAGAAAAATTGACAGAGATCTCCCTTATGTTTGAGGTAGTAGATATCCACCTTCCTGATATTTTGAAAAAAACAGATACCCCTCACGTTTGGCCAAATAGATAAATACTCTCTGAATTATTTTACAGTCATGAAAAATAACTATCTTACTCTTATATATTTAGAAAACATATTAATTAACTATTTTAATCTAATTATTAATACATAATAATCAATATACCCTTATAATTTATTTTTTGATAATTATGTATTCAAAAAAATTTTATAATTAGTTTTCAAATTATTATAATATTTTAAATAGTTTTACTATCATTATATTAATTTATGACACAATCAACTAAAATAAATTTTAAATAATGTTGAGATGATATGAATTATATTATTTATATTTTGAGAATATTTTTTATAAATAAATATGTCATATTGAATATTTGAAATTTGTATATAAAAAAATTCTAAATATTATATTCATGAAATTCAAATATTAGTATGAATTTATTTTAATTGTTTGCATAATTTATTAATTTGAGAATAATTATATAATTTATACTTAATTATATTAATTTAAATAATTTATTCAATTTATAACAAAATACTCTTAATATATAACACAATCAATTAAAATAAAACTCAAATAATATTTGAATTATATTATTTATAAGTTTGAGAATATTTATATAATTTCTACATAACTATACTAATTTGTAAATAAAATAGTCAATTAATATACTTTTTAATTATATAAAGGTAGAAAAATCATTTTTCATGATTATATATTAACTCAGGGTATCTTTTTTTTTCTTCAAATATCAAGAGAATATCTGTCGACTTTTCTATTTTTAATTTATAAATTCTATAGACAATTTATATATTTATAAATATAAAAGAGAAAAGGTTGAGTTTGGTAAATACTTTATGAAAGGAATCTTGGAAAAGAGAATGAATCGTAAAGGAAATACAGGGTAAAAGCCTCTTAGACACTAAAGTTTAGCTAAATATTTATAATTATATGTATAAATATTATTCATTGAGTGGTTACAACTGTTAAAAAGTTATTTTACCCGGTTTCATTATGTTTTTTCACAGACGACATCGGTATAGCAGAAGTCATAGTACGAGCAGGAGTTCTCAACGATATTATTCTCACTCGCGTTCCCGATCATGCTCCCGCTCCCCTTCTCATACTCGCTCGCGCTCGCTCTCACCTAGGTTATTATAATATCTTCCCTTTGTTGCTTGTATATACATATACAGTCTTCTAAAACTAATTTGGGGATAAAATATAACAGGGTGAGAAGTCTTTCAAGGTACTGATGCAAAGAATGCAGCAGCGGGAGGGGTGTGGAGTATTCTCTTAGAATGTAGCAATGAGCGTGGGCAACTTTAGTCCGTGTGCTTAAAATATAATGTGGGGTTTATATTTATATTTCTGGAGTGTAGACACCATCAATCAAATTATGATATGCTTTGGTTGTCATTGTATTGATGACTGGTTAACTTAGCTTCATGTAAAATAATAATAAAATTAAAATGAGTTTGCTTCTGTTTATATTTGTTTTTGTTTTTGCTTTTGTTGGCAAGATTAGTTTCATTTAACCCTTATATAGTACTTATGTTTTCTTACTAATAGTAATTGGGATCACTGGTGAAATATGGGGGTCTAATATTACAATGATATGATGATAGTTAGTAATGTGTAGATTTGTGCAATAATGTATTGAAATTTTGTAGTCTATTGCAAAGTAATTGAGCGTGGCCGTTGCTAAAATATAGGGAATGTTCCTGGATTATGTCGTGGTGTTGGTGTTGCTCGAAAGGTTGGTTGGTTGCTTCGACGTTGGCTTTGATCCCTAGTTTCAAATAGGCTTGCTAACCTAATTGCTGCTAAAAGAGTATGTGGTTTGTTAGCTCTGACATCTGTTCGAATCGATTCCCGAAGACCACCTACAAAACAACTCACTTGTCTTGCTTGTTCCATAGGTCTTGCTTTAGCCAAAAGCTTTTCAAATTTTTCTTGATAATCCTGTACTAATCCTATTTGTTGTAAGCGAGTGAGTTTGGTAAAGAAATCCAAATATTGGTTTGGCCCATATCGTGAATTCAACCCGTCTTTAAATTCTTTTCATGTAACAATACTCAATTCTTGTTTTAGTAACTGATACGATAAGTAAGCATCCCTGTCAAGATGAAAAGATGCTAAAGCAACGCGATCTAAAGTAGGAAGTTCATGTAGTTGAAAAAATTGCTT
Organism: Melia azedarach; assembly: GCA_028052125.1. Taxonomy (NCBI): domain Eukaryota; kingdom Viridiplantae; phylum Streptophyta; class Magnoliopsida; order Sapindales; family Meliaceae; genus Melia; species Melia azedarach. The sequence goes on from CM051396.1 coordinate 14,830,861, forward strand.
TGCCTTGAATAACCAGATGCTAGGATCTCCTTTCCCTTTGTAGCGAGGAAAATCAATTTTGACTGTTTTCGGTACAAATGATACCGAGAATTGACTTCTAGTAGCATTTTGTCGAATAATTGGTGTGCTATTAACTACTGCCATATCCTCCTCTTTATCAGGTGTATGTGAACGATTTGTCGAGTTCTCTGCAAGCTCACTAGTCTGAATAGCAATTTGTTCCACTCGATCAGTGAGTTTATTAAAAGCTTCTGTTAATTGTCGTAAAAGTGCCCCTTGACCAAAAACTTCTCCCATGGCGATTTCTAATTGCTCTAATCTGTTTTCCATTCATAGGCTTTGATACCACTTTGGTACAATAGAGCTGCTGGAAATTGTTTTTCCATGTCCTATTTTTAAGAATAACAAAGGGCAAGCAAAATGAAAAGGGTAAGCTCGTTCGAGAAAGCTTTATCTCCAAAGGAAAACAAATAAAATATTAATCACTTGTCCCCTGTTTGTTCTTCATTCCTTACTTTTATGGAAAAGATTTTAACAACCCTTCCTAAAAAGACGACACTTGCCCCACTTATTTGCATAAAATACTAATTACCTAGTACATGGCTAAACATCAATTCTCCACCAATTTGACTAATTCAACTTAATAATTAAAAATAAACCCAAAGATATAAAAAACAAAAATCAAGAAAAGACACGTATCATACTATCCACTTATTTCTCTATGGGAGGAGATCTACAACATCATCGAAGTCCAGGCAACAAGCAGCAGTAACAGGGACCAGCAAAAATCACAACATCCAGCAGCTGGAAATGCGACAGGAGAAGTGATCCCTCATTTGGTTAATTAATCTAATTAATATTATTAATTTTAAAAATAAATTATAATAATTATAAATTTTATATTATAATATATATTTTTATAGATTAATATTTATTTATAATTTATTTTATTTATTTTCTAATTTATAATTAATATTGAATTGTTATAACTATATTATAGTAAAATATTTATAATTATATATATAAATATATAATCATAAATATTATTCATTGAGTGGTTACAACTGCTGAAAAGTTATTTTACCCAGTTTCCTTGTGTTTTTTCACAGAGGACACCAGTAGAGCAGAAGTCCTAGTAGGAGCAGGAGTTCTCGAAGATATTATTCTCACTCACGCTCCCGATCATGCTCCCGCTCCCCTTTTCACTCGCGCTCGCACTCACCCAGGTTATTATACTATCTTCCCTTTGTTGTTTGTATAGGTTTTAACACATACCTGCCCTAAGGTTTTAGATTCTAACACCTAGAGAGAAACTTTAAGAAAATACACACATACCTCCCCTCAAGACATCCATTACAGTCCAGCTTCCGTTAGTGCAAAGGGCATTATAGTAAATAAACAAACAAAATAAAAAAGAATGATTGCTTTGACATTGTAAACTAGAGCATTTGCAGGGAAGCTATCTTATCTTCGTTTCCAAGTCTCTGAACTCAAAGAACACATGCAATGTCAGAAACTTGGGTCATTTCATGTAAAATTCTTTTTATTTCTTTTGGTTTATTAGGTGGACTAGTCCTCTCAAATGAAGGGCATACATCCTAAGCTTAAGGAGGAGAATGCCCAAAAAAATTCACCATAGGCAACTACATAGAAAGACATTATTAAAATATAAAATATAGAGAACTAAATTGGAGATATTAAACAAAGTTCTCAATGCTGATAGATATTTATAGATGAAAGGCAATGAATTATAGTTAAAAGATAAAATATAAGATATGAAAAGAATGGTACCATCCCAATCATCCACAGTCTAAAAGATGTCAACATCATTTTCCAAATATTCCACTGACATTTCTTTTTCCTTTGTTGAATGTACTTCATCATCGATCATCAGCATCCATCTCACCATCCTCATAGTTATACTTTGGAGAAATTGTGTCCCCAAATATGCTACTGCAAGCAGAGGTATCAGATTGATCATCAGAATTTGGCGAGGTGTTAGTTTTTTTCTTTTCACCAAATTTTCCCTTTCTGACGTATATGTCTATCAACTGATCGAAATCCTTCCCATAAGAAGATTGCAAAGATCTTTTACTATGTTTTACCTGTAGATTGCAGTAAGTCATCATGCTTTGTGTTTCCACAGGAAAATATATCTAAACCTATATTTAGACAACGTAGATTATAGAAAGTAGAAAATGATATGGTTTGAAGTTTCTCATTCACAGGAAATTAATCTATTTTGAATTACTACATAATTCCCGTATTACCAATTCAGTCGAAAAATTGCATAAATAAGAAATTACCTAAGAAAATATGTCCCTGAAACCACATTTTAAACAGAGAAAAACTCATCGAAATCCTTAAATTTGACCGAAATAAGGATGTAAGCACTATCTTTGCTTCCTTAGACATGAAGAGTGGCTTAAGAATGTCTTCTCGAACTTGAATGGTGGCAGTAGCAGTCAATATGCCATCAATGGAATATCGAATTTCAAGAAACTTAAATTGTTAGCACTGAAATTCTCTCATAACAAAGACAATAGCCTGAAAATATTAGATTACATCTTTAAAGATATATTAACTCTTTAACCATCTAATATAAGAACTATGTAGACAATGCAGGTGATATAACCGTTGGGACCAACGGCTATAATATAGTTTGGTGCTTATCATCGTGTGCCAATTTTCTAGTCGCAAGGTAGTGGGACAAGTTAACAAATTCATACAAATTTTCAGAGTGTGGGCCCATATCCAAATATATTATAAACTTTAGTTTAAATTTTTGTCCTCATTTAGAATTTTGAAATCAAAGGGACAAATTTGTCTTTTAAATGATAATTAACAATAGATGTCTTGAGGGGAGGTATGTGTATATTTCCTTAAAATTTCTCTTCAGGTGTTAGAATCCGAAACCTTAAGGGAGGTATGTGTTAAAATCCCTTGCTTGTACATACATATACAGTCTTCTGAGACTAATTTGGGGATAAAATATAACAGGGTGAGAAGTCGTTCAAGGTACGGATGCAAAGATTGCAGCAGCGGGAGAGGTGAGGTAGATGGAACTGCCCCTGATTCTCTGAAATTATTCCTTAAATTAGGAGAATCGTGATGATAATGGCATGTGGTAAGCTGGTTGTGATGACCTCAAATTGTTGCAAAGAAAGTAGATGTGTTTGGTTTGAGTTTGAGACTCGTGATTAATTTTGAATAATAAAGAATTCTAATTTCTGGAAATGTTTTAGGATTTTATTTTTTTAAAAGACATGTTCAAGTGGTTTGCGAAGGCAGGCAGCCATAACTGGAAACTCCGTTGCGTTTAACGTATGCCTTTTCGGGTGAAAACCAATTACAATTAAAATCAGTTTTCAGCATCAAAATATCAAGATAAGATCATAATCATATTGTGAGCTGGGTAGGCCAGCTCATTCATCATGTTTAAATTTAATTATTAGTTGATAATATAAATTATATACATAATTTTAATATTAAATTTAAATTATTTTGAACTTTAAAATTATAAATTATTATATATATTTAAATTTTAAGATAATAGTTCAGTTTGACGGTTTAAATATGGTTTAATGTGATGGTTCAGATTTAGTTCAGTTTGGTGGTTTAAATTGATTTATGTAAGGGTAAAATTGAAAGAAAAATAGAAACAAGGGGGTAAAGGGCATTTCTCAAACGTTAGGGAGATTTAAATAGTTAGTCTAAATCTTAGGGGGTAATGGGTATTTTCCCCCACAATTATAAACAAATAAAATAAAATACAAAAAACAATCAAAAGGTATACATACAAGATCTGATCTAAATATTCACTTTATTCCATCCTTCTCAAACGCACGCTGCCCATCTCTAGCTTTGAATTCTAATTTTTAGTTTAAAATTAAAAAAACATATTTTTGTTAATGTTTTGCTTATTTTAATCTAATTTAATTCAAAATTTGTTTTCTTATTCTCTTAAAATATAATTTTAATTTTATAAATTCTATCTGAAAATTATATATGTGTGTGTATTTAAGAGAAAAAGTTGTGTTTGGTAAATATTGTATGAAAAAAATCTGACCACATACTCTTTCTAAAACTTTTAAAAGTGGGAAAGAGAATGAATGGTAAAGGACATGAGATTAGATGGGAAGACTTTCTTTTCGCTCACTTCGAAGCGTTTGAACTATCATGCGACTTACAATAATTAGTCTATATATATATATATATATATATATATATAATAACATCTAAGTCTCTTAAGGTTTGACTAATTAATCTAATTAATAAATATTAGTCTTAAAAATATCCATAAAAATTTTAATTTACTTTAAAATAATAATTATATCTTTATTAAATAATAATTTATTAAAAAATTATTTTTAACTTTTAAAGAAAATAAATATTAAAATAATAATAACATTATTTTATAGCATATTGATAATTAAATATGTATATTAACATTGTAAATAAAATCTAATAATTATAAGTATTGTCTTGTAATATATATTTTTTGTAGACTAATATTTATTTATGATTTATTTTATTTATTTTCTAATTTCTAGTTAATATTAAATTGTTAGAACTATATTATAGTAAAATAATTATGATTATATATAATTACAAGTATTGTTCTGTAATAAATTTTATTTATAGATTAATATTTATTTATGATTTATTTTATTTATTCTTTGATATTTAGTTAATATTGAATTGCTAATATATTATAAAATAAATAAATTTATTATCGTAGTTATTATATTATTTAATTATTAATGTGATAAAATAATTTTAATATTTATTTTTAGTTAAAAATTAAAAATAATTTTTTAACTAATAACTATTAAATAAGGGTATATTTATTATTTCAAAGTAAATTAAAAGTTTATAGATATTTTTAAAATTAATAAGATTAATGAGAATAATTAACCAAACATTAAAGACTTAAATGGTATTAACCCTTAGTTATTTATTCTTTTTACCTGTCTCTTTTGTATTGTTCACTTTAACTCTCTCGTTCTCTACTCATTGATTTATAGCTGTTGGAGACTGGAAGAGCCGAAAATTCAACACATTAAAGATCACTGTATTATCTGCATCCTTTTCCCTATTTGCTTGCTACCTTTTTTACTTGCTGAGCTTTCTGACTTTGCTCACTGCTTCTGCTTTTTTTTTTTTTAACAAAGAGAGAACCTTTCATTCATTCCTGAAACATATTATATAGATATGCATATCTGTACTTAATTTTCAAAAAATTATAGAGATCTATTACAACAATAAAATCAAACAGACCATGATGTTTACTGAAGATCTCGTAGAAAAAATAATTTTAATATCATACTACTTAGTGTTTTTAATTAAAAAATATTTTGAAAAAGAAATAAGAGATTTTGAGAAAAAGCTACATTGGAATTCCTCTTACTGCTCTTTTTCACCACTTTTCATAACTCTAATAAATTCGTTTGATCTTTACTGCAACAAATCTATTGTAAAAAAATATTGTTATGGTATGAAAATCTTTCATATTTGAAACTTTTTATTTTCATATTTCATCAAATAAACTTTCAATCATTCAGATCTATAAGAAAACTGTTGAGAAAAGAAAACAAATTGGACACCTTTTTAATAGTTAAATAACTCACTTGTATATAAGAAGAAAAAATACAAATGTTATACACTCAAATATATACACACTAACACACTAACTTGCTACACATATACACACATTAGTGTTTCTCATGCATGACTCACTCACAAAACAGAACACAATCTCTATATTTATACTAGTCTATGTCGGTGATAAAGTCGGTTAACTTAGCTTCCTGTTTTCTGGAATTTTCTATAACATGCTTTGAAGAGTGATGCCGGTTGTATGTTGTAGAAGCTTCTAGATTCAGCTTGAACAAAGAAATTAAGAAGAAGCAGGAGGCTGATCAACGTTGATGAATTTTCTGGATTGTCGGCGATGATTCTTCAATTCTCCCCCTCAGCGTCGACTTTCAATTAACTTCTTCTCTTTTAATCATTCTCAGCTGTGTGCGAAACTCCTCGACCTTGGAAGCATTTAGGCCTTTGGTCAACATGTCCGTACTTGCTCTTCTGTACTTATATACTTCATTTTTATCTCTCCTTTAAGCACTTTCTCTCTGACAAAGTGATAGTGCACTTCAACGTGCTTCGTTCTTGCATGAAACACCGGGTTTTCTGCCAAACGTATTGCTGATTGATTATCACAGAATAGCTCCACTACTTTCCCTATAGGTTGGTGTAGATCTTTCATGAGTTGCATTAGCCATGTGCTTTCCTGTGCTGCCATCGCTGATGCTCTGTATTCTGCTTCTGTTGTAGAGAGTGATACTGTTGGTTGTCTCTTACTGCTCCACGATACTGCTGTACTTCCAAAATTGAATACGTATCCAGTGGTTGATCTTCGTGTATCTCGACATCCAGCATAGTCAGCGTCGCAATAGCCAACTATTTTGTTTTCTTGATTTTTCTTATATAAGAGCCCCAGATCAATGGTTCCTTTGACATACCTTAATATTCGTCGTACTGCTTCAAGATGTGGCTTCCTTGGCTTCTCCATATATCGACTAGTTATCCCAACTGCATACGCAATATCCGGACGTGTTAATGTTAAGTAAATTAAGCTTCCTACCAATCGTCGATACATGGTAGTATCTTCCAAGTCTTTGCCTTCTTCTGCACACAGGTTGGAGTTGGCCTCAATTGGAGTTAATACGGGCTTGCACTCGAGCATTCCAAACTTCTTCAGGAGATCTTTCATATATTTTTGTTGGCATAAGAATAGTCCTTCGTCTGTTCTTTCTACTTCTAAGCCCAAGAAATGCTTTAGCTCTCCCAGTTCTTTCATTTGAAATCTTACCGATAGATTCCTTCTAGTTTGTCGAATTTCCCCTTCATTGTCTCCACTGATGATCAAGTCATCCACATATACCAGAACAATGGCTAGTCTTCCATCTTGTTTCTTAACAAACAAACTTGAATCTGCAGATGAAACTGAATATCCACTTTGAACCAAGAATTCCGCTATCTTACCATACCATGCTCGTGGTGCTTGCTTTAACCCATAAAGGGCCTTCTTCAATTTGCAGACATAATGTGACCTTTCTTTGCATTCAAACCCTTTTGGCTGTTCCATATATATCTCCCGATCAAGCTCTCCATGGAGAAAAGCATTTTTCACGTCCATTTGCCATAATTTCCATGATTTGCTTTCTGCCAACGCTATTAACACGCGTACAGTAGTAATTTTGGCTACTGGACTGAAAGTTTCATCAGTCTAGCCCATACTGCTGAGAAAATCCTCGAGCCACCAATGGAGCTTTATATCTTTCTACTGATCCATCAGGGCGTCTTTTTATCTTATACACCCACTTGCATGATATAGGTTTAATTTCTTGTGGCTTTGGCACTAAATCCCAAGTTTCATTTTGCTTTAGTGCTAAGATTTCTTCTTCCATTGCATTTCTCCATTCTTTATGCTGAACTGCTTCTTCGAATGTCTCTGGCTCTTTAACACTTATGTCTTCTTCTAAAACAGCATTAGCATATTTGGATTTGGTTTTCGTTGGCGAGTCGATCTCCTCACTGATGGTTGTGGACTTGTTTCTTCCTCCACGTCTTCGAGTTGACTTGGCCTTTCTTCTTCTGATATTCTTTGATATACCCCTGATTGCCAAGGACTTTGTAGTTCTCTTGTTGGCTCTATTTCTTCTTCTTCACTACTCTGCTCTTGTGTTGTTTTTGGACTTTGCCGTACTTCACATTCTTGCTCTCCCACCTGTTGTTTGACTTTCTCTTCAATCTCTTTCGAGTCAGGTGATTCTTCTTTTTGTGGTGTCCACCATGAAGAAGCTTCATCAAACACCACATTCCTCGATGTGTAGCAGCGACCAGTAGTTGGATCACAACACCTCCACCCTTTTCTTTGACTATCATATCCAACAAATATACACCTGATCGCCTTTTTGTCAAATTTGCTCTTCAAGTGATCGGGTACAAACACGTAACAAACGCAGCCAAAGACTCGAAAATGGCTAACTGTGGGTTTTACTTTCCACAGTTTCTCAAATGGTGAAGTGAATCTTAACCTTGCTTAAGGAAGCCTATTTATCACGTGTGCAGCTGTTCTCATACACTCAACCCAAAACTTTCCTGGAACATTTTTAGCATGCAGCATGCTTCGACATATCTCTGCAAGATGTCGATTCTTTCTTTCTGCTACGCCATTCTGCTGTGGAGTGCTTGGGCATGTTAATTGATGACGAATTTGACATCTTTACAGATATTGAGAGAATTCATTTGATGTATACTCTCCCCCATTATCTGTGCGTAAGCATTGAATTTTTCTTCCAAGTTCGCCTTCAACTTTTTCTTTGAACTCCTTAAATTTTGTGAATGTCTCAGATTTTTCTTTCACAAAGAATGTCCATACGTACCTTGAGAAGTCATCAATGAATGTCACCATGTAGCGGTGCCCACTAATTGATGGTTGTTTAACTGGCCCAAACACATCTAAGTGTATAAGTTGTAATGGTTTTTCAGCCCTGAACCTTGACTCTTTATATGGAAGTTGATGAGCTTTTCCATACTGACAACCTGCACATACCGTATCTTCTCGAATATCAAGTTGCGGGAGACCTTTGAGCATTGTTTTTCTCATCATCACCTTTAACTTTTTGTAGCCAACATGTACTAGTCGTGCATGCCATAAATCTGCTGTCTCATTCTTTCGAGTCTTTTCTACGTAAGCAGATTCTGCTGACATTACGTAGATAGACTCTAGTCTTCGTCCTTCCATAGTTGGTGTTCCAGAAATTTTAATATTCCGATATACTTTGACATTATTTGGACTGAATAAGACATAATTACCTGATGATGTCAGCTGAGCCACTGATAGAAGATTTTTCTTCATTCCTGGAACATGATAGACGTCTTGTAGTTGCACCTGACTAAGACTAAAGCGAGGCTGGATCACTGTCTTACCAATATTGGCTATTGGTAGTCTTGAGTTATTTGCTGTGACCACTACACGACCTCCCTTATATTCTGTAGCATTTTACAGGTTCTCTTTATTGCCAGTCATATGATTTGAACATCCTGAATCGACGATCCAATCATTTTCATAATCAATTCGCTCAGGGATAACTGCTGCAAGTGCTGATTCTTCTTGCCGTTCAACTATTGCACACGATGCTTCAACATCCCATTCTTCTTCACTATTATTCTCTTCTAGATAGTTAGAGCTTACCATGTTACCTTCTATGGGCTTTTTCCTGAAGCGACATTCTCTTGCGTAATGGCCTTGCTTACCACAAACAAAGCAATGGCCTTTGCTTTGCCGATAACCTTAAACTTGCTGGCTTTTTCTTCTACGATTTTGTTGTGCTCCCCCTGATTGAAAATCTCTTTCTTGTTGTCTTTTCGATCTATCATCTTTTAATCCTTTGTTATTTTGCTGCTGAGGTCGTCCTTTTCTTTTATTAATGAAAAGTGCTTGATCCTCAGTTTTCAGCGAAACCCCCGCCATTTGTTTAGCCAACGCTTCTTGATCGGCTAGTAAATTTTCTAGATCGACTAGAGAAGGTTGGATCGGCCAGCCTTGTACCGCAGCAATAAAGCTTCTATACTCGGGTTTTAACCCGTATATAATTATTCTTCGCATTCTATATTCTGAAATTTTACTCGTATGATCTAGTTCAGAAATTTCTCGACAAATAGACTTTACCTTGTTGAAGTATTGACTTATTGTTTTCTCCCCTTGAGCAATTGACAGTAGCTCATTTTCTAGAAGCTGCATTCTCGTATCATTCTTCTTTGAGAAAAGTGCTGCAAAGGTGTCCCACGCTTTCTTTGGTGTATCTGCATCTCTTATATGCTCCAGCATGTCTTCTTCCACTGTGGTCTTGATTGCGAACATTGCCTTTCCCGCTTTCACTTTCCACTTCTTCAAAGCGGTAGAATCTTGTGGTGGTGTTATCTCACTACCACCCACGATTTCCCACAAGTCTTGACCTTGGAGATATGATTCCATACACGTCAACCACATATTATAATTTTGATTATTGAGCTTCTTAATTCCACCGACCACCTGAAGGTCACCCATCGTGGCTTGGCAAACCTCTTTGCTGCAACAAGCACGCTTGAATTAAACTCAAGCTTCACAGTTCCAAACTGTGCACGACGTCAAGAAGCTCCTCTAGTACTCGACAACTTGGCTCTGATACCAAATTGTTGAGAAAAGAAAACAAATTGGACACTTTTTTAATAGTTAAATAACTCACTTGTATATAAGAAGAAAAAATACAAATGTTATACACTCAAATATATACACACTAACACACTAACTTGCTACACATATACACACATTAGTGTTTCTTATGCATGACTCTCTCACAAAACAGAACACAATCTCTATATTTATACTAGTCTATGTCGGTGATAAAGTCGGTTAACTTAGCTTCCTGTTTTCTGGAATTTTCTGTAACATGCTTTGAAGAGTGATGCCGGTTGTATGTTGTAGAAGCTTCTAGATTCAGCTTGAACAAAGAAATTAAGAAGAAGCAGGAGGCTGATTAACGTTGATGAATTTTCTGGATTGTCGGCGATGATTCTTCAAAAACATCACGACAATAACATAATCAAATAAAAAATAGTAACAAAACCACAACAAATCTATAATAATTATAATTTTTATAAATATAATAATTTTAAAATATTATTTTAATTAAACTGTATGCTAATTATTTGTGTATATGATTTTGCAGATCATTGTAATTATCACGGTTCATCGCGGCCAGACTGCATGGTCTGTGCCGAACTCAAAGATTATGAAACAGGCTCGGCTCGGCACGTGAGCCCACTTGAACTTCATTTTTGCAGCTCAGGCAGACCCGTTTGTCACCTCTAACCTCATTTGTACTCAGTTTCTCAAAGGAAGGTTGAAAAGAAAAAGGGAGAAAAAAAAAATGTCAGTGTTCACTAGTTCTGCCGTGCTTTCCCATAATTACATTTTTTTTTCTCTCCTCTTTCTCTGTTGCATAACCTCATCTCCATCTGTTCATCTCTTTGCATCTCCTATTTAAATATTTGAACAGTCTTTAAAACTTCAAATGAAGTTTGCGTCCAAAATTGTCTTCGAAAACAGAGCATAATTGGACACTAATAAACTCCAAGCGATTGTGTGCTTATCTTTTATTTGTTTTATGTTTATCTTTAACAGGGATCTTGTAAAAAATCATTTAACACATTAATTTGTGCATTACTATCCACTTATTTCTCTATCGGAGGGGGTCTACAACATCATCGAAGTCCAAGCAATAGGCAGCAGCAACAGAAACCAGCAGAAATCACAACATCCAGCAGCTGGAAATGCGACAGCAGAAGTGATCCCTGATGCGATTTAGCATACGGACTTGACTTGGTTTAGTCAGATCATGAACATTATAAATAAAAATGTATTTTTAATTTATAAATTCTATAAGCGCGCTAGACGTGGGGTGTGCCCTAGTTGTTGTTCTTAAGCATAAGTGCATTGTGTGTAGCCGTAGATAGGAATGGCAAAAAAATCTGGGCCTGGCTTTGCTCAAATGAACTCGATTTTTTTAATATTGGGTTTAACCCGATCTTAAATATAAACCGGGTCGGGTCTAAGTTTTTTTCATTATAACCCATATCGGACTAAGTCCGAGCTGGGTTAATCTCAAAATTTTTTCGAACTTCAAATAAATTAATACCGGGTCAAATCGGGCCGGGTTAAACAAAAAATATAAGAAAAAATTATTACATTTCTGAATTTTTTAAGCTCAATTTTTTTACCCAGCCTGGTTTGGTTGACCCGCTCGATTTTATTAAATCTGGGTCTGGACCGGGTTAAATATATAAAAAATAAACCCGAGTCTAGGTCGAGATTTTGAAAACTTGGCCCGAACCCAGATTTTTGCCAAACCTAGCCGCAAGACACGATGATAAAGGCATGAGTGCACTAGATCTTCTGCCTATTTGTTTCTTGACTCAGTATCAGGGATCCGCCACACTCGCCGAAAATCTCAACCATTTTTGTTTTCCTTTTATGCTATATATTTAGTTAATATAGCGTAGTTACATAAAGAGAATCCAATTAAAGACCTGTTTGTATTTTAAGTCATAATTAATCATAATGTGATATTAAAAAAAGTTGGTATAAAATGTCATTCTTTTAAATAATTTTTCAAAAAGATGAGGTTGTCACAACTCACACCTCAGTGGGATAATGATTAAAGTCTTAATTTGATATATATCATTTTCCTTTATATATTCTTTTGAAAGTTACAAAATAAAAACATAAGAGATATTTTAAGGGTTAATGATAAATAGGTCTTTAATATTTAGTTAATTAATCTAATTAGTAATTAGTCCTATTAATTTTGTAAATGTTCATAAAATTTTAATTTATATTAAAATAAAGATTATATCTTTATTTAATAATAATTAACTAAAAAACTTATTTTCAACTCTTAACTAAAAATAAATATTAAAATAATAATAAATATTATTTTATAATGCATTAACAATTAAATATTTGTTAATACAATATAACTACAATATAAATTTGTTTATTTTATTAATCTATAGATAAAATATATTCTAGTACAATACTTATAACTATATATATTCATAAATATCGTACTATATATAATATAGTTATAACAATTCAATATCAATTAGAAATTAGAAAATGAATAGAATATATCATAAATATTTTATATGTGAAAAAATTATATTAGAATTTTTTAAAACTTTTGGATAAACAAGTTTAACTATATTATTATAATTAATAATTTATATTTAATTGAGAAAAATAAATTATTTATAAATTAAAATTAAGTTAAAATTTTATTCTAAAAAATAAATAAATAAACTTAAATTAAATTTTTTATCATAATAACTCGTATATAAATTTACTGATTAATTATCTAATAAAAAAATAAATAAACTGATATTTATAAAAATACTAATTAATAATTTAATATTTGATATGTGAAAAAAATAGAAAAATTATATATACAAAATACATAATATAAATAAATAATATCAATTTATTTATTATTTTTAATTAGATAATTAGGTAATTAATTTATATACGGTTATTATGATATATAATTAATTCAAGTTTATTTATTTATTTTTCAACAGACAATTTTAACTTAATTTTTATATATAAGTAATATATTTTTCTCAATAAAATATAAATTATTAATTATATATATAGAGTAAAATTTATATTACTATACAAAGTCATTTTTATTTTTGCATACACACTATTAACAACAGTAACAGTAAATATGTTATTTTATTTGTTTTAAGGGTATTATTGATTACTTGTCAAAAATATATGGACATTGCTAGTTATTATTAAAAATTTAATATTATTTGTGAAAATTATCAATAAATCAATGGTTAAAGTTGAAAACTACTCTTATTATAATAACATTTTTTTCTTTTAAAAAATAATTTTTTTTTCAATTTTAAGGAATAAGACCTTATTTTTAATTTTTTTATTGTTGTAATTTTATAATAGAATATAAAAATTTTATGATTAATAATGAAAATATTATTAACTCTTAGCCAAAAATTAATTTTTATAATATTTATAATTTTAAAATTTTAAGTTAATTTTGTGGTGAATTTTTTGTACTCGTTATGTAAATTAAATTAAATAATTATGAAATTATTATTGCTATCATTATTTAATATAATATCAATATTAAAAAAAATTACCTAATATCATATTATTATCAAATCTATTAAACAATCATAAATCATTTCAAAATAATATGATATTAAATAATTTGATATTAGCTATTTGGACTAACAACAGTTTTGGTCCTGACCTTTGACAAACACCAAATCAGGTGAATATTGTCTCTTCAGTCTGTCTTCTTCTTCGTCATTTCTCTCTACTTATGCTTCATTTTTTTCACTTCTTCCAAAAGATCATCAGCTAACAATACCGCCGTCTTCCTACCGTCCCGACAAAGTTCACGGCATCATCACGGCCTGCAAACGTCGTGCATATTCTCAAGACTAGCTTCCAGAACTACCCAAAAGGCGACTGGTTCATCACCCATCTCGAAGACTTTCTCTTCTCGGCCGAGGAATCTTCAACCCTGACGCCTAGTTATGAAGAGTTTAGAATAAATATTTTTCCTATTCTGACAAGAGCATCAAAGACAAAACAGGTGTTGGATTCTGTCCTTAAACCATAAATATGAAGCTCAAGAATTTTGCTTCGATCGTGATTGTTCCTACACAAATAAAAGCTTGCTTACTTTTGGCACTGTAAGTGTAAGATGTTGCTCTTTTACCTGCCTTTCTTTTTTAATTTGTGTACTGTAGAGACTCCATCAAAATGAACCGTTGCTTTGTTCTCCGCCAACAAAGCAAAAATGTTGTGATCTTTGCCAAACTTCTAAATTCAATCATTGGCATGCCGAAAACTATAAGATGTTAGTGGAGTGATTTTAATTGAAGGTGAAGAGTTATTTATGTAAACGTTAAAAAAAAAATCATTATTGGTAGTGATTTATAGCTAAAGGGTTCCTTTTTTATGATTGCATCAATCTCAATAATATGGACACATGCTTTAGTATTTCTTTTGGAATATACAAGAACAAAACTTACAGGTCTGTAAAAATAATTTTATATAAGTATTTTAATCTTAATAGCTGAAAAATTATTTATTTAACTTTTATGTAATGGTGATGACGCGCTCATAATAGGTTCTGGTATGTACATATTGTTGAATTCTAAATTTATTAATTTTATGAAATTAGTAATAAAAAGAAGATTAATATTTATTTAATAGATTGAGATATAAATAAGTAATTTTAAAACACTTAATAGTATTTTTTTAGTTAAAATAAATATGTTATGTTGTTATAATTACTCAACAGAGAGGTTATAACATATATTATTTTGTATTTTTAGTTGACATATTTTATTGTCCTCAATATTTCCCAAAGAACTTCAATGACCTATTTAATCATATCATTATGTATTAGAGTCCGGTTAGAAGAATAATTAAAGCTCCATTTTCATTTCCATCGTTCAGAGAGTTTACTCTTACGTTTGATCTGCTCTCAAGCATCTCTCTATCTCTTTCTGTCATGGCTTCATCTTCATCATCTTCTTCTTGCAATTATGAGGTCTTTCTCAGTTTCAGAGGGGAGGATACCCGTGAAACTTTTACTAGTCATCTCTTTTTTAGCTTGGATAAAAAGAAAGTAAAGACCTTCATTGATGAAGATCTTAAGAGAGGAGATGAGATTTCTCCTTGCGCTTTTGAATGCAATTCAAGGATAAAAAATTTCAATAATTATTTTCTGAAAAGACTATGCTTCTTCCAAATGGTGTTTGGATGAAGTTGTCAACATCCTCGAATGTAAGAAATTAAAGGGCCAAATTGTTATACCTGTTTTTTACCACGTTCATCCGTCTGAAGTACGAAATCAAACTGGACATTATAGAAAAGCTTTTGTTAAGTACGAAAAGGATTTTAAGAAGATACCAGAAAAGGTTCAGAAGTGGAGGGATTCATTGACTGAAGCATCCAAACTATCTGGATATGAATCTACTAGTATAATTATCATTACTATCAACACTTGTTCCGTCTTTACATCTTTTACATCCTTCATTAATTGAGAAACAAAGAAAAATATTTTTATTTTTTAGATTATTGTGAAATATATTAATTTTTGACTCATTTTCTTTTCGTCTTCATATCTACTAGGCCTGAGGCTAAACTTGTAGATGAAATTGTCAAGGATGTTTTGAAGAAATTGGATGAAATAACAGTCTTTGCAGATTCCAAAGGTCTAATTAGAATAAATTCGCGAATTGAGCAAGTTAAATCACTCCTATCTATTGGATTGCAAGATTTTCGAGTCATAGGAATTTGGGGAATTGGTGGTATAGGTAAAATAACTCTTGCAGAAGCTATTTTCAAGCAAGTTTCTAATAATTTTGATGGCAAGTGCTTTATGGCAAATGTCAGAGAAAAATTAGAAAAGAGTGGATTAGAACAACTACAAAAGAAAATTCTTTTGTGTTTATTGGGAGAAAACTTTAGTATTAGGAGGTCCTAATATACCACAATATATGAAGCATAGACTCCAACGAATGAAGGTTTTTATTATTCTTGATTATGTCAATAAACTTGCACATTTAGATTATCTAGTTGGAGGGTTTCATCAGTTCGGTCCAAGAAGCAGAGTCGTTATAACTACAAGAGATAAACAAGTTCTTCAAAATTTCGGTGTGGAACATATATATCAAGTGAAGGGATTAGACTATCATGAAGCTCTTAAGCACTTTTCCAATTTTGCCTTTAAACAAAACCACCAACCTACAAAAGATCTTAACATGCTGTCAATGAGTTTGATACATCAAGCAAAAGGCAATCCCCTAGCTCTTAAGGTGTTAGGTTCCTTCCTTCGTTCCACGAGCGAACAAGACTGGAAAAATGCTTTAGACCACTTCAAATTAATTTATGAGCCTGATATTTATAATGTTTTGAAGATCAGTTATGACGAACTAGACTGGACAATGAAGAATATGTTTCTTGACATTGCATGTTTTTTCAAGGGATATGAAAAAGAATATGTGAAACCAATTTTTGATGACATTTATCCAATGCATTATGAACTAGATGTCTTGGCTGATAAATCACTTATAACAATATGAGACAAGAAGGTAGACATGCATGATTTATTGCAAAAAATGGGTCAAAAAATCGTTCAACAAGAATCAGAAGAGGAGCCAGGAAAACGTAGCAGGTTGTGGAATCATAAGGATATTTGTCATGTATTAAATAAGAATAAGGTAATCAAAGCTTAATTGTATGCAACTTTTATTTGCGGAATTTAAGAACAATTTTATAATTATTTTTGCTTATTTATTATTATTCCTTTTCTTTGTCAAGGAACTGATTCAGTGAAAGGCATATTCTTGGACTTGTCAAAAATAAAAGACCTAAATCTAGATTGTAGAGCCTTTGCAAAGATGACTAGTCTAAGGATGCTTAAATTTTATGCGGTCGGGTATTTGGATGTGTTGGATTATCTTTTCAAAGATCTTGAATATCTTTTTGATGAATTGAGATATCGATATTGGCATGGATATCCTTGTAACACATTGCCAAAAGATTTTAATTCAGAGAATCTTATTAGACTTGTGTCTGCCTTATAGTAAAGTTGAACGACTTTGGAAAGAAAAAAAGGTATTATATGTTATCTAATAAAATATATTTTGATTTTAAATTTAAGTATGAAATTCTAATACTAATTTATTTTGAGTGATTATTCATAATTTTTTGCAGGAAGCTTACAAGTTAAGATACGTTGATCTTCATCACTCCCAATATCTCATCAAGGTTCCAGACCCCTTAGAGACCCCAAATCTTGAAGTACTAAATCTTTTGAATTGCGAGAAGTTGCCTTGTGTTTCTTCATACATTCAAAATTTCAACAACCTTGGGAATCTTGTGTTTTCGGGGCTGCAAAAATCTTAAGTGCTTTCCACGCAACATTCATTTTAGATCTCCGATAACTATCAATTTGTCCTACTGTGTTAATCTCATAGAATTTCCAGAGGTTTCAGGAAAAATAAGGGAGCTACATTTAAGGGGGACAGCAATAGAAGAAGTTCCTTCATCAGTTGAGAGTCTAACTGACCTTGAAATTTTAGATTTGAAGTGTTGCAGAGGGCTGAAGATTCTTCCAACCAGCATTTGTAAGTTGAAATCACTTTCGCTACTTAAGCTTAATAAGTGCTCAAAGTTTGAGAGTTTTCCACAGATCTTGGAGAAAATGGAAGGTTTATCTTATATTGGATTACAATCCACGGCGATTAAAGAGCTGCCATCCTCAATTGATAATATAGAAGGACTCCAAACTTTGATGCTGTCAGGTTGCTCTGAAATTCACAGTTTGCCAGAGAACCTGTGGAATTTAAACTCTTTGTCCGAAATCTATGTAGGGAAAACAGCCATCACTCAAATACCGCAGGATATTGGCTATCTATCCTCATTGGAGTATTTAAATCTATCGTCAAATAACTTTGAAAGTCTGCCTAGAAGTATCAAGCAACTGTCTAAGCTGTGTGAGCTGATCTTGATAAACTGCAATATGCTTCAGTCAGTACCGGAGCTTCCAGTGGGTCTGGTTTATCTAATAGCAAGGAATTGCAAACGGCTCCTGTCTTTACCAGAGCTTCCATCACGTCTGGATGAATTAGATGCATCCATATTGGATAACTTGTTCAAACAACTGTGACAAAGGCTTCTACGACAGTGGCCAGTTAGAATTCAAAAATTGCATGAAATTAAATGAAAACACAAACAACATCGTTTTGGCAGATTTACAACTAAGGATTCAACATATGGCAACTACTTATCTGAGAAAACTCAATGAACATGAGGTACGTAATTCTCTTTCTATAAATATCTTTCTTCTCGTTTTATCTTATCATAATTCATGAATTTTAAATTTCAGGTACATACTGATTTTCCACGTAGTGTCAACATTTTTTTACCTGGATATAGAATTCCCGAGTGGTTCAACAATCAAAGTTTTGGATCTTCAATAACTATTCGATTGCCACAGCTTTGTTGTAACAGAAGCTTCATTGGATTTGCTCTTTGTGATGTTCTTGCATTTGGAGATGTTTATGCGGCTGCTGAGGATTTTATAGTCGTATGTTATTACGGTTTTGATGAAGCCAATGAAGGTGGCTGGATGATGATGGCATCTGAGTGCGACATAATTTATGACCCGGATCATATTTGTATTGGATTTATTCCTTGTTTACCTGATTCACAACACCATACATCTTTCTCATTTGATTTCTCAGCTACCGAAGGAGTTACGGTAGAATGTTGCGGGGTATGTCCATTATATGCACATCCCATTGAGACAAAACCCAACACTCTTACTGTAAATATGGTGCCACCAACTGTAGAAGAGTGTAGGAAATTGCATAACGAATTCCACGATGAGGCCAGCACAAGCGCAACTACTGTTGAAAGATCTGACGAGGAGGAAATCAACACTCCTAAGCAACAAAGCTCCTTTCTCTCTCAAATATTTCGTTGCTTGGGGCTTGACCTCAATTGTCTGTAGAGCTATAAATGAACTTCCGGTAAGTTCGGTCAATTAGTTATATTGCATACGTTAAGACCTTCTGATTCTGCATGGGATTCGTAGTCACTTGAGAATTAATCAGAGTACTCAAAACTTTATTTCTACCCCGTGAGAGCTGTTGAAGGTACAGTTAACTTGAGGCTACTAACTCGAATTATAAGCGAAAGAAAAACCCAAGAGAATTTGCTTAGAGCTAGTTAACACTCCATAACAAGAAAAATGCAAGTCCAATGCTGTACTCATTTTTTTTTTTTTCTTTATCTTTTCTCTGTGTTTATTTTCAGTCCAAGAGAATTTTGCAGAGAGCTATTTAACAAGAAGAATATTTATGCTGTATAAAATTGGAATAACCATTTTGAGCTATGTAAAAACAAACTCTTGTGTTTATTGTGAATGAAGTTCTTTTCACAAGCTTAATTTATTCTCTGCTCTAATTTAAGGAATCCCTCTGTTTTCTTATGACATGCCAGATATTGTCTCTTCTCTTCTTAATCCCCACATTTTCTTGCCTCATATTTAAGTAGACATCCATTAAAAATGGTTGGCTTGTGTCTCAGGTTTTCAAATTAATTCTCTACTTCAAGAAAGCCTATCTCCTTCAACTGTTTATGATGTAGATGAAATTGAAAAAAATTGATACAGAGAAATCTTCTTGTATTCATCACACAGAATTAATGATTGTTATATATT
Organism: Melia azedarach; assembly: GCA_028052125.1. Lineage (NCBI taxonomy): Eukaryota > Viridiplantae > Streptophyta > Magnoliopsida > Sapindales > Meliaceae > Melia > Melia azedarach. The sequence goes on from CM051396.1 coordinate 14,850,741, forward strand.
TTTCGGGTGTTTGATGTACCACCTCAATTAAGCATTTCTTCTCCCGGAGATTGCTTCAGCTATACATCAAAGTTCAAGATTTTCAGTAACCATTCAACTGCCTCAGGTGTGGAAGTACTGGGATTACTAGCAGACTCGGTGATGACAAAGAGCTGGCAAACGTGCAGAGATAAAAAGAACTTATCTTGGCAATCAAATTTCCTTCTTTTTTTCTAAAGATTGGAGGCCTGTTTTCATTGTTTCAATTTACTATCACGGAAGAATTTGAGATAATTATCTTGATCAGTTGCATTCAAGGTGTAAAATTATCTTGATCAGTTGCATTCAAGGTGTAAAACTCTTATTTGATTTGTGAATGCAGTTCTTTGCACCAGCTTGATTTTCCTGCTCTGTTTTATTATGACATGTATCACATGTTATCTCTTTCAATAGATGGAGAAGAATGAAGATCATGATGTTGTTAACGGGGGCACCAAGAAACTCTGGGTAGACTCATACTCACTTTCATAACATTAGGTTCGTTACCTTGAATTAAATTCATTTCTATGTTTGCTACGGTCTCAGTTTAAGTACACAGATGAAAATTTAATGTTGTGGCTCATAGTTGAAGAAAAATTCATCCGGAGAAATCTTGTTGTATTAATCACCCAGAATTAATGATTGTTGTATATGTTGCAGGTGTTTGATGCACCACCTAACTTCAGCATTTCTTTTCCTAGAGATTGCTTCAGCTATATATCAAAGTTCAGGATTTTTAGTAACCATTCAGCTGCCACAGGTATGGAAGTACTGGGATTAATGGCAGATTCGGTGATGACCAAGAACTGCCAAATTTGAGGAGAGAAAAAGAAATGCTCCTTAACAACAAATTTCCTTGTTTTGTTTAAAGATTGGAGGACTGTTTTCATTGTTTCAAAATGAAAAACTTTCCTAATTGATTCTACATTTCATTTCAATCTGCTTTGTTTTGAGCCCTCATTGCCTTGATCTCTCATTGAAAAAATAAATCAATTTTGTTTTCTAAAAATGCTTTCAAGTACTCGAAATTGAAAAAATGAGGCAGTTACTTTTATTATGCATAAACAAATCTCTCTGTTTAGGGAACAAATGAATATTAAAAAGAAAAAATTGTTAGCAAATAGCTTGTTAATTGTTAGCAAATAGTTCCTTCTTTCTCAAATATTTCGTTGCTTGGGGCTGGACTTCAGTTGTTTGGGGAGGCACGCAAGGACTTCAGGTAAGTTTGGTCATTTAATTATATTGTATACATTAAAGCTTTCTGATTCTATACAGGATTTGTGGTCACTTGAGAATTAATCAGAGTACTCAAGCTTTATTTTATCCCATGGGGGCTGTTGAAGGTACGATTAATTTCAGGGAAAGCAAGGCCCAAGGGACTTTGCAGAGTGCTAGTCAACACTCCATAACAACAAAATTCTTTGCCTTTTCTCTGTAAGTCCAATTTTTCTACCTAGTTTTTGTTTCACCCTGAAGGAAATATCATATCATATACAATGCCGTGATAATTGAGGCATTCACATAGTGTTTCCAGTTTGCAGACATCTAATAATTCCAAACAAGATGGAAATTTTGGCAGAGACCGGAACTGGTTCCAGTTATTGGCTTCTAAATATTTTTTAGTTTTGGCGGGAACTCCGAGGAATGATCGAAGCATATTGCAACCGCTCAGGTCAGGATTTCAGCTTTGAAAGCTGTTTCATACATTCGGGTTGTTGTCTGTAGTTTCAGCAAATATCACCTATTTTATGTTGTTAACACCTCAGCAAACCATCCAAAGAAGTGAATTCAAGATGGATAAGCAGCAACATAAACAATGCAGAAAATTAAGAAGACAGCAGCAAAAACAGAAATAAAAACAGAGGATTTCGGACAACAACAATACAGAATCTTTGTGGGTTGATTTTCTAGTTCAGAATCTAATTTTTCATTACAAAAACACTTGATATACTTTCCACAAGACACTTACATATGCCTCAGCTTCATTGGTTGGTTGTAAACATAGTAAAATGCTAACCAAATACAAGTAACATCATACTTTGTATGTAAACAGTACCCAGAATTTTCAGCACATTAACATTAACACAGGTAAACTCTCAAGATTGTTTTTCCTTAGATATAGTGGCCGCAATGAGGATGAATAGCGGATATCCTGTGGGATTTCAATGATATTACAGCAGCTTAAATCTAGCTCTGTTAAAGACGATAAACCAGATATACAATGGAGGCAATACCGAACCTCTACATCCAGAACGTCAAACCTGTTTTAAGTTCTTTTAAATTTGCTACAGAGGATGGTAGTTGAATAATGGATGAATTATTTGGACAGATCATCTGCAAAGATTTTAACTTCCCCACGTTCTCTGGCAAATTATCAAGTTTAAACCAACCCGTCAAGTCCAAAGTTTTAAGCGCTACTAGATGTTCAAATGAAGACGGCAACTCTTTAATAGCTATTTGTACGAGGGAATATAATAAGGCAACTTTGTACAGTTGATCAAAAGACTTATTCTCTCAAGATTTGGGATGTCCAAGGGGCTTGGAACTAATTTCTTCTTCGAGCTAATTCTCCCTGCTGCATGCATGCATGCATCTCCTACCTTACTCAGGATACATATATTACTTGTCGTGCTTTTTCATTAGTATGGGAATTCTGAAAGAAATTAGTAATTTAATTTCAGTGGCCCGTAATCTCACAATTTAATACCATTGTCTCCTCGAGGTCTGTTTGAATCAATCGTCTGTTTATGATTTTTAAATCTCTATTAATTTCATTCCAGGATTATAAATTTATTATTACAAAGAAAATTATAAGTTGAGTCAACCAATGACAAATTAATCGAAAACGGAATATATATTTTAGCATTTTAGAATAGGAAAAACTCCTTTTCCCCCTTAAGGTTTCTGTAAACATCCCATTACCCTCTTGACAATTAAACATTTACCCGTTAGGTCCTTCTGCTTACTTAAATAATGGTAAATTTGCACTTTTACTATAATAACCCTCTCATCAAACTTATTTTTATTATTTTATTATATATTATTACTTTTAATTAATAATTAAAAAAGCTTACTGTTGTTCATCACCGTTACTGCCATTCACAACCACTAAATAATGATGTTTACGAAAACTCAAAAGTTTGATGGTTACTATTGACAGACAGTAGTCGATGTGGTTGAGGGTTATTGTATAATTAATATTTTATAGTACAACACACACCAAAATAGTCATGCATTAAATTTTATTATTTGTTATTAATTTAGTGATTTAAAAATTTATTATTTATTATTTTCTTAATTTTATTATTGTTAATTTTATAATTTATTTATTTATTAATTTAATGATTATTTTAATTTTATTATTTATTTCTTTGTTAATTTAATGATTATTTTAATTTTATTATTTTGTTAAATTTATTATTTATTGTTGGCTTTTTATTTTTGATTTTTTTGTTAATTTTATGATTTATACTTTTGTTATTTATGCTTAATTTATATTTTTTGTTATTTTGTTAATTTAATGATTTAATATCTATTGTTTTATTAATGTTATTATTTGTTATTTTCTTAATTCAATAACTTAAATATAATTTTCCTGTATATTATTGTGCTTTTTTAACCTCTAAAATCTAAAATTTATCGTTATTTAACAGAGAGATTTAATGGGTAAATTTTTAAACATTATGGATAATGGGGCAACAACTATAAGGCAAAAAGGGGAATTTGCCCTTTTAGAATATACATTTTGAAAAAATTTAAAATAAAGGAAAAGAACCTTAGGGGCCTTAAATTATTGTCACACACACATATATATATATATATTAGTTCTAAAAAATTGTAAAATTGTCCATTTAATTTTTATTTAATAGTGGTAATGTACTCAGAATAGTTCATAGTTGATATCATCAGACTTTGAATTTTTATAGTTTGCAATAATTTAAAAAAATTATCACAAAAAGAGACCTACTTTTTTTGAACACTTGAATAAGACTTGATTAGGAGTCAGATAGATATTTTTTAAACTATTAAAATTAAAATATATATTAATTTAAAGACCCAACTCTCTGTTTCTTAACATAAATTTCTGTATATTATTATAATTACTTAATAAAGTGATTAAGTTTGAAAGAGTAAAATTAATACAAGATATATCGTATCAGAAAGCTGCAAGAAAATCAGAAAAGACGTGAAAGGAGTGAACCAAGAAAGTGATCATATGAAAATTATTTAACAAAAAGGTCGAGTGACGAGAAGAGAAGTCCCAAACAGGGGCTGAGTCAAAATTACAAGAAAATTGGTAGGTAAGAAATTAAGAAGTAGAATGTGTTGATTGTGGATTGACCATTTGTTAAAGGGCAAATTTGTAAACTAATATATTTTAATTTAATTTCTTAATATTTTTATCTTTTCTATTTTTCCATCTCTCTCCTTCCCTACACCCCTTCCTCCGTCCATGAAAAACGAAAATGGTTGAAAAGATGCAAAAGAAATATTTAAAAAAAAATAGAAAATACATAAAAGAAAAAACTCGTCTTCATTAGTGACTCACTACCTCTAAACTCTCTCTCTCTTTCAAAAGAAAGAAATCATTCTTTGCTTTCTTTTCCCTTTTCTATCTCTTTCTTTCTCTCTTCCTCACAAACTATATTACAGCAAAGCTAAAAATTGAAGGAGGTGGTTCGGACGCAAGGGAGCAGGCTGGAGCTTTGTTGTTGAGTTTCTACTCGTCTTTAAATGCCAATCCTGTTGGAAGAAACCAATATGATTTTATGTTAGAAATGGATTTTGGTAGAACTTAACCCAACAATTGACTCCCTCCGTCACACGAAGGGTGGATCAGATGCGGTAGAGGGTAGAGGAACAGAATCTCACAATTACCTAGAAACTGACTCTGATACTATACTAGAAATGGACTTGAATATTTAATAATTGTTTGAATTTGTTAGTATTTAATTGTATAATAATCTTTCTTCGTTGGAAGTCATTCACTGGTGCTCCTGCTTTTCTAATGCATGAATATCAACATTTCACATTATCGAGTTTTCTATTTTGACTTTACTTTCATTAATGTGCTTGACTAAGACTCGCGATTCTCAGAAATTCCCAGGAAACACGAAGAGCGGAGAGCAACAGAAAACTAAAGAAAATTAAGTCTTGTTAGAAGATCGAAGTTCCATTTTCGTTGCCTTGTTCATCTTCATCGTTTACATACTGTTATTTTTATCTACTCTCAAGCATCTGTATCTCTTCCTGTCATGGCTTCATCATCATATTCATCGTCTTCTTCTTGCAATTATGAGGTCTTCCTGAGTTTCAGAGGGGAGGATACCCGTGGAACTTTTACTAGCCATCTCTTTTATGGCTTGCGTCAGAGAAAAGTGAGGACCTTCTTTGATGAAGATCTTAAGAGGGGAAATGAGATTTCTCCTGCTCTTTTGAATGCAATTGAAGCATCAAAGATTTCAATAATTATTTTCTCTCAAGACTATGCCTCTTCCAAATGGTGTTTGGATGAACTTGTCAAGATTCTTGAATGCAAGAAATTAAATGGCCAAATTGTTATGCCTGTTTTCTACCGTGTTTATCCATCTGATGTGCGGAAGCAGAGTGGAAGGTTTGGAAAGGCATTTGCTGAGCATGCAATAAGTTTCAAGAAAACACCAGAAAAGGTTCAGAAATGGAGGGACGCGTTGACGGAAGCATCTCATTTAGCTGGACATGAATCCATCAAATTCAGGTAAGAATCTCATCTGTATCTTCTATTAATTAGGGAAGGCACTATAATTATTTGTAATTTTCCTAGTTCTTTCTCCATTGTTTTAGCTCGTTTTCTTTCATTTTCATACTTGCAAGGCTTGAGGCAGAACTTGTAGATGCAATTATCAAAGATGTTTTGAAGAAATTAGAAGATACAATAGTCTCGGCTGATTCTGATGGTCTTGTTGGAATAAATTCACAAATTGAGCTAGTTAAGTCACTCCTATGTATTGGACTGCAAGATTTTCGTATTGTCGGAATTTGGGGCATGGGTGGTATAGGTAAAACAACTCTTGCTGAAGTTATCTTTGAGCAATATTATAGAGATTTTGAAGGGAAGTGTTTCATGGCAAATGTGAGAAAAAAAACACAACAAGAGGGTGGTTTGGAACATTTACAAAAGCAAGTATTTTCATATTTATTAGATGAAAATTTGGAGAAAGAAGGTCCTAATATACCATATTATACTAAAGAGAGGCTCCAACGCACGAAGGTTTTCATTGTTCTTGATGATGTAGATAATTTGGAGCAATTAGAAGTTTTAGTTGGAGGGCTTAAAGGATTGAGTTTAGGAAGCAGAATCATTGTAACCACTAGAGATAGAAGTGTCCTTGATAATTATGGCGTGGAGTATATATATAAGGTTGAAAACTTGAACAACAATGACGCTCTTGAACTTTTCTGTAATAATGCATTTGGAAGAAACTCTTGCCCTCAAGATCTTATTGTGCTAGCTGAGAGGGTACTAGATTATGCAAAAGGCAACCCCCTAGCACTCAAAGTGTTAGCTTCCTCTCTTAAAGGGAGGACCATACCATATTGGGAAAATGCACTAGATAACTTGAAACAGATTTCTAATCCCCGTATTTATGATGTGCTAAAAATCTGTTATGACAAATTGAACCCAAAACTAAAGAATATATTTCTTGACATTGCGTGTTTCTTTAGAGGATATGATAAAGATCATGTGATATCAATTGTTGATGATCGTAGTTTAATGCATTATGGGTTGAATGTCTTGGTTGATAAATCACTCCTAACAATATCATGCAATAAGCTGGAAATGCATGATTTGTTACAGGAGATGGGTCAAGAAATCATTCACCAAGAATCAGAAGATGAGCCAGGAAAACGTAGTAGATTGTGGTATCATGAGGATATATGTCACGTCCTAAAAGAAAATAAGGTAATCTAGAGCTTAATTAATTTACTTGATTTCTTTTAAATTTCTGTAATATGTGTTAGATAAATAATCAGGCAATGCACCTCCTTTTATGAATTTAAAATTAATTTTATAAATTTTTAAAAAAAAATTATGCAATTTTTCTTTTTTGTTCTTTTTATTTTCAGGGGACCAATTCAATTAAAGGCATATTCTTGGACTTGTCAAAAATAAGAGATATAAATTTAGATTCTAGAGCCTTTGCAAATATGTCCAATCTAAGAATGCTGAAAGTTTATCTGCCAGAACAATTTGGCTTTCCAGATATATTCTCTAAACTGCATCTATACCAAGGTCTTGAATATCTTTCTCATGAATTGAGATATCTCTATTGGCATGGATATCCATTGAGTACGTTGCCTATGAATTTCAAACCGGAAAATCTTATTGAATTGAGCCTACCTTGTAGTAAAGTTGAACAACTCTGGGAAGGAAAAAAGGTATTACATTCTACCAAATTATATATATATATATGTGTGTGTGTGTGTGTGTGTGTGTTTATTTGAAATTTAATCGTGGAATTCGTTGATGCTAATTTGTTTGAGTAATTGTTTATATATTTCTACAGGAAGCTTTCAAGTTAAAATATATTGATCTCCAATACTCTCAACGTCTCACTAAATTTCCGGACCCTTTACAAATCCCAAATCTCGAAAGAATAAATCTTTTGAATTGTGTTAAGTTGCCTTCCATTCCTTCATCTATTCAGAATTTCAACAATCTTGGTATTTTGTGTCTGAAGCATTGCACCAGTCTTAGTTACTTTCTGGGCAATATTTATTTTAGATCTCCAATAACCATTGATTTCTCCTTCACTGATCTCACAGAATTTCCAAGTATTTCAGGGAAGGTAACAGAGCTAACTTTAGTGGGGACAGGAATACAAGAAGTTCCCCCATCGATTGAGAGCCTAACAGATCTTGAAAAGTTAGATCTGACATGTTCTAGGTTGCAAATTCTTTCAACTAGCATTTGCAAACTGAAATCTCTTCGTGAACTTAAACTTAATTACTGCCCAATCAAGAGTTTCCCGGAGATCTTAGAGAAAATGGAATGTTTAGAATATATTGGTTTGCATGCCACATCTATTGAAGAGCTGCCATCTTCAATAGAAAACGTAGAAGGACTTAAAATTTTGAGCTTGATGGATTGCTCTAAATTGAAGAGTTTGCCAGATAACTTGGGGAATTTGAAATCTTTGAAGTTCATTTATGGAAAGAGATCAGCCATCTGTCAATTACCATCCTCTATCACACATTTAAAGCAACTGGAGCAACTTTCACTTTCTGGATGCAAAGGTTTGGTAGTGCCTTCATTGTCAGGTTTATCTTCTTTAAAAAACCTGGAATTAGATGACTGCGGCATAATGGAAATACCAGAAGATATTGGTTGCCTGTCATCGTTGGAAAGGTTAAATCTACAAGGAAATAACTTTGAAACTTTACCCGCAAGTATCAAACAACTGTTCAAGCTAAGAGAACTTATCTTGAGAAACTGCAAAATGCTTCAATCATTACCAGAGCTTCCACTCTGTCCATTTCGTTTAGAAGCAACGAATTGCAAAATGCTTCAGTGTTTGCCGGAGCTTCCATCACATCTGGAAGAATTAGATTCATCCGTCCTGGAAAACCTTTGCCAATGCTACTTCGATAATAAGGATGCCATGCGTATGGAGCTAAACTTTAGTAATTGCCCAAAATTATACTATTTCTTCTCAGAAATATGGATTCACAGTATGGCGATTGCATCACTAAGACAATTTTATGAAAAGGTATGTAATTATTCTCTATCTCTATATATCTTTCCTTTTTGTTATATCAAAATTCAAGATTTATATGTATATATTAATTACAGGAAATTCCTGTACCCTATGGAGTTACCATTTGTTTACCTGGAAGCCAAATTGCTCTTCGGTTTGGCAACCGAAATTTAGGATCTTCAACACAAATTAAACAGTCAGAACTTTGTTGTGACAGAAACTTCATTGGATTTGGTATTAGGTTTGTTGTTAGAGATATCGCCGACGAGGATTATGCAGTTATATGTAAATATCGTTTTAAAACTGAGACTTTTTCTAAAACCAGTCATGCTGATAGGCATTTTGTTTTTGAGAACCGTTTAGTTGACAAGTGCAAGTCTCCAGATCAGCGTCGTATGTATCTTGTATTTGAACCCTGTTCGATTGTTGGGCTATCTGATGGCGTCTCATTTGATTTCTCCATTGAGTCTCCTCTCAAATCACGAGAAAGGCAACCAAAGTTGGAATGCTGTGAGGTTTGTCCAATATATGCACATCCTAGTAAGACCAAACCCAACAGCTTTACTGTAAACATGTTGCCACCAAGTAAAGACAAAGGCAGGAAATTGCCTAAGGAATTTCAGGATGAAGCAAGTACGAGTTCAACTACCACCGAAGTTGAAGTACCGGCAGACCTGACCAGAAGGAGATCAACATTCCTCAGCGACAAATTGCATAATGAATTTCAGGATGAGGCAATCATGAGTGCAACTGCCACCGAAGTTGAAGTATCGACAGATCTGACTAGAAGGAAATCAACATTCCTCAGCAACAAACTTTGTTTCTTTCAATGTTTAGTTTGCAGGGCTAAAGAGTCCTGAAGAAAGAAAGGCTTTGTAAGTCTCTTCTTATGATCTTGTGCGTGAAATTGTACAATGTGATACAAGGTTCATCTTTTGTTTTATGTGATTTCAGGAGTTTTTACCATATTCATTTGTCCATGCAATATTTCTATCTTGTTGATTTGATACATCAGTGCAATTTTATCAGGGTTAAAACACAAAGAATTTATTTGTCATCTCAGGATTTTATTAGTGTTTGATTATGCTTGTTGAATCTAGTCTTTTCCACCACAAGAATAGAAGACAAGCCCAACTATTTTAGAGAAGTCCTTGTTTTCTACTATAAACTTGTACTATCTCTAGTTTAATGCATTGAATTATTGTAATAATGGCCAATATATCTTCTGCTTTACATTGAAAATAAACTCTTTTAGAGCGTAGCCTTAGTTCTATAATGATTCTAATTAATATAACCTTAGCCTACCTATTGAACAAACAAATTAGTAAAACTAAAGTTATTCTTGGAATCAGAAAATTTTCTCCAGGCGGAGTAGAGCTTGTCAATGGAGATATTCTGGATACTGATTTAGTCATTCTTGTAACTGGGTATGGCAGCAATATTCTTTCATGGCTAAAGCTGAACCTAAAATTTTCATTTTTAATTAGATTCTTATTTTCAGTCATCCTTTTTTTGTTTTCTGCATCTGGGATTTATATCTTCATAACAAAATTTTGGGTTAAATTCTCTTACTCTCTCGGTCTCTCATGCACACACAAATATTCGATGCAAGTACTAATGATTTTGATATCTAGTTCTATCATTATGGTAGTGTTTTAATATGTTTTGCTTCTTTTTTTTTTTTTTGGCGACTGATTGACGAAAGAAAATGATATCAGTTAGTGTAGAAAATAATATAGAGCACTAAAGAAAAGAACATATAATATAACACCAAAAGCAGCCCTCTCCTACGGAAAATTCCAAGATTTGCAAAATAATTGTATCTTTTTTAGCTTGATATATGCTTCAGTTTCCTTGTTTCCTTGCATTCAACAAACTAAATAATATCCAAATTGGGAATTCACCTGCACCATTGCTTGCACTTTTTAAACAAATAGGGGCCAGTACATACATCATTGAGATAATACCGAAGGATCTCAGGGGAGTGCCAGCAACAGAACATCAAGGACGAATTTCATTATTAGCTTGTTGCAAAATTCGTATCTATAAACTTTCAACCAAGTTCAATGAGAATTCATTCTTTGATTAGGCTTCTAATTACACACTACCTACCTTCTTAACTTCGTAGCAGGTGCATTGTAGCCTGGACGACAGTGACTCTTATTGATATTGTTCTTGCTTCAGATTAATGTCATAACTCTTTTCATAAATATTTAGATGAAGAGATTGCCGGAGAAAGAATATAAAAATAAATAAATATGTGGAATTAAGTGCTTGTTTGGTTTAACATTTTCATTAATAAAAAAGGCTTTTTTAATGATAAAAACTCTTTTTATAGTTTTGTTTAGTTGACATTGAAAAAAAAAAGTTTTGGAGGATTAAAATAGCTATTTTGCTTCTACTGGAAGATGACCAAAATTTGAGTTTTTTACAGTAAAATTTTCAATTTTTTTAAAGGTGAAATTATCTAAAACTTTCTTACTTTATTTTTAAAAAAAAATTACGTTATTCTTTAAAAATAAAATATTAAATAATTGTCAATTAAAGTAATTACTTAAATTTTTTTAATTATTTATGACAATTAAACAATTAATAAATTTTAGTTAAAAACTCTATTTATAAAAGTTTTACCAATAAAAAGTCTATTTTAAAAAAAATTATTTAAAAGTTTATACCCGATGGACTCTTAATATAGTATTTTAGAAGTGCAAATATAATCTAAAATATATCAAAATATACACCTTTGCCTATGATCTCAAAACATCAAGCTATGTAGCTACTTGCACAACAAATTCCCCTCAAGTTGCTACATATTAGGTTAACTAGAAATGATTATACTAGCAAAATTCGCCACTCTAAAAGATGGTTTCAACTAAAAGAGGGAAAAAGAATTTATCTCTACTTATTTATTTTTTTGTCTCGAGTGTTCGGTTCATTTGCCTTTTGACTAGAGAATCTTCTAATAGTTCGTGGGCCATGCTAGTAACTTTTGCAACATGCCCAGACGTATGAAATATGCTTGTGAGTTGCACATGAATTTGCCTCGCAATGTTAAAATTGTTGTACTTCATCGATCTTATAGCAATGTGATGTGGTCTTGCTGTTTTTCGGTTCAGCAAGACACGAAAATAATACTAGCAGGCTATTTTTGCCATGAGTGGTGGATTAACTAATTAGCCACATTGTAATATCTGTAATTTGAGGCCATGCTTTTGTTATACATCTGCTAATTTCGACAGCTAATTCTTCTATGTTATTTATCTATAAAACCGGCCTCTTGAGTAAATACTCAACAGCTTCCAGTAGATTGTGTAGTTCTAACAGCTTCCAGTAGATTGTGTAGTTCTAACTTTACCTTCTGTATCATCCTAGATGTTGCAACTTACAAGATTACGGTGCTCTGTTGTTTGTTTTGACTGCCTTATCATCCTAATTACTATCTGTGTTGTAGGATATGTATGCGATGCCTTGTCAGTGGATCCAGAGTCCCGCTGCTGCTCTGTGAAAGGAGAGAAATTCTCTCGTCAGTGAGTGTTTTCTATAGAGGGCTTTGAAATGCTGAACTTGACCATGAATATTAGATACATTAACATAAATTTTTTTTTCCTTGTTTGTAGGGGCTGTGATCTATCACAATGTTGCGACTCATATGAATTTTGTGTTGAACCTGCAAGAGTATTTCCTCAACCAGTCAATTGACTTTATTCTTTACTTCTCCTCATATTCAATCATATAAATGTGCAAGATGGAACTTCTTGCTTGGCCAAATCCTTGCAAACATAAATAGAACAAGTGCTGAAGGTGAAGATTGCAAAGCCAGCAGCTGCAGGTGAACTATTACCTTGTGGAGGGCAAAACTTTGCATACTCTTTGAAAGGCATTGGAGTTTTTGTTGTCCTTCTGATTCTCTTGTAGCTATGTTGGGGAAATTTGAGTTCAATTTTCAACTGAACTCGATTGTTGCATTCCAAGTGATTTAGGATTAAAAACTAAGATTTTTTTACAAAATTTAACCTTCTTCTTCTGTTTTTTTTTCCTCTCCTCAAAGCTGTTTAATTGTGTTACATAAAATGTTGTTCATCAGAAAATTTAATTTAATTTAATGAGATGAAATGGTAATTAAATGCTGAATGAAAAGTGAAAATTATGATTTAGAGTAATTTCTAAAGGGTTGAAGTTGTCTCCACCAGTAAAAATAAAGAAGTATCAGGGTAAAGTTACTTGGATATATTTGGAGGGCATAGTGGCATGAAAACTTGAAATAGATTTCCAATCCTGATCATTTATGATGTGTTAAAAATCTGTTATGACAAATTAGACCCAAAATTAAATAATATATTTCTTGACACTGCATGTTTTTTTAGAGGATATGATATCAATTGTTGATGATCGTAGTTTGATGTATTATGGGTTGAATTTCTTGGATGATAAATCACAGTAATAATATCATACAATAAGCTGGAAATACATGATTTATTTCCGGAGATGGGTCAAGATATTGTTCACCGAGATTCAAAAGATGAGCTAGGAAAAGGAAAAAGATTGTGGTATAATGAGGATATTTGTCATGCATTAAATAAAAATACGATAATTTAAAGCTTAATTAATTAATTTTATTTATTTCAAAATTTTTATATATGTTGGATAATTAATCAAGCTCCTTTTAAGACATATATTTAGATTCTAGCGCCTTTGCAAATAGGTCCAAAAATGTCGACGGTTTATTTGCCTGAATAATTTGGCTTCCGAAGCATATACTCTAAACTACATCTTTACTAAGGCCTTGAATATCTTTTCGATGAATTGAGATATCTTTATTAGCATAAATATTATTTGAGCATATTGCCAATGAGTTTCGAACTAGAAAATTGTATTGAATTGAGTCCACCTTGTAGCAAAGTTGAACAACTCTAACAAGGTAAAAAGGTATAACATTTTATCAAATTATCACCAAAATATATATATGTTTTTTATTTGTAATTTAATTGTGAAATTTTTGTTTGAGTAATTGTTTATATATTTCTACAAGAAGCTTTCAAGTTAAAATACATTGATCTCCAGCATTCTCTTGATGTCTCACTAAATTCCCAGACTTTTTACAAATCTCAAATGTCAAAAGAGTTAAAATTGTGACGACAACATTTAACCAGTGTGCTTGACTTGTTAGGTTTCGAACGGTGAAGAGCAAGGCCAATCTTAGCCTTGGAAAGTGCATTGGGAGATACAATTTTGACCATTCATTGTATGTACATTTTTTCATAAATAGGTGAGGCCTCATTTGGCCAAACCAAACAATCAAGTAATAAAACTTAAGTTATGTTTTCTTCACTTAAACTCTTATTTGTTCTCTATTTCTCTTATTTAGTTTTCGATTAACGCATTATAGGTTTTGAATGTTTGCTTAGCGAGTAGAGTAGTTAAACGCTGCACAGTCTGAAGCGGGTGAAGAGAGTGAAGTCAGTGATAGAAGGTTGAGTCAACATTGATATTGTAAATATTTAATTAATGTATGCAGAGATCAAAGTAATAAAAATTTATTCTAGAGAATTTAGTTGCTTCACATTTTCTACGGATGAAATTTCTACATTTCACATTATTGTGTTGCCTTTTGACTTTGACTTCAACTCTCAGAAATTTCCAGGAAACACCAAAGAAAGAGACAGCAGTAGGAAAGGTGAAGGAAATTAAAGTCTGGTTAGAAGACCATAAGCTTTTTGCAAATATCCCACTGTCCCCCTGATGTTTAGAAATTTTGCACAGTAAAATTCTATTTAAATTATTAAATTAATTTTTACCCCAAATTTTAAAATTTTCTCCGGACCTGCATGACCAATGAAAGCCTCTACATGGCTCTGCCACAGGGTCTGAGGCATATATTTTCGAAATTATCATGAAAAAGAGAAATGTTTATTAATCCAACATTATAAAAAGTAAAAACTATTAAAATTATAAATACATTTAAAATGAAGACCTCAATTATTGTTGTTAGTATTGAACTCTCCACACATAATCAATTATTTTTTCTTTGGACTTATCATTTAGTCAGTGGTGGGAGTACTTGAAACCCAAGAACATATATAAATAAATCAATGAACCGATGAGAATGCACCAAATAGGGCTGAGTCAAAATTAATAAAAATCTATTTTGGAGAACTTGTTTGCTTCACATATTTGATATATAGGAATTTGATGGGCTACATACTTTAACATGTCTACTATCAATTTCTTTTTTCTTTCTTTCACTATAAATTTCATTGCATTAATTGTACACCTTTTCCCTTTCACGGTGCATTATATTGACCGAAACCAACTCTAGTTTCTAACACGTTAATTAATTTTATGAATTTTTTTTAATGAAACCTTAGCTTACATCAATATACAATTTGACTCTCACAATCACTTGAGCTATTAGTGGATGTCCATATAATAATTGTAGTTAAAAAAATAATCTTTTGATTTTGTGTGGCTGCTATCAATTTGCTTGTACTTTAATTCAATTTTCTTTTGTTTTTTTCTATTTTTGTTGACTTACTTAGTCATCACTACATTAAATTTCTTTTGTTTTTACATCACTGTGTTGCTTTTTTGACTTGGCCTTAATGTGCTTGATCAACTCTGAGAAAGTTCCAGGAAACACGAAAGAAAGAGAGAGCAGCAGAAAAACCGAAGGAAATTAAAGTCTGGTTAGAAGATTAAAGCTCCATAGAAATTTTGTGTGATCAATCATTTTAATTAAAATTTAAAACTCAATGAATAAAAATTAATTTACATATATTTTTAATCTATGTTGGCTGCCTATAGCCCTGATCTGTTTGGTAGGAATCCTCTGATTCCAATTGTATACACGATATTGATCGACATAACAAATAATATTTCATGTGTTACAGAGTAAGAAATGGTGTTGATCAATGATATATGCTATGGTATTATTTATACACAATATCATGTTTTAAAAATGATACAAAACTCATCCTTAGCTATAGTGATGAAGACTTTGGTGCTAAATGAGTTGTATAAGAGTTCCCTAAAATACTTTCAGGGAACTTTTGGTGCTAAATGAGTTGAATATTTAGGTATGACCATGAATTTGGAGGTCTTACTGTCAAACATTCATTCTTTATTTTCTTTTTCTTCCGTGTAAAGAATAAACATATGGACCCATGCATTTATAGCTACTTTTCTCGCTTTCACATTATTGACTTATTAGACTTTCACCTATTGAGAATTAAAATTTTCACAATTTGACGCGAGAAAATGCAGACAAAATATAGAAGAATACGAAATTAGTCTCTTAAACATATGTTTTTTTCTTTTGTAGTAGAAGACTATTTAAAAGATAATACGATTTACCTTTATTTTCATCCTAGTTTAACGACTTCCAACACATGATGATATAATTAAAAATACAAGCATTTCCTATATTATTTTGTTTTTTTAGTTGACATATTTGGTTGTCCTCAATATTTCCTAAATAATTTTAATTATATCATCATGTGTTGGAGGTCGTTCACAAGTGACTTATTGTTCGGGCAAGTGTTTTTGCCTTGCTACCGTTGAATTTTGGACATTTCATATTATTGTGTTGCCTTGTTTACTATGACTTTAGCTCCCAGAAATTTTCAGGAAACACGAGATAAAGAGACAGCAGCAGGAAAAGTGAAAGAAATTAGAGTCCGGTTAGAAGAATAATTAAAGCTCCATTTTCATTTCCATCGTTCAGAGAGTTTACTCTTACGTTTGATCTGCTCTCAAGCATCTCTCTATCTCTTTCTGTCATGGCTTCATCTTCATCATCTTCTTCTTGTAATTATGAGGTCTTCCTCAGTTTCAGAGGGGAGGATACCCGTGAAACTTTTACTAGTCATCTCTTTTATGGCTTGGAGAAGAAGAAAGTGAAGACCTTCATTGATGAAGATCTTAAGAGAGGAGATGAGATTTCTCCTGCATTGTTGTATGCAATTCAAGGATCAAAAATTTCTATAATTATTTTCTCAAAAGATTATGCTTCTTCCAAATGGTGTTTGGATGAACTTGTCAAGATTCTTGAATGCAAGAAACTAAATGGCCAAATTGTTATACCTGTTTTCTACCATACTCATCCGTCCGAATTGCGACAGTTGACGGGACGTTACGGGAAAGCTTTTGTTGAGCACGAAAAACGTTTTAAGAAAATGCCAGAAAAGATTCAAAAATGGAGGGATTCATTGACTGAAGCATCCAAACTATCTGGATATGAATCTACCAAAATCAGGTATAACTATAGACTCTTGTTTTATATTTACATCCTCTATTAATTAAGAAAGAGAAAATAGTATTTGTATTTTTAGAATCTTATAAGGTGCATTAATTTTGACTTCTTCTCTTTTTTCATCTTCATATTTGCTAGGCCTGAGGCCAAACTTGTAGACGTAATTGTCAAGGATATTGTAAAAAAATTGGATGATATCACAGTCTCCACTGATTTCAAAGGTCTAGTTGGAATAAACTCGCGAATTGAGAAAGTTAAATCACTATTATGTATTGGATTGCAAGATTTTCGAATTGTAGGAATTTGGGGCCCAGGTGGTATAGGTAAAACAACTCTTGCCGAAGCTATTTTCAGGCAAGTGTCTAGTGAATTTGATGGCAAATGTTTCATGGCTAATGTGAGAGAAAAATCAGAACAAGGGGGTGGATTAGAGCAACTACAAAAGGAAGTTCTTTTATATTTAATGGGAGAAAATCTAGTATTAGGAGGTCCCAACATACCACAGTATATGAAAGATAGACTCCAACGTATGAAGGTTCTCATTATTCTTGATGATGTTAATAAATTTGGACAATTGGAGTCTCTGGCTGGAGGGCATCATCAGTTTGGTCCGGGAAGTAGAGTCATTATAACCACAAGAGATAAACAAGTTCTTGATAAATACTGTGTGGAACATGTATATGAAGTTAAGGGATTAGACAATCATGAAGCTCTGGAGCATTTTTGTAGTTTTTCCTTTAAAAAAATCCACCAGCCTGATGATCTTATCATGCTATCAAGGAGAGCAGTAGAGTTTGCTGATGGCAATCCGCTAGCTCTTAAGGTGTTGGGTTCCTTCCTTCGTCTTAAAAGCAAAGAAGATTGGGAAAATGCACTAGTCAACTTAAAACTAATTTCGGAGCCCGACATTTATAATGTTCTAAAGATCAGCTATGACGAACTGAGCTGTACAATGAAAAATATTTTTCTTGATGTTGCATGTTTTTTTAAGGGATATAATGAAGCCTACGTGAAATCAATTTTTGATGACCTTTATTCGACACATTGTCCACTGGATGTCCTAGTTGATAAATCACTTCTAACAATATCAGACGATGGTACGTTAGAAATGCATGATTTATTACAAGAAATGGGTCAAGAAATTGTTCGTCAAGAATCAGAAGAGGAGCCAGGAAAACGAAGCAGGTTATGGGATCATAAGGATATCTATCATGTACTAAATAAAAATAAGGTAATCAACAGCCCAATTGATTTATTTACTTTTATTTTTTTTACAGGTGTTAGATAAAAAATCAAATCATATGCTTTTTGTTTGTAGCATTTAAGAATAATTTTTAATATTTACTAATTTATTATTGTTTCTTTTCTTTTGTTAGGGGACTGATTCAATTAGAGGCATCCACTTGAACTTGTTGACAATAAAAGATATATATCTAGATTGTAAAGCCTTTGCAAAAATGACTAATTTAAGAATACTTAAATTTTATATGTCTGAGCCTTTAGATGTGTCAAATACGAGATCAAGAGTTCATCTTTTTGAAGACCTTGAATATCTTTCTGGTAAATTGAGATATTTCCATTGGTATGGATATCCTCGTAACACATTGCCAAAGCATTTTAATCCAAAGAATCTCATTAGATTGTGTCTGCCTTACAGTAAAGTTGAACATCTCTGGGAAGGAAAAAAGGTAATATATATTATCAAATAAAATATTTTTAAATTTTAAATTTAACTGTGAAATTCTTTAAAAAAAATTATTTTTGAATGGTTATTTATACTTTGTGCAGGAAGCTTTCAAGTTGAAATACATTGATATTCGTCACTCCCAATATCTCGTTAACATTCCACAGCCTCTAGAGACCCCAAATCTTGAAGTACTAAATCTTGAAAATTGCGAGAAGTTGCCTTGTGTTCCTTCATACATTCAAAATTTCAACAACCTTGGGATCTTGTGTTTTCAGGGCTGCAAAAATCTTAAGTGCTTTCCACGCAACATTCATTTCAGATCTCCAATAACTATTGATTTGTCCCACTGTGTTAATCTCACAAAATTTCCAGAGATTTCAGGAAAAATAATGAAATTACGTTTAGGTTGGACAGCAATAGAAGAAGTGCCTTCATCAATTGAGAGTTTAACTGATCTTGAAGTTTTAGATCTAAGCTATTGCAGAAGGCTGAAGACTCTTCCTACTAGCATTTGTAAGTTGAGATCTCTTTCTTGGCTTGCGCTTTGTAAGTGTTCAAATTTTGAGAATTTTCCACAGATCTTGGAGAAAATGGAACGTTTAAAATGTATTGAATTAGGATCCACAGCCATTAAAGAGCTGCCATGCTCAATAGAAAATGTAGAAGGACTTGAAATTTTGGATCTGGCAGGTTGCTCTAAAATTGAAAACCTTACGTTCTCTGGATGCAAAGGTTTTGTATTGCCTCCATTATCAGGTTTTTCTTCTCCAGAAGAACAGGATACAGGTTACTGTGATATGAACGTCATACCGCAGGATATCGGCTGTCTAGCCTCATTGAAGTATTTAAATCTAGAGGGACATAACTTTGAAAGTTTTCCTACAAGTATCAAGCAACTGTCTAAGCTGTTTAAACTTATCTTGACAAACTGCATGATGCTTCAATCATTACCGGAGCTTCCAGTAGGTCTGGATTATCTATATGCAAGGAATTGCAAACAGCTCCAGTCTTTACCAAAGCTTCCATCACGTCTGGATGAATTAGATGCATCTGTACTGGATCAATTATCCAAAGAAGGCTACAAGGGCTACAAGGGCTACGGCAGAGGTTCGCTGTTTGACTTCAATAATTGCATGAAATTAAATGATAACACAAACAACAACGTTTTGGCAGATTCACAACTAAGGATCCAACATATTGCAACTACAAATCTGAGAAAATTCTATGAACATGTGCGTAATTCTCTTTCTCTGTATATCTTTCTTGTCGTTATATCATACCATAATTCATGATTTTTCAATTACAGGCAGATACTGATTTTCCAGATGGTGTCAACATTTGTTTACCTGGAAGTAGAATTCCTGAGTGGTTCGGCAATCAAAGTTTAGGATCTTCAATAACTATTCAATTGCCACAGCTTTGCTGTAACAGAAGCTTCATTGGATTTGCTCTTTGTGCTGTTTTTGAACTTGGAGGTTCTTCTTTTTCTGAAAAGTATTTTATGGTCGAATGTGAATACGGTTTTGAAACCAAGAAAATTAGTTGGTTTATTGGACCTATGGAATGCCCAATTTATGACTCGGATCACATCTATTTTGGATTTATTCCTTGTTTACCTGATTTAAAACACCATACATCTTTCTCATTTGATTTCGTCCCTTTCTACGAAGGAGGAGTAAAGGCGAAATGTTGCGGGGTATGTCCAGTATATGCACATCCCAGTGAGACAAAACCCAACACTTTTACTGTAAATATGGTGCCACCAACTGAAGAAGAATGTAGGAAATTGCATAACGAATTCCGTGATGAGGCCAGCACAAGCGCAACTACTGTTGGAAGATCTGAGGAGGAGGAAATCAACACTCCTCAGCAACAAAGTTCCTTTCTTTCTCAAATATTTCGTTGCTTGGGGCTTGACTTCAATTGTCTGTAGAGCTACAAATGAACTTCAGGTAAGTTTGGTCAATTTGCTATAACAAGAATATTTATGGTTTACAAAATTGGAATGACCATTTTTAGCTATTTAAAAACAAACTCTTATTTTATTGTCAAAGGAATCCCCTATTTTCTTATGACATGTATCGCATATTATCTCCTTCAACTGTTTATGATGTAGCTGATAGTTGAAGAAAAATTCAAGTTATTTCTACCCAATGAGAGGTGTTGAAAGTACGATTAAGCGAACGCAAGACCTAAGAGAATTTGCAGAGAGCACGTCAACCCTCCATAACCACAAAGTTCTTTGCTTCTCTTATGTGAGTCCAATGCAATATTTAATTTTTGTTCCTTTATATTTTCTCTGTGTTTATTTTTAATCAAATATCTCTTTAACAAAATCGTTCACAATTGTTTCAAACTGCGTTAAATTGGGAAATTGGCATTTGATCACAAGAACAGACTCCCTTTGTCAAATAAACACAATTTATTTAATGGAAATGAAGTTTAGTATTGTCTGCCTAAGCTAGATATTATGACATGTATGACATATTATCTTTTCCGTTTTTAATCCCTACATTTTCTACTGCTTCATATTTAAGTAAATATTCATTTAAAAATGATTGGTTTGTGTGTAAAGTTTTGAACTTATTCTCTACTTCAAGGAAACCTATCTCCTTCAACTGATGATACATTTATTATTTATTTATTTATTTATTTATTCCATCACTAAAGAATTAATGATTGTTGTATGTGTACTGTGGCAAGTATTTGATGCACCACCTCAATTCAGCATTTCTTTTCCTGGAGATTGCTTCAGCTATATATCAACTATAGTTGAGGATTTTCAGGAACCATTCAACTGCCTCAGGTGTGGTGTGGAAGGACTGGGATTACTCAACAGAAACGCTCTTTAACAACAAATTTCCACGTTTTCCCTAAAGATTGGAGGGCTGTTTTCATTGTTTCAATTTACCATCATGCAAATTTTTGGGATAATTGAACAACTGATCAGTTGCCTTCAAGGTGTAAAACTGAATTAATTTTGTTGTTTAAGAAAAGCTTTCAAGCGCTGGTAATTGAAAAAACGCTGCAATTACTTTTATTATGCATAAACAGAGCACTCTTTAATTTGTTGTTCAGGGAGCAACAAAATGAATGTTAAAATAATTAATTTAATGTATTAATCATTGCAGGTGGAAATGCATTATGAAGAATTAATCTCTAACTCAAGTGAATTCATTTTCATTTTGGTTCAGTCCGTGTTCTTATATTTATAGAACGTAGACTGAACCAAAATGAAAATGATACTCGAACTACATTGATTGATAATAAATTTAAAATTCAATCAATAAAAATTAATTTACATATATTTTTAATCTATGTTGGCTGCCTATTGCCCTGATCTGCCAATTGTATACACGATATTTCATGTTTTACAGAGTAAGAAATGGTGTTGATCAATGATATATGCTATGGTATTATTTATCAAGAGAATAGAGTCTTTTCAATATTTATTTTTTTCTTTTTGTCTATCTCTCTTGTCATCGGCTTGGAAATTGCATAAAAAAATTATGAAGTATTATTAGAAAAAAGTTCTCTTGTATTTGCCGTATTTAAGCTTAATTTTGAAAATATAATGACTATAATATTTGATAATTAAATAATTTTATTTACTTAAACAAATATTGTATACTTAGAACATACACATTCATTTGTATTTAGTTACAAAATGTTTAACATTCATTGATGCAAGTAATTTGGATGTAATTAAGAATAAAATTAAACACTTCTTAATCAGTTACGACCATTATGTGTGATATGTATATTACCATATTTCTCTAATTTGCCCTTTATAATAGGATTTTAAAAATAAGATATATATACATATATATTATTACAAATAAAATACTAATGATAGATAATTCGACTCAAGAGTAAAGGCAAAGAAGATAAAGCTCTTAATTAAATTGAATAAACAAAAGCTTTTTTAAATAGGCATTACCGTAACAAAGAAATAGCAACAGAGCAAGAAAATAGCAATACCCAGCAACTGAAACGTGGACTAGCTAACTACAACCCTCCCATAGAATAGGTTTACCTTTATCTCCATTATTTTATTTCAAGTAAACATAAATAAATAACATTATTTCTTGACACTCCCCCTTTATATAGTACTTTATATATTTGTATTTCTATAAAAGTAAAATTAATTACACGTAACAGATTTATAATTTGAATAAAATTAAAATTATTCAAAGTAGTTTTAGAATTTAAATAAAATTAGAATTAATTGCAAGCAAAGATTTAGATAAACACATAATAAAAAGTTTTTTTTTTGTTTACTTAATTATGAGAAAAAAAATATTTTTTATCCCCTATTATACTTAACCAATAAAATTATATTCCACCGATAAATCATAATAATATAGTTAATTTAAGTTAATTATCATAAACTATAAATTTAATCTAACGGTTTGAATGATCTCCATTATCAATATCGAAATATTAACATTAATCGAAGAGGACTAATTAATTACTTTTGAAGTTATTATATTTTTCAGGAAATATTGTGTAAATATTATTCTTTATATATTCACGTCAATTTTTTAATACTTTTTAAAAAAAAATGAAAATAGATTATAGTTGATACTCGATACGTATAATGGTGATCTAAAAGCAATTATATTAAACTTTTGTTTAAATCTTACATAAATTTTTAAATTTAAATCTAAATGTAAAAAAATTTGTATGGATAAAATATAAATTTTTAATTTTATAGCTATATTTAACTTATATAGCAATTATATTAAACTTCTGTTTAATTTCAATTTAACCTGCCTAAAAAGATTGGTAGAATTATTTTATAAATTTATAATTTGTATTGTTAAATGTAATTTATTATTTAGATATAAAATGAAATGAAGAAAAAATTATTAAATATAAAAAATTTGTACCTTGTAATTTGTAATATTAAAAAATAAAAAATAAGAAAAAATTCTATTACTTTCATTAATTAGTTATTTAGTTATAAAATAAATTAAAGAATTAACACAATTCACATAAATTTTAAATTGCTCAAATTTAAATCCAAAAAATAAAAAAATAATTGTGAATTCTAGATAGATAAAACATAAAATTTTGCTTTTGATTTTTATAACTATATAGAATTTGTATAAATTATTTTATGACAATTATTTTAAAATTAATTTATAACTTTATATATATAATAAATTGATGATTGTCAATGTCTTTACATGATATTAATTATAACTAAGTATAAATGATAATCATATTATGTGTTTATAATTTTATATGTATAAATATCTAAAATATTTAATTATATTAGGATCAAAATATAATTAAGTATTATATTTTATTATAAATTGTAAGGGATAATGACAAAAAACCCCTTGAGATTTGACCCAACAAACACATACCTCCTAATGTTTGAGAAAGGACAGATGCCCCTTAACGTTTGGCCTAATAGACATATACTCCTTTGACTTTATTTCTGTTAGTTTGACGAGCTAATTTATTATTATTTATATTCCTAAACTTTTATAAACTAGTAATATAATATATTTTTTATTTAATTATAATAATTTAGTCTATATTTTAATATTTTTTATAATATACTTTTTTAACTTTAACAATTTATTTCCTATTTAATATTTTTCACAATATATTTAAGAGTAAATAAATTTTTTAATTTATTATTTTAATAATAAATTTAAAATATATGATTATCGAAAAATTGTAAATAATAAATTAAATCACACTCATATGATAAATTATTTCTAACCTTCCCCTTTTAATTTTATAATAATAATTTGATATTTAATTATTAAAAAAATTTAATTAAAATATTTTTTTACATGTAATATATTTATCTAAAAAGATATTTTAGATTTGTTATATTTTTTAAAATATATGAAAATATAAAGAAAAAATATAAACAATAAATACATGTTTTAATAAATTTATATACTATAGATAAAAATAATCAAAATTTTCTTTTTACTTTTAATTAAAATTAAATTATATTGGTTAATAAGAATATAAAATATATCTAATTACTAATTCTATTGACAAATGACATTAATTTTTTTCTTGTTTAAACTTTTATTTATATTTTCAAAAAATTTCTTAAGAATTCTTATATAAGAATGAAATGTTAAAATATGTTTCAAATTTTTTTTAACAATTAAATATTAAATTTATTGCTAAAAAGAAAAAAGACTATAAATATTTTAGCATGAGTTTAATCTAATTCATTGTTTAAATTTTTTTAATAATATTTTATTTTTTAAAAAATTATTTAATCTTGAATATATTGTAAAAAATATTAAATATGGAGTAAATTGTTAAAGTTAAAAAAGTATATTATAAAAAATATTAAAATATAAACTAAATTATTATAATTAAATAAAAGATATATTATATTACTATTTTATAAAAGTTTAGAAATACAAATGATAATAAACTAATTAGTCACACTAGCAGAAATAAAGTCAAGGGGGGTATGTGCCTATTAGGCCAAACGTCAATGGGGCATCTGTCATTACTCAAACGTTATGGAGTATGTGTCTGATGGACTAAACCTCAAAGGGGTTTCTGTCATTATCCCTAAATTATAATTATTCACTTAAAATTTTAATTTAATAATAAACAATAAATATCATAAACTTATTATTTGTTAAATATACAACTATTTTAAACTTGTTTAATTTATTATTATTATTAAATTTAGTAAATTATTTATTATTAAATAATTTTTATTAATTTAAATTAATTTTTAATTTTATAATATTAAAAATATATTAATAATAATAATTTACTATTAATATTGGGTCACTAATTATGATATTTTATATGGGCTTATGAGCAGTGTTGGGTTTGCCTTTTGATGAGTCAAGTTGGCATGACGGGCACAGTAATCATATTATAGACTATATTGAACTTATCAATTTTACTATACGAGCCGTGTCGACTCAATACAAAAAGCTATTTAGGCCTAAATTTCATGGTCCATCATAGTTCATTTGCTATCTTTACTTTACACTGCAATAAACTATAGATTGTTGAGTTCTATATGTTAAAATTTTAATTTAGTGTAGGGATTGAAGTTCATTAGTGGGGATGAAAGTTAATTATAATTAAAGTGTTAGTCAATGTCATGATAAGTAATCAAACATTTGATACTATTTTACTAATCAATTACTGTTTGCTAGCTTTTGAATTTTCTTCTTGTTATATCATTTACTTGTGAGCATAAAATAGAAAAGAGGTTGGAAGGAAGAAAATAGAACTTCCCGAGCCGGAAATCTCCAAAAACACCACAGGAATATCCAAGAAAAGTTGTGGGAAAATTATTAGGCAAAAGTAAATTTATTCCGTTGAAAATTGATGCGAAAGTGTTAAATTGTTATTATATATCTTATTTTTTGAAGAGTTTAAGAAAATAAAATAATAAGATATGTGATAATAATATAAACTTTATCTTAATAAAAATGTAAAAAAAATGTTAGTGTACAATTTTCGTGTCCATAATTGCAAAAATACAAAATGATTTGGTTTCATCATGAACATCTTAAATATAATTAAAATTTAATTTATAATTTAATATTAAAGGAAGTGTATAATTTTTTTTAGTGCTAATATTATATTTAGATACAATACCTCAAATATGGATGCAAGAGTAACTCCATATTTAGTGAGAAAACCCCACACTTTTGTAGGGCTCGAACATATGCTCACCAAATGGAGGGCACGTGTCCTTGCCACATGCTTCGACATTTCTATTACCAATTTCATTTTTGTTTATTTCACTGTAAATTTCTTTATGGTGTTCTTTCACATTATTATATGATTGATGTGGAAAATGAAAAATAGAAATCTCCAAGAAAGTTACAAGCAAATTAGTAGGTAGGAAAGTTTGGTGAGAAGAAGAATCCAAGACTTACTATATCATTTTGTATTTTTTTACTTCACACACTTTATTGAATCAAGCTTCTGTTTCTACCTCTTATCACAATTTGCACCCAAGTGCAGTCAATACTTCCGAAATATATTAATTATCTATTCAGTTATATAATAATTTATCTCTTTCTTCGCCTTGGAAGTCATTAACTAGTGCTCTTGCTTTTCTACGATGAACTTCCGACATTTCACATTATTGTGTTGCCTTTTTTACTTTGACTTCAACTCTCAGAAATTTCCAGGAAACACCAAAGAAAGAGACAGGAGTAGGGAAAGTGTAGGAAATTAAAGTCTGGTTAGAAGATGAGAGCTCCATTTTTCACAATTGAAATTATCTTTTAATACTTATCATTATTATCGGCGTTTGATTAACAAAATAATAAATAAATCCTAAAATTAGTCATAAATAATAAAATTAACAAAATTATAAATAATCATTAAAGTAACAAATAAATAAATAAATCATAAAATTAATAATAAATAATAAAATTTAATACATGACTACATTTGGTATGTAATTATGCTATGAAATATTAATTATATAATACTTATTTTATTATATATTATTATTTTTAATTAGTAATTAAAAAACTTACCATTGTTCGATCATTGTCTACCACTCGTCATTCATCGTCCACTGTCAATAACCATCAATCATTTGAGTTTTGGTAAACACCATTGAAATTATCTTTTAATACTTATCATTATTATCGGCATTTGAGAAAATGTAGATAAAATATAGAAGAATACGAAATTAGTCTCTTAAACATATGTTTTTTTCTTTTGTATTAGAAGACTATTTAAAAGATAATACGATTTACCTTTATTTTCATCCTAGTTTAATTCAGTTTCAGATATTTAGATACCTTTTATATATATATATATATAAATGTATAATAGAAACTTCTAAGAAAGCTACAGGAAAATTAGTAGGTTGGAGGTTAAGTTTGGCTCCAAACATTTCCTATATTATTTTGTTGTCCTCAATATTTCCTAAATAATTTTAATTATATCATCATGTGTTGGAGGTCGTTCACTAGTGACTTATTGGTGGGCCAAGTGCTTTTGCTTTGCTACCGTTGAATTTTGGACATTTCATATTATTGTGTTGCCTTGTTTACTATGACTTTAGCTCCCAGAAATTTTCAGGAAACACGAAAGAAAGAGACAGCAGCAGGAAAAGTGAAGGGAGTTAGAGTCCGGTTAGAAGAATAATTAAAGCTCCATTTTCATTTCCATCGTTCAGAGAGTTTACTCTTACGTTTGATCTGCTCTCAAGCATCTCTCTATCTCTTTCTGTCATGGCTTCATCTTCATCATCTTCTTCTTGTAATTATGAGGTCTTCCTCAGTTTCAGAGGGGAGGATACCCGTGAAACTTTTACTAGTCATCTATTTTATGGCTTGGAGAAGAAGAAAGTGAAGACCTTCATTGATGAAGATCTTAAGAGAGGAGATGAGATTTCTCCTGCATTGTTGCATGCAATTCAAGGATCAAAAATTTCTATAATTATTTTCTCAAAAGATTATGCTTCTTCCAAATGGTGTTTGGATGAACTTGTCAAGATTCTTGAATGCAAGAAACTAAATGGCCAAATTGTTATACCTGTTTTCTACCATATTCATCCATCCGAATTACGGCAGTTGACGGGACGTTACGGGAAAGCTTTTGTTGAGCACGAAAAACGTTTTAAGAAAATGCCAGAAAAGATTCAAAAATGGAGGGATTCATTGACTGAAGCATCCAAACTATCTGGATATGAATCTACCAAAATCAGGTATAACTATAGACTCTTGTTTTATATTTACATACTCTATTAATTAAGAAAGAGAAAATAGTATTTGTATTTTTAGAATCTTAAAGGTGCATTATTTTGACTTCTTTTCTTTTTTCATCTTCATATTTGCTAGGCCTGAGGCCAAACTTGTAGATGTAATTGTCAAGGATATTGTCAAAAAATTGGATGATATCACAATCTCCACTGATTTCAAAGGTCTAGTTGGAATAAAATCGCGAATTGAGAAAGTTAAATCACTACTATGTATTGGATTGCAAGATTTTCGAATTGTAGGAATTTGGGGCCCTGGTGGTATAGGTAAAACAACTCTTGCCGAAGCTATTTTCAAGCAAGTGTCTAGTGAATTTGATGGCAAATGTTTCATGGCTAATGTGAGAGAAAAATCAGAACAAGCGGGTGGATTAGAACAACTACAAAAGGAAGTTCTCTTTTATTTATTGGGAGAAAACCTAGTATTAGGAGGTCCCAACATACCACAGTATATGAAAGATAGACTCCAACGTATGAAGGTTCTCATTATTCTTGATGATGTTAATAAATTTGGACAATTGGAGTCTCTGGCTGGAGGGCATCATCAGTTTGGTCAGGGAAGTAGAGTCATTATAACCACAAGAGATAAACAAGTTCTTGATAAATACTGTGTGGAACATGTATATGAAGTTAAGGGATTAGACAATCATGAAGCTCTGGAGCATTTTTGTAGTTTTTCCTTTAAAAAAATCCACCAGCCTGATGATCTTATCATGCTATCAAGGAGAGCAGTAGAGTTTGCTGATGGCAATCCGCTAGCTCTTAAGGTGTTGGGTTCCTTCCTTCGTCTTAAAAGCAAAGAAGATTGGGAAAATGCACTAGTCAACTTAAAACTAATTTCGGAGCCCGACATTTATAATGTTCTGAAGATCAGCTATGACGAACTGAGCTGTACAATGAAAAATATTTTTCTTGATGTTGCATGTTTTTTTAAGGGATATAATGAAGCCTACGTGAAATCAATTTTTGATGACCTTTATTCGACACATTGTCCACTGGATGTCCTAGTCGATAAATCACTTCTAACAATATCAAACGATGGTATGCTAGAAATGCATGATTTATTACAAGAAATGGGTCGAGAAATTGTTCGTCAAGAATCAGAAGAGGAGCCAGGAAAACGAAGCAGGTTATGGGATCATAAGGATATCTATCATGTACTAAATAAAGATAAGGTAATCAAGAGCCCAATTGATTTATTTACTTTTATTTTTTGCAAGTGTTAGATAAAAAATCAAATCATATGCTTTTTGTTTGTAGCATTTAAGAATAATTTTTAATATTTACTTATTTATGATTGTTTCTTTTCTTTTGTTAGGGGACTGATTCAATTAGAGGCATCCACTTGAACTTGTTGACAATAAAAGATATATATCTAGATTGTAAAGTCTTTGCAAAAATGACTAATTTAAGAATACTTAAATTTTATATGCCTGAGCCTTTAGATGTGTCGAATACGAGATCAAGAGTTCATCTTTCTGAAGACCTTGAATATCTTTCTGATGAATTGAGATATCTCCATTGGTATGGGTATCCTCGTAATACATTGCCAAAGCATTTTAATCCAGAGAATCTTATTAGATTGTGTCTGCCTTACAGTAAAGTTGAACGACTCTGGGAAGGAAAAAAGGTAATATATGTTATCAAATAAAATATATTTTAATTTTAAATTTAACTGTGAAATTCTTTTAAAAAAGAATTATTTTTGAGTGATTATTTATACTTTTTGCAGGAAGCTTTCAAGTTGAAATACATTGATATTCGTCATTCCCAATATCTCTTTAACATTCCACAGCCTGTAGAGACCCCAAATCTTGAAGTACTAAATCTTGAAAATTGCGAGAAGTTGTCTTGTGTTCCTTCGTACATTCAAAATTTCAACAACCTTGGGATTTTGCGTATGGAGGGCTGCAAAAATCTTACGCGCTTTCCACGCAACATTCATTTTAGATCTCCAATAACTATTGATTTGTCCGACTGTGTTAATCTCACAGAATTTCCAGAGATTTCAGGAAAAATAATGAAATTACGTTTAGGTTGGACAGCAATAGAAGAAGTGCCTTCATCAATTGAGAGTTTAACTGATCTTGAAGTTTTAGATCTAAGCGATTGTAGAAGGCTGAAGACTCTTCCTACTAGCATTTGTAAGTTGAAATCTCTTTCTTCGCTTGCGCTTTGTAAGTGTTCAAATTTTGAGAATTTTCCACAGATCTTGGAGAAAATGGAACGTTTAAAGCGTATTGACTTGGGATCCACAGCCATTAAAGAGCTGCCATGCTCAATAGAAAATGTAGAAGGACTTGAAATTTTGAATCTGGCAGGTTGCTCTAAAATTGAAAACCTTATGTTCTCTGGATGCAAAGGTTTTGTATTGCCTCCATTATCAGGTTTTTCTTCTCCAGAAGAACTGGATACAGGTTACTGTGATATGAACGTCATACCGCAGGATATCAGCTGTCTAGCCTCATTGAAGTATTTAAATCTAGAGGGGCATAACTTTGAAAGTCTTCCTACAAGTATCAAGAAACTGTCTAAGCTGGATGACCTTATCTTGAAAAACTGCATGATGCTTCAATCATTACCGGAGCTTCCAGTAGGTCTGAATTATCTACATGCATGCCATTGCAATGAGCTCCAGTCTTTACCAAAGCTTCCATCACGTCTGGATGAATTAGCTGCATCTGTACTGGATCAATTATCCAAACAAGGGTACAAGCGCTACAAGGGCTACATCAGAAGGTCGCTGTTTGTCTTCAATAATTGCATGAAATTAAATGATAACACAAACAACAACGTTTTGGCAGATTCACAACTAAGGATCCAACATATGGCAACTACATATCTTAGAAAATTCTATGAACAGGTACGTAATTCTCTTTCTCTATATACCTTTCTTGTCGTTATATCATACCATAATTCATGATTTTTAAATTACAGGCAGATACTAATTTTTTACGTGGTGTCAACATTTGTTTACCTGGAAGTAGAATTCCTGAGTGGTTCGGCAATCAAAGTTTAGGATCTTCAATAACTATTCAATTGCCACAGCTTTGCTGTAACAGAAGCTTCATTGGATTTGCTCTTTGCGCTGTTTTTGAACTTGGAGGTTCTTCTTTTTCTGAAAAGTATTTTATGGTCGAATGTGAATACGGTTTTGAAACCAAGAAAATTAGTTGGTTTGTTGGACCTATGGAATGCCCAATTTATGACTCGGATCACATCTATCTTGGATTTATTCCTTGTTCACCTGATTTAAAGCACCATACATCTTTCTCATTTGATTTCTGCACTCCCAAAAGAGGAAGAGTAAAGGTGAAATGTTGCGGGGTGTGTCCAGTACATGCACATCCCAGTGAGACAAAACCCAACACTTTTACTGTAAATATGGTGCCACCAACTGAAGAAGAATGTAGGAAATTGCATAACGAATTCCATGATGAGGCCAGCACAAGCGCAACAACTGTTGAAAGATCTGACGAGGAGGAAATCAACACTCCTCAGCAACAAAGTTCCTTTCTCTCTCAAATATTTCGTTGCTTGGGGATCAACTTCAACTGTCTGTAGAGCTACAAATGAACTTCAGGTAAGTTCGGTAAATTAGTTAATTATATTGCATACGTTAAAACTTTCTGATTCTACATGGGATTCGTAGTCACTTGAGAATTAATCAGAAAGTTAACTTGAGGCTACTAACTGGAATTATAAGCGAAAGAAAAACCCAAAAGAATTTGCATAGAGCTAGCTAACACTCAGTGACAAGAAAAATGCAAGTCCAATGCTCTACTTCATTTTTTATTTCTTCTATTTTTTCTCTGTGTTAATTTTCGGTCCAAGAGAATTTTGTAGAGAGAGATGTAACAAACAAGAATATTTATGCTGTATAAAATTGGAATAACCATTTTGAGCTTTTGAAGAACAAACTCTTTATGTTTATTGTGAATGCAGTTCTTTGCACAAGCTTAATTTCCCTACTCTGTTTTAAGGAACCCCTCTGTTTTCGTACGAAATGTATCACATATTATCTATCTTTCCTTTTCTAATTCTTTTAAGTAGATATTTATTAAAAACAACTGGTTTATGCCTAATTTTTTAATTTAATTCTTTACATCAAGAAAGCCTCTCTCTTTCCACAGATGAAGAAGAAGACTCGAGGTCATGAAGTTGTCAACGGAGGCACCAAAAACATTCGTGTATGACTCGTGATCACTTGCACAATCTTGAATTAAATTTATTTTTTGTGGTAATATATTGTCGTCTTAGTTGGTTTCAGTTTAAGTACACGTTCTTCAAAATGAGGACATCCACACTTGAGCAAATTTTATTTCACAAATGAAATTGTTTATGGTGTGGCTGAGAGTTGAAGTAAAATTCACACAGAGAAATCTTGTTGTATTCATCACCCAGAATTAATGATTGTTATATATGTTCCAGGTGTTTAATGTACCACCTCAATTCAGCAGTTTCTTTTCCTGGAGATTGCTTCAGGCTATATATCAATGTTCAGGATTTTCAGTAACCATTCAACTTGCCTCAGGCATGGAAGTACTGGTTGGAAGTGCTGGGATTAATGGCAGATTCTGTGATGACCAAGAACTGGCAAATTTGCAGAGAGAAAAAGAAGTGCTCCTTACCAACAAATTTAATTCCTTGTTTTCTTTAAAGATTGGAGGACTGTTTTCATTGTTTCAAATTGAAAACCTTTACATTTGATTTCAATTTGCTTTGTTTTGAGATGTCATTGCATTGATCTCTCCTTGGAAAAATGAATCAATTTTTTCGTTTAAAAATGATTTCGAGTACTCGAAATTGAAAAAATGCAAGCGATTACTTTATTTATTGAATTAAGTATGACAAATAAAGTCATTCAAAAACACTCCATTTAACACTTTTACTTTTAAAAATGGTTCTCAATACAATTGCAGCCAGCTGAAAGAAAAAAAGAGAGAAATCCTAACCACCCATTTTTATGAAACTCTAAATATTAAATTATTTTTATTAAAATATTATTTAATTCTTAATAAATTGTAAAAAAATATTAAAATATAAACTAAACTATTATAACTAAAATATATATATTACGAAAAATATTAAAATATAAAATAATTTTCAATTTTATCTATTATTTTATTAATAATCGTCATAAATAACTTTAATTTTTTAACAATATTCAGCGGTGCCTTTTATTTTTTGACAAATCATTAACAATATTCGAAAATAAAATAAAATGACTCATTTACCCTTATTATTATTAATATTATGTGCATAAAGACAAAAATGACCTTATATAGTTACAAAAATAAAAATTTAGCTTCTATATAATTAATAATTTATATTTTATTGAGAAAAAATAAATTACTTATATATTAAAATTAAGATAAAATATTCTCTTAAATAATAAATAAATTAAATTAAATTATATATCAAAATAAATAGTAATCATTAATTAATCATAATAAATAAATTAATATTTATAAAGATATTAAATTAATAATTATATATAAGTTAAATTTTATTTTTTTAACTATATAAAGTCATTTTTATCTTTATGTACATAATATTAATAACAATAAAGGTAAATGAGTCATTTTATTCTATTTTCGAGTATTATTAATGACTTGTCAAAAAATGAAGGTAATGAATTGTCAATAAAACAATAGATAAAACTAAAAATTACTAGACTAAATTATTATAATTAAAAAAAATTCATCTTAATTTATTATTTTATAAAATTTAGGTATACAATAACTAACCATAACCATTCAACTAATGAAAATAAAAATTAAAAAAATTTATTTATTTGCCTAAACTTGATAGAGGTATTTTTTTTTCTTTCAAATATTTAAGTATTTCTCTATTTCTCTATTTTTTAAGAGGCACCTTAAAATATTTAATTTAACTATTTAGTTATTTAAATTTATGTTAAATTTAAACTTAATTATGTTAACACTTCTTTAACAAGTTTTCAAATATATAAATTAAAAAATAAACATAACATTTAAAAAAAATCTCTAATATAGGCAAACTTATTTTATTTATTAGTTCACCTATTAGTACTAATATCCACTCTTCAACTCTTAACTTCTAATATTCACTCTTCAACTATTAACTTTCAAAAAATGTTCGACCTAGTTTTTGTTTTTTTATCAAAAATTTAAATTTAACTATAATTTAAATCTAATTGATGTATTTATTTTTTTTAACTAAAATATTTATATAAATATTAAATTATTTATTTTTATATAAAAATAAATAATTTAAACACAATATGTAATATATGTTCTAAAATATCTGAAATTAATACGTAAAATTGAGGATATATATAAATATTATTAATAAATTAAAAGTAGTTTTAATAAATAAAATATTGAAATTAAAATTAAAAATTTTAATTTAATTATATTTAAATATTTTTTATAAATTTTTATACATAAGTTAAAAGACAAAAGACAAAGAACTTTTAAATTTTTAAATAAAATTATTTAAAATTAAGTAAAAAAGATAGTATGAATTATAAATCTAATTGTCTAATAATAAAAAATAACTTATTTTATTAATTGAATTTAATATTACAAATAAAGTGATTCAAAAAAGGAAAAACACTCCATTTAACATTCTTACTTTTAACTCTGTTTCTCAATTATTACAGTAAGAATTACAGCCGCTGGAAAAAAAGCCAAAAACAATCCTAACCGTCCATTTCCATCAAACTCTAACCCTCGAACGACCGGATCTCGTCCAACTTCTCAAGACCATCAACCACGACGCCGGCGCACCGCACCGAATCGAAGAGAGGCCTCACCAGGATTCTCTGATTGGCCGGCCTGGAGAGCTCTTCTGCAAGATCGATCATAACGTTACTGACGCCGATTTCCCTGAGCTGAGACCCGAGTTTCTGGCCGACAAGCGCCGCGGTCTTGGAGTCCCAGAAACGATGTCGTTTGGGAAAGGGATTGAGCCTTGAGTGGTAGTGCGAATAGAAGTCTTGCCTGGACGAGGAGGCCATGGCGACGATCGAGGCGGTGGCGGGACAGGTGTTGGATACTTGGGCGGTGATTTTGCGACATGAGACGACGAG
Source organism: Melia azedarach (assembly GCA_028052125.1). Taxonomy (NCBI): domain Eukaryota; kingdom Viridiplantae; phylum Streptophyta; class Magnoliopsida; order Sapindales; family Meliaceae; genus Melia; species Melia azedarach. The sequence continues at coordinate 14,886,252 of CM051396.1, forward strand.
TTGGAGGATGTAGCGAGGGTTTTGGATGATCGTATGAGAAGCCATTCAGATTCTGATAGAAATTCCTGGAAAATTGGGCATTCGCGTTTACTGTATAATGGAGCTGTGATTGGAAGCGCAAATTGAAAACTGAGTTATGTCTCAATTCATTCAATGCGCTCATAATTAAATTTGGAGTAATAACATTTTAGCCACTAAAATTTACGAAAACAACAAAGGAGAATATGTTTTTATTAGTTTAGCAAATGAGTCCCTAATTTGATTTTTGTTGTTATTTTAGCCATAACTCTTAAGAGATTGTGTTTTTTCTTATTCCTTAATTCCCTGGATTTATTTATTTAATAACATTTTGGCCACTAAATTTTAATGAAAACAACAAAGGAAAATATATTATTATTAGTTTAGCAAATGAGTCCCTAATTTAATTTTTGTTGTTATTTTAGCCATAACACTAAGAGATTGTATTTTTTTTTTGAATGAAATTATAGTGGGTGTATATTTTTTAATTTATATTATGAAATAAGGGTATTTTCGGTTATTTTCCTAAGCTTAATGATAGTTTTAAGAGTTTTTTATTAGGTAAAATATTTATTTGTCTTTACTTTATAATTGTATCTTAAAAAATTTAACTAATTTTCTTATATAACTTTTTATAAATACATTTCATAAAAAAAACCATTTAAATTCAAATTTCTAAAGCCTTCGAAATTCAGACTAATTTAGAATTTAGTAAAAATGAAACAGTTACCACCTTCAGACTTATCTATTATTTTATTTCATTTGTTGTGACTAGTTTTTATATATAATTAAAGGATATATATAAATAGTAAAATATCCTTTTACTTTGTACACCTATTTTAAAAAGTTAAAAATTATATTTTATTTTATATGCCTTTACATATGTTTAAATTCCAATTCGTTAAGTTTCTTTTAAAATAAATATTGATTTTACTTTGTACATCATAAAAATATTCATCATATCCAATTTTTTTTTGTCTTTAAAATAAAGTCTCAAAATAATTTTTTTAATCCATCCATTATAAATAATAAGGTAGCCGATTCTGATACGAAGAGATGATAAAAATGAATTAAAAATTCAACTCGAATACATAAATTGATTTTTTCTTTTTTAAAAAAAAGAAAATTATCTTGCCTATTAATTTGTGAAAAAAAATTGGATATTTTTTGTTTTTTCATTCTTGAAGACAAAGCTTAAGAGTATTTTTATAAAAATTAATCAACACAAGTTAAAAACAAAATATAATGATAAAAACTAATAAAAATAGTGCATTTAACAAATGAGTTTAAGAATATTAATCGATATAAATCAAAAATAAAGAATAATAGTAAAACCTAATAGAAATGGTGCATTTAACAAATGATTTCTAAGTATATATTGTGGAGTTCCCATGTCATTCTCTTCAAAACGTTAAGTGAATGTTTTATCATATTTTAAATTATATTGATATTTTAACTTTAAATTTGAAATATGTTATTATATAAATGCTACTTATGACAATATAAATTATGGTGTTGTATTATAAATTTAGTTTTGGTATAATAAACTTGATATTTAATCATTACATTTATGCTACAATAATAAAAAAAATCTTTATTTTTCTTATTTTTATTTTAAATTATTATCACAAATATGTAACTTTTCGAATACCTTTTTATTCATAAACAAATAATTACGTTTGAAATTTTCTTTTTTTTTTTAATATGTCAAATGCTTAGAAATCTATAATCAGTTAATCGTCACAAAAATATTTTAAAAAAAGTTATTCAATTTTCTATGCATTTCTATTAACAAATTAATGAAAATTGATAAGAAAACTTTCACAATTATAAGTTTTTTTCTTATAAATTCGAGATAAATTTTGTTTTTTATTAAAAATTTATATAAAAATCTACAACTGGAATGCCTTTCATTCCGAATTTTCACACTTTTATTTCCTATCTCTTGTTCGGAAAACATAAAACATAAAGAATATGTGATAGAATTTCAAGACTTTCGTATTCAATTCAGCGATGCATTAATGAAAATTTCATTAATGTGTCGCTGAATTGATATAATTATCATACAGAGCGGGTAGCGGGAATCGAACTCACATCGTTAGCTTGGAAGGCTAGGGGTTATAGTCGACGTTGATTCATATAAGTATAAGACGGGAACGAAATAAAAATATTTGACCCATAACATCTATGTCAGCTTTTTTTTGTCTGAATCCTTTCAAAACAATTTGTTTTCTAGATGATCCCTTTAGAAGAATGGGATTAAAAGAATCTCAATCTTTCTAGTTATTTCGTTCTCTATTTCTATTTGAGAGAATCCTTAGAAAAAGTATTTTGTTTTTGCAGTCTATTCTTCTGCTTTAATTTAAAAACTCATAAAAAACACCAAAACTTTAATTAATAAAATTAATTAACTATATAAATACTTAATAAAATATGTTATAATAAAACCGATTAACAATAATATTGTTAATAAAATCATATCACCACGTAGGAAAAGATACAATTTTTATATTAGTTTTCTCAAATATCTTAATTAATTTCATATATTATTTATTAAAACCATGAAAATTTCAACTTGATACACAACCAATTCTCTAACCCTAAACTCATGAACAAAGTGCCAACAGTGTAAAGGAGAACTTATATTACTCTTTCTCACGCATGCTATGTATGTTAAGAATGTATAAAATTGATAATATATATGACAAATAAAAGCTTTCATAAATTTTGCATTTTGTGAGATGAAAATTGGTATCATATATGACTAAACCAAATCAAACTTGTTCGTGATTTTAACACAATCTTTTTTTATTATTATAATAATTTATCGAAATAGATATAATTTACTCAAATTTTAATAATTTCATTTGATAAAGACTTACATAAAATTAAAAAAATTAAAGTTAAAAAATAATTTATTAAAATTATTAAAATGTATCATAATTTGTTGAAAACAAAGTCTAAAGACAAAATTATTACTATCCAAATTATGAAATTATTAATATTAATGAAAAATAATTTTATCTCAATTTTGTGCAATGAACTAAGAAATAAAAATAATTATAAAAGGGCTAAATTTCTATACTCGTAAAATTTACCTCATTTTGAAAAGTCTTTTTAGAATTGTCATATATTCTTAAAAGCTTGAAAACGTAGATTATTAAAAGACCACGTGGGTTTTTATTTTTTTAAAACTTTTTCAGCTTCTGATATGGGCCTCAGCCCGGCCCAACCTTTGATTACCCGTCCGATATGGAGCACGTGAGACCTTCAAAATCCGTTAAAAGTGAAAAACATTCTGGCAGATCAAGAACTCCGAAACGAGTCTAACGAACTACCATTCGAATAATCTAAAACGAGGATGTCGAAATCTAGGTTAAATTTATCATTTTTATTCTTGCAATTTTATATGCTCCAGTATTTATCAGCAATTTCAGCAATCAGGTAATTTCAATCTCCATACGTATGATTCCGATTTCGTTTCATTCATTCACGTATCGAATTTTCTCTCAATTTCAGACCTTTCCTGTTGTAATTATTCTCGATGGTTAGTTCTGTCTGGCTAAAAAGAAACCAGATACTTTAGTTTCTTTGATTCCGTTTCCTGAACTAATTTGCCGCTGAATTTATTAGACTTGGAAACTGGTTCTGTGTGTGTTGCAAATGTTGGCTAAATTAGGTTTTAGTATTTAACTATCAGTGAAGGGGAAAAGAAACTCATTTTCAGCTAGCAAATTCGTTTACCGGGTTATTTTAATGAATCGTGAGAGTTTTACATTTACTTTATACACAAAATTCAAAATTTCTAATTGTACTATAGCATTTGTTAGTTTTATCTAGGGGTGGCAATTCAGATTGACATGTCGATTTGTAACATTTGAGGTTAACTTGAACCTACTTATTTAATGGTCGAGTCAAGAATTGAAAATCCTAACCCGAACACAATTATTAAACCAGTTAAGCGAGCTGTAATCCCTATCGCCCATTTAGTAATCATGTTATTTTTTTCTCAATCCACATCCGTGTATCTCATCAAATTCGTGTTTAATAATAATGTTATGCTCCAAATTACTACCCTTGGTTTTATCTCAATGGCAGGATTATTGGAAGTGTCTATATATACTAGTGTGTTAGAAATGGTACAAAATTAACTGTGGCCATTTGACCAAATTTTAGGATGTATATGAAAATTGGTAAATTGTGTTTTTTCTCCTTGGTTAATTGCATAATTTCTCTTACAATATGCTAAAGGTGTAATGTTTTTACAGTTTGTTGCTGCTTTGAACTTTTATGTTGAGAAATGTTATTAAGAGCTGTTTTGAAACTTTGTTTTGGTTACTTTTTTGCTTTATCTTTGCTTTTTTGTTTACTAGTTGTAATAAGGGCCTGGTTCATTGCTTTTTCATTTTGCCAATTTTGCATTATAGGAAGGATATTGGCTTTCAAGAAAAACTCTTATGTAAAACTACAGTTCAAGGAAGATATTTATTATCTGACGATAATGGTAAGTGTTTCCCTTCCTTGGCTGTATTTTTGACTTCCAAGAATTTCCAAGTAAATTATCTGATGTACTTGTTTGTTGAAGACTTACATTATCATATTATATGGAATAGTCAATAGTCTTTTCAGTTGTGACAGTGGTCAGCTGTTCTAAACTATAGGTTCACTTCACACTGAAACTTTTATAAGACTTCTGAGGCTTCCTATGTCAGAAAAGGATACTTTCTCTTTGTATTTATATTATTCCCACTATATAGACATATGATTGTGGTAATAGATGATTGTTATTAGTATACAGATAGTTTTTGTTTTAATGTTTAGGTTAGTCTCTATTTCTCATTTTCCTTTAATAGTTTTCAATCTGAAAATTGAGTTAATTTGATTTGTTGATATGGTGGTCATTGAGTCAAATCTTAGACCCAATTTTGTTACAGATTAGGTTACTTGAAACGATTATACCAGAAAAATTCACCACTCTAAAGATGGTTTCAACTAAAAGAGGGAAAATGACTTTATATTTACTTATTTTTTTTTTTTCCATGTCTTCAGTGTTCAGTTCATTTGCCTTTTGACCGGAGAATCTTCTATAGTTCATGGGCTATGCTAGTAACTTTTTGTAACATGCCCAGATGTATGAAATATTCTTGTGAGGTGCACATGAATTTGCCTTGCAATGTTAAATTTCATCGATCTTAGTGCCACTGTAATGTAGTCTTGCTATTTCTGAGTTCAGCAAGACAGGGAAATAACTATTCTAGATGTCTTTTTTTTGTTCACTAGTATGCCTCAATGCACTCTCTTAACATTTATTCACGGAAATTAAGGAACCAGTGTGATAAAAATTGCCATAAATGGTGGATTCACTAATTAGCCAAATTGTAATATCTGTAATTTGAGACTGCTTTTATCATGCATCTGCAAATTTGTACAGCTTTTTTTATAATGTAGGCTACTACTTTTGTTATTTGTCTACAGCATTCTGTTGTTTGTTTTGATTGCTTAGCATCCTAAATACTATTTACGTTGTAGGATATGTATGTGATGCCTTGTCAGTGGATCCAGAGTCCCGCTGCTGCCCTGTGAAAGGAGAAAAATACTCTTGTCAGTGAGTTTTTTTTCTACACAGGCCTTGGAAATGCTGAATTTGACCATGAATACTGTATACATTAACAGAAATTTTTTGTCTTGTTTGCAGGGGATGTGATCTTGTTTCACAATGTTGCAACTCATATGAATTTTGTGTTTCATGCTGTGCAAGTCCTGCAAGAGTATTTCCTTGACCAGTCAATTGACTTTATTCTTTACTTTTCCTCATATTCAATCATATAAATGTGCAAGATGGAACTTATTGCTTGGCCAAATCCTTACAGACACAAATAGAACAAGTACTGAAGGTGAAGATTGCGAAGCCAGCAACTGCAGGTAAACTATGACCTTCTGGTGGGAAAAATTTTGCATATGCCTTGAAAGACATTGGCTTCTAGTGTTGTCCTTCTGACTCTCTTGTAGCCGTGTTGGGGAAATTTTAGTTCAATTTTCAATTGAGCCGATGGTTGCATTCAAGTGATTTAGGATTAAAAACTAAGATTCTAGTGAGAGATGATTTTGGATGGTATGATGCTGACCCTTAATTGCTTTTGGCCTATTTTTTATGCTTAAGTAGCTATTTGTCCCTGCATGTCCCAAGAGCTTAGGAGTTAAAAAAGAAAAAGAGAGAGAGAGCTTACATTTTCTTACCAACTAACGAGAAATGTCTTTAAGATAACAGTTACCTCATTCTATACACTCTTGTACATTTTCTTGGCAGGAATATATGAAAATGTTTTTGATTTTTGTGCCGGGAGATGTCGACACAATTCTGAGAGTGTGGTAAGAGCTATTCCTTCAAACTAGCTGCTTCTTCTTCTTCTTCTCTCTCCTGAAAGCTGTTTATTTGTGTTACATAAAATGTTATTCGTCATATAATTTAAATGAGCTAATTAGTGAATTTAGGAAATATTTTTTCTCCATAATGTTGAACAAAAACTATGAAAGGAACTAAATGTTTTAGAAGTTATCAATTAAACCACATGTTATTATTAGAAAAATCAGTATGTTATGCTAATCTTATTGATGTAATGAGATGAGATTTGTATTTAGATGCTGAATGAAAAGTGCAATTACGATGTGTAATTTCTAAAGGGTCAAAATTGCCTCCACTAGTAAAAATAAAGAAGTTTCAGTGAAAGTTATTTGGATATGCTTGGAGGGCAGAATAGCTTGGAGAGTTGTTCAAATACCTACTATGATAAGCCAGCAACTGCAGGTTATAACTCACTATATCTGAGTCAATTTCACAACGTGGTCAAGTGTTCAAATCCTTTCATTGTATTAATTAAATTGTAATAAGATGTGTTTTCCTTTTTGTTATGCTTGCAGTTGTGCTTGTGTCTGATCATAGGCTTTGCACATGAGAGGGTGTCTGAGAGCCTAAATACTATTGTTAGGTTAGAGGAAGTTTGTTGCTTCCTTTTTATAATGTCAAAATAACAGCTTTGGTACATTTGAGTAGCCATAATACTAGCATTGTGACTTTTAACGCACAGATACTTTTCTGACTCTCATACCATTCATTTCTTAGCTCATTTTTCATCTTCAATACCAATGTCAAAGCAACAATTTTTAGTTCCTTTAATATGATATGCCTAATACTTTGCTTCCTCTTTATGATGTCAAAATAACAGCTTTGGTACATTTGAGTAGCCATAATACTAGCATTGTGACTTTTACACACAGATACTTTTCTGACTCTCATACCATTCGTTTCTTAGCTCATTTTTCATCTTTAATACCAATGTCAACTCAACAATTTTTAGTTCCTTTAATATGATATGCCTAATACAAGCTTGGTCTGTCTTATGAGCTATGTCACTAATGTCTGTTGTGAATGAAATATTTCAGGTTCATGAAAATGCTTATCTTAGTGATTTTCATCATTGCTTCTCGTTGCCATCAAATTCTTCAGGTTAGTCTGGATGTGAATTTTGGTTGTTCTGCATCATGTTTATTATGTTAGAGCTTGAAATTATCTCTTAACATATTAATACGCATAATTTTAACTGGTTTGAAGTTAAGTTATAATTTAAGTACTCATGTGTATATTATAAAACCTCCATGTAATTGGTTGTTTCATTTTGTTATTGAGTGCCTTTTTAGGATATTTTGAGGAGAAAGCCTATAGACTTCTGACAAGGTCTTGTTAATCTAACATTTTAGCCCAGTGTTATGTGAATCTTTAAGAAAAAGTTTATTTGGGTTAAGTATATTGAGTGATTGGAAAATTTGTTTCTATATTTTCTAATTCCTGTTGTTAAGCATTTCCATACAGGTCAGCTTTCTAATGTTTTAAAGCTTTTCTAACTTGGCTTATTGGCTGTGGAGAGGATAATTTAGAGACTCTAAGAGGATTTTAATACATTTGGCATGCATATTTGGTGTTTATATATTATTTAATCCCAAAAAAGAAAAGAATAAGCTATCTGCAGAAATCTGATTGATTCTATCTATTCCTATTTACATCTGTAAATTTCAAGTACATCAAACTGCTGATTCAAGTAACAAGTAAATTAACATTAGTGTTTAAAACTGTCAATATTTGCTTCATTTCTCCAGGAGCTTGATTACTGCATAACGTACTCACAATCACTGAACAGCAAGTACTGTGCTGTAGTAGGTTTTGGGAAATCAAACATGCTCTGTAGACAAAAAAAGAATGATAATCAAGTCTCATCCTATCCTGTTTAACAACCTTCTAAGGCTTGAGGATCAGAAAATCCTATCAGGAGATTGGCAATGAAAATATTTAGTATGGCTGAAATTAATGTATAGCCATGTTTAATTATAGAATTATGTCTTGGGATGCTTCATTGTAACTAGCAAAGGCCTCTCTATCCATATAACTGGAATAGAATACTAGCATGAAATTTGTAAGTCAACCCAACTCCATATTAACCCATTAAGCTCTGTCAAATTATCTACTTGTGCAGCAATATCCTTAAATATTTTCTTGATTTGTTTAGTTATGCTGTTTGGACACATAAATTATCTTTCAGAAGCACTAGTGGTGTGAGTTGAATTTTCACTTTGACAGGGGCCAGTGTTACACAGGTGGAAGCCAGACTGGCTGGTATTAATGTTATTATTGGAAGGTGAGTCAGTTTGAAGATTAATTTTGTGTCTTGGTTTAAACACACATAATATTTCTCTATAACTGAGCTTCTTCAACTTCTGTTTTCATGGTTAATAGGCAAGGTGAGTCTTGTGATTCAGTCTGCAAGTCAAATGGGCAGTCTTGTGTGGCAAATAAACTTTTGGTGCTTAATCAATGTGATATGTGAGTTCAGCACTGTTTCATTTTTGTTTATGTCTCAATTTTATCTATGTTATAGCTGAAATGTCTTTCTTATACTGTCTCTTTTAGTGGTTGATCTATATGAATGATTAGAATATATAATTTTTCTAAATAGCTTTCTCTTGATTGATATGTCTGACAGAAGCATCATTTTTAATATCTTTTCTGTTCCTTTCAACATTTCCTTCTGGGTAAAGGTTAATCATTTTAAGGTATATTTGATGTCTCTGTGGATTTAATAACATTTCATTTGTGTTGCTTAAGATATGATAAATGTCATAAGGTTGCATTTCAAAGGGATTTCAATAATTGGTTGAGTTTGATTGTGTTTAGAATTTGAAGAATTGCATATGTTAACCTGCTTCTCAGTGCTGATGTCTTGGATATTTTCTTTTCTTCTTTTGGTTCTGATTCCATAATTCTTCATCAAAGACTTGGTGCTGGATAGTTGTTTTCTTCCCCTATCAAATGCTGCGGCATATTTGATTGACCCAAGATTTTTTTTTTTTCATGTTAAATAAATTGATAATTATTTCCGACAAAAAAATACACTGCATGAGTTGGAACAAATTGTAACTCTAGCTTCGTTAAACTTGTTTAGAAATTTCTTGCTAATTTTCTTTTTCTTTCATGTTTGTATCTGATTCCTTTTTCTTGTTTATTCTGTTCCCTTTTTGTATGTCTGAATAGTATTGAAAAGTATATGAGTTGTAAAGGAGGATGTTTGGAAAGCATGGGAGCGGATCAACCTGCTGAAGTAGTTGATGATGCCCCAAGGCATTTGGTATGTTTTCTCCTTTGCATTAAGTTGTTCCATCTCTTGATTATGTTTTTACATGATAATAAACAGGAAGTATGTTATCTTTTACGTGCGAAAGATGTGAATGAAGAAATATACTTAGAGAAGGATTACAATTACCGCAAAGGCATTCTATTGGTTTCTAGTATACACTCTATTATCACTTTTGCACGGCACATTCTATTATGTTGAATTACTACCGTTTAGTCTTAGGAGAATGCTATTATGGCGAATTAAGTTATGATGGACTGAGAAGCATTTAACTTGAAATTCAGCAATCTTATTGTGTAATGTTGAGTGTTAAGTTGATGAAATATCTTGTCGAGTAAATTGAAAATTTCAGATGTTCTTTTATTATGGGGGGTCTGGAATTCCTAGATTTCTTTTTCTTCAAAATCTCTAGCAAAGTAGCTTTGGCTGCTCTGCTTTTGTTTTTTTATCTTGGATGTGGAATCATTCAGTTGAAACATATATTGTCAAATGTACTCCTCCCACTATGCCAAAACTTCTTTTCGTATAGCAACTAGATAAGTTAAACAGAGTTCATCTCTAAAACTTGTGGTCAGAGACTTAAATTTGTTATGCATGCAAGTGATATATTCATTAACACATGCTGGTAAATTTTGGAAATTGTGAAACCTTCTTTAATCGAATGATTTCTTCATAACTGAATTGGTGTTAAATATTTGGCTTTCTGTTCTTCAGAACCCCAGGGCATGCTTGTACACTCGAACACAATCAATGCTTTCCTGTGATGGTTCACATCGGCACACCAGGAGACTCTGCCCTTGTGCATAGTACAATAATTGGTAAGCTTCAGCTCCCTTAACACACTTCTCAGATCTTTGAGTATACTTTTATACATTTTTATCAACTTTAGAAGGTCAGAGAATTCACAAATTTAAAATAATATTTGTCTCAGTAAATAAAAAATATAACAAATTTTGTTAAAATAGCATGTGTGTTTTCTAGTTTTAGGAAAATGGTTTTGAGCTTACACTTGCTAGGCTTTAGATACCAAAAATTTGTATTTTAACTATTTTTTATTATTTTAATTTATAAATACCGTAACAAACATGTTTCTTATCTATTTTTTGATTCATAAAACAGTTAGTTTTTCAAAAATGGTATAAATCTCATCCTTAGCTATGGTGATGAAGACTTTGTTACTAAATGAGTTGTATATAAATTCCCTAAAAAGTACTTTCAGAATCTATTTCTTTTGTTTTTTTTTTCTTCTTTTACAGAAATCATTCATGATTCCTGATATATTTGAAGCAATTTTTTGACAGGATTGTAAGCATGAAGCATGGTGGTGTATTTTGTATAATAGTGGTAATTTATCTCGAAATAGTTAACTGTAAACTAACATTAATCAAACAGGACAAACTGTTTTTATTTCATTATATTTTTCAGAAAATATTATTTATAATGTATTTAGGTCAATTTTTAATATCATTTTTTATTGGAAAATAGAATATAGTTGACACATTTTAGGTTTTAAGTTTACCCACATTGGAAAATTGTCAAAGAGGTGGATTTTCCAAGAACCAATATCCGAAAACTTAAAACTCTAATTTTTTTATAAAAGAAAAAAGGAAACAATGTTAGTGAGAAAGGCTAGAGAGAAATGAAAGTCCCATTTTTATTTAGCATCAGAAATTTATTTATATTTAAGAAATTAGATCGTATTTTTATTTATAGGGAAGACAATTCCCTGCAACAAATTTTCATTTTTCCGAAAAGAAGAGACATGTATGGAGTACAAATGGGCCAGCAAAAAGGAGCATGTGTTCCAAAAAATATAAATATTCTTGGAGAATGACTTGCGAGTACACTATAGATTGTATTGTTTATCGTTTTATGGGTAAATAAATACATGTTGTCCCTTGGGCAGAATGTTTGTTATCAGTCACATACAAACAAGCATACAAACAAAATATGGCAGCCTTTCTTTGTCATCACTCCCCATTAGCAACATATATATATTTCTTTATTCTTCACTCTACATGGTAAAAGTTTAAATGTAAGAAAAAGAGATACAATTAACCAATTGATTACTTACTTTCATAATTAATTCCGCTAAGAATATTATTTAAAACAAAAACCCCAACTCATTACTTTTGTTTGTCCTATGGTCGTGTGGTAGAACCATAATGTCACGTGACAAATAACATAATCTATTGGCTAAAAATCTCGACCTCAAAAGCTGTAATCAGGTTTGAACACTCTGTTGCTCAGTGGTTTTGATTTCAAAACTCCATTATCGCTTCCTTTATCTTCACCGACCTTATCTTCTTTCTGATCTTCTTCTTCTTCTTCCTCTTCCGTGCTCTCAAAAGCTGGATGGGTTAATATACTGTTAAGCAACTGAGTTCCTCTGAGGGCATTTGTCAATGGTAAATGACCTTCTGGAGTTTCTTTATCATTCTCCCAAATGAACTCGTTTGGAAACGCCCTGTAATTGTACTGCTCAATTTCTGTTTCCAGCTTCTTCATCCACCCAACTTTCATGAAGAACCTTGTGAAGTCTTTTTTTACTTTTTGCCAAATCTTCTTCTGAACGCTGTACCCAAACTTGTTGTCACTGTACTGTCTCCAGAGATCATCAATGGCTTTCAGGTCTGCTTCTGAAATGAACTTAACCTCAGAGAAGAAAACATACCCACGTTTCTGAGCTGCTTCACCTGCCAAAACAATGAGAAGCCGGCGAGTTTCCTCGTCGGCTTGCCGGAAGTTCTGGGCTGACAGGTGCTGCTGCAGAAGGTCAAAGGAAACAGGCTGAGAAGTAGAAGTTTGAGAAGAAGAAGAAGAAGAAGAAGTGGTTGATGGGGAAAGAGAGAAAGTTATCATAGAGTTTGAAGGTGTATTGATGGAAGAAGAAAGAGAAAGAGAAGTTGGTGGTGTTGTGGTGGTGGGTTTGAGGGCGGAGGGTGAGGCGTCAGAGTGGTGGCGCCGGAGAAAAGAGTGGTGGTGGAGAGATTGTAGAGAATTGGTAGCCATTTTTTGCTTGGAAAGAAAGAAAAAAAGAAATATGAAAGGATGGAGAAGAAGATGAAGAGGGATTGATAGGGAAAGGCGAAGAGAGTACTAATAATGGGAATAAATAAGAAAGAAACAAAAATAATAATATAATAATAATAATAAGAAGAAGAAGAAGAAGAAGAAGAATAGAGAAGATATGAATGATGTTGTGATGCAATGTAAAGAGATGTTATGATGTGATAATGGTTTGGTCTGAGAATATTGTGGATACGAGTCTATCATGAGAAATACAGAGAAGGATTTTGATTGGTTGAATGTGGGTGAGGCTAGATCCTTACTTTGCCTCTCTTTCTTTCTCTGTCTATTATTAATGAATTATTTTATCAAAAAATAAAATAAAATAAAATATAAATGAACAAACAAATACTAGTGTATGAAAATAGAATTGACATAAATCTAGGTTTCATTTAGATATTGTAATCATGGGGAGTTAGAAATAAAATATTGGGGGTTAAAATATGAAGAAAGTAAAGTTAGTAGACTAAATTTTTTTTTAAATTATTATAAAATATGGGTAAATTGTTAACTTTTTAAAGTTGATGGATTAAAATGTAAATAAATTTTAATTTTGGGTCTATACTATAAACATCTCATAGAAGCATGCCCTCTAAAGTTTGACAGAAAGGCATATACTCATGAGATTTGAAGAAGTAGGCATAAATCTTGTTGTCACTGACTAAACGGCCTCTCAGCTAATCTGTTCGATTATTATTGAAACAAATGCTAACAAGACGTTGGAGTAAATATAAATAATTATTTTAGGACAAAAGAAAAAGGTTAAAAGTATTTCTTTTAAATATTAAAAGAAAAAAGTTTTAAATAAGACATAAATTATAAATTATAATACGTTAATTACTTTTATAATATGTGTTAATAAAATTTTCAATTAGATATATTTTTATTTTGTTATTAGATAATTTAATTTATTTTTTATTAAAAGTTTTAAAAGAGAGAATTTTGGTCATTCTAATTTGTAATAAATATAATATCTATGTAAATTTTATTTTATTTTTATATTTATTATAAGTTTATTTTTTAAGAAAATATAATAAGTGTAATTATTTAAATATATACAAAAATATAATATCAATCATGTTTAATTTAGAAATTTATTCATCATATTGCATGTAAATTATTACTAAAAAATTAAAAAAAGAGTTAGAAATAATTTAACATGTAAATTTGTTCCAACTCATTATAAACATTTTTCTTATAATAATTTTTTTCGTTCATAAATTTTATAATAGCATATAAATTCAGTCCAACTCATTATTAGCAAGTTTTTTTATAACAATGTTTTTCTTAATAAACTTTAACAAATAATAAGTTTGATTAAAGGTTTTCTAATTTAATGTTTTAGTCTTTTATTTTGTACATTAATAATAATGACTAAATTGTTAAGCAAAAATTATGTTTTATTTTATTATTTTATTAAATTTGAACAAAAATGATAATAATAAGAGCACATTCAAGTCTAGTATCTACCTATATGTTTAAACTTCAAAAAATATCCTCCATTTACAAACTCCAAGAAATATTGTCGATTCTCCAAATTTCAAGAAGTATGCTTCATATAAAAATTTTAAAATAAGAAAAAGGACATCAAAGTCTCTGAGGTTTGATTTATTCGACTGATTATTCTTAATAATTTTTAAAATATTTATAAAATTTATAAAATAATTATTATTTCTCTTATCAATGATAGTGGTAAACAAAAATAATTATTAAAATTTTAAAATTTAATAAAAAATATATTAATAAATAGTACATTAATATAATATTTATTAATATATTTTACGAATAAGATATTTTTTATTTTATATATTTTAAATATACATACATATATAAATATAATATAATCATAAGTGTTGTAGTATAGTATATTTTATTTATAAATTAATAAATATTATATTATTAGCATACCAAAAAATAATATTATGATTTATATTATTAATATATTTTGATAAATATATTATAGTTATTCAAATTTTAATGATTTAATTATTATTTTGTCAAATAATTATTGCTGATAGGGATATAACTTCAATTTTAAATAAAGATAGTGAAATTTGGGTTAAAGGTTGGAAAAACTTACCAAATATTTGGAACAATTTGTTATATTGTTTTGCATTATATTTTTAAAACAGTGTTTTTAAAAATTATAAAATGTTATTTTGAAAGTTTGTATTTTTAATAATAAAAAGTGTTTAGTAGTATTTGTTAAAAATAAATTTTAAAAATAAAAATAGTTGCAATGTGTTTTGTGTTATTTCTAAAATGAATAAAGTAAGTTACTTTAAAGAAAAATTGTATTTTCTTAAAGAAACACTTTTTTAAAAAGGGTGAAAATAATAAAAGTTACTTTCACTTTTTAGTTAAAATTTTAAATTTTATCTTTGAAAATGAAGTTTATGAAACACGCAACAAAACATAATTTTCATTGTTTTCCATTTTTAAAAATGAAAAAAACGATTTCTGAAAACATAACTAAACTGATGTAGAACAAAAATTAGGATGTTTTTAAGTCTTGCTTAATTTATTTGTCTAATTATGATTCTAATTTAATTTTCTTTTTGTTTGAGTCAAGAAGAATATCTGCTTATTTCTTTCAAACCTAACAGAGCATCCATCTATTCAAAACTCACTCCAAATTTTATGAGTATCTAATTACCACACTCAAAACTCTAAGAAGATCTGCCATTTTCCCAAACTTCAGGAAACATATATCAATTTCCGATATCATTTTCTTGTTTAAGTCATAGTTAAATCACTTACTCATAAGAATTTAGTTCTATCTTCGTTATAAATTCGACAAATTTCTCTTTTTTATTATAATTCACAATCCTTCCTTTAGAGAATTATCTTAAAAACAACATAATATTTTCATTATCATTCATAATCCTCTTTTTTAAACTTATTTTTCTCGTCCATTTGAGACGTACACTAGAATTATATCTAATATCATTTCCGTACTATCTCATAAACGGCTACGTAATTTTTTTCATATCAAAATTAAAGCATTATTACATTTCAAAATTTTTTAAAACATGTAACAGAGAGAAATTTAAAAAAAATTATTTAAATTTTCAAAACTTTAAATATTTAACACAAAACTTGAAAATCTAACACAAAAGTTTGAAACATAAACTATAGTGAAAATCCCAGCATTCAATAACAACCTACCAAACAAATTTTTTCATTTTTATATTTTTTTGGAGTGAAAAACTATTTTCTATTACAGTTCAAGCAGCCACTACAGTTGTTCAATATACACTAGAAACTATCATACCAGAGATTTCCTGAACTACTTTGTTAGAGAGACCTGGAGAAGGCATAGAAAACATGCAAATACTACAATGAGAGTTGAAGGGCAGACTCCAAAATCATGTTCTAGATTATGTACAAATTGACACTTGAGTAATCAAAAGTACCTATCAATCATCTAAATTTCTGATGTCATAATGCCGTGCCAAACGGTTTGCAGTTCCATCTGCCATGATGCTGTCCAGGAGCTCATACTTCTTATAATTTTGTTTCAGAGAATCTGCCTGCTGCTTTGCAAGCATCTCTTCCTGGTCCAGTTGTTGCTACAGAACAGAATATCACCAGTTAAAGCAATAAAAGAAGTCCAAAATTTTGAAGACAGGTTTAATGAAGAAAAATTGTATGTTGAACAATTAAAAGAAAATGCACTACCTTGAGAACAAATGAAGCTTCAGCAGTGTGTTTCCTGACAACGTGTTTCAACTTCTGCGCTACCTCAAAATCAGGATCATCAGGGTCCAGCCAACGGCACTGTATTTTTCGACCAGGCTTTATTGGGCGATCATCAAACATCTCAACTTCAGCAGCACGTGCTCTCACAGACCTTGGCATTCCTGACATCATGAAGGGAAACTCACCCATAGAAGAGATAATCGCTTTGGCTTGGTTGGAGTTATCCATCTCTACCAAAGCAAATTGTTGGATGTTCTTTGATTCCGTGTAGCTTGGAATAAACTGAACATTTTTTACAGTCCCAAACTGACTGAGAGCAGTTTTCAGGACAGATTCAGTAACTTGTGGTGAGAGGTTGTCAAGATAAACTGTCCGCCTCACCTTCTCCAGAAATGCAGCATACTCTGCCTCGGTTGAAGACTCCATGTAGGACAGCAAATTCAAATCTAAAAATATCCAAAACCAAGAGCTTATCAAGTCAATAATTTTTAGAATTTCAACCAAAAATATTATTAGAAGAAGACACATATCTGCCGTATCAAAAGCATAAATAATAACTTAAATATAGAAAAATAAATGAAAATCAAAACTAAAAAATTATCATAAACATTTTGAGCATTGAAATCAAAAAGAAGAAGAAAGATTCATGCAGAATGCTTCTATATTAAAGCTATCTGAGAAACCTTTCCCAACTAAGATTAATATAGACGAAAGAAGTATGTTAAACTGCTGCTCAGAGGGATGACAGAAAAGCAAACCTTGGCTTTCTTTCCTTTTCCAAATAAAAAAAAAAATTCTTCATTAGCAAAGAGATAGAAGAACTAGGAACAGCAAGAAATTCCTCACACAAGAAGTGAAAATGCCACTAGCTAATAGATATATCTGGGATATTTTGTGACTGCAGTTTTACATTTTACTGGAGAAAAAAATAAAAGTGAAACAATCTAAAGACGCATAAACTAAACTAATAACAAACAGAACTCTTGGTCTCAATTCAACTCTACTCTCCCTCCCTCAGTCTCACTTGCAAGGTCATCGTGTTCAAACCAGTCAGTAACCCTACAACCTTAAATAAAAAAAATACAGTGAAAATAACATCCCAGGTAGGTATGCCCAAAGAGATTACAACCCTTAATCCAATCTCTTGTTTAGAACCAAATGTAACACATACTAATCTCCCCATTTCTTGGAATTCTCCAATAGCACAACCCTCAATAAACACACCCCAATAATCATACAATAGTTTTTGCCTTTTTATTTGATTTAGGTCTGCAGACCTAATGATCTCATAATCCAAAATCATTTATAATCAAGAGCACAATTCATACTACTGGCGTCTACTAGCTAAAATATTGTTTGATAATTATCAATTTTTAGCGGAGATCACTTGTTCTTCACTAATATTTACCATTTTTTCAATTTCATCCCACAAGAACTGAGGCTTCAAAATCACACCAGCTCAATCCCGAACATAACATAAGTGTGCTTGAGCACAGTATCTTCAATTAGTTTCAGGGCTAAATTTTGGGACTTCCCAACACAATCCTAGAAATTAGAATCCAAAAGAAACCAAGAAAAGCACCTTAATTGCATCAAAATTATACCTAATTTCGCAACGAAAAGCCCTTGAAGACTGAAAATCCAGAAATATTCCATTTTCAGCCCAGATAACTCACGAATTCATCAATTATTCTACCGAATTTTTAAAGAAAGCAGACAAAAAGGAAGAAAAAAACGAATATTTAAAAATAAAATATAAAAATTAAACAAATCTGATCTTTCTACGGAGATAATACAGATTTCAGATTCAGACAGCGAACAAAGAAAGCTATAATTGTGAGGATTGCAGGAATTAATAATGTAATCAGTGAGACGAAAAAATAAACCGAGGGAGAGAGGGTGCGTAGGATAACGTACCTCGGGTGCGCACGATAATAAAGAAGAGGCACTGAGAGGAGCAACGGAATCGCTGGATCCCTGCAGGCTATAGCTAAGGAAAGCACTACGACGGATGAACAGATGAAGAGGAAGGACTGGAAAAAGCTTAAAGCAAATTTTGGTTGGGGCAACGAGAATTTCCTGCGGGCATGAGTAGTATTTTATCATGAAACGACCAATAGATAACAGCCACGTATGAACCTTAACCAATTAATGAGACACCCTCTAAAATTCCAATCAACCTATTCTTACGTGAGAAACTCGAAATTTTCCTCGAGTTTAATAGTTTATAGTGGTAAAACTTTTTCAGATTTTTTAATTTATTAAATTATTTAAAATACTTTTATTTAAATTTAAAAATTTTAACTTTATTTTTATAATATAATTTTAAAATTTTATATATTAAAATAATTATATAATTTTTTGTAAAATTATTTGCGAAAACTAAACAATTAATAATAAAAAATTTATATAAAATTTATATTTAAAAAATTATATCAAATAGACTTTTAAAGACATAAATTGCTTAGTAACGCGTAAATCTCTATAGATAATTAAACTTTAAATATTTGATATCATGTTCATATTTTATTAAATTCTTAAATGGTTTGTTTGATATGTCTGTTGTATGAACCTATTAAGACTCTGTTTAGTATAATTTTTAAAGTTGAATTATTTGAAAATATCTTTTTATCATTAAAATTTAAAAGTAAATTTTTTTACGAAAATTTATTAATTATTTAATTATCACAAATAATTTTTTAAAAAATGAGTAATTACTTTAATAAATAAGTTTTTTAAAAGTATATTATAAAAAATAATGTAAAATATTAAAAACAAAATAAGTGTATTTTAAAAATTTTAACTTTTTATAAAAATTCAAAAAAATTATCATAAAAAACTTAAATATTTAGCTTTTTGTAATAAAAAATTAATTTTATAATTTTCAAAAATCTTTATTTAGTGCCAAATTAAATTATATCAAAAAATTAACATTAAAAAAATTATATTGATTAACGAAAAAATTAAACTAAACAAACACTAAATTTTTTTTATGTCTATATTTAACTTTTATATTTTAATCTTTTTAAAAATAATTTATTGATTAAGATTACTAAATTATTAAATAATCTGGATGTGATTGACATTCTTAATTTTTAAAATTTAAAATTATATTTTTATTTAATAAAATATCAAGATTTAATTATTTAAATTATATATATGTATCTATTTGTTAATATTATTCGTTTTTCGATTCTTGCTCCTGCATGATTAGGTAAACTTTTAAAGAATGATGAGTATAATAAATGTATCCTATTATAGATTAATTGTATAATATTTTTTTCTAATTAGATTATGTTAGTAATAAATTTAAATTGATTCAATTTAAAAATCAAACTTAAGATCTAAAAAAATTAAAATCAAAGTTTAAAAATAAAAATAAATTAGAAAGTAAAAAAAGATATTACGTATTAATTTTTTTAATTTATAAAAATAGAAAACTCGAAACCATTATTTATTTTTTAAAGTTAAAATCAAATAAATGTAAATTAATATTTGTATTTGAATTAATTTAGTTTGGTCAATTTTAAAATTCGTTTTGTTTTAATTTAAAACCAAAATAAATCTTATTTACTTCAATTTAGTTTGATTTATACTAAAATAAACCAAACTCACTTTGATTTACTCGGTTTTCATTCGAATCTGTCCACCTCTAAACCACGTAAAGGTGGCAAGTGCGACTATAAAATAAGTGTATTGACAAATTTATAATTAAACAAAATATTCAAATAATTATCATCATGTCATTAATCTTACCTATAAATAGGTAGTACTTTTCTCCATTTGTATACATATCAAATTCTCTACATCAAACTTTATATTAAGTTTGTCATTCCGAGGGAATAGGTTTAAACCCTGTGGGAACATCTACAGGATTTTTCACACAAAAAAATATGTGACTTTGAAGGAATGGGTTCAAACCCTGTAGGAATATTCATAGGATTTTTCACACAAAAAATTGTGTGGCTTTCTCCCCATGAATTTCTAAACAATATTTTTTTTTGCCTTGAAAGCTCTCTCTTTAAGTTGGAGGGATCTCTGGGCAGTATTTCCTTCGCCTTAAAGGCTCTTTCCTTATGCTAGGTATACTATAACTGCAGGTCATCTTTCCAGTTAAAAATTTCGATAGATCTCCGATTATAAATACAACTACATATTTAGTTAAATACTAGTAAATTTGTAATATGTAATATTTAAAAAAAACCTTTATATTAAGTTTTATCTATTCTCTTAAATATTTTATTATTGCATCTCTTTCTTTTTAATTTAATTTAGTATTTATAACATAATATAATTTTGGGATTTAACAAAAAATGATCATCTTTTACTCTCTAAATTTAAAAATAATCACCATCCTAATTTTCAATAAAAAATGACTACTCTCATAATTTTTGGACCAAATTACCCTTAACTATCTACGAACAAAACTGCACCATACCCTTTAGTTATCTCATTCGTTCAACTCTCGAGTAAAGTAAACATTTATCATTCATCATCTTCTTTTGCCATTTTTTAATAGTACATGTTCATCATTTTTAAATTTTTCAATGCATGTAATTAAATTTGACTTTGATTGGATAAATTAGTTTAGGGAGATTACTGAGGATTGAAATTGTATTTAAGGGAGGTTTATTAAAGCTTTAATTTTGAATCCTAAAAAAACACAGAATTTTGCGTTGTAGGAAGACGGAAGCAATCGTGAGTGCAGGACGCTGTACTCACGAGCGTGACCTTGGCCTGCACTCATGAGCGGGGCAGAATTTGTCCTTGCTCATCCTTGCAGGGGCAGGGCAAATTTTGTCCTACTTGTGAGTGTAGGACAGTAGCATTCACGAGCGAACCTCGCTAGTGAGTGTCGCGGTCCTACACTCACGAGCAGGGTAAAATTTGCCTCGACATTTGATGGGGCTTATTGCCTAGCTCGTGAGTGCAGTACACTGTACTCACGAGCATGGTGGAACTCCTCGAGATCTATCGGGACAGAATGCTCCCGCACCCAAATTTATGTTATCTTATTTATTTAAAATACATAAATAAGAACAAAATATTAGTTTTCGATTAAAAACTTAAAAACACAAAAAACACAAAAAATTGAAAATGTTTCTGCCAACCCCAAGAGTGCACTCACAAGCAAGGAATAATTTCTTCCTTGCTAGTGAGTGCACTCATAAACAAGGAAGAAATTATTCCTCACTCGAAATTACACTCTCGAGTTAGATAACTTCAATTTTCAAATCGTCTTCAACCTTTGTATTTCACCATTTTTCTCATATGTATCTCAATATCACTAAATTTATCATCTCGTACACTTATATTATATTTTAAATAAAGATAACATAAAAAAATTTTAAATAAATAAATTAATGGATATTTTCGATTGAGTATTTGAGCTTTTATTTTATTTTTAGAGAGAAATTATTGGACAAACTGATAAAGAGGAAAAATAAAAAACTTTCAAGACAAAAAAACTAAAAGGTTTAAAGAAATATTAAGAGGGGTAATTTGGTCCAAAAATTGTGAGAGTAGTAATTTTTTATTAAAAATTAATAAAGTGATTAGTTTTTAATTTGGAGGGTAAAATATAGTTATTTTCGATTAAATCCCTATAAATTTTAATAAAAAGGGAACAATTATAAAAAATGAGACTGAATTTAGTATTACTTGATTTTCAATTGGGCTTAGAGCAAAAAACCTTTTGGTCTCATGGGCTATTAAAACAATTCCAGCCCAAAATCACATATAGTTGAACTAACCACTAGACTACTAATAGAAAATTTACAGAGTTTTTCTTGTTTAGTCTCCTTTTCATACAGGTCTATGGTTTGTTTTCTCTTAAAGTGGTCTTTACCACTTGAGTTCAAATTTTCAAGTAGGTGGAGGTAAATTTTTGTACTAAAAAATATTTAGAAGTAAAAAATGGTTAGGTTAAGTGTAGATATCAAAACTATATTATAATACTATTTCAAAAAAAAAAAACTATGTTATAATAAAATAAATAAATTATTTAAATGAAATCATTTGCATTGAAAGATACATGCAATAGCGTATCTTCATTATCAAAATAACAGCATTAAAAAATAAGAAAATTGTTAATATTACTTGTTATTTAAATATTTTCTTTTAGTATAATAGCTCTTATTATAAGACTAAGTAAAATTTTACATTTTAGTATTTTAAATAAATTTGGTATAAACAAATTTTATGATTGAACATTGTAGCCACTAGTGGTTGAATTGGTAACAATTTTTGGAATAGTATAAAAGATTTGGAGTTCAAATTTTGTTCATACAAATTTAGGATATGTTTGCTTTAAAATATATATTTTTATAATTGTTAAAAATATTATAAACAAAATCACTAAAAACTAAAGTATATTACAATGTAAAAAAAAAAAAAAATTAAGTTCTAAAGTAACATTAGATTAACCACCAAAGCTTTGGCATAATGGAAGACACTTAAGAAGGAGTGTGTTAGCCTTGTCTTAGGGTAAGACTTCCCTCACTTTAATGTGAGAATTCTCATCCTTTGTATGGACATATACTCCTCAAATTGTATAGATAACACAATATTTTGTGAAGATGACTAAAAAAAATAGTATTAGGTTATATATTTATAAAGAATAAAATGTTATCAACCCTTATATCAATTAGTATGAATATTAGTAAGATAAGAAATTTAGTATATGTAAATAGGTCCAATCTAAATTTATAATTATATAATTCTTTTGAAAAAGAAAATAGTAAAGAAAAGATATGATAAATCCAAAGCTTTAGCCTCAAGTAACTTAGGAATTATCATTTCAATAAATTTGATTTAGAACAAATAATAAAATAAATTCATTTTAAAATAGGAGTTATTTATCAAATTTTTTCACATAAAATGAAATAATAAAAAATAAATTTTAAGTAAAATATGATACTTATTTGGATTTTAACCGAAAATGCTCATATTTTAAAAGACAAATTTAAAAATGCCCTTTTCTCAAAATTCTATTCAAACATACCTTATTTTCTTTTATTCGGACTTAAATATCTGTCTTATCAAAATTCTACTCTAATTTACAATACCCACATTCATCACCTTCAAGCATGAAACGAATTTATTATCATGCTTGAAATTGTACCTTCAAGAAAGGTAGAATTTTTATCTTACTAGGAAGTACATTATTAGAAGGTGTACCTTCTAGTAAGGTGATAATACACCTAACTCAGAAGATATTACCACCTACACCTTCTAATAAGGTAAAATATCATCTTAATTTTCAAGTAAAGTAGAATTTCTATCTTACTCGATAGAAATGTTCAAGTAAGGTGATAGTTATTATCTTACTCGAACGTAACTATTGAGTTAAAAAAATCAAGTCTTATTTGAATTTTATTATTGAGTAAGGCTTAATTTTGTCTTACTCGATCATACTTATCTTTTATTTGACAATTAATTTTAAGTCATATTCGAGTATGATAGAAATATCGGTATGTATTTTATTTATACGGGTATAAGAATACTTTTATCCCAAATAAATAAAATAAGTATATTTAATTAAAAATTAGGGTAATCTTTAATTTACCCTCAACTATTATTGACAAACATCAATTCAGCTCCAAATTTATCAAAAGTTCTCATTCTACCCCTAAAACGTTAAGTTTAACATAATCCTTAAATATTACTATTGACCATAACTTACGAAAAAGGATATTTTAAATTTTTTTGAGATCAGGACATTTTCGGTTATTTCCCTAATTATTTCCGGTTCAGGCTTCTTCAGCGCCAGCTTTCACTTAACCAGTCAAATCAAATTCTTGAACGCAAACTTTCTTTCAATACTCATTCTCTCTCCCCTATAATTCCATTATTCATCCAATTACATAACGTTCTTCTTCAGTACCAAGATTCTTTGATTTATTATATATCTCAGATTCACTGTTCATTTTCTTGATATTTCCCTTAAGACATTAAGAAGCAAGTGAATTCTCGCCCGTTGAATGAACTGCTGCTTGCTTTGAGGGAGATAACAAAAGGGTTTCTTGAGTTTCAATGGAGATATCGAAATAATATTTATCTGGGTTCATGATTGTTGGTGTAAAGTTTTGTTAATAGGAGAATTGGTTTTGTTGTAAATTTGGTGGAGAAATGGGGCATGCTTCGAAGAAGAAGAAGAAAGGAGGAGGGAGTGGGAGGAGGAGTAAAGGAAGAGCTCAAATCAAAGACCATTCTTCTGATACTGTTGATGATAATGAGCTTCTCTCAGAGGAGGTGACTGCTTTGTAAGTCCTTCCTGTTTTCGAAGTGAATTTTGATTGGAATTTGAATGATGCTTCCTTCATTGACAGAAAGTTGGGATGAGTGATTTAGTAAAATGGTTAGAATTCTACTGAATGATTATTACCTGTGATTCAAGCATGAAGAAATTGGTTTCATGTTTAAACAATTGAACGTCTGAGAGAAGGCTAATTTATATTAATTTTGCTGATCTTATGAAGCTTTGGTTAAAGTTTGCATAATTTTCATTAAAAAAAAAGGTGTTAGATTGTTCATGGTTAGCTGTTGGTTTAGTTCCTCAGATGGATTTCCAGTTTTAGAAATTATACATTGCATGGTTGCTGGTTAGTAATTCAATCTTGTGCTTCCTTTGCTATCTGAACCTGCTATAATAATTCTACTTTGCAGCAGCCTTTGTTTGGATAATCGCATTGTATTCAAGTTAATAATAAACTACATCATGTTCAAATTAGTTTGTGACTTTGCAATGCAAAAATGGAAACATTTGTGGTTTATTTTTCATTGTATGTGATGTAAGTAGGATGTATCTGAGTGAGCTGTCTAGCTTGTAGTAGAAAGTGGTTCACTGGATAAAAAGAATAGGAAAATAAGATCAACCAGCAGTCTACCTCTGGAAAGAGTGAGAATGGCAGAAAACTATCACAAAAAGAACTAACAACAAAGGAACTACATGAGTTCTCATGAATGAAGACAAAAGAATAACCCTGAGGTGTATTAATAACTGAAGACCACTTGGAGATTTAAAAATGAAATTTATTCCACAGAAAATCGGCTCCCTCTTTCACAGTGCCTTCAAGAACTGTTATTTTAGTTTCTGATAAAATGACCCATAGAAATGCAATTAGAATAAGGGCTAGAGGCCTCTGCTTTTATAACCTCTATACTCTTAGAAACTTAAGCTTTTATAGGAAGGAACTTAAACTAGCACGCTCATTGACCCACACAGTTGAACTTAAATAGGGGGCTTATCATGGGGATCCAAACACATATAGTGAGTGTATGTAAATCTGAAAACTGGTTCAACTTGCTTTTTGTTGTAATGTAAGTGACAGAATGAGAAGATTATAAAAGAATTCTCAATCAACCCGGTTTAGGGTAGATCCACTTAAGTAGGCAATGATATTTCTATCATATTTGACGCATCAGAAATTCCCAGCACTTTATAACACCTACTTGGACATGTCATTTAATTTTCCTACTGTTTTCTCATAAGCAGGGCAGTATCATTTGAAAAGTTTCAAAACTCTAGAACTTAGAATTACTAAGAAAATGTATCCTATATATCTATATGGTTGTTTGCATTAACATCCTGTTTAGGTGACATCCTTTTTCCAGGTATTAATGAAATCCTGTAAAACCATTTTGACTAGCTTATTCTTCATTTATTTATTTTTTTTAAAGAATTTTTTTTATAATCTTGTGTTCTTAGGTGTGCTATATTTCAAGAAGACTGCAAAGTCGTTTCAGGATCTCATCCTCAAATCCTTATTAAGCTCAGGTTCTATTATTGTGGATTTTAGCTCAAGCACATTAATGATCAATCACTTCTCCCTGATTAAAGCTTGCATTATTTGAAATTTGGAGCAGGCCTTACTCGAAGGATATGGGTTATGAAGATCTAGATGTTTCTGCTCTTCTTTTAGTTAGGTTGGTGAGATGACATTCATGTGTTGTTGAACTTTTAGTGTCAATGCGCGTTCTTTTCTGTGATTCTTTATTGTTTGCTTGTTTATCAGGTGCTTACCAGGGTATCCTTACAAGTGCCCGAAGTTACAGATCACTCCTGAGAGAGGTTTGACAAAAAGTGATGCTGATAATCTTCTTGGTCTCCTTCAAGAACAGGTATTGGATTACTTTTCGTATCATATTCTTTCTCATGATTTTTTTTGCAGCAACAGTAACCAGAGAAGCTTATGGTATTTTTGTCAAACCTTTTCTTGCCTATATTTTTCTTCGTGTTGACAATTTTTTGAATTCAAAGTGAATTTCTATATGTTAGCTGTTTTAATGCACCAGCAGTTCCGTTTTCATCATCTAGTATTTTTGGATTATGCAAGCTTTCTCTAATTGTAAATTTTTTTTGTTTATAGGCAAACTCTAACGCTCGAGAAGGACGAGTAATGATTTTCAATCTGGTAGAGGCTGCTCAAGAGTTCCTCTCTGAGATTGTTCCAGTTGGCCAATCTAATAAATCTGTAAGCTTTGCTGCTTCATTTTTATCAGTGTTTCAAATAACTTCTAGTTTGTTATTCTACATGTATGTAAATCATCAGTGCTATTTTTTGTTTCTGCACTTCTGTTTGCTCAGCAATTCATTGATTCCTTGTTTTAATCAATAGTACTTCTTGTGTCTTCTCATTTTCTGAGTTATTGCCTACTTTGTTTCCATCATTTATTTTCTCTTAAAATAATTTTATCTTCTCCCGACTACTTGGCATCCCTCCTTACATCATTTGGTTTTATCTTATTATTGCCTACTTTGTTTCCATCCTTTGATTTTCTCTTGAACTAATTTTATCTTCTCCCAACTACTTGGCATCCCTCCTTATATTCTCGTTTCCTTTAATTTCAAATAATCTGTGAGGATAAAAAATAGGGTTGAATTCAGGATTTAGAATGGAAATGAACTACCGCTAGACTCTTGAGCAGAATAGAAGTTTGAGTCAATATACTCAGATTTTTGTTCTGAAGAGACATTGCACTCGAGGGGTTTCTTGACCTCTCTCTCCTGAAAATCAAAGCAAGCAGCCTTGCATTCAGCCTTTTGGAATTTAGCCAACCATGCATTCTACAAAAATTAAGATAGATACTCTTCTGGTTTTTCCTACTAAGGGCTCCCGTAATAGCTTGTGCTAAATTTATTAATCATATTGAACTTGAAGAGAATAAATTATATTATGATATTTTATGATAGTCCAAAATTTCAGCCCAAAAGAATTTTAGCCTAAATCTCAATGTTCACATTGATGCATTCTGTTAGAGCACCTTTTGTATGTTGAACTGGACTAGATAGGATTAGACAGAATGATGTTCAACTAGATTGGATTAGATTGGATAGGATAGGATCTGAGAAAATTAGAGTAGATTGGGCTGGATTGGATAGAGTACCATTGGATTATGTTGGACTAGACTATAGCTAGTATTGTCTTGTGCATATTTGTTGCAAGAACTGGATTGTATATACAGTTTCACCATAAACAAACTAAAAAATCCGATATAAATTAATTAATTGTTGTATTATAATAATAAATTATAAGTATACTCATGATTATGTTATTAATTATATAATTTATATTATCAATTAAATAAATAATTAAAATAAATAGATAAATAAAAGGTTTATTGAAGTCAAGAATGAATACTGAATATTCTGTTGGTAACAATAATTAATAATTATATCATTTTGTATTTCATGATTCATTATAGCATTGATTTATTGTGGATTAACCCAAAAAGAATATATATATTTTTTTCCTCAAAAGTTTCAACATCCTCACTTCACAAAACGCCCAATAGTCTTTGATTTGAAGAGGATCAGAAAGTGGCCCAATTCAATGAATCATTTATTTTTCAAGTATTAAGTATCATTAAGTCATACAGTTAAGTCTCATG
Organism: Melia azedarach; assembly: GCA_028052125.1. Classification (NCBI taxonomy): domain Eukaryota; kingdom Viridiplantae; phylum Streptophyta; class Magnoliopsida; order Sapindales; family Meliaceae; genus Melia; species Melia azedarach. The sequence goes on from CM051396.1 coordinate 14,914,613, forward strand.
ATTACTAATTGGAGATTGTATATTCTTATATTTTTTGCTATTCATATGCTTAATAATTATATAGCCATATAGCTATAATTTAAAGCACAACATCAAATTTAGTTCCATGGTCATGGAAAAAAAAAAATTCCGTGTTTATTGTATGAAATAGTGTTCTGAGGACTAGTAGTCTTTGTCCTTTAGAGATCACCAAACAAAGGATTGCACTATTTTATTCCTTATTTCATGCATCAAACATGCTTTTATAATATGTGTAAGATAATGTTTGTTTTGAGAATTTTATGGATAAAAGTGCAGATCATTGGGCATATTCCTTGTTTGTATAACTGATCCATTAGCTTGTTGATATAGAATGAACTTTGAAGAAGATCATGTTAGGATGATTTATTTGGGTTAACAATAGGCTAGTGAACCTTGTATGTTGTTTATTTTGGAACATGGGGGGTGAGATTGGGGAGAATGGTGTTTTAAAAATTAACACAGTGAACTGAGCTCTTTTTTATTTTGTACATTCAGTTATCACTTAAGCTTGGGTCATAGTCATGTGATTCGAATCTCGTTTTGGATTCTTTTTCAGCTTTTCATGTCCTTTTCCTTTCTTTTTTCCCCTTTCATGTCCTTGATTTACCCTTCTTTTCTGGAAGGTCATAAGCTCAATTACAGATGGCAACAACCAGGTGTTTGAGGACATTGCTGTCTCAGCTAAAAAAGGTTGCCATCTGAAAGGACCTTTTGTATATGGCTTCATAGACCTTTTCAGTGGCTGTGGAGAGTCATGGCACTGGGGTCTTGGACTCGACGAAAACAAGGGGATAGTTTCTTCTGTAAAATCTGATGTAGCAGACGGTTCAAAATTGCGGTATGAGGCTCTAGGGAAAAATATTGATAAGAACGTAAAGACAATGACTATTCCAGATACAAAGCAAGGTCCATTACTTATTCCCACTGTCAAACTCGATACAGTTAAAGAAGAGAATGAATATGACAATAAGAGCATATCTACTAACGATTCAACTACATCTGTAATGGAGGAATTGGTAGAAGATGGTATCAAAGGCAAGGACATGGTGAGTATTATTTGCATAGTTTTGCTTGTCTTTGATGTTAATTTTTGTACCTAAGTTGTCGTGTTGCAAGTCATCTTACTAATTTTTGATATAGATCAATTATTAATCTTGAATACTTATTCTTGATGAGTTGCTTACACATATTGCTTATATCAATGATGAAAATAGATCAAGATTTTCTTCTGAGGTGACATATTTTCTTTCTTTTGAATAATTTCAATGTATGCATTTTGTACTTTCATGTGAAATTCAATATATGATCCTTTCGTAATCTTAGGTCTGACCCTATATTCTGCTGAAAATGGAAAGGAAATGGATTTTGAAAATGGAAGAGGGAATGGATTTTGAGTAAGGAGTATGCTCACTTTCAAAATAAATCTTCTTGCCTGTCAGGACTTTCCATATTAGAATGTGACTGATTGTTAAATTCTGATATTTGATTAATTTTTCATTTCTCTCCTTGTGACTGATTGTGCATATACTGTTGGACCAATGGAACTTAATGGGTATTTTTATTAATTTTTGATTTCTCTCCTTGTACGATTCCCTACTGCACCTTTCTCTCTATCATGATGTTAATGTGTTCTTTACCAACCGTCAAATGAATCATGCATTGGAAGATATTAAATGTATCAACCCTCAAATGAATCATGAACTGGCACATATGAAACATATCATTCCACAAAATCACAAAATGACTAAGCCACATTTAATTTTTAAAAGAAATTATGGCCCCTCCTTTACTTTTTCCGTGATTTTATGATTTTATGCACATAGTTGTCTTGGAAACACTACTATTTGTCAGAATCTTTCTTCCTACTGTATAAATACTATGTCTTTGTAGGATTTTTTTCTTCAGGAGCATGTATCTGATGACGACAATGATGCTACTGAAAGTGATTCTTCAGTATCCTTGTCTTCTGCATCCTTTAGTCAAGATCAAGCAACTCAAGACATTGAAAAAGATCTAATATTGGTAAATTTTCTTATGCACTCACCACTTTCTAACTTGTAGAATTTAATCCAAGTTATCAGCTGAATATTGCATTATCTTATGTTAGGTTCATCTCCTTCGGATTGCTTGTGAGTCCAAGGGGCCATTGACTGATGCTTTGCCACAGATAGCCACTGAGCTGTACAATCTGGGTGTATGTATTTGATCTGTTCCATTTCACAGACAGAAGTCTTTTTCTTATTAATACAGATTTAGAAGTATATTATTCTGCCTATATTTTATTTAACTATTCTGTTCTCTGATTATATGGTTCAGATCTTTTCAGAACGGGGGCGTGATTTAGCTGCTAAACCATTTTCACTTTTTAACAGAACCTTCGATCAAGTTTTCCATCAACATATGGTTTGCTGCACTTTTTCTTTGTTTATAAATCTTTTCTCTTGCACATGTTTTCGACTTCAGAAGTCAATTAACTTTTGTTTCTCTTTATTATCTTTTTAGGTTTCTTCAAGGGTATCTCAGTTTTGGAAACCTTCAGTGGATTCTGGAGGTCCTAGCGCATCTCTCCCAAGCTCTCGGTATCTGAATGACTTTGAGGAGCTACAACCACTTGGTACCACACTCTTATTTTGTTTTTTCAACTTTTAGGAAAATCAAGAAGTAAGAAACTTGGTTTAGATCCTTTGATTTATTGATGTGTCTAGGCTTTCTTTGGGTATTGATAAGTTGATTGCTGGTATTTGAAGTTTCTCATGAAATAATAGAATTTCCTCAAAAGTTCAGATATTGTATTGAGTGGAAATATGAGAATATAGTAAGAATTTTGTACTCTTTAAGGAAAAGTTTTTGTCATAATTTGATTATCCTCTGAATAAGGCTCATGTTTGTTTAGAGATATACTTCTTTTGATGTTGTCTACTTTTCTGACTAAATTAATGTTTCAAGTTCAGATGACTTGGTTTTTTACTGAGATCTGTTGCTTCATTGGGATCCTTTTTTCTTCCTGGGAAAAGGAGCTTGATGCTGTCTTGTGTCTGTTTCTACTTACATATTTTCCTTTAAATTGTTAACAGGCCATGGTGGTTTTGGTCATGTTGTATTGTGCAAAAATAAACTAGATGGAAGGCAGTATGCAGTGAAAAAAATTCGTCTGAAGGAGAAAAGCTTACCAGTTAATGACAGAATATTAAGGTAAAATTATTTTAATCTCAAGAGATCGTTGGAAGTCTTTCACCTCAATTTATACTACATTTGAGGTTTTACAAGGTTGTAATCTATTTCTGATTTCTTAAGTGCCTTAAAAATAAATTATTTCATAGATAGTTCTATTTATCTTTAAATTCTTATTTGAAATACCTTTAACTTTTACCACAGGGCAATTAGCGTTATTATAATTTGGTTTAGGATATGCTGTTACAATTCAGTTTAGGACATGCCTAGCATTTTTTCTGTTGATTGAACTCAATGTTACCTTAGACATACCTTGGTACATTTGAAAATAAGTTCATTTGATTTATGCCAAATAGTTCTAGGTAGAATGTTGATGCAATCATATGCCTGGATTCTGTTTTATCCAACCTTGGCATTTTACTCGAACATGCTTGAGGGTTCCCAATATTTTATAGTATTTAAGGGAACATAGATTATATGGATACCTCGTGGAAAGCCTGGGTATTGAGTTCAAGTGGTAAAATAACTTGATGGGATGAGGTTAGGTTGATATATTATGAATTGTAGTGTCCAGTAGAAAATTCTTTTATTGGATGCTATTATATGATTTTTCTTTCATCTTATCAAGAAAACCAATCTTTTTATTTGTGTGTTAAGCTTTATGTCTAGATTTATTATGAGTTGTAAAACCCTTGAATTAACTCATACGTAGTCACTTTATGGTTTCTAAATGGGATGTTTGTGTCTATGAATTAGATATCATTCTGATACGAAAGATGTTCTATGCAGCAATTCAACAAAGTGTAACATGATGGGTCTGTTCAGTATAGCTTTTTCAATTACAGTTTTTTTGAGTAGATTTTGTATTACTCGAGCTTTTGATAGCAAAAATATTGGTTGTTTGGTTGTCTGGTTGTCAACTGCATCTTTTAGAAAACTGTGTAATTACTTTGATAAACAAGTTTTTTAAAGTTATGTTATGTGAAATATGAAGTATATTTTGAAAACAATATTAAAGTATTTAAGGCAATTCAATCATTTAAACTAACTCGAAAGACTTTACTCGAAAAGCCAGAAAGTTTCTCCTATTAGAGGTAAAATATCATTTTTTCATTTCTTATAAGCTTTTAAAATTTTAGTTTCTCCTAGTACTTTTTTAATTTTTTATAAGTTCTTCTCTAGTTACAACTAAACGACAGAAAAATTTTGAAAATAGTTTTTAACAATAAAAGGCTCTTTTAGCCGATAGAGAGGCCATAGCCACTGCCTTTTACTTTGGTGATTAAAACAGTTATCTACTTATTGTGGGTTAGATTTACATTCTTGTCTATATTTTTCTCTTTTTTCTTCTTTCTATTTATTATTTATTTTCCAAGTGTCCTCCTTATCATATGATGCTGGTTCCCAAGATTAAAATCTTTAGCTAATTTTTCAACCATTTGGTCATGGGAAATTTGCTATGCAATGATTGATGTGCTTTTTTTTTTTTTTGGGTTAAACCTGAAAATGAAGAGGAAATTTATAGTTTTCTTTGTGTTATCATATACTATATTTTTTCTGTGGCTTCAAAGATACCTAACTTGGTATACTATAGTTTTTTAGTGGAAAATTGAGTAAACCTGATTTTCATTTATATTCCTGTTAAGTTTTGCAACGCTTCTCTTGGCAATAACATTTTAATATCTGTTTGTGCATCAAATATGACGAGGTAATCAGGGAAGTAGCTACACTATCGCGTTTGCAGCATCAGCATGTCGTCCGTTACTATCAGGTCAGAGCATTGTGTTGGCTGTTATGTTCTTTCAGTCCATAGTATGAAAATGCTGCTGTTCATGCATACCTACGTGGTATTGCATATATTAGGTCTACCATGGTTGTAATGTTTGTAAAAACTTCCAGGCGTGGTTTGAAACAGGAGTTTCTGGTACTGATGTTGACAGCATGTGGGGTTCTGGGACTCAAGCAAGCTCCACATTCAGCAACAGAGCAGCAAGTTCAGCTGATGTCGCTGGGCAGGAGAATAAGCTTGAATCAACATATCTATATATTCAAATGGAATATTGCCCCAGGTAGATCATATTATCCTTCTGTTTTGGGGATTCATACGTCAGTTGTATTGTTACATGCACTTGTTTTTTTCTTTTTTTTGGTAACTTCTGTCTTATATCTTTCAAGTTCTGAAATTTTAAATTTTACTTAAGTTTCAAGTTTTATGTAGTTTGTTTCAAAATTTGTGTTTAACAAAAAAGGATGGAATGATAAATCCAATGTGTTGTAGCCAAGTCCTCTATTTTGATCTCAAGGCTTGTTTTAAGTATTTTTCTCTTTTGTTGTCTTTGTAAGATATTCATTTCCTTGGTTAGACATAAATGAGAGCGATAGTTTTTATGCAAATTTCTGCATACTCTGTAAATAAGCAAGTGAATTTAAAATTGTCTCTGCAATGGCATGTCCTTGGTACCAAGTGTTTGTGCTTAATGAATGATGTTACGAATCACATTGCTAGCCATGATCATTGAGTTGCCATGCATTGAATCTTTGTCCATATTGAAAATATTTTGTACTTGAAAATCACCCTCTTGCAAACGCTGATATAGGAACCTTATAGAAATATTATGCAGTATATATTACCTTTAATGCGATTGACTTTAAGATGAAGAGAACATTTCATGGCAGTTGATCTTTGATCCTTTCTCTTTTCTTTTTCTTTTCACTTTTCATATGGAATTATTTTCCTTATTATTATAGACTGCTGTATGAGTTCTTAAAGATACACACATGACACATAGACAAACTATTTTTATCTTCGTAATTCCAAATTTTTTTGTGATTCTTAATGCTTATAGGCTATTATTTATTTATTTTTCATTGTCATATGTTGTGTTGACTATGTTTTATTCTCTCTTTCTCCTCTCATTCTTGGACTGGAAGAACTCTTCGCCAGGATTTTGAATCATACAACCATTTTGACAAAGAATTAGCATGGCATTTGTTTCGCCAAATTGTTGAAGGCTTGGCACATATACATGGACAAGGAATCATCCATAGGGATCTAACCCCGAATAATATCTTTTTTGATGCTCGCAATGATATTAAAATTGGGGATTTCGGCCTTGGTAAGATCGTGCTTTTCCTTTTACATTTTGATCTGCAAAATTGTTCCTAATTCTTTTCCCTTTTTCTAATATTTGATTTGAGTCAAGATGTGTATTGTTGATTAAGTTGGTGATGTAGGACAAGTTATTGAATAACATAAAAGAGGAAGAAAGGGAAGAAATAGTTGAGTAAATAGGTGGGACGAACCAAATAAGAAAACTATATTAGGGTGATAAATATGAGTTAAACTCCTAAGACAATCTTGACTTAAAAAGTAAATAAAAATCTCAAATTCCTAAAATGCTAAATGAACAGTAATTCTTTGATTTTTTTTGATTTCCTGTTCTCCATCACTGTGTCAGTTGCAAAAGACAATATTCCTACAGATACGATAGTCTTTGACAGCTATGGTGCCAGTGAGCGTTAGGTGGATGATTGTCCTGCTTGTATTGTAATACACAAAAGTAATGCTGCTAAGTGACAATTAAGATATTACAAGTAAAACCTGGAGTATATTGCTCTTTTGTACATACATTTTTTGCAGATAATTTTTCATAACCTGTCTTTGTTTTACTATGATCCTGTGAATCTTGTGTGTGTATTTGTGCATATGTAGGATTTGTTGACTTAGTATAAAACTTATCACCCTCTCTTTCAACTTGGCTTAAGTTGTCCCTATGTTTAACATGTTTAGCTGTTATAGAAAAACATCTTTGTGAAACGATAGCAATGGACCCTGAAAAACCTACTCCTGTTTGGCTAGGGCTTGCTTTTCCTTTTATTTATTTTTCATCACTTTTGATGAGTATGCTTCATGAACTTCTCACTTTATCACTAATGTGGGCTGAATATATAGATATATTGAACTGGTGAAAACATCATGGGATAGAATAGCCTTTGTTTTACTAAGATTCTGAGCTTAATTCCTGCTTTCAAAAGATTAGATGCTGAAATAGTGAAAACTGTCAAAATAACTCAAAAATGTTGTATAAAATGGCTCAGTGCCTGATCTTGTGATTTCTCTCTATTATATAATCTGTACAAAAGAATTCTATACATGTAAACAAGGCTAAATTATGGCTAAATTATCTCCTTATTCTGAGAAGTAAATCAAGGAAATAAATAGAAATCAATATGGACAGCTCAATATGGACAGCAAAACTGTCCATTGACAAATATGGTGAGCAAAGCTGTCTATTGACAGTTGTCCATTGAGAGCCCCCCTCAAATTGATGCGGGTTGATCAACAAGCATCAATTTGCTACTTAGGAAGCAATGTCGATGACGAGTGAGAGCCTTGGTGAAGATATCAGCAATTTGTAGTTCAGTAGAAATGTGTGGAAGAGTGATAACACGAGCTTCAAAGGCTTCACGGATAGAATGACAGTCGACTTCAATATGCTTTGTGCACTCATGATAGACAGGATTGGCCGTGATCTGAATAGCACTTGTATTATCGGCATGTAAAGGTGTAGGATTGTTCTCAGAGAAGTCTAACTCACCAAGCAAACCTCGAAGCCAAATAATTTCGGAACAAGCAAGAGACATCGCTCGGTACTCAGATTCTGTAGATGACTTAGAAACTCTGTCTTGCTTCTTACTCTTCCAGGAGATTAATGCATCGCCTAAGAACACGCACCAACCAGTGATGGAGCGACGTGTATTCGCACAACCAGCCCAGTCAGCATCGCTATAAGCAACAAGACGAGGAGAATTGGCTGCGGGAAAGAATAAGCCACGGGCAAAAGTACCCTGAACATAGCGTATGATCCTACGAACAGCAGCCAAATGAAGATGACGAGGAGTCTGAAGAAACTGGCTGACTTGTTGTACAGCAAAAGAAATATCTGGTCTAGTGATGGTGAGATAAACAAGGCTACCCACCAATTTTCGATATAAACTAGGATCAACAAGTAGGTCACCCTCCTCTTTGCGAAGCTTGACATTTAATTCCATGGGAGTATCAACAGAGGTAGCTTCCTGCAGTCCAGCGATAGCCACCAAATCACTAGCATATTTATGTTGATTGAGTGAAATACCAGAGTGACTACGATGCACCTCAAGACCAAGGAAATACGTGAGAGACCCAAGATCTTTCATATGAAAGGATTTTGAGAGATGGGTCTTAAGCTGGACAAGTAAAGCAGAATCAGAACCAGTGATCACAATATCATCAACATAAACCAAAAGGACAACAATACCCATGTCTGATTTCCGAAGAAACAATGAAGTGTCATACTTGCTCTGTTTGAAGGAAAATTGTAATAAAGTGGTTCGAAATTTATCAAACCAGGCCCGTGGAGCTTGTTTGAGACCATAAAGAGAGCGACGAAGTTTACACACATTGGAGGTCGAAGAGGAAAACAATCCCGGGGGTGGCTTCATATAAATACACTCTTTAAGATCCCCGTAAAGGAAAGCATTCTTAACATCCATATGATGTAGTGGCCAATCATTGGAAGCAGCAATAGCTAGGATCGTACGAACAGTGGTCATCTTAGCCACAGGAGCAAAGGTCTCCTCATAATTGACACCATATTCCTGATTGTTCCCAAGGACAACAAGCCGAGCTTTATAACGATCTAAACTTCCATCAGAGCGAACCTTGACGGAGTAAACCCATTTGCATCCCAAAGGAACTATAGTGGAAGGACAAGGCTCAATGTCCCAGGTGTGATTGGCCTCTAGAGCTGCAATTTCTTCCTGCATAGCCTGTCGCCAACATTCATGCTTGACAGCATGTGAGTAGCATGTGGGAATATCAAAATTGGATAATGCAGCAGTAAGAGCTGAAATAGAATTGCCAGTAGAAGACCCATACCTATCCGGGGGTACAGACACTCGAGAAGAGCGACGTACCAAAGGCTCTGGAGGTGCTGTAACGGACTGATTCTGGTGCATGCTAGGATCAGATATCGGGTGAGCCACTGGAAGAGACCGTGGGTGGGATCGTCTCGTATACACCATACCTGGTTTAAAGCAAGAACTGACTTGATGAAGATCTGAGAACTGCTTCTCAAAGGAGGGGAGGACCACAGTAGAAGAAGATGGCACAGATGACACAGGAAAGAAATGTTGATTTTCAAAGAAAATAACATTCCTAGAAATACGTGTACGATGTAATGTAGGATCATAGCAAACAAATCCCTTTTGACACATTATATCCTAAGAATGCACATCTAATAGATTGAGCAGATAATTTATGCCGCTCATGAGGAGGTAAATGAACAAAACAAACACAACCAAAGATACGAAGATTATCATAACTAGGTTGCTTAGCAAATAAGCGGAAATAGGGAGACTCCATATGTAAAACTTTGGAAGGTAAACGATTAATCAAGTGAGTAGCAGTCTTTAGAGCCTCAACCCAAAACATGGATGGAACAGAAGATTCTAACAAAAGAGTACGTACCAATGAAGAAGATGACGATTTTTGCGTTCAGCTACTCCATTTTGTTAGGGAGTAGCAGGATAAGAACGTTGATGGATAATACCTTTAGAAGCTAAGAATGTTTGAAACTCAATAGACAAATATTCACCACCAGAATCTGTGCGTAATGTCTTAATATTCGCAGAAAATTGATTTTCAACATACGCTAAAAACTCAGTGAAAGTACGAAAAACTTTAGATTTAGAACGAAGAAAATAAACCCAAGTGAATCTGCTATGATCATCAATGAAAGTCACATAGTATTTAAATTTATCATGTGAACTGACCGGGGAAGGTCCCCAAACATCACTATGAATAAGATCAAAGCAGTGAGAGGCTCTATTAGCATGCAAAGGAAATGGAAGAGTTTTGCTTTTACCAAGTTTACAAGAATCACACTCAAGAGATAAGGAAGAACTTTCTTTATTACCAAGAAAACCGGAGTTCAATACATGAGATAAGATTTGAGTATTGGGATGACCTAAACGACGATGCCATACCATACTCAGATTAGGAACATTATTACAAGCAAAAGATGTAATAGAAGAAACTGGAGAAAGTGCTGGTATAGGTAAAAATAGTGGAAACAAGCGCCCCACTTTAGGTCCCTTCGCGATCGGCTCCCCTGTTACCTGGTCCTGCACAACACAACCATCACCAGAAAAATTAACGACACAATTGTTATCAACTAATTGACCAACAGAAATAAGATTCGTGAAAAGCTGAGGAGCAAGAAACACATCAATAAATGTAGAAGAGGCATTTCCGACAGCAGTGATTGGAAAAGAATTGCCATTGGCTGTCTGAATGGCAGATTGACCATCATAGGGCCGAACATGAGACAGAGTTGTGGGAGTATTCGTCATGTGATTAGAAGCCCCCGAGTCTACATACCAGAGTGTAGTAGAATTTTTACCTTGAAACCCCATCGCAGATAATGCTGAAATTAGCATCTGTTGCACCATTTCAGGGGTGCAGTAAGTTGCTGCAGGAGGTGCAAAATCAGAGGAAGCACTGGAGGAAGAGCCATGTGCCGCAGAAGTTGCTGCTGGAGGAACAGTAACAGAAGTCTGAAATGCTTGAGCCTGACGATTTTGGGGGCGGATACGACATTCTTTGATAATATGACCCTTTTTCTTGCAAAAAGAACAATATTTTTTAGGACAATTGGCAGCAATATGCCCATATTCTTTGCAACAGAAACATTGCAGATTTTTAGAAGTCACAGGTGGTCCACGTCCTTGGGCAGCATAAGCCATAGTTGCTGTCCCGGAACTGCCATGAGATTGCTCCAGAATAACTTGAGTACTAAGACGTTGTTCTTCGCGAAGTAACTCACCAAAACAAAGATCAAGAGAGGGAACAGGAGATCTGTTCAGTAGAGAGGAACGAACTGATTCATATTCCGGGCGTAGTTTCATAAGAAACTGATCACGCTGGCTAGTATTGTGAAGATTCTGAATAGTCTTAAGAGCAGCAATAGGAACATCTGCTGTAACCAAATCAGTATATTCATGCCAGAGAGTCATAAATGTCGAGTAGTAGTCTTGGATGGAAAGACTACCATGTTGAAACATGGCAATCGCATGTTCCAACTGAAGCGACGAGCATCATTATCTTGATGATAAACTCTCTGCAAATAATTCCATATGGATTGAGCAGAGCAGTGAGCCCGCAAGTTGGTGACAATATGTGGCTTCACCGAACCAAGAAGCCAAGACATTATTCGAGCATCAAGCACAGCCCAAGAAGGAGAAGACACAACATCTTTGGATTTGGCAGTGTCGGATGTTGGGCAACATCCGTGCCATCAATATGGCCCCAAAGGTCTTTTCCCTTGAGAAAAAATTCAAACTGAAAAGCCGAAGTAGAGTAATTTTTGCCTGTAAACTTGACACAAATGGGTGCAGAGTCCATTGGAAATAAATGGAACCCGAGACAACGCAAAAAAAAATTATCGAAGAAAATAAAGAAACTGAAAGAAGGACCTTAAACAGAGTTTACTGAAGAATACCACTCCAGAAAAATGTCCAGAAAATGCCCAGAAACCGAAAACGAAAATGCTTAGAAACTGAAAAATTGAAAACGAAAATGCTCTGATATCATGTCAAAATAACTCAAAAATGTTGTATAAAATGGCTCAGTGCCTGATCTTGTGATTTCTCTCTATTATATAATCTGTACAAAAGAATTCTATACATGGAAACAAGGCTAAATTATGGCTAAATTATCTCCTTATTCTGAGAAGTAAATCAAGGAAATAAATAGAAATCAATATGGACAGCAAAGCTGTCCATTGACAAATATGGTGAGCAAAGCTGTCTATTGACAGTTGTCCATTGAGAAAAACATCATCTTCTATTTTATCACATTTATAGCTAATATATTAATTGTGTGATTTATAGGTACTAAATACAGATGAAACTATTAGAAGTAAAAAACAATAATAATATATCAAATTATTCCTTTTTTATTATTTTTCTTTCTTCAGCCAAGTTCTTGAAGTTGGAGCAGCTGGACCAGGATGCAGCTTTCCCAACGGACACAACTGGAGTTTCAATTGATGGTACTGGTCAAGTTGGTACCTACTTCTACACTGCTCCAGAAATTGAGCAAGGATGGCCAAAGATTGATGAGAAGGTGATTTGTTGCTTTTTCTTCTGCTATTTCTCAGCTAGAACCGACTTTTATATGTTTTGCTCTAGCTTTACAGTTACATAATTATTGGGTAAAAGATTGTGTGACATAACTGTTTTCGTTTCAGGCTGACATGTACAGCTTAGGAGTTGTATTTTTTGAGCTTTGGCACCCCTTTGGTACAGCAATGGAGAGACAGGCTGTTTTATCTGATTTGAAACAAAAAGGAGAGCTTCCTCCAGCATGGGTAGCTGAATTTCCAGAGCAGGCGGCATTGTTGAGGAGCTTAATGTCCCAAAGTCCATCTGAACGTCCATCTGCCAAAGAACTGTTACAGCATGCATTTCCTCCACGGATGGAATCCGAGTTGTTAGATAGTAAGTAATTAAGACCTCATAGAAGCTTGAAAAATTTCACGCTTGTGCATTTGTGGTTCATAATATAATTATTTCTAATTGGCTATGCTAGATATATTAATATACATATTCACATATTCATATATTCATATACATATTCTGAGTCATTTTATGTGCATATTATATTTATATTGCTTATGTATGATTTTAGAGCTTTTTCGAGTAACTGATTAGATTCTCAAGGTCTAATAAATTAATCTTCAGAAATCGAAGATCTTCAAGGTTGTGCCCTCTATCCTTTGCTTTATCTTTTCTCCCCAATGATTACTGAGACTCCCTTGTGATCAAATTTTCTTTTATTCAGTTATTTCCTGCAGTGTGCTTATGTCAGAGATTTGGGTAACATAATTCATAATCAGTACTCTTTAAAATTAAGTTATTCAATCTCTTATGTAACTGATTACTGTTTTTTCATTCTGGTCTCCTATGCTCTCTCAGTCTGGTGGTTCTAAATTCTTAGTAAACCGCCATAATGACACATGATCAAGTATGTGCAGTGAGATCTATACTTAAATTCTTTTTTCACCTTTTCTTAATTCTTCCATGTTCTCTATGTCTACGAGACTAGGATAATCATGCCCTTTTGATCTTGTGTTCATTACTGCTGTTCTACTGTGCACTTCTATTGGGGTCAGCCAACTAGTTTCCTTATGCTGAGTGAGAAGTGGCCTCCAAATTTCTGGGGATTATCTGGCCTGAAGGAGCCTTCTGAATGGGCAAAGAAAGAAGTGTGAAGTGAAAATAATATTCTGATTTATCTGAATGTATACTGTCTTAGGAATATATAGAGCAACAGAATTGAAACCCTATGATATCAAAAAAATCCCTACAAATCAGGGATTTCCTATGGATTCTAGCACTACTACAATTCTAAGTAATATGGAACTATACATGGCAGAATATATATATATTTTCCTGACAGAGAAAGGAAAAACATATATTTTTCACACTCCCCCTCAAGCTGGTGAATAAATATCATCCATTCCTAGCTTGCCAATAATATCTTGAAACAAAGTAGTAGCTAATCCTTTTGTTAAGACATTGGCTAATTGGTCTCCAATGGACACATATGGTGTACATATCAAGCCACTATAACTTCTCTTTTATAAAATGTCTGTCAACTTCCACATGTTTGGTTCTGTCGTGTTGTACGGGATTATGTGCAATATTGATAGCTGACTTATTGTCACAATAAAGTCTCATTGGTGTCTCCCATTTAATCTTTAAGTCATCCAAGATAATCTTCAGCCAAAGCAACTCACAAATTCCTTGAGCCATTGCATGAAATTCTGCTTCTGCATTAGATCTTTCCTTAACATTCTGTTTTTTACTTCTCCAAGTTACCAAGTTTTCACCAAGAAAAGTACAATCTCCTGTGACTTTCGATCAACAACTGACCTACGTAGTCTGCATCAGTATAAGCCTCTAGTGACAGCCCATTGTTTCCTTTTTTGAACAAAATTCCGATCTCCGGAGTTGCTTTCAAGTAGTGCAGGATCCTATATACAGCTTGTAGACGAATTTCCTTTGGATTATGCATAAATTGACTCACTATGCTGACTGCATAAGCAATGTCTGGTCGTGTATATGAGAGATAGATTAGTCTACCCACCAATCTTTGGTACATCCCTTTATTGACAGATGCATCCTCACTTGCTTCTCCGATCTTGTGATTCAAATCAATAGGTGTGTTAGTTGGTTTACACCCTATTTTACCTATCTCCTGCAATAAGTCAAGAATATATGTATGTTGAGAGACAAAAATCCCTTTTTGCGAGTAAGCCACTTCAATTCCCAAAAAATACTTCAGCCTTCCAAGCTCTTTTATTTCAAATTCTCTTGCTAAACATTGCCTTAATGCATCCCTTTCTTCATTATCATTTCTAGTCACAATTATAGTATCTACATAAACTAATAAGATAGTTACTCCCTTTGAGGCTGAGTGTTTAACGAATACGGTATGGTCACCTTGGCGTTGTTTGTAGCCAACAGTTATCATAACTTTTGCAAATCTTCCAAACCAAGTTTGTGGAGATTGTTCTAGCCTATACAAGGCTTTCTTCAATTTAAAAACCTTTTTTCCTTTTAAGTGCATATCAAAACTAGGTGGAAGATCCATATAAATTTCTTCTTTGAGCTCTCCAAGTAGGAATGCATTTTTCACATCAAATTGTTCCAAGTCCCAATCAAATTGTGCAGCTAGAGAAAGCAAAACTCTTACAGTATTCATCTTAGTTACTGGTGCAAAAGTCTCCTGGTCATTTACTCCATATGTCTGAGTATAGCCTTTGGCTACAAGCCTAGTTTTATACCTCTCAATAGAACCATCTACTTTGTATTTTACTGTGAACACCCGTTTACACCCTACTGGATTCTTTTCTTTAAATAATTCAACCACATCCCAAGTCCCATTCTTTTGACGTGCTTCCATCCCAACCCTCATAGCTTCTTTCCACTCTTTACTATGTAATGCCTCATATAAGGTCTTAGGTATAATATTTAGGCTGGGGAGGAAATTGCTATGAGATGATGATACTCTATCATAGGACACAAAGTGGGAAATAGGGTAGAAAGGATGTTGAGTACATGTTCTTTTGCCTTTTCTAACTGCAATGGGCAGATCTAAATCATCAATAGGATCAAGAAGAATTTTAGGAGAAGATGGAGCATTTACCTCGTAAGAAGCGGTCAGTTCCAACTCTTGGACTTGCGGTTCAGTAATGGTTGCCTTCCTTCTTGAGTAAACCAGGTTTGACTTTGTAGAACTAGGAACTTGTACCCTTGAAGATAGATCTCTAGGGTTAGGACTCAAAGGTTCAGAAATTTAAGAACTTGAGGGTTTAGACACGGATGAGGGCAAGTCAAGTAAGAACAAATCTCTTGTTTCCTCTCGTGTATCCTTATCTTCTATGATGAGTATCTCCCCCTGAAGATAAGGATGACTGAAATAGCTTTCATATTCAACAGATGTAACATCTGAAGAAACATAAAACTTACGACTTGGTGGATGATAACATTTATAACCTTTTTGAGCAGATGAGTATCCTATAAAAATGCATTTTATGGCTCTTGGATCAAGTTTCCCTCTATTATGTGCATGGATATAGACAAACGAGTTGTGAATTTAGGGAACCTAAAGCTCTGATACCATGTGAACTGAAAATAATATTCTGATTTCTTTAGGAATATATACAGCAACAGAATTGAAACCCTATGATATCAAAAAAATCCCTACAAATCAGGAATTTCCTATGTATTCTAGTACTACTACAATTCTAATTAATATGCAACTATACATGGCAGAATATATATACGTTTTCCTGATATAGAAAGGAAAAACATATGTTTTCCACAAAGAGGAAAATTATTGGTCCATTAATGGGATGGATAATGGATGACTGAGAGAAATTGTAGTAAAAATAATGTGGGAAGTAGTGTTGAAAAATATCTAGTTTCTGAATAACTTGCAGAGAATATGGCCATGGATGGTTGATAATGATAGTCACTCAAAAAGCTATGATACTTTATTCCACATTCCTGTTTGATATGTTGTATGATCTGGGTGAAATCTCTCTCTATCATTGATAGTGGTTACAACATATTTTTACAAGTTAATGTTTTATTGTGTTAATTGTTGCCCAATATATTATGGAGAGGTTTTTACAAGTATGTTATTATTCTTTTCAAGTAACTGTAATTAATGTCTTCTATCTAGAGTTTATTTCATAGATCATCCATTAATCTGCTTGACTAAATGCTCTTTGTCCATCTCTTCAGATATTCTACGGATGATGCACTCTTCTGAGGACACAAGTGTATATGATAAAGTTGTGAGTTCCATATTTGATAAAGAGACGTTAGGCGATAAAGCCCATGAGCATCATGCTGGCACATTGAGGGTAAATAGAGATAATGCTTCCTCTATCCAGCACTCGGATGTAGACACAGAACTCCGAGATTATGTGGTTGAGGTTACGAGGGAAATGTTTAGACAGCGTTGTGCAAAGCATCTGGAGATAGTACCCATGTATCTGTTGGGTCAATGTCCACAGTTTAAAAGGTTCTCTCTTAATCAAAACTCATTTTCTTCTTGAGTTCTGGTGCTGGTTATTAACTTGTGGCTTTTTTGGATGAGAAGGAATACTGTAAAACTTTTGACCCATGGAGGAGATATGCTTGAACTTTGTCATGAGCTCCGCTTACCTTTCATTTGTTGGGCCATTACAAACCAGGTATTACATATATAACTTGACCTAAATCAATTGCATTTGTGCTATGTTTCCTTCATGTTCATTTTTGTTCCTTTTTGAGTTATCGCGGACATTTCAGGAATAGCTCAGCCATGCTGTTGCTTTATTGCAGAAGTCTTCATTTAAACGATATGAGATATCGTCTGTTTACAGAAGAGCAATTGGTCATTCTCCCCCGAATAACTATCTTCAGGTATGATACTTTAAACATTGCTTTTAACAAGCCCTTTATCCTCTGAAATTAAGCGATTAGGAGGAACACAGTCGAAGAAAGCAAATGTGCTTCCTGGGTTAGGCTTGCCAAATTGATGTATTTCAAATTCCTTTTTATGACTTTATTTCAACAGGGTGATTTTGATATTATTGGTGGTGCGTCAGCTTTGACGGAGGCAGAGGTTCTGAAGGTGCTGTTTTATTTGTCTCATCTATAATATTTGTTTCATTGGTTAACTAGGTTATTATGATGATTCCAATCAATTCTTGTGGCTCCTGCCATGTTCCATGTGAATTATGTGATGTTTAAGGCTTTTCTTAAATTTTAACTCCCAAATATAACTGGTTCAAATAATTTTCCACAACTCTGAACTTTTTTTGTGTGTCATTGGTTACAAATTTATCCTTTAAATGGTGTTATTTCAAGACTGATCTCTTGCATTGAGCCCAAAGAAGAGTTTTGTTTACGAAGTACATGAATTATTTATTTGCATTAATGATAGAAAGCAATTCATGACAAAAAATAGAATAGTCCTCTGCATTCATTTTACTGCATATAAGAATCAACGGTTGGCTAAACGTGAACTATCTTCTTCTAGACCTTGAAAAATAACTGGCACATGCTGGCATACTCATTGTGTATTATTTTTCACTGAATTATATTTAGTTTCACAATGTGGACCGTTAGAATTTTTTCATTATGATAAATATATATGAATATATATTTTCGACTTATATTTCAGGTGACAATGGACATTGTATCTCATTTCTTCCGTGCAGAGACATGTGATATTCATCTCAATCATGGGGACCTACTAGAGGCAATTTGGTCCTGGGCAGGAATCAAGGCTGAACATAGACAGAAAGTGGCTGAGGTATATATATTAATGTGTTTATAAGATGTTTATTATTGAATATGTGCTGAAACTTATATGTTTCTGTATGAAGCTTCTTTCCATGATGGGTTCTTTGCGTCCTCAATCATCTGAACGGAAGTTGAAGTGGGCGGTTATTAGGCGCCAACTTTTGCAGGTATGAGTAGCAGTATATAACATCTTTTACTTTTTGTTGCCTAGAACATTTGCATTAACATAGAGAAAGTCTAGTATGGTGCTGCCTCCATGGGAACGTCCAATAGAATTGTGCCTCCCATTTTAAAGTTCTTATCTACTTGTTGACATGATTGGCTGATTTTAAAATGAATATATAGGTGCTAAGATTTTATTAGATGGATGTACAGATGATGTTGTGGGGCAGCACCGTACAGTACAAGACTTTCTCACTAACATTCATATCGAATTTGAGACTCTCACTCAAATGGAATTGCTTTGTGAATAACCATTATTTTAAGATATTTTTCTCATACTAGTAAATCAATCTTGCAGTCGAATTGTGTTTCTTTTCTGTGAGAGCATTCACATGTGATTGATTCACTAGCATGAGAAAGTATCTTACTGATATGGAATTTGAGAATGAAGAACATTTGTAAATAATATAATTTCATCTGAATGGATTTACTTTCTCATATGAATTCAATTTCATTCCAGGAACTTAATTTAGCAGAAGCTGTTGTAAATAGGTTGCAGACTGTTGGCCTAAGGTTTTGTGGATCTGCGGACCAGGCTCTTCCTCGGTTGAGGGGTGCTTTACCAGCTGGTAATCTTTGATGCTAACTTCTCTCAACTTTCATCTTGGTTTAGGGGGAGTTATTGCTTTATTTGCAGTGCACAGATACCTCTTTCTGTGGGTTAATTTTGGCTGTTTAGTGGATTTCTGTTCCACTTTTTATACTTTTGCCATCATTTCATTACATATTTCCAATTTCCCATTCACTTTCTTACCCAATGCAGATAAAACTACTCGCAAGGCACTGGATGAGCTGTCTGACCTCTGTAGCTACTTGAGAGTTTGGAGGATTGAAGAACATGTATATATAGATGCACTGATGCCGCCTACTGAGAGTTATCATAGAGACTTGTTCTTTCAGGTAATTTAATTCCTTGTATTTGTTCCATTCTCTTTCTCTCTCGTTCCTTATCTTTTTGTTATCCTGATCCCTTTGTACCACCATGCACTAGAAAGTTCACAATGCTTATTTTCAGTATATATCTAACAGTTAGTAACTCCTGCCAAACTGATGGTGTAATGCATCACTTGTGATGACATTAGAGCTTGGCAGGCAAACTTTTGGAGTTCACTTATTCCAAGCATGATAAGGCTATAGCCTGAGCTTGAGCCTCGACCACAGTATTTATAAACTCTGAATTATCTCCTACATGTATTTATTTATATATATATATATATATGTCTGTGGCTTGTGTTATCAAGTCCAGACTTTTAAGCATTTTCTGATAAATCTTCTGGATTTTCAGGAGTTTATGCTAAATCATTTTTCTTTTTTCTTGGTTCCTTATTCTGTTTTTAAGTTCATTGATGCATTAAGTATTTTGCAGTTGTTGATTTTTCCTTTTCAACTCCTTCAAATGTTCTCTGAATGTCATTCCTGTAGATCTAATACGAACATACACAAAAAAAATTCCCTGTTGGTGGTATATTTATTTAATTAGGTTGCAATTTCTTCTTTTCCAGGTTTTTTTAGTGAAGGAGAACAATCCTGGATCACTTATTGAAGGTACACTGCTTGCTGTTGGTGGTTGCTATGACTATTTGCTTCATCAAATGTGGGATCGGGAATTTGTAGGTTATGCACCTGTGAGTTCTTCTTCCTACTACTCATTTCTAGATGACATAGTAGCAAATGAATAAGCACTCTTCATACTGTAATCAGACATATGGGAGAAAAACTGAATATATTCATTCACCAATGGCATGTATATATATACACAAAGTATGAGACCTATTCTAGGAAGGAATCCTATTCTACGAAGGAAACCTTATACACAACTAATTAGGCTTCTAATACTCCTAAACATACAAAGCTTCCTATTTTATAATATAGAGGTTGTAACACTCTCCCTTAAGTTGGAAGCATAGATGTTAATCATGCCCAGCTTGTTACAAAAATAGTCAACTCGAACTCTGTTTAGAGCTTTCGTGAAAATATCTCCCACTTGTTCTCCAATCTTCACATGTCCTGTAGAAACCAAGCCTTGCTGAATTTTCTCGTGAACAAAATGGCAATCAACTTCAATGTGCTTAGTTCGTTCATGGAATACAGGATTGGAAGTAGTATGAAGAGCAACTTGATTATCACACCACAACTTGGCTGGAACTGAAATCTTAAAACCTAGTTTAGTTAGAAGCTGATGTATCCACATTATTTCACACACAGACTATGCCATCGCTCTGTATTCCGATTCTACACTCGAACATGAGACTACATTCTGCTTCTTACTCTTCTATGAGACTAAGTTTTCTCCAACAAAGACAATATCCTGAAATAGATCTTCGATCCTCTTGGATCCTGCCCAATCAGCAACTGAAAAACACTCAATCTTAGTATGACCATGATCTTTATACAAGATTCCACGTCCAATTGCCCTTTTCAAATAGCACAAAATTTGTTCTACAGCTGCCCAATGATCAACTGTTGGAGAAGACATGTATTGACTTAAAACACTAATTGCATATGCAATGTCTGGCCGAGTCACTGTAAGATAATTCAACTTCCCAACCAATCTTTTGTATCTCTCAGGATCTTCAAACAATTCACTTTCTATTGTGAGTTGCAAATTAGGTATCATTGGAGTACTACATGGTTTAGCCCTCAATTTTCCCGTCTCAAATAACAAGTCAAGCACATATTTTTTTTGAGATAAGAGGATCCCTATCTTACTTCTTCCTACCTCGACACCCAAGAAGTACATTAATATCCCTAAATTCTTTTTATAAAATTGGCTGTGAAGAAAGGATTTAAGGGATGAAATACCTTGAAGCATCACTCTAATAATGACGATATCATCCACATATATAACTAGCAGAATAATGCCACCCTCAGACTGTTTATAGAAGATAGAAGTGATCAGATTTGCTTTTCTTTATTCTAAACCTCTCAACTGCTTGACTAAATTAGATTGAATGCTCTCTATAATTATCTTATAATTATGCGTAACCCACACGAGTAGCCTTGTGAATAAAAGAACTTGAATTGGTATCTCATAAGTTTATTTTTATTTAATCATGCAGCCTAACCAAAAAAAAAAAAAAAGCATGCAGCTTAGCCACCGAGGTTTGGTCTGGGTGGTGAAGACACAAAGGAGGGCTTGTGTAGTAGCAGGGCTCTTCCCACTGTATGTGGACTTCTTCCCACCGTGTAGGCTTACCTCGCACTGTGTGTGTGAAGACCAAAAGTTTAAACAATTGAGCAGTGCCAAAAGTTTTTAAAAGATTTTAACCATTGTGGATCAACATTACCAGCAAATACTGAAATTTCCAGATTTTGAAAACAAAGTATCAGCACATAAATTCTAGAAAACTATAATCCATACTAAGATATATAATCTTTAAGTGTGAAAACATATAAAGTTTATATCTTCATCAAATTTTCCTGTATTTTTTCAGAGAACAAATCCTCCCGGTGCTGTTGGGGCCAGCCTAGCTCTAGAGACAATAATTCAGCATTCTCCTGTTGAGTTTAAATCTATCAGGTGCTATTTGCTTGAACTTTCTTTTGTTTTTGTTTCTTCTTACAGTCTTGTAGTACACTCTCTAATACACAGGCTATCATGTTTCTATTTACAGCTACAGAAATGAACCCAGCACCAGTGTTCTTGTTTGTTCAAGAGGAGGAGGTGGTTTATTGACTGAACGTATGGAACTCGTTGCTGAATTATGGGAGGAGAATATTAAGGTCAGTGGTTAAGCTCACTACTATGTATATCACACAGTGAAAGAAGTTGCTTGTAGCTTACTGCATATTTTATAACAGGCACAGCTTGTTCCTTTACCTGATCCAAGCCTTACAGAGCAGTACGAATATGCAAGTGAGCATGATATAAAATGTCTTGTCATCATCACTGATTCAGGTGCTCAAACAGGTTTTGTTAAGGTAATACACAATAACATACATACATACATACATACGTACGTACATATATATATAGAAAGCGATTATTACATTTTTCCACTGCAAGTGGTAGATATTAAGTTCATTGGAACATCAGAACTCCAAAATAGAGGCTGCTACCTCGGCATAACCTTGATGTACGTATGCAGTACCTCTTGTTCTATTCTTTTGATGCACGTTGTAATGTAATAAGTTGGATTTCGTTTCCAGGTTCGTCATCTAGATCTTAAGAGGGAGAAGGAGGTTGAGAGAGAAAGTCTTGTAAGCTTTTTATTGGAAGCAATAGCAACACAGTTCAGAAAGCCCTCCCTTTGGAATTAGGCCTTTATCAAACCCTATCTTTCTGTCGGCAGTCATCGGTAGCAATCTATGACGAAGAATCATTTTGCTAGGTATCTTCGGCAAATACCGGGAAAAAGTTCTAAGCTCATCGGAATCCCACGTATCTTCCATCTACTCCGAGGATGCATATAAATAAGCTTTTTGGACGGCAGAAGTAAGTTCGAGCCAGGAAGTTTTGCAGCTTTAGTATTTTACAACTTGATTTCTTTGAGGTTTTGTCAGAGTTTACAGCATGAATTGATAGTGCACATAGTATACATATTGTACATTTGTATAGGATTGTGTTTTTGATTTTATTGTTTCAAAACTGTGTATACCAACAATTTTTCAAGGATATCTTATACTATGTTAATCCAATGATTCTGAGTAATTTTATTTGATTGTAAATATGATAATAAAATGACTACAAACAAATGTAAAGTTGCAATTTTACATATGACATTATAATGTGTGATAAAAAAATCACATTTAGATTCAAAAGTGATTCGCTTGCTTTCTTGGATGTCAAGTTTCGAATTATGATATTATTTGTAAGTCAATAAATAATTTTATCACAAGAAAAAGAGAAAAATTCTACACTTTTTAACTGTCACACTTCTACACTTTCATTATCAAAAGTTGTCAAACTCTATTCTGTATGAAAATAAAAATTAAATGCTGGATATATTTTGGTATTAAAAATTATTTATATTTATATTAACTTTCTTGTGTTAAGACAAATGACTTTGGTACTCAACAAGATTATAATGTCCTATTCAACAACATATGCACAATTATGAAGATTAAGCTTAAAACAATTAAATGAACTGATGCCACGTGTACCAATTAGAACCAACAATGATGTAGAATTTTTCTTCAAAGAGTTGCTAGTAAACTCTCATTTTATAAAACCTACCTTCTTCAATAATACAAATTCTAGCATATAAATTCGATATATTTACTTACCAATCTTGAAACACAATTCGTTCTTTTTTGTTTTTTGGTTGAAGTAACGTGCTTGATATTAACTTATAAGTTATTTTTTTCTTTTAAAAGTAAGATGCGGACGGGCAATAGTCCAAAGATAATTTTTTTAGCCCATCTTACCATCCAAAAATCGAACATGATTACTCCACAAACAAAAAATAAATAACCAACTCGGTATTAGCTTATGAATTAGCTTCACTGGAATACTATAAATCTTGTAAATCTAAAAAATGACCAAAAACACAATTCCTTAACTTTAGGATCTTTTATTTTCAAGTCCTTTTTACTCTTTAGATGTCATTTTTTGAAATTAATTTATACAAATGTTAGTAAATTGTATAATTTTAAAATTAATATTAGTCAAACAGATAATTATAAGTATTTAATTAACAAAAATAAAATGGTTGATATTCTAAAGGGTCTGTGTATTTAAGACTATCATTACACTTTGTGTGCATTACAACATATAGGAATTTGTCAACAAAATTATGATATTAATGTAAAAATCAGTATAACAAATATATATATATAATCTTTATTCTCTAGAAGCTACGGGAAAGAAGAGAAAAAGAGAAGGAAGAAGAAGAAGAAGAAGAGGGAAGAATGGTTAGGAACAAGAGAAAGAGGAAGAAATTATATTCATTTACAATTGCTACTAGTGGAAATTGAATCTTTTCTCATTTGAGAGAAAGGTAGTAACTTACATCATATCTAATTGTTTTACCATAGTTGTATTCACTGAAGTGATTATTTCATTCAACATTTTCTTATTTTAATTATTAGATTATTAAATTTTTTATTTTCAATATTACATCATATTTTTATTAATAGTTGTGACAATAAACAAAATCAATAAATTTTTTGTAACTTTATTCAGCTATGGAAAAAGGGTTGTGGAAGAAAAAGTTTAGTTTTATTTGCATATTTTCATCTTCCATTTCTTTACCTATAAACACCAGTCATTACCTCCTACTGTTAGCTACTGGTTCTGCTGCTGTTCTACTGCTGTTTTTTGTTGTTTATGTAGCTGTTTTGCTGCTGTTTGTTGTTTAATTCTATTACAAATAAGCCCGTTGTTTGCTACTGTTTTTATCAGCATGTATTAACAAGCTTTTTGAATGGCAAAATAAGCTCCAAACCAGAAAGTTTGCTTTTTGAATTGGAAGACAACTTGATTTAGTTTAGGTTATGCCATAAAAGTGATGGGATACACAGTATAGATGTTGTACTTGTACATGTGTATATATACAATTGCGTTTTTTGATTTTTCTGTTTTAAAACTGTCTATACAAAACAATTTTTCACGGATATGTTATCATTAATTTACCACTAAGTAGAATTATAAATCAAACTACTGGAGATTTTTCAAGCAGTGATGATAAGATGGGTAGTCATAGCACCAATGGTATTTGTAGCACAAGTATTGAACAACATTACAATTTTTTTTTCTTTTTTTACTATTAAATTTTCCAATCACCAAGAAAATTGAACCAAAACTCACATCCAAGATGAATGAAGAATCCCCAATTTCTTTGAGTTCATTCTAGAAATTGTGCTGCAAGAACAAGTTTTCTTGAGGAGAAGCAGGTCCAATTTCTTCCTCCAAGCTCCTTAAACCATCACCGATGCTTCCGACATTGCCCATATTTCTTGCTTCCAAGTTTTTCCCATCAACATCTGCTTCTGAGACTGAGGATTTTCTCCTCTGGGAAGAAGTAACACTTGGAAAGGTTATCCACGAAGGAGCCCTGAACTCGAACCTCTGGTCCTCGGCTTCAGCTACATCAGTTTCTGAGGCTGAACGGTTTGAGGATCTTTGCGAGGATTTCTTGTGCATTCTATTGCTTCCCAGAACAACCTCTGTTGGCAAAATTGGCTGCTCACTGCATGGACTACCCATTAACTGTGCAAGAGCCCGTTCCAATGCTGTTGTCACTTTATCCATTGATGGCCTGTCCTTACCTCTCATTCTGACACATTTGCAAGCAACGTTTGCGATCCTTTTTAAGGCATCAAGCTCAGATGGAAGCTTCAAGACTGTATCTAAAATTTGTGTTAGATCTCCAGTTTTGATCAGAGGAACTGCCCATTCAACTATATTGCCTTCTTCATATTGCATGTCAATGGCTTTTCGGCCACTGAGGATCTCCAAAAGCAACACACCAAAGCTATAGACATCAGACTTTGTTGTGAGATAATGAAGTCTGTAGTATTCAGGATCAAGATAGCCTAGAGTACCAGCTGGTAGTTCAGCTAATGGAGAGCCACTATCTGCAGGTCCCAACAAAGAGAGACCGAAGTCTGCCACTCGAGCGTTGTGTTCTTCATCGATTAGAATGTTTGATGACTTTATGTCTCGATGAATGACAGGAGGACAAGCATAACCATGCAGGTATTCAATTCCACGCGCTGCTTGGACTGCAATGGTGACTCTTCGAACCCAATCCAATTGTTCCTTTAATGCCTTGTTCTTTCCATGAAGATGTTGATGCAGAGAGCCATGAGCCATGAACTCATAGACCAAAAGCCTCTCTCCACCTTCTTCACAGTAGCCAAGCAGATTGAGCAAATGAGCATGGTTCAGTCTTGATAATAGATCTAACTCTGTATGGAACTCTTTTGAATTCTTTTGCCTATCTGAAGATGTTATGGCTTTTTTAACTGCAACTACCGTCCCATCCTTCAGTACCCCTTTATAAACACAAGAGAAACTTCCCTTTCCCACTAATGATTCTTCTTTGAATCCTCCAGTGGCTCTGTCAAGTTCCTCATAAGTGAACATCTGAGCTCTCCTTATCTTAAGCTCATCCAAATCAGGCCGAATTTTGCCATTATCCTTCTGGTAGGTTGGACCAGTTTTATGGGATTTTGATGCTTTAGCGGAGCACTGACAGTTCCTTAACCTGTAGCGTACATATAAAATAGCAGTCAAAGAGACAACAGTTACCAAGAAAACAGCAAAGGCAATCTCAGCAACAATGACCTGGCAATTGCATTGACCAAAATTTTTCATTCTTCTTGCCCTCGATGCCATTGGAGTATTGTGAAGAACAATTTGAGTAGCATTCAGCCGAGAAACAACTTGAACAGTTATATTCACATACTCTATCTGACTTCAATATGCATTCAGCTTTTTGGTACATTTCGGCAGGACAACCGTTGCTGCAGGGAATGCAGACATGGGCATTGGGGGACTTGCAAGGAGCATTTTCTGGACTAGCTTCATAATAACCAGGAGCACAAGGAGTAGTTTTGCAAAGTCCAGGAGCAACGGCTAAAGGGAGAGAGGTAGGAAACCCAACACCCCAACAAACTGGAAGCATAGATTTCTCTGCTAGAACTCCACAAGTGAAGTAATTCCCAGCAGCAATTTCATAGACTTTAATACCATTAGGAACAAGGGTGCTGGGTTTGACGATAAAACCCCAGCAAACCACCCCGCGATCATAGCTCTTAATTCCACAGGCATGGAACTTTCCCCCTACAAGAGAAAGCATTGGCTCACTTGGGGGCAAATCAACATTTCCTTCACGCGAATAAGCTACCGATATTTCTTCTTCTAGGTCCAAGCTCCTTCCCCAACAACGGGCTCTAGAATCCGCTCCCTCTAAAATCCCACAAACATGGTACCCACCAGCTGCAATCTTTTGAAACTTCATTTCTTTGGGAATTAAGCTAATGACTCGACTACTAGTCTCATCACCCCAACAAAAAACAGTCCTATTCTGCGAAAACAATCCACAATTGAACTCAGAACCAGCTGAAATTGATTGGATCTGCCCATCAAATACATAATTCTTTGTCATGTTATATCCCCAACAATCAACATATGAATAGTTTCTCCACTTTCCAGTTAAAGGCTTTCTCAAACCGCATAAATGGTAATCACCAGCACTTATTTCCAAGTATTCAGCTCCTTTAACTATAGGCTGAGGAACTCCCATTTCAATATAACCAGTGCTTCCCCAACAATAAGGTTGGTTAGAATCCATTAATAGTCCGCAAACAAATCCATCACCAGCAGTTAGACCAATAAAAGGGAAATGAGCCGGAGTTCCATAGATTATCGCAGAGTTCGATCCATAACAACTGACAAGATGAGAACCATCTGAATTTAAACCACAGAACACAGGCCCATTTTCACCATAAGAAATGGCAATCGAAGACATTGAGCCTAGACCAGAAACTAAGTACAGTAAACTTGATAACATCAAAAAGTGTGCAAGAAATTCAGCTTTCAAGATGCTAGTTTTCAAAACCCAGATGGGGTAATCTCTTGCCACAAAACTGAAATTTTCCATTACACAAACCAATCCAATTGCTCTAAGATGACAGAATCCCCAGCCACCCACTATAGTTTCATAACTGCCCTCCAACACCGTTAGCTGAATTAGAATTAGACCATACTTTCCGTTAAAACCCAGAAGAAAAAATTACTAAAGTGCTCAAACCAAAACCAGCACAGAAAGCAAATTTAGAAGAGAAACTGCCAACAATACTATAACCCCATTGTTATGCTTTTTCTTTTTGCCCCCATTGACTGAAGAGAACAGCAAGAAATAATATAAACAAATTGCTTTGTGTGCATAAAAAGCAGTGGATAACAAAATGTGATCAAAACCGCATGAAAATGGCAACTGATACAGCCACACTTACCAAAACCCAGATGAAAAACCACCTCTATACTCAGACAATAGTCTCCTGAGTCTCATAAACGCAACATCTTAACCAGAAAACCCAACAATGTTTGTTTTTCACCAAAACCCATGTGAGAAAAACTATCCTTCTTTGTCTTTCTCTTCTTGAAAAAGCCCTCGCACATGAAACTGGGAGAGAGCTTCAAGTCTTCAACCACTCTGGATCAAAGAAACCAGCACTAGATCACATGTGGAGTTACACAGAACAGCAACTTCTGTTACCTTCGATGGCAACAACGATTTCCTCAGAAGCTAATCTCTCTCCCTTTGCATGCAGCCATCAAAACACTTGAAGATGAATTGATAAAATGCAAATGGAGAAATCTAGGAAACGATGGACCGTTGTGAGTGATGGTGGTTGTTGCAGGTAGCAGTGTAATGTTGTTGGAAGCAAAAGAATGGAGAGAGAAAGCGAAAGAGAGCATTAAATGGCCATAGGAGTGCAGGTTCTCAATATGGGCAGGGTGTAGTTGAAGATAATAAATGAGAAGTAAATGCAATTTGATCTTTTCATGCCTGGATTACTGCAAACTTTTGGCCAACCTATATTTTTCGAATTTTAATTTCTTCATGAAATTCAAAGTTTCGCTCTTTGTTTTCTTCCTTGGATCTCTATTACATTCATTTAAATTCTCTTCACTCACCCTTCTATTTCAACATTAAATTCTCTTTCATTTTCATGCATGCATCTCGATATTTACTTTAAAATAAACAAATAAATAAAAAGAAAATTTTGTCTTTTTCTCTAAAAATTTAATATAAATTTAAAATTTTCTTGCAACCTAGTCCAATATTTTTCCATTTCTTATTTTTGTTTATATGAAAAAATCAAATATGAAAAAAGATTTTTGGATTTTATAGCATCAATTTTCAATTTCAGGTGCAGGATTAAAGAAAAATAAGAATCAACTCACTATAACAAAAATCTATTCTCTTTTCAATGTTTTAAATTTTGTTTTATTTTTATTATTATATATAAATTAAGGAATATTTTAATATTAGAATTTTTTTTCCTAATAAGAATTTATTAGAGTTTTTAAAATTTTGGAACATTTGTATATTACTATTTGTGAGTGTTCAAATACTTTTTTTGTATTAATTATTAATCATAAGCTGATATTTATTTAACTTAAAACTAGAATCAAATGAAAAAATCTTTTATATATGTATATATACACACACTTACATTACATACATACCAATTTTAGCAACCAATAATCACTTAAAAATAGATGGCAATATCTAATTTTTTTTCATCATTTAATGAAATGACAACGACATTAGATTTAAAACCAATCCATACTTATAATTTCAAAATAAAAAGTAATATACTCGGCCTCTTTTAACAATAATTATATTATGGGGATTTTTTTTCTTTTTAATATAGTTGAATTTAACTAATTTAGATAGTTAAATATATTTTTGTGAGTTAAAAAATGATTTTTAAACCTTTTTAGCTTAATATAAATTCTCTTTTAAGTGTACTTAATTTTAGAAAGATTAATTTTTTTCTCAAAATTATCCTTAATTAATCTATTTACATCTACACCTGTATAAAATTTATCATTTTCTAATTTTTTGAAGATATCAATATTTTGTTTGAATATAAGCCTTCATTAATACAAAATATTATTCATAAAAAATAATAATTACAGATCTAGATCAACTATTTTCTTCTAAATATCAAATTTATTGAACCACTAAAAAAGCATACCAATTGATCAATTAATTAGTATATATACTAAAATTAGTCAAATATATTTAAATTATAATATATTAATTTTACTTTTTTTCTTCCATGATGAGATTTAACATTTATATATTTATATATGTATGTACATATGTATATTATAATGAGGATTACGTACCCTAAATGAGGAGGGACCACCCCTTAAAACTGACCTTTCACATTTATTAATACATATCTTTGTTTTTAACTATCTCTTTATTTATTATGTTTACGTAGATTTGAGTGTAACCTATGCTTCTAGAGATTTAACTAGTTTGAAAATTAGACTTTCAAAAGTGTAGCTTTGACTCTTTGGAACAAATTAAAGTGAGAAAATATGATTTAAAAATAAGTAACCACATGGGTTTATATTGTTTTTGTCCAATTATATTCTCTTTGGTCTTCACTACAACTCCCTTGAATTGGGCAATTTTTTATGAAAATTGTCTACTTACATATTATTTTTAGTTTAGGGATTGCTTTCTTTGGACTTGTTTTATTTGTAACTGTTTTAATTGTCTAATTATATGTTTTCTTCGATGTTATTTCAATGTGATTATAGAAAATACATACTTGTGGAAAAATTCAGGTTCATTGAAAATTAGATAATAATATTTTTATCCCTAAATTTTAAAAAAATAATAAATTAAATTATAAGTTTTTCGATTTTAATATTTTAGTCTCTAATAGTAGTATGCAATTGTAAACATTGTAAAAAGCAGAGAGTTTAAATCATCTATTAATTTGTTACTTCTTAAAATTTTAGGTTCAAAAAGGTTATCTCATTTAGAAAAGGTGACAACTGAGAGGGGGTGCTAAGATTTTTTGAGATGTTTGTGATTTGTTTGAATTTTATTTTATTTTATTTATTTTTGGATTGAAAAAGTTTCAAGTTGGTGTTTATACATATAAATTTTTCACTAATTTAAACATTGTATTTATAAATTGTGCACTTGACTTTGTCTCAGTAATTAAGCTTAAAAATTGATATAATTCAATGTTGAATTACTAGCAATCAAATTATCTTAAAATATAGAATAACTGAAATATTTTCAATGAATCTTGATTCTCTCGTAACTTTGAGATTTTATTTAAGTAAATTTATATTTATGACTGATAATCAACTAAATTGACAAATTTATATTTTTTTAAAATTAAATAAGTAAAACAGGTTTGAGCCAAATAATTACAACTCATTATTTTAAAAATAAATTAATGATATATTTAAAATTGAGGTATTATAACTTTTAATTCATAACTTTAGCGAAATAAAATTATTAGTTGTTAAGTATAAATAAGTTGATATCAAATATTAACTACTAAATATAAGCAAGCATATATGCTAAATTTTTTAACTAATTATATGTTATTAAATTAAGTTAAAATATATCAAATCTAAGTATTATCATATGATAATACTTGTTGTTACGATCCTATATGTTGGTATCATATGGCAACACATAATTTATGTTATATAATTTAAATATTATTTGAATGGACAATCTATTTTTTGTAAAAGATTTATCTTATATTATAACAAATCTGTCTATTCAAGTAGTGTTAAAAGATTCATAATCATTTGAATTGTAGAAAACATGTAAAAAATTTGATAATATAGAATCATAATCGTTCTCTAAAATAAGAAGATCTGAAGATTTAAAATTTTGAAGAATTAGTAAAGATTATTCCCATTTTTACAAGATATATATGACTTTTAAATATTTTAAAAAAATATGTTTTAGATTTCAATCTTGTTCTAAAAATATTTTAATTTTTTTTTCATACTATTCTAGAAATATGTAGTTTAAGATTCTTAATTTTAACTTAGAAAACATATATTCTAAGTATGATTAGACCTTCATCATTAACGTGCTTCAAAATAAAATCTTTATTTTTTATAGATGGGTGTAGCTCCATAGAGCAGGTAATATCACGTAACAATTACCTTTGTTCTTTTATTTTATATTTTGGTAATTTAATTAATTGAATTTAGTAAATTTTAAAACTTATCTAATATCTTGAATGAAAATATAAAACCTTAGAATTGTGATATAAATTATTTATTTCAATTTTATGCTATTTAAATCAAATTGTACCTTAGTTTAAGAAAATCGACATAATTATTATTTTTACTATTATTTAATATTTATAAGATTCAAATATTTTAACAAGGAGGAAAGAGCTAATCTTAAATTTTTATATGGGATAAATAAACATATATTTTGATCATGTAAACATATAGGTTGCTAACATTAGTTCTTATTTTGTTTCAAATGGCTTCATTATCATCACTCATTGTCACGACACTACGGACCTATTTATAATATATTATCTAAGTATTTATTAGCTGTTATATTATCAACATCTAGGGACCTATTTGTAAATATCTTATTTTAAAATAGATTGCCGACAAAGAGTCGCAGAAAGTATCCTTGAGCCCCACAAAGAATTAAATCCTTGGCATAACTTCCAAGTAATTTGGTCTCTTTCCAACCCCTAAGATACTTTTATGAATTCTTTTTCTTATTTTCTTTTAAAATACTAAACACAATCGTTAAAATTATAATAGAAGTTTACATAATAACATTTAGAATGTAAAAATCTTACCTATTATGATTTTTTACTAGCAATTTCGAACTGGTTTTTATGAACTATAATTCACCTTAGAATACTAAAGGAGATATGGTGAAATTTTGACCTCCAAATGAATATACACCCAATTTAATTTTGATATTTAAATAAAGAGTCTGTTCACACAAAATAAAATATTTACTTATATAAATAAGAGAGTCGTATTGATTTATCGAGTATAATTAAAAAAGTTATTTATCTATTGTGATATAAGTTTTTAATTACTTTTATTTTATAATTTTTTTTATATTCCTAGTTTTTACATTATTATTGCTTTGTCCACAAAAGAGTAGCATAGTTGGTTTGGATATTTGATTAAGAAAATTTGACACTATCAAATATTTAATTAGAAAAAGGACTGCTGGGTCCTTAAGGTTTGGAAAAATGTATTAATTAATCCCAAAAGTTTAGAAAATACCCGTCTAGCTCCTAATCCGTTATTTGATAACTTCTGTTTGAATCTGATTAAGGGTAAATCAGTATTTTTACATACTTTTGTCAATAAATACCTATAGGTTCTGCCATGTCAACATTTCTATGCCCAAACTTTGCCCACATATATCGTTTTAACACCTAATTTTCGTACCCGTTCTTCTCTTCTAACACAAAACTAACAAAATAACACATCAAAGAAACACCTGAACATGTTTTGGCAACAGCAATGACGAGGATGAAGATAGCAACGGAGACGACGACGGGAATGAAGACGACAAGTAGGTAACAAGGAGAAGTTGACCTCATACGATTACCCTTTTTTGGACTTGAATATGAATTTTTTTGACGGAAAGGCAAATGTGTTGTGTATTTTGTGGGTATTGATGTAAGCCAATTTATGGGGTTTTGTTGGTGTGTGAAGAATGATATTGTTGCTGGTGTTATTGTATGTTTATTCCATGGGTTTAGTCGATCTCGGGTTTGGTATGGTTTAATTTCA
The DNA here is from genome assembly GCA_028052125.1 of Melia azedarach. Classification (NCBI taxonomy): domain Eukaryota; kingdom Viridiplantae; phylum Streptophyta; class Magnoliopsida; order Sapindales; family Meliaceae; genus Melia; species Melia azedarach. The sequence continues at coordinate 14,948,172 of CM051396.1, forward strand.
CTAATTCTTCTTCTTCTTTTTTTATTAGTGTAATTTTTATTACAAGTATTGTCATGACTTGATTTGTGTTTTATACTTCAATTTGGTGTTTGTTAGTGGAGAAATTGTTGGAAAATAGAATAGAAAATGAAAAATAAATTAGAGTTTGACTATTAATATTATGTAAATTTTTATGGAAAAATTAGATATGAGTCAAAGAGTACTTAATGCTTTGATGTCCAATTTGTATGCAAAGAAAAGGAGACAAGGCAAAGGTAGGAAAAATTAGAAAAGGGGTGTGAAGAAGGAACTGGGGTTTAGTTGGGTAGATGTAAGTGATATTGATTGTTTAGATTGAACCAGGATCATCCTTCCTCAAGTGGGCCATTATAGAGTCAGGATTAGCCATGGATTTAATACATAAGTTTGTGAAAACTTTTATTCACAGGTTTTCATGTTCATGAAAACTTTTTTTTGTTGTTGTTGGTATTGTTTACTGGTGTTAATGCTAATTTCTTGCATAATTCAGTGTGTAAGAATACTAAAGACTCCATTTTTCATGGGTGCTTTTTATATTTTTCCTTCTTTTTGAAATTTTTTCGTCTTTATTTGTATACCTTTTTCTATTTTTATATATACGTGGTTTATATTTTCTATAAAAAGAAACAAGGAAAAAAATTCTTATTTGATCTACACCGTTTCTGTTTGTTCAATGGCCAATTTTGCTTTTTTTGTCATTAATAGAATTTTTTTGTTAATTTTAATAATACTAGGAAATATATTGTGGGAGAACTGGAAATCGACTAGTATGCGTACAAAATTTTTCATATGAGTTTTTATTATTATATAATTGAATAAGGATAATATGATAAAATAATAATAGCGTTAAAAAATTAAAAGTACTGATGTGGCAGATACGCATGACATAACAGGGGTAAAAAAGTAATTGCATCATATTCCATCCAAAATGTCGTTATTAGACAACATGCTAAGAGTTGGATGGGTAATTTTCAAATCTTTGGGACTAATTAGTACATTTTACTAAATCTTAGGGACGTAGCAGTCATTTTATCCATTTAATTTATTGGACAACTTGAACACCATTCAACAGTTCATCAAATAAAATATATTCAAGATACAAATAAGGTAAAATTGTAAATTCTCTATAAATAATTTGGTATATTATAAAAATATTTAATGTTCATTTGGTATAATTTTTCAAATAAAACTTTTTGAAATAAATTTTTTAGCTATAAAGTTTTTGTAAACAGAGTTTTTAACAAAAATTTATTAATTGTTTGATCGTCACAAATAACTTTTTAAAAAAATTTGAGTAATTATTTTAATAAACAAATATTTAATGTTCTATTAAAGAATTAACATAGATTTTTTAAAATAAAATAAAAATGTTTTAGAGAATTATGCTTTTTAAAAAAAGTTCAAGAAGCTCTATTGCCAAAATTTAAATTTTAGGTTTTTTTTAATAGAAGAAAAATAGTTTTTTTTTTTTAATTTGAAAAAGCTCTTTTCTTGTGCCAATTAAATGACATCAAAAAATTAAAAAAAAAACTTTTATCATTAAAAAGTCCTTTTAACTAATGAAAAAGTTAAACTAAATAGACACTTAGCCACTTTATAACCTCATCAAAAAGTCATTTCCCATTTAATTTTGTTAAAAATGCTTCTAATAAGTTAATAATTTTTTTTTATATTATCAACGATATATTTCTTGTCTATTATTCTATTCTATGATCAGCATGCATAGGTAGAAATTTTTTAGATTGGTTTTACTAATTACTAGTCGCTAATCAAGTTTGCTAATCACAAATCATTTTTTTTGTTTTAAGTAATTGTTGTTAATTAAGCAAATATTTCATTAGTCAAAATCATAAAGTTAAGAAATATAATTAATTATATTTGTGACTACTAAAATAAAATATTATCTCTTTAAAAAGATATGATTTTAGGAAAAAAATACAATTAATTTTATATATTTATACATATATGAGAATAGCATGTTTATATTATAATAAAAAACACTATTACGTAATATATGTTATCTTCTTAATTTATCATATTAATTATAAAATGTTATATAATTGTATCATATTTATAGTTTATATTTTAAAAGGTCATCGTATATACTCTAAAAAATATATATACCTGATAATTATGATATACTATAAATTTAATAAGAGAAAAATGTTTGATTTATTTTCATAGAATATCTCAATAAATAATTTATAAAACACAATCCTGAAAATCCTAAATCATGATATTGGTACAACAATAGCAAAACATCTTTAATTTGCAAGAAAATAAGGGACAAATGTTTCAGCTACTTATGTTTTTGGATTTTAATTTTTAATCTTTAAATATTGGGTTACAAGTAATAGTTTAATAATAATGTTCAAATTTTAACATTTATTGGTATAAATTAAAGGTGAAAAATAGCAAACAGATCAATAACATGAATGAATATTGTCTGATTTTGGAAAATCCTAGACCAAAAAAGTAAAATAGAATTAGTAAAATGATTACAAATGAAATTGATGATAAAATAACTAAAATACTCTTTTCAAGTTTCTTTAAAGATAAAATAATAAGAGAACATATCAAACAATAGAGTCAAATATAGCACATTGGTGATTCCTTTAAAAATGTCAAATTCATGATATGAATGGATCAATACAGAAAAATTATTTGTCTAAAATTTGAGTATAAAAATAATGAAAATAATTTTTACACCGACATAAATATAAAATTAGTAACGTTAAATGCATTCCACTATTAAAATATGATTTAAATTATAAAATTACTAAAATAATTTTTTAAATATTCAAATAAAATATATAGCATAAATGCAATAAAATAAAAGAGTCAAATACACGTGACTCGTTTGACAAGGTCAAATTCATGACAGTTTCAAGATTAATTTTAAAATAGAGAAAATAAAAAAAAGAAAAATTATTTATTTTTATTTAAATATAATTTTTTAAATTTTTTTATTTTTTCAAAAATAAGTGTAATATTTATGCTATATAATTTTGCTGTCCAAAAATACTATAAGAAAGAGTAGGTTCTTGTAGTATAGATTGACAACTAATGAAAATTTGTGAATACCACAATGTCACATAATTATTTATTAATGATTCTAATTATTAAAATCTCAATTTCAATTACACAACTAAAATTTAGATAAATTTTGAATGATTTGAGATACGCTTAATATTCCTAAATCCATTCTAAGTTCGAGTAATAAAATAGATTAAGAGCTTGATATTTCGCGTGTGAGATTTATAATTTTCATCCAATTTTTTTAAAAAAAAATTAGTAAACCACTTAATTAATTAATACATCTTTAATCAAGTGCAATAAACCTAATTCATTTTCTTCCAATGTTTTGATCAGATTGCAAATTAACCTACTTGATTTTATAAATAAGCAAAGAATTTAAAAGCTATTTATGAAATTTTTTTGATGATTCTTATACAATAACAATGAATAAGTCGCTAAATTTTGACAAAATAATAAATAAGAACATATTTTAATAATCTTAATATATAGGTTCTTAATGTCAATTATTATTTAATTTTATATATGTTATTATTAGTTTGTAACGAACTTTTTATAATAAATATTCAAAGTTTAGCTTTATTTATTATTTAATTAAAATATAGGAACCTACTGTTTAACGTCCTAAAATTTTATGATTATTTTGAGAGTGTAAGAGAAACTTTTGAAAAATTTTACAATTAATAAATAAGAAGGCCGACTATTAATACGAAAGTATGAGTGCCTAAAGTTTTACCAGCATAAGAACATATGAGTTCTTAAAATTTGACCTATTAATTTAATTAGTCTTATTAAATTTAAAAATACTTATATAAAAATCTTAATTTATGAAAAAAAAAGATAATTATAGCCTTATATAATAGTAGTTAGTTAAAAAAATTATTTTTGACTCTTAATTGAAAATAAATATTAAACTAATAATAAGTATTATTTTATAAAATATTGATAACTAAATTTATAAATTATTTTTAAAACATAAATTTATTTAAATTTTGAAAATTATTTTTATGAGTATTTGTCAATATAGAAGAATTGAGCTTCAGTAATTAGGGATTCGTTTTCGCGGACAATACTGATTGTGACAGAGACGAGTTGAGTTCATACTTCAACTCTTTGGATTCATTTTTTTTTTCTTTTGTGGGTATGTTTTGCCAATGAGTGGTGGAACATAAAAACTAAAAAAATCTCCAGATTGTGAATGTGAATGGGGAAGAATATAATGGTATCAGAAAGAATTATTCCTTGCTATTGTTGCTGTTGACGGTTTTCTTCTTGTATTTGCAAGCCCATTTGTTACTTCGGCTTTGTTATTCTTGCTCCCGATGGGTTTCAAGAGGCCTCATCACCTCCTAAACTTTAATTAATTTTCCACCACCCCCTATCGCCATTTCTAATGTGATTGAAAGTTAATTTTGAATATCTAATAAAGGGGTAATGAAGTATTAGATCTAAAAATAAGAAGGTATCGGTTATTCTCTCTTTCTTTGTCTACAAACATATTATGCTACCCATTTTTGTCGTAGAGGTTGTGTGTGTAAAGAATTGAAACAAATTTAGCTGTGAATGGAAGAAAGAATGAAGTGAAATTGACTGCTGGTTTCCTGCTTTTACATAATAAAATCCCGTAACATAGAGAAGGTTCAAACTCTTCAAGCTAGGTTAACTGAATGTGTCTTTTTATTGGGGCTCTGGAACGGGCTGGCCTTGAGAAAATTTTTGGACTTACAATATTATTGTTTGTTCCCGGTCTACATTAATCAATTCATGGAATAATGATGATCGAGATGGAGAGAAGAAGAAAAAAGCTGTGGGTGAGAATTCAGAGTAAAAATGATAAAACAAAGGAAAAATGAATAAGATTTCTTAGGTAAATCTTAGGCATCAATATGAAATTTAAAGACCGATTTTAGATATGTACAAAACAGGAACTGCAGTAGGCTGACGAGTCTTTCAATCAACATTCATTAAGCTGTCCTACAGCCATTGATTTCTCTTTCCTCCATTAATCCCATTGAGTTTCCACCGATTTCTGGAAAGGGAAATGAATTAAAATTATGTAATACAGCAATAAAAGTGGTTCCCTTGTCAATCAAGAACCTAGCTGGGACTGAAAAGTTAAATATGAGGGGGCATCGATCATTACAAATTGTTCCTGAAATAACATTCAAACTAACTGATTATCCTAAATTATATTCTGTCATAAATCATAACATAAGTTACAATCATATTTCGGAAATTTTATCAAGTATTCTCCTATTTATGTATTTTTTTAAAGGGTAAAAACCTTTTAATCCCTAAAATTTGATTAAATATTTTTATAAGTCCTAATAATTTTGAAAGTATCCTTAAAAATTCTAATTTCATATAAAATACTTGTTATACCCTTATACACAATGTTTATTAAAACCTAATAATTTTTAAAATTTAATAAAATACATTATGTTTATGTAAAATATATTAATAAATAAATAAAATAATTATCTTATAGCAAATATTTTATATAATTATTATTAATATATTATAATTTTTATTTATTGTTATTTTAGTTTTATTATTTTAATTATATTTTAGATATATGTATTTTATATAAATTATAATATAATTATAAATATTTATTATACTGTAAAATAAATAGATTTATAAATATATATTTTATTAATAAATTAATACTTTCATGTTTTAGTTGTATTTAATTTTTATTAATTATAAATATATAATTTGTTATTATTTAATTTCTTACAATAAATTACAATAAAAGTATTTTGTTAATATATTATTAAATAATATTTCTATTTATTTATTAGTATATTTTACATAAATATAATGTATTTTATTAAGTTTTAAAAAATTTATTAATTTTTAATAAATATTATGTATAAGGGTATAATAAGTATTTTATATGAAATTAGAACTTTTAAGAATATTTTCAAAATTATTAAGACTTATAAAAATATTTAGTCAAACTTTAGAGACTAAAAAAGTTTTTACCCTTTTTTAAATCGATTTTTCTTTATAAATAGAAACTTGTTAAACATTTTAACATATTAGTGAGTAATATACAGTTAATTTTCCATTTTTAAAATTCCTAATGATTGATTTTAAATCCATAAATTAATAAAGAACTCGGATTTATATATTCAAATCCAATGTATTAAATAAGCCAAATTTATATTAGAAAGTGAACAATTTAGTAGAAATAAAACACAGAAGACTTTCGAGTCACAATTTTATGATCTCCAGCTCATTTGCTACACCTCTCTTTGACAAATCCAGCTGAATGGAACCTTTGGTGCTTTCTTAGCCCTAGTTTGAGCCCTCTCCTCAATTTTTCTAAGTTTTTGAGGTAACCCACAAACATAATCTTGCGCTGCTTGCCCTTCACTGGAAAGCCCAATCAGCTTCTCAACATTCCATATCTTCACAAGATGTTCCAAAATTTGAATATAATCCTGGGCAGTATAGATTCCATTTCTACTGGTAACATTTGAAAAATGCTGAAAAAGATTGAGATCATGGCCATCGTACATCAAATTCCCTGGCATTTTGATATTTATCTTCATCATTTTTGCAAATGCAATCATCATTCCATCCGGATCAACCTCGAAAACTTTCCCGACGATTCTGCTATAAGCTGTTTCGTGGCGCTTTTCATCTGCGGCAATTGTGCCACAGATTAGGGCTAGGGTTTTGTCCCCACGCTGCATGGCGAGCTTGGCTGTGTTTGCGTGACATACAAATGTTGCTCTTTCTTGATATGATGTGTAAATTAATAAATGATAAGGATTTCTCCCGAAGCCAGTGTCCTGTTAGGATAAAGAAAAACATAGGAGCAGAGACAAAATTTATATATATTGTAAGGTGAATATTAGAATTTGTTGCAAGTAACATAATAAACTTATCTTAAGAGGATAAAATGATAAATACATATGCTCTCAAGTTATAGAAAATGCAGATTGAAAATTGTGTAGTGATATATAGCTACGATACAATATGATGCATATATAGCACTATTTTCATATGTTGTTGCATAACTTTAAGTCCTTTATTCTCAAGGTTATGTTCAGCATGAAAAATCTGATGAATAAGGACGATAAACTATTGAAAATAGAGAGACGTAAATTTAATTTAAGCCTATAAAATGAGAGTAAAATATTAAACTCTGAAAGATAGAGGGGCCACAGTAATAAAGTAAAGTACGTTATTGGAATAAAATATTTGGCTCCCTGAAGGCCTTCTGTAGCTCCTTGGTACTTTAGCAGTATATTGTTGCTATATATCAATTACTATAAGTAAGAAAAAACTGAAAGCTAGCGTTGACAAATTTACGACAACATGGTCTACTATTTCTGAAAACCGATTAAATGATTAATAGACCAGTAAAATGTAATGAGAAGTAGATGTTTGTACGGATTGATCGTACCATTCCTGAACCAATTAGATGCTGAATAGTCTTCTCAAGTTGTTTCGCATCTACTCTTCCTGAAAGATAAAGATACTTATTAAGTAAATCACCATGTCTGTTCTCTTCAGCAGTCCATCCCTTATTCCAAATCGCCCAAGCTTTTTTGTTTAATCCTGTTTCGTCATCCTGGAATGTTTCCATGGAACTAAGATGCGACTGATATGTTGGAAGTGCTTCTTCTGTGATCATACTTCCTGCCAAAATAACAAATAATTCATCTGGAATTTCTTTTGTTCTCTCTCTTAGTTCCTTCACTTGCTCCAGGAACCCATCTGAGATAGGATCCGGCAAAAAATCCTGAGGTTGCCAAGATTTTTCCACTGGTTTCAGGATTGGCAATATGTTTTCTCTAGCCCAACTCTCCATTGATTGAAACGTTTCAATCTTTTCCGGAGACACTTCAACCTTGGAGGCTTGGAGAGAAGATGGCTTCCTCCTACATTCTGCATCCCTGAATTGGAAATTCCAACAGTAATTGCTGTTAGATATTGCCAAGGTCCACTGACTCGCTTTCCCAAGAGTTTAAAAATAATTATCAATTAAATGGGAATAGGAAGATGGAGGCTAAAAAGAATTAAAAATAATGGGTCAGAAAATTAATTGTGACAAAAATGAGCATGCAAGAATTCAATCACGAGATATGTCTTGACTTTTCTGCCACGTTTGTTAATAGTTTACCTAAAAAACATTAGTTCTGTAAAGTCATAATATTAGCATTAAAGTAAATCTTTAACAAAGGGACCAAAACTAAATCTAATTTCAAGAAAAATCCAAATTGCTGTGAACGCTCATTGATAAGAAAATCATACACGTATACAAGAAGTCAAGAGAAGTAAAAAAATGAAAAAAATAAAAAAATAAATCACTCACTTAGAAACAGAATAGAAGGTGGTAGGCATGGAAACCTTGGAAAATCTACTAGTTTTCGTCTGTGAAGGGAGAGGAAGTAGAGGGAGAAGCTGAAGGGTAAACATAATATTATATTATCTCTCTGCTAAGGTAGAATAACAATAAGTTTTCTGCATTTTTTTTACGTGTTAGAGAGCCTCTATATATAGTAATGCAATCGAGTCTCATAACTAGTAAATAACAACTACACATTTTAATATGGGGACCCTAGAGTTTACCAAACGGTAAGGATTGACTAAATTTTTATTACTTATTTGCATCATATAAACAAGTAACACGTTTCAACTAGCTGATAGAGATTGCATTTACCGCTTTGAACCAAATCTTACTATATTATTAATTATGTGAGCAATGTGGTAACTATTATATTCCAAGGATTTTTTTTTATAAAATCATCAAGGAGAAACTTACCATAAAAAAGAAGTATTTGATTAATCTATATTTAACGACTTGATATTTTTATCAAAATGACGTTATTTTGATAATAAAATCGACTATCACCATTTTGTTTATCATATTTACTATTAATATTTGACAGAATAAAAAATAATATATTTTTTGTGATTGAATTGTGTTTACTCCTAAATCAATGGAAATATTTTGAGCCATAAAGGCTATAATTTTTTAGTAGTTTATTATTTTGAGCCATGTAAAATTATTTCGTCCTCTTTTTCTCGTTTTCTTTGGCAATTTTTAGTTATTTCTCTATCACTGTAGTTAGCGTATTATTGTTCCAACCACCCCACGCTACCCTTCTGCACAAAACCTAACAAATTTAATGTAAATATTGGCAGGGGTCGATTTGATTCTGAATTACTATTCCTGAACCTACTAAATATTGAACGGTCTTGTCAGTTTGTGTCTCACATCTACTCTTCTAGAAAGATGACTTCTGTGATCATAATTCCAGCCAAAATAACAAAGAATTCTTCTCGAAATTCTTTCGCCAGGATTTTTTGACAGGTTCTGATATTGGCATATGTTTTCTCTATCCCACTTCTCATTGATGTAAACGTTTCAATCTTAAGAGTGACACTTCAGCCTTGTAGGCTTGGGGAGAGGACAACTTAGATTTTCTTCATCCCTAAATTGACAAATTCAGGAATTAATTGTCTGTTCTTAGAGAGTTCTCTTCACCTGATGTTATTTTGAAGAAAATCAAGTTGGATATTAGTCACACATTGATTAGATGCTTGAGAACGACTGTCCTGGAAATATATATATAAAAAAAATGATTTATAATTAGCCATAATCACCCAAATCTAATTATAGAAGACCCAAAATTAATCTGGACATCATAATTTATTTCTTTTTAATCTTCCAATATTTGATTACACATAAGTGCTACTATAAATTTTAAGAATACACATTAAAAATACAAAATTTCATACAATACATTGTATTTTTCTTCCAAGCAAAATCATACATATATACAAGTCGAAGAGAAAGTAATAAAAGTGAAAAAAAAAATAAAAAAGAGAAAATTAATTAATTGTACTCACCTATAATCAGAGTAGAAGGTGGAAGGCATTGAAGGCTTACCGTCTTTGAAAGGAGAAATGAAGACTCACACCACCCATAATCAGTGCCCAAATTTTATTTTTATCCGTTCTCCCTTTGTGTTGTCTTCAACAAGTCTAGCAAAACAATTTTATTTTTCCACATTTTTCCTAGAAAATTAACCATTTTTTTAAAAAATATTGTCAAAACGTCAAAGCTTTAATAATATATGTAACCCCTTTCATTTACTTTTCTGCTAGCCGCCCAACTCTATTCATTTGCTCTTAAAATATAGCAAAATTTATTAGTCTCAAACTCTTTTATGAGATGGAGATGCCGACTGTTATGGTAGTAAAGAATCTTTTCCCTCTCTTTATATAAGAGTGAAGAGAAATCACATGTCATAAGAACATGCATAAGGTCCTTTGTACAAATTTTATCTTATTTATTGCTCCTTTATAGATTAGACATCTGTCTTTTTTTATAAATGTCTTACCAAAAAAGTATTCTAACATATATTTAATTTGATGTCATTTTTGTTAAAAATATCATTAAAAAGTTTTATTAATTTTTTTATAAACATTACAATAAGAGAATAATTTTTTACAACCTCACAATAACACACTAATACAAGAGAAGATAACTCTTTAGATGCTATTACGTCTTCTTCTCTTTGGCACTCACTAAAATAAACTCAAAATTATTACCCTACAAAATGTACCACTTAACCTAACTTATATTATTCATCAAACCCACTTAACCTAACTTCAGTTATTCATCAAATCTACCGATGAAAGTTTCTTTAATTGGGCCAATTTAATTAGACTACGAACTTGAGTTTAGCATGGAGTTTGGACTGGATCAAGGTTGAATTTGATCAAGTTTATACTTTAATTTTTAATGAGATGTAATTTTTTTTAAATACTAATATTATATTATAATAGTGAGGATTTTATGGAGAATTTATATATTGATATTTATAACTCATTTAATATATAGTAAAAGTGAACACACATTTTACTATTAATGCATGAGTTTAAAAAATTTAATATAAAAACATTATTCTAATTTGAAATATATGAAATATTTGAAGTTTGGGAGATCTAAGATAAAATTTTAAAATATTTTAATATCTATATTCTTACAAACTAGATTACAGTCAAATTTCTCACATAAAATTGTTTGTTAGGATCTGTCATAAGATATATTAATTACTTAAAAATTGAATAACAAATATTTAACAACTTTTTTTTTTCTTTAAATAATCCTTGACTTTATGTGTACCTTGTTCTTGGTTGCATTCCTTGACTGATTTTGGTCCAATTAAATGGGCCTAGGATCATTATCGTTCCTTAATTACAAATTTAACTTCATAAACAATTCTGTGAGTGATGGATTTCAAATTTTCTAGTATTTTGTTATGAATATTTTTATATACATATCAATCTATTAGGAAACAATTGTATAAGAACTGGTTTTGAAGTTAGTATTCCCCTGAAAATTTAATTAATGACTTAAATTAAAGCTCCGTTTGGGCTAAGTAGAAGTTCAGCTGTGCAAACTTTTGTTCCTCAATTTGAAGCTGGGATATTAGATAAATTGTGAACATTATCAGCAAGGTTAAGCCACTGAAGATGAACAAGGGTGCTACGAGAGTTGATAGACCTATACATACCACTCACTGCAGGGAAGTACTGTCTTCATTGGATTTAATGTCGTCCTTTTCCAACCCATAAGCAGCAGTTACTATATTTTTCCTTCTTCCAGGTTCCAAGATGCAAACTTGGAATAAGTCAAAGGATTGTCTGACACTGATTGACCTTTGTTTTAAAAGCTCATTGTGGCTGCACATGTACAAGCAATTGTGTACCATCCTCAATTTTGTCATAGCATGACAAAATTGAGAATGAAACTCACTACTCGAATTCAATTAATATCTATATAATAAATTATAAATTCTCTAAAATATAATGTTAAATTTCAAAATATATATAATTTAACATATTACTAAATTCTCAATCTCAAATATCACCTTAAAAGAGATATTTCTTATAAAATTTAGTCAAAATCAGTTAATAAAATTTTAATTTTTTACGTACAATTTTAAATACACATAAAGTAGTAAAGATAGTATTATTTATCTATAAAGAATACATAAGTTATAACACTAACTTTTAAAGTGAATCTAACATCTTACCACTTTAAGTATAAACTTAATTTGTAACATATTAACTGAGGAGAGATGAGTTACCTACTCAATAAGTAAATTTATGCATAAATTTTAATATTTAAAAATTATTTAGTCTACAAAATAATCTGTAAGATATCAACTGACGAGAGATGAGTTACCTACTCAATAAGTAAATTCATGCATAAATTTTAATATTTAAAAATTATTTAGTCTACAAAATAATCTGTAAGATATCAACTGACGAGAGATGAGTTACCTACTCAATAAGTAAATTCATGCATAAATTTTAATATTTAAAAATTATTTAGTCTACAAAATAATTATCTTTAAAAATTATTTAACAATAAATATTTGTATATAAAATCATTACTCAAAGAAAAATATTTGACAAAATGTAAGCATGATCTCAACTTTTAATAACATTAAGAATACAATACTTAACAAAAGTAATTAACCAAATACTTAACAAAATCATTTAATTTATGTTTTGTAATATCACAGTACCTCGATGTCTTATTTATCACAATACAGTATAATAGTACCCCGAAAATTCGATCATTAATAGTCACTAAGTGCACAGCAGTAATTCAGCTAGCCAGTCAATAATAGTAACAGAAACAATCATTACGAACAATGAGCCAGAAACATAATATATAAAATATGACATTTCATATAAGGTAAAACTGATAGCATTTATCTTCTTTTTATATTTCATACAATACATTCAATAATTTGATTAAATATTTTTTCAAAATAAGTATTTAATCATTAAAATCATTTTTCATTTCCTTATGAAATCTTCTCATGCTTACAATAGTTTCAAAGATTAACATAAAATATGTCATGCATAAAAATACTTACCTGGACCGAGGCCAACTTTCACACTATCTTTAAGGATTCAAAGTTTCCAATCACCCCATTCATTACAAAATAAAACTTAATCAAAATTATAATAATTCATTAATCTTAAATTATGGATAACCTATTTATACATCTCACTTTCTTCGTACAATTAGTTTGACTACGCATCAATAACTTTTATTAACATAATCCTTATTCTTAGAACTCTTTACACCATAAATAATAGAAGTTTTAGCATCTACTCAAGTATACATTATAAATCCTTAAACTTCTTGATAATATGTCCTTTCAATTTCTCACTAAACAACCTGAATTCAATAATTTTTAACTTTTAATCTACAAAAATCATAATAAATCATTTTCAAAATATTTTTGCTTTCAAACAAAGATAAACTGTCCTGAAATTTCTAGATTTGAGGTTTACTGATTCAAAAAAACTCATAACAAATTTTATAAAACTCCAAAAATCACGAAACTTTGCAGAATATCAATAGACATGTATATAAATCAATATGCCAATTTTTAGAATATTTGAAGATCATTTGATTAGTTAAATAAATATACAATTTCGGACATACAACAGAAAATATTATTTTTCAGAGTAGTAAGGTAACGTTTGAAAAATCGTTAAAAATTAATTTCTCAACCGATTACAACAAAATAAAATTATGAAAATTTATTGTTGAATGTAGTTTAATTTTATGAAAGTATTATTAATAAAACATGCACGGAAGTCTCTATTTTAATTATCAATAGATAGACTATTCAGACAACTATGTAAAATCCTAATCCTAATAATCAACAATTAATTCTCAATCAATAATTCGATCAATCGACCATGTAATATATGATTAACAACATCTAAAATCACAAAATAGATATAATTAATATCTAAAAAAAAACTTACATAGAAGATATTCGAACGGAGCATAGATTACATCTTTTTTCCTCTTGTGTTCTTCTTTGATTTCCTCTCTATTTCTTTTCATTCCTTTGATTTTCTCTCTATTTTTTTTTTGTTTTTTTCCTACAAAAATCTCGTTATAAATTTACTTAACCTAAAATTTCATCATTATAAAATATCACTCAACTCCTTTGACTTTTTTTTTATATTTTTAACCCAATTAAATTCTTACTATCCAATAATTCCATTCTTTTAAAAAATAAACATATTCATCCACAATAAGTATACTCCACCAAAAATATATATGTTTCTCTTATAAAGTCTAATATTTTATGGTCTCACATAATATAGTATTGGTAAATCTATATGCATGCTTTCTCATGAATAATAAAATTCGAGGTATTACAAATTATACTAAAATGAAACACCGAGAGCAAGAGCAAGAGAAACAAGTACTTAGAACTGAAGAAAGATGAATATAAATACCCAGTATCTTTATAACTCTATTAGGTCAGAAGATTAGAGAAATTTGTTCGCATTATGTTTATTTCGACTAGGTCTTATATGTAAAAATTACTGAGATTAATGTGATCTAATGACTCTGTTCTTCTAGGTAATCTCTTAAATTTTGTTTCTTAAATCATCTAATCATAAATAACATGCCAATTTAGTGAAAATTTTAGATAACAAAGAAAAATGCATGAAATTTTATTTTTCAGTCCTCTAAACTATCTAGATTAATTTAAATAACATATTTCAACATATTTTACAGAGAAGCAAGGTTATGAAAATTAAATTGAAAAATTTAGGACAAGCTTATTCATATAATATTTAGGAATTAAAATTACAAAATACAAAATTTTAACAATAGATTACTTTCACATGTTTCAACCACTGATTAAGTACATGAGTAACTGATCTTCTGAGAGAAACTAATTTCCACGTCTTCTCTTCCTCTCAATAGTTTTTAGTCGCAGTCTAAAGGTCTCTACAAGCTATTCTTGTTTTTTAGTGCTGAAGATGTGCCCAAGAACCACTCCTTTTATTGTTCCACTTGTATATCCTATCATAACCATTTTCCACCAAAATGCAAATAAAGATATTAATCGTGCACCTTCTTCGTGTGAAGTCTCATACGATTTACATTTTTTCAACAAAGGTTCTTTGCACAATCCAAGATTTCCATCAAATGAATTAAGATTAAATGTGGTGAATTGTGTTGCTTTGGGTATTCTTCCAGTGAGATTGTTATGTGACACAACAAAGAGCACAAATGTCGTAAACTCTCCTAGTTGTTGAGGAATTTCTTCTGAGAGCCTATTATTGGAAAGGTTCAATGATTCTAGCACTATCAGGTTACTTAAAGATGACGGAATGTGACCTTCGAGATTGTTGTTTGAAAGGTCTGAAGCCCCTTAAAACTTGCAAATGTTCCTAGAATCTCTCCTACAAATTTGTTATTGGAGAAAATAATAGGTGTGATCAAATTTGAGAGCTTCTCATATTCCATTTCTATGCCTTTGTTACTCATCGTTAGCGAGTAATCAGAATAACCATAAGAGGTAAATGCAGAATAAAAGGGTGGCTATAGTGAATCTTGTAAATATATTAGCTTACTTGTATTGATATCTTTCATGGCATTCCAATAGTAAAAGTATTTTGAAGGAAGAGTTTCTGTAAAACTATTACGAGAGAGATCAATGATGTGCAATTTAGGAAACTCTAAGCTTGTTTTAGATTCCCCTATTACTCCAACAAATCTGCTGAACTTTAAAATGAAAACCTTAAGCTTGGGAAGAGTCCCCAACCATGAAGGAAAAATATCAGTGATTTGGTTTATTCCAAGATTAAAAATCTTTAGCTTACAATTAGCCAACGATTTAGGTATTCCTCCTTGTAATTAATTGTTTTGAAATTTTTTATTTAGCAATAATAATAACAGTACTAATTTTAATAATAATAATAAAATAATAAATAAGAAAGAGGCTTCTCTTCTTAATGGATATCAATATATAATTAAATTAAACATAAATATATATTTCTGTATATTTCATTTATTCATATTATTATTTTTATATATTATATTATTTACATTCTACCTCAGATTGATGTTTGCATATACTAGCCGACACTATCATTATTGTTATAAAGGAATAACAAGGTCATTTGTCCTTAAGAAGTAAGCATTGATTTTGATTTACTTGATTTTGCGGCCAACCTATCTTTGAACATCACATTCTCATTGAATATGACAATTTTACTTGTGAGGGTCTTCTGATTTTCATAATCCAAAAATCGATAATCAATTTCATCACCACCATATTCGACAAAGACACATTTCTTAGAATTCTAATCTAATTTATTTCTTTTAACAAACTTAATGTGCACATAAAAGATATAACCAAATACTTTTATGTGTGAAGAGTTTATCTCTTTTCTGCTAAAAAATTCTTACAATATTCTATCATTTAAAGGTACTGAGAGCCTACATTGATCAAATAAGTTGCAATACCATTGACAACTTCAGCCCAAAATATCTTCATAAGCCAGCATATATTCTCATACTTCTAACATGTTCATTTAGAGTTTTGTTCATGTGCTCTGCTACGTCATTTTGTTGCGGTGTCATGGGAATTATTTTTTACATTTTAATTTCTTTTTTTACGCAAAAAACTTTGAAGCTACTATCTTGTTGACTTTTAAACCAGTTTCATTTTCTATCATGGCTTTTTATTTTTTGAATATGTCAAAGAATTCTGATTTCTTCTTTAGAAAATAAACCCATTCCTTTCTTGTAGAATCATCGACGAAAGTGATATAATATAGTGAGTCTACAAGAGATGGAATTGGAGATGGTCACCACATATTAGTATATACCAACTCTAACTTCTTTACTGTGGGTGACTTGCCAATCTTTGCAAAACTGACCTTCATCTGTTTGGCGAAGATACAATCTTTATATAGGCTAATATTTATGCTTTTCAAATTTGATAGCTTCTCTTTTAATAGAAGCGTCTTCATCCATTTTTTGCTCATATGATTGATAAGTGCTTAAATCATGCGCTAATCGTTTACTTTTAGACTTTAATTATTTGTTTAATCCTCAAGTTTCTTTTGGATTTGATGTATTTTGGTTGTTTTGTACAGAAAATGATAGATTCAACTTTTTAAAGTGAATTGGGCTTAAAAAAGATTAATTCGGCTCGAAAAGGAAGAGACCGAAGCATGAGGATAGCGTGGACCAAAATGCAACAAATTGAGGACTAAAATGAAGAATTATTACAATTAAAGATGAATGTCAAATATGCAAGAGAAAGGGGGTCCAATCGATATTTGCCAGATTTTCTAACTTTGTTGGCACAAGGTGGTGCGCGATCGCGCGCCTTGCTGCGCGACCACACATTTTGTCTTCCACAAATGGTTAATTTTTAGGACTTTAAAAGGCAAGAGAAGGAAAGGAAATGGGGTAGGTCATATTTTGGGCAAGAGAGGAGAAGGAGAGGAGATTGGACGAAGAGCTTGAGAATCATCAAGTTCGACTTTGGATGATTAAAGCTCTCCTATTCTAGTTTATCTTTTTCCTTTATTTCAAATTGTTGTGGTGAATTGAACAATTTTGTGATTTTTGAATTCATGATATCAATTATTAAATTTATAATTTGTGAATTTGAATTTTACCCAATGTATGGCTAAACCCATTTTCTAGGGCAATGATTTAATCTATTTGAAGTATTCATTTTTAATATTGTGTTGTTCAATTGATTTGAGATTGTGTGTTGAGTGTTTATCATGATAATTAATGCTTTTGGATATTTGACCATTATTTGAATGAATTGTGGATTGATGGAATTTGAGAAATGAACATCATATCTAGACCATGTGGTAAACACCGTAAATTGCATATTAGATAGAGATATATTAATATAGTTTGCGTAGTTTGATTAGAAATTATCACCATTCGTAATGTATTTTTGTTTAATTAATTTCACATAGAAATATAGTGAAGTTTTAGATGCGAAATAGACTCGAATGATCTCGAGAGAGACAATCGAATAAATTAACATAATTAACTAGCAACACATGTTTTAAATTAGAACAACATCAATTGAAGAAGTGGATGCGACCAAATACGATAAATCATTAGCCCTAGATATTTCCATTAATTGAATTCTTAAGTGTTTTGCTTAATTCTTAATTTTAATCTTCTCAACCAAAATTGTTTCGATTCCTTTAGATAAATTCATAGATTAATCACCTTTGGTAGTTATAGGATTACATTCCTCATGGGATCGACATTCACTTATCACTTTATTACTTATTTACGACATATGCACTTGCTTTCGTTAATTTTATACGCAACAATGACCAAGCCTTTGACGCCATATGTTTAATTATTCATCATCATCTGTTGTAGCAATGATATTTTCTAAATTTGAGCTTACATAAAGATTATTATTCTTCTTACCACTAGCAATGATGAATGTTATTTTGGTAACCTTTTATTCACAACTTGAAAAGATTATACAATAACCTTCTCCATCAAGTTGTACCATTGAGATCAAAATTTCTTTTAGACCAAGAATATGTCTTACTCCTTACAGCTTCCATATAGTTTAGTTTGATAATTTTACTTATATGTCTCATTTTTGCAAGAACTTTAAGATTTTGTCATCGGCTAGATAAACTTTCCTTAAATGCCCATTGACATAGTTCTCTATGATTTCTCGACATGAGGTAGAGTGAGAAAATGCCCCTAAATCTAATGTTCAAGTTTCAATTGGACTATTAATACTTAGAGTCATAGCATAACTTGCTTCTTCGGTCATGTTGATAGATTCCTGTGCACCGATATTTTTTTTTTGGTGCCCAACAGTTCTTCTTGAAGTGACCTTTCTTGTCGCAATTGTAGCAGATCAAGTTTTTCTTTCTTGATCTAGATTTTCCTCGTTTAGATTTTGATATTTTATGGTTTGAAGTTTTGACATAGTTTTCCCTCTAGACTCTAAGTGCAAAGCTAAGGACGTTGATGTTTCACTTGATTCTTTTTGTCAAACTTCTTCACTCAATACTAGATCCCAAACATCATCGAATTTCAATTTTTTATTTCCCAACAAACTATTGACTATTGTAATTGTAGTATTCTAACTATCTAGTATAGATGATAAAAGAATTCAATTTTCACTAAACTCAATTGGGACATGATAGTGTTAAGTTGATTTAAATGTTGAGTCACCAATTTTCTTCCATCATCTGCAAATTAAATAATCTTTTCATCAAATGCACCTTATTTGAGGCCGAAGGCTTCTCGTACATATTTGATAAAGTTATCATAAGACCTGTCGTAGTCTTTTCTTTTGCTATATTGAAAGCAACATCACGGGATAACGATAATCAAATAATTTTAAGGGCCTTTTATCGAGAAGAGCCCAGCCTTTATCTTGCATACCCTCTGGTTTCTTTTCTGAGAGAGCTTTATGCAGCTTTTCCTAGTGTAGCTAATTTTTAATTTTCAACATCCAAAAGCCAAAGTCCACACCATCAGACCTTTTAATTTTCACTTTTCCTTCTTTTATAGCCATTGCTCTCACTCGAATTTGTCTTCCTCTAGATCATTTTTTACTATTCATGCGAACCACCATGTATTAAAATACTTTGTTGACAAACCAATAAAATTTCACTGTTCATATATTTTACTGTTCAAAATATAAATTATTTGGGATTTATTTTAGTTGATTGCGTTATAAATTAATATAATGATAATGAAATTATTGAAAATATTAATAACAATTTAGAGTTTAATTATAAAAATATTGAATATATAATAAAAAATAAATTATAAATATATATTAGTAATTATATATTAACAATTGAGTTAAAATTGTCAATAATATGTCTTTTGAATATATAAGAGTAAAAATAAATATTTTATTGTGTAGTAACTTCAAGGAGTATTTATTGTTTACAAATAGTTAAGAGGGGTATATGCTATTTTCAAAATATTAGGGAGTATCTGTTGTTTCCTAATACCCTAGGGGTATCCACCAATTTTTTATATTATATTTTATCAAATTTTAAATATTTAATAATTATTTTATTAATAATTATTTTTATTAAATAATATTTATGATAAGGTCATAATTGTTATTTTTAGATAAATTAGGATTTTATGAGTATGTTATATGTCATTATCCCTTAATTTTATGAATAATTTTATTTTAAAAATTGTCAATTAAATTTTCTAAACTTGTTTCTCTTTTAATAGATAGCAACTTAACTTTTTTGGTGAAATTCTTTACATATGCCTTCATGAACCCTAACACAACTTATTGTGTTTTAAAAATAGTTAGTCAATGGTCCAACATCTTTATATCCTCGTCAAAAAGTTAATAAATAGATATAAGTGTTATGGGGTAAAAATAGGCTAAACAGGTGGCGGTACGTAAGTCCACGACACTCTAGTTGGCACATATGGGACGATCCATTCATGTTGAAACCCACCTCACCTCGAATCTCAGCTGAGGCAGGATCCGAGGTCAGATAGTGTAAAGGGTGATCACATGAAGAGTGCCACGTGGCCTATAACCAATAGTCCATATAAATAGGGCAAAACGAGTGGACCCTCACTCTGGAATAACACTAAAAGTAAAGAGATTCGGCCTCCCAAAAGTGTAAAAACGGTGTCCTATGATCCTAGGTCACTTGGGGGGACCACCTGAAATCACCCAAAAATGAAAACCTGACCAAGGGGACAGTGTAGCACCTTGGTAGTTGAAAAGAGGGGGCCCACCTAACATGGTCAACCTTTGAGGAACCATTAGCAAAAGCGAATGAGCACTCGCCACCTGTACGCAAGGGATAACGTAATCCCCTACTCGAATCAAATCATGCCATGTGGCACATAATCTTGGATAAGGTCTTAAGGACTAATCCCTGCTCACCAAGGGACTAATCCCTGCTCGCCAAGTGTCCCTAGTTTGACTACAAGCTAAGGTTTCAAACGTGAGAAGAGAAAGCAAAGGAGGAATTAGGGCAACATTGTTTAGCCAATCATATATTCACAAAGGTATAGTATAAAAAGACACTTATCTTAAGGTAAAAGGGGCTTCCTCAAGCTTGAACTCATTTTTCTACTATTCTCACCTACAAGCACAAGTCACTTCACATTTTCCTCTTTAAGAAACAAAAAGACAACCTTAAACACCCATTGAAGGTTGTCCCTTGAAGCTTGCTTATTGTTTTAGCTTCCAAAAAGTCCACATTTATTCACTTTCTCCATGTGTTTTGTGTGCTACATGGTCAGCTAGCTCCTAACTAAACCATCCTCCACTATTTAGCTATTTCAAGCTATTAAAATTGAGCCATAACATCACCCCCTCAAAGTACTGACTTGAGCGTCAGAGTGGGCTCGCCGGAAAACCTCCGACGTCCCCTTTTTAACCGTGTTCTTTGCTACAGGAAACCTTACCAAGGTCGGGTTCGAGGTTAGCAGGAACGACGAGGTCAGGAAGATTTGTGACGATTTGGCCCGGGATTAGCGAGGCATGAAAGGTTAGCTTGGGAGCCTTTGGGATTAGGATGAGACTAAATCGAGTGCGGCATACTGAGTTTAGACTGTTGACTGGGTATTCATCTTCAACTTGGATACTAGATCAATAAGGCATACCACCTTACCTAGGTTGATATTTTCACGCATAAACAATAAGTATAATAATTAGTACTTGATCTTTGATTTTAACACTTTATATTATCGTTAAAAGAATTCCTAATTTATTATTTTAAAAAATTTAGAGATTGAAACAGTACTATTCAACTTGTGGAACATAAAGTGTTGACAGCTAAACTTCCGCTTAGCCAAAAGAAGCTTTAATTTATGTCTTTAATTAAATTTAAGGAAATTCTAACTTTAAGATCAATGTCTATACAATTGTTGCCCAGTAGGTAGGTTTATATATAAAAAAATACCCTAATGTTTTCCTTCCTATTAAAAAATGCCCCTCTCAATAAAATCATTTAAAAATGCTCTAATTTGCTTACTTTGAACAAAATTGCCCATATATCCACTTTAAACTAAAATTTTATTTTTTTACACGTTATTGCTTAAAAGTAGGTTTCGAGTAAAGTAAAATTTTGACCTTACTCGAAACTTATTTTCAAGTGAGGTAAAATTTTTATCTTACTCAAAAGTAAGTTTCAAATAAGATGAAAATACAACATGATTCTAAACTTATTTTCAAGTAAAGTGAAATTTAATTTAACTCCAAATTTAATTTCAAATAAAATAAAATTTTCACCTTACTCGAAAGTAGGTTTCGAGTAAGTTCAAATTTTCACCTTACTCGAAACATACTTTCGAGTAACGACGAGGTAAAAAAAAAGATTTTAGTTCAAAATGGATATGGGGGTATTTTTGTTCAAAAGAAGTAAAATATGATATTTTTTTAATGACTTTTATTAAAGGGGGTATTTTTGAATTGTAAAGTTAGGTATTTTTTATTATTTTCTATAAAAAATAGTAGCTGTTTGTAATCCATTTATGAATTATTAATTTTTTATTATTATTGTTATGGGGTAAAAATAGGTTAGACACGTGACGGTAGGTAAGCCCATGACGCTCTAGTCGGCATCTATGGGACGATCCATTCATGCTGAAATCCACCTCACCTCAGATCTTAGCTGAGGCAGAATCTAACCTTAGATAGTGCACAGGGTGTTCACACGAAGGGTGCCACGTGACCTATAACCAATAGTCCACATAAATAGGACAAAAAGAGTAGACCCCACTTTGAAATAGCCCAAAAAATAAAGGGATTCGGTCTTCCCAAAAATGTGAAAAGGATGTCCTATGTTCCTAGGTCACCTGGGGGGACCACCTGAAATCGCCCAAAATGGAAACCTAACCAAGGAGACAGTGCAGCCCTTTGATAGTTGAAAAAAGGGCTCCACCTGACATGGTCAGCCTTTGAGGAACCACAAGTAGAGGCGAATGAGCACTCGCCACCTGTACGCAAGGGATAACGTAATCCCTTACTCGAATTAAATCATGCCACGTGACATATAATTTTGGATAAGGTCTTAAGGACCAATCCCTACTCATCAAGTGTTCCTAGTCTTTACTCTAAGCTAAGATTTCAAACGTAGGAAGAGAAAGTAAAGGAGGAATTAGGACAACATTGTTTAATCAATGATATGTTCACAAAGGAATAGTATAAAAAGACACTTATATCAAGGTAACACAAGCCTTCCTCAAGTTTTAACTCATTTATATTATTCTCTCACTACAAGCACAAGTCACTTCACATTTTCTCTCTAGAAACAAGTAGAGAACCTTGTCTTGCTCGTTGGTCTTCGAGAGACAACCTTAACACTCATTTAAGGTTGTCCTTTGAAGCTTGCTTACTATTTTAGCCTCTAAAAAAGCGACACTTATCCATTTTCTCCATGTGTTTTGTGTGCTACTTGGTCAACTAGCTCCTAGCTACATAAATCCTCCATCTATTAGCTATTTTGAGCTACTAAAATCGACCCATAACATCACCCCTCAAGGTACTGACTTGAGCTTCGGAGTGGGCTCGCCGAAAAACCTCCGGCACCCCCTTTTGACCGTGTTCTCTGCTATAGGCATCTTCACCAAGGTCGGGTTTGAGGTCAGCAGAGACGACAAGGTCAGCAGGGGACGACGAGCTCAAGAAGATTCATGACAATTTGTCCCGGGATAAGCGAGGTGTGAAAGGTCAGCTTGGGAGCCTCCGAGGTTAGGATGAGACTAAGTCGGGTAAGGAATACTGAGCTCAGATTGTTGACTAGGCATCCATCTTCAACTCAGATACTAGATCAACAAGGCATACCACCTCACCTGGGTTGATATTTTCACGCATCAACAGTGGCGCCGTCTGTGGGGACCCAGAACGAAAGGTTCTGCTACAACCTACGCACCCGCCAGAGAAGTCAAACACCTAACTCTGAGGCCCTAAGACGGTCTAGAAGAGAGGCTATGTGGGAGCCCAGCCAAAGTAGGCGTCTGCCTCAAGCTTCACCTCAGGGCAAGTATGTAGAGAGTCAGAACAGAAGAGCACCTAACCTAAGTCCTAGTAGGAAGGGAAAAGAGAAGGCCGCCATCAGCCGGGATGTGGAGGTAGAAAAAGCTAAGGAGGTGAGAGAGCTGGCTGAAACACAGTTTCAACATATGATGAAATACCTGTGCAATAACCTGGGCATACTGCCTCCTTCTCCTCAAAACCTAGGAAATCAACTAGGGAGCCAACTTAGGAGCAATCTTGCTTAAGTGGAACCATCTACACTGAGTCAGCAAGGTGCTCAACCGCAACCATCCCAACTGAGAGCGAATGTCCAAGACTCGCCTAGGAACCATCGCAATGACCATCGATTGATTGCCAGTAACTGACCCAAAGGAGTGAGGAGCCAACTTGAGGGACTTGTACGTGGTAACTTGAGGTACTCCTTGTTGGCTCGTCGCCAAGGAGAAGGTAACGACCTTGAACCTTCTTACGTGGAATGTTTGCGAAAACAATTACTTACCATGCAGGAAGAGATGAGGGAGCTCAGGTTCAGCAAGGGGGAACCCAGCTCACTTGGTATCTTAGGTGACTTTAATGCCTCCCTTGCTGACTCAGTGAAGAATGCGACCTTAATTGGGAGATTCAAGATGCCTCAACTTGATCCCTACCATGGGCAATCCGATCTTGTGACACACGTGGAAAATTTTCAGAATTTAATGTTGGTTTAAGGGGTGCCCGATGAAATAATGTGCAAGGTGTTTCCAACCACCTTAGGTAGGCCGGCCATAACATGGTACAAAAAGCTTCCGTCAGGAAGTGTAAGGGACTTCACCGCTTTCGCCAGCAAGTTTGTCCTCCATTTTCAAAGTGTCAAGCCGCCCACTAAGGACCCTTTCTCTCTCCAATACATTAAGCAAATGGGGTAAGAACCCTTTCAAGAATATGTGAAGCGTTACCATGATGAGGTAATCCAATAAGAGTTTATGAGGAGCCGAAAACCTTGAGAAACTTTTGGTACAATCTCCACACTAGGTATTTGTGGGTGTCATTTGAAGAGAGACCTCTTACTTCATATCGAGAAGCATATGACTGCACTATGAAGCAAATCGCTATTGAGGAGAAACACAACATAAATAGGGAAAGAGAGAAGGTAGAGGATTTCAGTGAAAAAGAGAGGGATAAGAAAAAGCAAAATGTTAAGGCGTCCAGGCTCATCCCTCTTCAGCGAGGGCCAGTCCCGCGTCAGCAAGATAGCCAGAGGGCACTACTGCCCTACAGGCGCCTACCTCAGCCAAGACTAGAGGCGCCAAGGCCCCAATCTCCGCCACAGCCAAGAGATGTATCTCACCCACCAAGAAAAGAATCTGCCACTGTACATGCCTATCACCCCTTGAACATGACAAGGGAATAAGTGTTCTATGCCATAAGAGACAAAGGCCTCTTGTCGAGACCACTTAAGTTGATTATCCCTCTTGCTAAAAGGAACTTAAAGAGGTATTGTGATTTTCATGAGGAGTATAGACATATCATGGTTGATTGCTTCAACCTAAAGAAGCAAATCCAGAATTTAATCAACAATGGATACTTGAAAAAGTTTTTGCTCGAAGTGAGGGGGAAAGCTCAGAGGATCAAGTAGACAGGAGAAAGCTTAGGAAGGGATCAAGGTCAGCCAAGATCCTAGACGACTAAGGATAGAGACTACGTCAGTACAATCTTAAGGAGACCCATCATAGTAGGAGACTCTAGTCAAGCAAGGAAAGCTCATGCTAGAAAGCCCGCTTCAGTCCGACATCATCAGGAAGTAAATTTCATCGAGAGGACAACAACGCTACTTATGGTGGCTTCCACCCCTATCATGTTTACTGAAGACAACGCGAGAAATGTGGTGTACTCTAATGACGACGCCCTAGTCACCACGATAAAGATTGCTATAAGGGATGATCTTACAACGTCATTTTGGGGAAACCATTTGTCATGCTGACCAAAGGAATGGTTTCTACGTATCACCTAAAGTTGAAGTTGGTAACCAGGTTAGGGTTGTCAAGGGGAACCAACTGGAGAAGCAATCTAGTATCAACCTAGCTCAGGAAGGACCACCACACTTAGTCACTATAGTGATTAACCAAGACTATCTCAGCTCAGGATGCACTTCTGATAACTGCTCATAAGTTATCACAACAACTAGAGATTACTACCAACAATAAGCTTAAGGGTTGTAAAGCCAATTTAATGGGTATATCTATGGTGATTTAGAATACACCCTTTTGATGGAGCCTCCAAAGGACGGTAACTCTAAACCTTCTTTTGTGAAATATTTATGGACTATCCATGGTGATCTAATTGACTTTTTTGTTCTCCTTGCTGACATGACTACAAATGCATGCTTATTTAGAAAGTTTAAAGTATCTTATATATTTTACCACTAAGGTCAGGTGGACTTGGTAGCCTATATTATTTTCCATGATTTGATACTTTATATGTAAAATATTTTATATGGTGTTGGATGGATTGATAAGAACTTGGTACAAGAAGCTTCTATTTGGAAGTTGTGGTATTTTTGTGTGTTCATCAGTGGCTTTGTCTACAATTACCAAAGTGCGATCCTACCTCAACAAGGAAAACTCCCACTTCATTAGAAATACATCTGTGCCAATGCACCAGTGCCATACTGGTACTTATTTCAACAAGAATATTTTCCATTTCATCAGGGAAACCCACATGCGTCAGTACCATATAGGCACCCACCTAAGTAAGGACAAGTCTCACATCACCAGGGATACATCTGTGTCACTGTACTAGTGTTATATTGGTGCCTATTTCCCACTTTCTTAGGGAAATCTACCTATGCCAGTCACATATAGGCACCCACCTTAGTAAGGAGAACTCCCATTTCATCAGGGATATATTTGCATCAGTATATTAGTGCCATATAGATGACCATGTCAGCAAGGTATCATCCCACCTTATTAGGGATACCTGCCAATGCCTACACCTTTTAGGCGTTTACTTCCTCCATTGAAGGAGTCAATTCTCTAACTATGAAAACAAAGAGAATCTATCCACTCTTTAATATATCATCCCTTGAACATTTTAAGAGAAAAGATTTTCTACATCATTAAATATGAAGGCCTTTTGACAAATCCTTCCAAGAAAGCAATCATATATGGGATGAAGAACTTATAGAGGAGTTTGTACCTATGGTTTAAAAAGAAAGGTTTCAAGAAGAAAGACAACTTGAAAATATCTAAAAAGATAATGAATGTCAGTTAGGATCCTAGGTGACTTCGTCTACACCATCAGTAGGGGACCCTATCTTAGCTGGGATTTCTCCAGTAGAGCAAGAAAGACATAGTTTTGTGATCCCATTTTAGCTCACAGAAATCATGAAATCAAACCTCAGAAAGGATATCCAAGTTGACCTTTACTCAAATCTTGCTCAGCGAGGAAGATATAAGATATGGTCTACCCGCATAACGACGCCTTAGTCACCACCATGAAGCTGGTCAATAAGGATGTACCTGGAATCGTACTTGATACAGGAATCTCTTTGGACATCCTGTTTAAGGAAGCTTTTGACAAGTTGGATTCGACATCAGCAGGGATACAATAACCATAAAATGATTTATCTCTATACCACTTGAAGATAAAGTTTCTGATATGGGACCATATTAGAATTATCAAGATGGATCAACATATAATGAGAAGGTGTTATCTTACCTCAGTAAGGATGTGCTTTCAAGTATTCATCATTGATCCTAGAACACCAAACTTGAATAGCGAGATAAACTTATTGAAAAGTTGGAGTTTGTCCAGCTTAGCAAGGATGATCAGTATCCATGTTGAATTTGAGATCCAAGCTCATATAAGGTCCAAGTTTACCTGGTAAACCAGCTGAGAAAGTATTATTTTACATTGGTCAAGCCTAATCTTGATCTCGGTATTTTATCGCCATATTGTTTATCGCCATATTATTTATTGTCAAGTCTAATGTGACTACGATTTTCTTATATATTCTCCCGGAAAGGCCTAGGCGTGTTATATCATTGCTTTGGTCTTCATAAAGCATTTTTGAGAAAAACACCACCTAGGCTAGATTGGATCTTATTTGCTACCCCTGTGAGAGACACCAACTCTAAGTTATACCTATGGAACTTGTTGGCTGATACTGAGCCCACCTCATGTGGGATACAAGACACCCCAAGCTAGATAACTGTAGTCAAAAGGCATAACTACCTAGATTAATAAGGATTCATATCCAAAATCATGAGGGACCACCGCCCTAACTCAGAAAGGACACCGTTATAAATGTGGAAAATGTTCGCCAAGAGGGATACAAATCCCAGATTACGAGGGATATATAATTGGTATATCCCAGCTAAGCTCGACAGAACATCAAGCACATAGACCCTTGCTCAGCACAGAGGCAATATTTTTCTAAAAATAACTTTCAGTGCTAGCTGAGCTAGTCATTAACAGTATCTACATCATCTTGTGTTTCTCTCAGCTCAGCAGATAACTTTAGCATGAATATAAGAAAAAGTCAGAACCTGGTATCCCATATGAGCAAGGATATACATCAACAGTACTTGGGATGCCAAGTCCAAGGCCTCGCTAAAGCCTAAGCGAGCCATGCTAGTAGCCTTCTTGACATCAACAAATAAGAGGGCAGATTTGTACATAGAAATCACTTGAAATATATAAGGGAACCACTTATCCAAGATGTTGTCTAGCTCCTTAGTTAGATAGGACAATTATACTAAGCTTTCATTCTTTCTCACTTGCTTGGAGAACCTGAGAAAGAAGGAAGAAACTGAAAGGTTACCTCTGACTTGAAGTAGGAGCTGACTAAAGCTGAGAGACCGCATATAGAGTTCATCCTAGGTATACAACCCTGCTGAGCTCTTCCATGACATTGAGTTGAGCTGGGCAGAAGCAAGCTCAAGTAGGCTTGGTATTTCCACAAAGAGAGACTACATCATAATAAAAAAACGACGACCTTGTTCAAGCCATGTTGGCTAACCTTGTATTCGGCCTCAACTTTGCTGAATACTTTTTGAGAAAGAGTTTGGTTATATTTAAGAACGACTTCTAGTTGATCATGCACCAGGGACTCCAAGGTCACCTGGGAAACCTACCTTACTTGCCAGAAGTATGCTAGGCTATTCAAGCTTCCACTAAGATTTTGACCCTGCTTAACTTGCTTTGACCCTTGCTCAGTAGGGAATCAAACTATTTTTTTTAGCAGGAAGAAGCCAACCTAAGATAGTGCACTACACCACCAGCAAAATAGCCACAAGAGACATTCTTTACTCCCTCACATTTAGCGAAAAGGTTGCAATCATAGTTGAGGCAAAATATAAACTCAATGGAATGAAGAAGAATCATCCTAGAGTTAAAAGGGATTATCCTTTATCAGAATAGAGTTTTACTAAGCTCAACACTAGATGATAAAGGATCTTGTAAAGCTTGATCTCAAGCCTACCTTAATGGAAGAAAGGCAGGATAACCCAATGAGATGGGATTGTAGTGGCCTCACAAATACTACTTTAAGTACATTGATCTGAGCTTAGGAATAACGACCTCCTAGGTTAGGAAGGAATTTACGCTCATGTCAACCCTAACTCAGC
This sequence comes from Melia azedarach, assembly GCA_028052125.1. NCBI lineage: Eukaryota > Viridiplantae > Streptophyta > Magnoliopsida > Sapindales > Meliaceae > Melia > Melia azedarach. The sequence continues at coordinate 14,977,696 of CM051396.1, forward strand.
ACGGTTCAGTTTCCAATAGAAGGGAATAATCCTCTCATTTCACCCGAAGATAAAGTAGAAATTTCACCAAGCCTTACTTTAATGAAAAAGGAGGAAGAGCAATATGAGCTTGGAAACATTTTCATCATGAATTTATACTCTAAGCCATCTCAAATCACCCTAAAGAGGTGATAAGGTGTGCATACACCCCAAGGTGGTAAGGGTAAGACCACCAAAGAGGAGGGATTATGATGCGACGTGAGCTAGGAACTCTTAGAAGCTTCCAACACCTTCACCATCTCCTTAGCCATTGGAAGCTTGGGGGACCTCTGTAATGGGGTAAAAATATGCTAGACACGTGATGGTACATAAGCCCACGATGCTCTAATCGGACACCTATAGGACGATCCATACATGCTGAAACTCACCTCACCTCGGATCCCAACTGAGGCAAAATCCGACCTCAGATAGTGCAAAGGGTGTTCACACGAAGGATACCACATGGCCTATAACCAATAGTCCATATAAATAGGGCAAAAAGAGTAGACCTCACTTTGGAACAACCCCAAAAATAAAGGGATTCGGTCTCCCCAAAAATGTGAAAAGGGTGTCCTATGTTCCTAGGTCACCTGAAGGGACTACCTGAAATTGCCCAAAATGGAAACCTAACCAAGGAGACAGTGCAGCCCCTTGGTAGCTGAAAAATGAGCTCAACCTGATGTAGTTAGTCTTTGAGGGACCACAAGTAGAGGCAAATGAGCACTCGCCACCTGTACGCAAGGGATAACGTAATCCCCTACTTGAATTAAATCATGCCACGTGGCATATAATTTTGGATAAGGTCTTAAGGACCAATCCCTGCTCACCAAGTGTTCCTAGTCTTGACTCTAAGCTAAGGTTTCAAACGTGAGAAGAGAAAGTAAAGGAGGAATTAAGGAACATTGTTTAATCAACCATATGTTCACAAAGGTATAGTATAAAAAGACACTTATATCAAGGTAACACAAGCCTTCCTCAAGTTTTAACTCATTTATATTATTCTCTCACTACAAGCACAAGTCACTTCACATTTTCTCTCTAGAAACAAGTAGAGAACCTTGTCTTGCTCGTTGGTTTTCAAGAGACAACCTTAACACTCATTTAAGGTTGTCCTTTGAAGCTTGCTTACTATTTTAGCCTCTAAAAAGGCGACACTTATCCATTTTCTCCATGTGTTTTGTGTGCTACTTGGTCAACTAACTCCTAACTACATAAATCCTCTACTTATTAGCTATTTTGAGCTATTAAAATCGACCCATAATATCACCCCCCAAGGTACTGACTTAAGCTTCGGAGTGGACTCGCCGGAAAACCTCCGGCGCCGCCTTTTGACCTTGTTCTCTACTATAGGCATCTTCACCAAGGTCGGATCCGAGGTCAGCAGAGACGATGAGGTCAGTAGGGACGACGAGCTCAGGAAGATTCATGACAATTTGACCCGAGATTAGCGAGGCATGAAAGGTTAACTTGGGAACCTCCGGAGTTAGGACGAGACTAAGTCGGGTATGGAATACTAAGCTCAAACTATTGACTAGACATCCATCTTCAACTCAGATACTAGATCAGTAAGGCATATCACCTCACCTGAGTTGATATTTTCACGCATCAATAATAATAATTATTATTATTATTGTTGTTGTTGTTGTTATTATTTTGGGTGACACAGACTAGTCTATGCAGTTAAATGAGTAAGGAATGATAATACGATGGTCCACTTATAATTTTTGCGGCCTAATCCCTACGCCCATTTGATTTGATCAAAATCTGTTGAGGAATGCAACCTATTACAATGTACATATATAGTCAAGAATTATTATCATTTAAAAGAAAAACAAAATATTTAAATATTTGTTACTCAATTTTCAAGTAATTATATATCTTAAGACAGATCCTACAAGCGAGGTTTGATTGTAATAGATTACATTTGAAAGAATAAAATTATTAAAATACTCTCAATTAAATTTTTTAAGCATTAATATAAAAAAAATCTAATCTAAAAAAGTTTTAAGAAAAATCTAGATAAAAATAATAATTATAGTCTAGATAAATTAATAGTTATAGTCTTTGATAAAAACATCATACAAATTAAAAAATGAAAAGTAATACAACTTGTAAGAAAAATCAAGATCAATTTAGAGAATTAATGTCGGTGGATTAAGGAAGGAAGAAAACCCATAAATAGTTCTTAAGAAAGTTGTAGAAAAACAAAAAAAATGGTAAAACGCCATACACCTTTATCAATTAAATATTCCTCATTTCTGTCTGCCACTCAAACGTTCTTCTTCTATAACTTTCGAAGGCAACAAAATACTAACAAATTTCATCTCATATCTACTTGGTCATTTTAATATAATTGTGTCGAACACATAATTATGTCTAACAAAACCTTTGTCAAAAACATATGAAAATGAATTCTGAAGCTTCACATAAAGAAGATCATGATGATGTACCTGGTCAAGAAGAAGACTTTAGTCGCTCTCCTTTTGCATTTGATTGGATGATAGTTATCAATTTCCACAAACGACTTGACTAGAAATTAGTTATACTGTTAGTAATCAATTTCCATAAAAGAAGAGAAGTGTCTCTTGAGACTGTTCTGAAAATTTCTGGGCAGAGTTCTTGTTATTAGATTCATTAATTCACTCCTTTTTTAAAGTGCATTCAAACTGTTTGTGAAAAGTTCTCAATGGACTTTATCCTCGATTCCAATCTTGGTTGAGTTGCTGGTTTCTAACAATCACCGTGCTGCCTTATTGCAATTAAAACAAAGCCTTATTCTTGATCAATCAGGAAGTCTGACTTTAAAACCAATGTTTATACAATTGTTGCCTAGTAGATTGGTTTGTTTATAAAAATTTCATGACAAAATAGGTGAAAATTTGTAATCCATCATTCCTTCATTACCCATTTGATTGGACCAAAATCTGTCAAGGAATGCAACCAAGAAGAAGGTACACATAAAGTCAAGAATTATCATTTAAAAGAAAAAATTGTTAAATTATTTGGTTACATAATTCAAATACATAGATATATATTTTAAACATATGGTTATACTTTACCATAGAAAAAAAGTGATTATTAATATTTTTAATTTATTTCAATTATTTGAATTTTCTGTTTTACATATGTACTAACTAATTTTTCTTATTTCTTACTTTTCTTTCTTATTTCTAGACATTAGACCAAGAATCACCTTACAAATACTAAATGTTATTAACTTAATAATAGCATCCTTATTATGTCAAATTGAATTTACATTACATGTTATTAAAATATTTTAAATTTTGTATTTATTACAACTAACATCGATTTCATAAAATTAGATTAATTTACCATTTTATTTTTTTATTTTTTTAAAATTCTTTATTTATATTTATATAATTACATGTTTCATTTAAATTTATCAATTTTAAGATATTTTCATTTCTTTTAACATTAATGTGATATTAGTTTATAAAGTTATTTTATTATACTGCATATTCATTCTCAACTATTAAAATAATATTTACATCTTCAAATTAAAATATATTTTTCATAGTTCATATAATTATAAATCATCATAAGTAATAGATGAGATGCAACTTATTTTCTAATATTGATGTTTGAGTTTTAATAATTTATTTTATCACTAATAATTTTGGAAAAAATAAAGAAAGAATATGTATTTTGATAATAGTTAAATTAATTTTTTAAAATATATTATTCTTAGTATGCATAACAAATTTTTGTAACATTAAATTTTCATTATAACATACGAATTTGTATTTCAAATATATTTTTAAAAAATAAATTATAATAAAATAATTTTAATATATTAAAAAATAAAAAATAAAAAAATAAAGAAAAATAATTTTTAACTTAAATAGGAGGTAATTATATTTTATATGTTACGATTAACAGATTACTATAATATAAAATGAATGGTTCTTATTGTTGATAAAATTTTTAATTCCAGGATTTTTCTCGAAGGGTCTTATTATTGTCTTCATCATTTTTCAATGTCCATAACGACTTCAAGTATTTGGTTAGCCCAAGCCCCGCGCATGTGCGTAGAAAACCTGGTCAAAAAGAAGACTTTAGTCTCTCTGCCCTTTTGCGTTTGATTGGATGATAGTTATCAATTTCCACAAACGACTTGACTTGGAAGACTTATACTGTTAGTCATCATCTTTCTCTTAATTTCCACAACGATTTGGCTTCAAGTCGTTGGTTAGCCCAAGCAAGATTTTTAAGCAATAATTGGATATATACATACAGCATGCATGCAATCTGCGTATATAAAGAGCAACTCAGTTTCACTAAGATGCATTCCAGCTCACACAACTTCTACTTCTGCCTTCTACCTACCTTGCTCATCTTGGTTCCAAGTTTAACAGAGTTCCTTCCTTCCTGTTAAGAAAATCATGGGGTTATCCCAGTTTTTCTTCTTGTTATTTCTTCAAATTACATTTGCATACTTTACTTCTTTTGCATCGTCGTCTCTGCATCCAGTGTGCCATGATAATGAGCGCTCTGCCTTGTTGCAATTCAAGCACAGCCTTATTATTGATGAGTATGCTTCTGGTGAGCCTTCTGCTTATCCAAAGACCGAATCATGGAAGACGGATAAAGAAAATAGTAACTGCTGCTTATGGGATGGTGTCAAATGCGACGAATACACTGGTCACGTTACCAAGCTTGACCTCGCTAGCAGTTATCTCTATGGTTCCATCAACTCTAGCAGCACCCTCTTTCACTTGGTTCATCTTCAATGGCTTAGTCTTGCTGATAATAATTTCAATTCATCTAGTATTCCATCTGGGATCCTTAACCTCAAGCAGTTATCGTACCTTAGCCTCTCTGAATCTTCCTTTTCTGGTCAAATCCCAGTGGAATTACTAGAGCTCTCCAAATTGGTGTCCCTGGATCTATCATATAATAATTATTATTCGAAGCTCCAAAACCATAGTTATTATTACTATTATTTGGAGCTCCAAAACCTAACAAATCTCGCTGAGAAGCTAATCAACCTGAACGAGCTTGATCTTTCGTATGTGAAGATTTCATCTCCGATACCTCCTGCCTTGACAAATTTATCTTCCTTGACATTTTTATCTCTCAGAGGATGCGGATTGCACGGTGAATTCCCTAAAGATTCTTTAGCTGATTAATCTTTAATTTGTTGTGATTTTTAATAACATTCTCATCTCATGGGATATTAATATATTTAACTTTTAATTTTCAGGAGCAATGCCGTATTCAGTTGGTAATCTTAGGAAGCTCGTCTCTCTGGACATTTCTTATAATCTTTTCCAGGGTCAGTCGTTACCTACTTCTCTTGGAAATCTTAAATCATTATCTTCCTTAGATATTACATTTTCCTCCTTTTCCGGAATAATTCCTCCTTCACTAGGTAATCTTACCCAACTCGATTTTTTAGCAATGAAACGAAACTATTTTTTAGGTTTGAATTCTTATTCCTTGACTTGGATAGCTAATCTTAAAAAACTCACTTTTTTGGACCTTTCGAGTAACGACATAACTGGTAAATTCCCCTCTGTACTCATGAACCTAACCCAACTTAACTGGCTATTGTTGTATGATAACTGGTTAACTGGTCCAATCCCATCTTGGTTGATGAACCTCAACAAACTATCAGGTCTCTACTTACAACTTAATCTACTCACTGGGCATATCCCAGTTGAAATTAGGAACCTAACCCAATTGCAGGCTCTAAGTCTTCAGTCAAATATGTTGCAAGGCTCCATTCCCAGTTCTATCTTTGAGCTGAAGAAGAATCTTCAACGGCTTGACCTTTCCTTCAACAATTTGAGTGGCACAGTGGAGATAGACAACTTCCTGCTTAACATGAAAAATTTATTAATATTAAGTCTCTCGTCAAACAAGTTGTCATTGGTTAGCAGTACCAGTACCACTGTTAATGCCACTTTCCAGAAGTTCGAAGTTATAGGACTTAGGCCTCATGCAACCTTAGCGAGTTCCCATATTTTTTGCACGATCAAGATCGGTTGAATTCTTTGGATCTTTCCTCCAACAATATAGCTGGCCAAGTACCTGGATGGTTCTTAGATGTAAGTCCATATTATTTGGTATACTTTGAACCTTTCTTCCAATCTATTAACAGGCTTTGAGCAGAATCCTATTCCTCTTCCGTGGATATTTCTAGATACCTTAGACCTTAGGTTTAATAAACTGCAAGGACCACTCCCAATTCCATCTGTATACACCTATTCATATCTAGTTTCAAACAATCAGCTGGTAGATGAGATTCCACCCCAGATATGCAGTCTGAGTACTCTTCATGCTCTTGATGTGTCTTACAATAACTTAAGCGGCATGCTTCCAGAATGTTTGGGCAATTTCAGTTATCAGTTGTCAATACTAAAATTGCAAGGCAACAACTTTCATGGAAGCATCCCTGAATCCTTCATGAAAGGAACGAATTTGATGATGCTTGATTTAAGCAACAATTCGTTACAAGGGAGAATACCTAAATCGTTGGCTAATTGTAAGCAGCTAAAATTTCTTAATCTTGGAATAAACCAAATCACTGATATTTTCCCTTCTTGGTTGGGGACTCTTCCAGAGCTTGAGGTTCTCATTTTAAAGTTCAACAGATTTCATGGAGTAATAAGGGAACCTGAAACAAGTTTTGAGTTTCCCAAGTTGCGCATCATTGATCTCTCTCATAATAGATTTACAGGAACTCTTCCATCAAAGTACTTCCGGTATTGGAATGCCATGAAAGATGTCAATGCGACAGAGTTAACATATTTGCAAGATTCACTACTGCCATCTGAATATCCTAAATATACCTCCTATGGCTATTCTGATTACTCGCTAATAATGAGCAACAAAGGCACGGAGATGGAATATGAGAAGCTCTCAAATTTGATCACAGCCATTATTCTCTCCAACAATAATTTTGTGGGAGAGATTCCAGCAACATTGGCAGATTTGAAGGGGCTTCGATCTCTCAACCTTTCAAACAACAATCTTGAAGGTCACATTCCATCGTCTTTGAGTAATCTAATAGTGCTAGAATCATTGGACCTGTCTCATAACAAGCTCTCAGGAGAAATTCCTCAGCAACTAGGAGAGCTTACGGCACTGGCGGTGTTTGATGTATCACATAACAATCTCACTGGAAGAATACCTGGAGGAACACAATTCACCACATTTAATCGTACTTCATTTGATGGAAATCCTGGATTGTGCGGGGAACCTTTGTTGAGAAAATGTGAATCATCTGAGACGTCACAGGAAGAAGATACACGCTCAGAATCTCCATTTGCATTTGGGTGGAAAATAGTTATGATAGGATATATAGGTGGAACAATAGCAGGAGTGGTTCTTGGACACATCTTCAGCACTAGAAAACAAGAATGGCTTGCAAAGACTTTTCGACTGCGACTGAAAACTACTGAGAGGAAGAGGAGACGTGGAAATTAGTTTCTGTTAAAAGATCAGTTACTCTATGTACTTGACCAATGGTTGAAACATGTGAAAGTAATCTGTTGTTGTACTTTTGTATTTTGTAATTTCAATGCCCAAGTATTATTTGAATAAGTTTGTGTAAAAATTTTCAATCCAATTTTAGTTAACATTGTTTCTCTTTAAAATATGTTGAAAAATATTACCTAAAGCTAGATAGTTTAGAGGACTGATCATATAAAATTTCATGTATTTTTCTTGGTCATCTAAAATTTCCATCAAATTGGCATGTTATTTATGATTAACTGATTTTAAAACAAAAAATTAAGAGATTTCCAGGAAGAACAGAGTCATTGTATCACACTAATCGACATAATAAAACCCTACTTCACTCCGAACAAATGTCTCTAATCGTCTCACCTAATAGAGTTCTAAATGTACGGGGCTACACTCATTTTTCTTCAGTTCTAAGAATCTCTTGCTCTTGCTCTCAGTGTTTCATTTTAGTACAATTGCTTGTACGTTTGCAGCCACAATCAGTGTGAAGAGTGATCATAATTCACCAAGTCAGTAAGCCAGCTACATTACCAAGTAAGAAACTTTTGTTGAGCTGGCAGTTGGGTTAGTTAAATCGCTGTTTCAGGTTGTTAAAGATAGTCAAATGTTGTTAGTGTTAGTTACGAACAAGTTGGCTGGATTTAAAGAGTAGATTGAGATCTAGCTTCAGGTGGGTTGCTAGAAGTCAGTATATGTTCTTGAAGTTTTTTCTTGTAGATAGGCTGAGTTGAAATTACGCTTTGTAATTGGATTGTGTTGAAATTAAACAAGAAAAGTGTCTCTTGAGACTGTTCTGAAAATTTCTGGGCAGAGTTCTTGTTATTAGATTCATTAATTCATTCCTTTTTTAAAGTGCATTCAAACTGTTTGTGCAAACTTCTCAATGGACTTTATCCTCGATTCCAATCTTGGTTGAGTTGCTGGTTTCTAACAATCATCGTGCTGCCTTATTGCAATTAAAACAATATGTTAGTATTTTCGAATTAAATATTAGTATTTTCAATTAATCGAATTAAACTCGATTCCAATCTTGGTTGAGTTGCCTTATTGCTGGTTTCTAACAATGATCTAATATTAGTATTTTCGAAAAACAAAAATTTACTTCTGGCTAAAAATGACATCAAATTAAATATGTTAGGATCTTGATTTTTTTTTTTTTGAAATATTACATATTACAAATTTATAAGTATTTAACTAGATATTTATTAATATTTATAACTAAAGATCTACCGAAATTTTTAACTAAGAAAATGACTTATAATTGTAGTACACCCAACATCCGAAAAGAGTCTTCAAGGTGAAGGAAATATTATCTAATTAAAAATCTACCGAAATTTTTAATTGGGAAGACAACTTACAATTACAGTACATTCAACATTCGGAGAGAACCTTCGAGACGAAAAAAATACTATTCAAAGATCTCTGAGAAAGAAACTACATAAATTTTTGTATGAAAAGTTCTGTGAGTAATCACACTAAGCTCAAACTCATTCCCACCGTAAGGATATCTCAATAAATAATCTATAAAACACAGTCCTGAAAATAATCTATAAAACACTGAGATCATATATATATATATATATATATATAAAAGTAATAGTTGTTACTGGTAATTAAAAAACATTTCAATTGATGAAAATAGTAAAGTAAAAAATATAACTAATTATTTTTTTACTGTGAAAACAAATTATTGTCTACGTAACCTATACTATTTTTTTAATTCGTTATATTAATTATAAATTGTTCTATAATCATATTATAATTATACTTGAAAAAGTTATATATATATATATATATATATATATATATGATCGATAATTATGATGTATTATAAATTTAGAAAAAAAATTAAAAATGTTTCATTTATTTTGGTAGGATATCTCAATAAATAATCTATAAAACACAGTCTTGAAAATCCTGAATCAAAATATTGGTACAATGAGTTCTTATAAAAGGACAAATGTCTCAACTACTTAATTATCTTTTTGGATTTTAATATTGTAAGTAATAGTTTGTTAATAATGTTCAAAATTTAATATTTATTAGTAAAATTAAAGGTTGAAAATAGTAAAATAGAATATAAAAATTAATAATATTACGTGTTAGACCAATAACATGAATGAATATTGTGGATTGGGGAAATCATAGACAGAAAAAAAAAAAGCACCAATGTAAAAATAAATTTAGTAAAATTATTAGTAGTACAAATAGAATCAATGGTAAAATGACTAAAATATCCCCTTCTCAAGTTTCTCTTCAGATAAAATAACAAAAGAACATATAAAAATGATAGAGTCAAATATAGCACATTGGTGACTCATTTGAAAAGGTCAAATTCACAACATTCATGATATTAATAAAATAATAAAGAAAAATATAAAAAGAAAAGTTATTTTGTCTAAAGTTTGAGTATATAAAGGTTTTCACACCGAAATAAAATAAAATTAGTAACGTAAATTCATTCAATTGGTAACATAATGATAGTAAAATAAAAAATAAATTGTAAAATTACTAAAACATTCTTTGAAATATTCTTCTAAATAACTTAGCAAAAGTGGGCATAAAATAGAAGAGCCAAATACAATAAGCATGTGACTCGTTTAAAATAGTCAAATTCACGACAGTTTCAAGATTAATTGAATAATTGAGAAAAAATACTAAAAAAATAAAATTAGTTTCTTTTAATCTCAAATTTGAATATAAATATTTTTTTCAAATATTTTTATATTTTGAAAACTAAAAAAATGTAAAATATATTATATGCTACATATTTTGTGGTCCAAAAATATTATAAAAAAGAGTGGGTAATTGTAGTAATAGATTGATATCCAATGAAAATTCGTGATTGCCACAACTTTACATTATTATTTATTTAATTATTCCAGTGGTTAAAGTCTCAATTTAATAAAAAAAGTAAAATTAACCCTTTAATCATAATTCGAGTGGGTTTACAATATGTTTGATACTCTTAAATTATTTCGAGTTTAAGCAAAATACAGACTAAGACTTTGGTATTTTACGTGTGAGATTTATCATTTTCATCTAATTTTGTTTAAAAAAAAAACTAAAATTACCACCCAACTTAATTAATTTGATACATCTTTAATCACATCCAATAAACCTAATCCATTTTCTTCTACTGTGTTTGATCAAATTACAAATTAACCTACATAATTTTCATAAATAAGCATAGAATTCAAAAGCTATCAATGACAACTTTTTAAAGAAAGTTTTATAAAATATCAACAAATAAGCTTCTAAATTTTCAAAAAACAATAACTAAAATATGTTAGGGTTAGTTTGGAATTCCTGTTAATTTATAAATAATCAGTTTTAAAAATAATTAGTTTAATATTTGACAAATTTTATATATTAAAGTATTGCAATTTTAAAAATAGTTTTGTGCGATTAGTAAATTTATTGTTAAAATTATTATCAAAATACAAATGACTAAAATATAAATAAAGATAAATAAAAATTACTTTAAATGTTTAATATATATTTAATTACCATACTTTAAAGTAGGCAACAAGATCACTTTTATTTATGATTTTGATGAAGTAATAATGGTAAATGATTTATATACTAATATATATTATATTATATATAATATAGGCTTACTTATAAAAAAAATTAAAGATAAAAATAAATATAAAAAAAATAAAAAGTAAAAATTCTGGTTTCAACAATTTTATTTTTTGATTAAAGTTCAAATTTAAAAATGATTTATAAAGTTAATTTTGAGTTTTTATAATTTTAAATATATTTGGTATTACACCTAAATAAAATAGCATCTCTTTTCTTTCTTCTTAAAATTTACTGTAGTATGCTATGATTTAGCCAAGAGTGATTTTGAAAATTTTTTATCAAATACCGAAAAATAACTTTGGTTATTCAAAATTATTTTTATCTCTTCTCACAATAATCTCAAACAACCTCTTAATCACTTTAACATAAAGTTCTTAATGTTAGTTATTGCTTAGTTTTTATATGTCATTATTAGTTCGAAGCACATTATTTATGATAAATATTAAAAATTTAGCTTTATTTAAGGAGAACAATGTTTTAATATCCAATTAATTCTGTCGAAAAACTTGATGAAATTTTCTTCATTTCAATCTCACGTAATAAATTTAAGTCGTTAATTAAATTTAAGGGGACTTCTAACTTTAAGACCAATACCTATTCAAATTGTTGCCCAACAGATAAGCATATATATATAAGTCATAACAAATAATAGAAAATTTGTAATCCATATGTGGAATTGCTTGTTGTTTATTATTATTATTTTAAGGGACACAGAGTTGTTTATGAAGTTAAAATAGTAATTAAGGAATGATAATGATAATGGTCCACTTGTATTTTTTGCAGCCTAATCACTAGGCCCATTTGATTTGAATCAAAATCTGTGAAGGAACCCAGAACGAGGTACACGTAAAGTCAAGAATTATCACCTATAAGAAAAAAGAAAAGTTGTTAAATATTTGTTTTATACTCAATTTCTAAGGAATATATCTTATTACAGATCCTAAAAGGCAATTTAATGTGTGAGGTTTGACAGTAATAGATTACATTTGAAAGTTAAATATTTATAATCATTTAAAAGAAAAACGAAACTGTTAAATATTTGTCACTCAATTTCTAAGTAATATACTTACAATTGTTAAGACAGGTCTTAAAAAGCGAGATTTGACTTTAATAGATTACATTTGAACGAATATAATTATTAAAATATTCTCAAATTTCATCTGAAATCTTCAAAATTTCAATTATTATATAGATTGCAGCATCCATATATAGCCAACTTAAAAGAGTTTCATGTTCTTGACCTAATTTCCCGCAATAATCTACTCGACGAGCTTAGAATCAATGTAGCTCTCAAATAACAAGCTCACAGGTGAGATTTCCGGAGAACTAACATGCTTTGATATATGTTTCACATAAACTTCTCATGATCATACCACAAGGAGAGCAATTTGATACGTTTGAAAATATATAGTGCATATATATAATGGGAATTTGGGCTGCATTATGAGGAAAACCTTTGTGAAAATTAATTCAGAAGCTTCAGAGAAAGAGGATCATGTTGATCTACCTTATGATGAAGAAGACTTTGGCCTCTCTCCTTTTGCATTTGATTGGATGATAGTTGTGATTGGAAATACAAGGGAGAATTCCCGTTTCTGTTCGATGTTTAGCATAATACCCTATTTTTCCCTATTATTTTATAAATAGCCAAATTTCTCCTCCGTTATATAACATTATTAAGATAAATAACATGTGAGTTCCTATAATTTAAACTATTACTTAGATAGTTATAATAAATTTAAAAATATTTGTAAAAAATTTAATTTATTAAAAAAATACAATTTTATTCTTATATAATAGTAATTAGTTAAAAATTTACTTACAACTCCTAACCGAAAATATATATAAAATAATAATATTTTTTTTAAACATATTAAATATAAATTTATTTAATTTTTTGAATTTTTTTAACATTAATATTTTATTTATTTTAAAAATTATAAAATTGATCATTCAATTTTATTTGATATTTAGATAAATTTATTATATTTAAAAATTTTAAAATTTAGATAATTTTTTATTCTAAGAATAATATATAATATTTTATTTAATATTTTAATATAACAAATATTTTTTATATTGACTAATAGATATAAAAAATAATACATTGAAAAAAATATCATATCATTACTATTATATATATAAATTTATCGATATAAATTGATATGATAGTGCTATATTACACTACTACATATTCTACTTTTTATAAAAATATTTTAATTTGAATATTTTTTAGTTGTGAAACCAATGCTTTTAGTTTAAAATATTATTTTTTTTAATTACTGAAAAAAATTAATAATACATGAATCCTTAAAGTTTGACCCATTAACTTAATTACATAACTAGTAGTTTTAAAAATACTCATAAAAATTTCAAATTATTATAAAAATTATGCCCTTATTTAATAGTAGTTAGCCAAAAAAATAAACAAAAATATAAAATGTATAATTAATTTTATTTATTTATGATATTTATGTAATATTAAATTATTAATATATTGTAAAAATTTTAAAATTATATTATAATACAATAATATAAATGTTGTATTGTAACATACTTTATTTATCGATTAGTATTTGTTATGATTTATTTTATAATACCTAATTAATATATGGAATTGGTAATCTATCATAAAATAAATAAAATTATATTTTAGCTATAATATATCAATTGATATTTAGTTATCAACGTGTTATAAAATAATATATATTATTATTTTATATTTTATATTCACACAGGAGTTGAAAATAATTTTTTAACTAATTATTATTATATAAGGATATAATTGTAATTTTTTAATAAATTAAATTTTTTATGATTATTTTTAAAATTATTTTAACTATATGAGTAATAGTTTAAATTATAAGGATTCATATGTTATTTTTTTAATAATATTATATAACAGAGAAGAGAATCGAACTATTATAAAATGATAGGAGGAGAGATAGGGTATTAGGTTAAATAATATGGGAGAAACATGAATTCTTCAGAAGTACAAGTACTGCTAGATTATTAATTAGAGTTGTTCTTCGACAGTATTGTACCGTGGACTCAAAGCAAAAATCGGTTTTTCATTTTTCTCCCCTTCTCCTTAAATGTTATATTTATAATCTATTAATATTATATTAAAAATTGAGATTTTTTATAAGTTAATTCCGGTGCCAATTTGAATATTTGTATTCATTTTGTACAATATTTACCCTCATCAAAAAGGAAAATCTGTCTTCATCTATAGAAAAAAATTTATCCATATTTTAATATGGTAGATTTGTAGTACGTGAGATCAAGCATAAGTGTGAATTAATTCTTTGTCATCAGTTAGCATCTAAGATGGTAGGACTTAGTCTGCTTCTAAAGTACGAAGACTTAGTCTGCTTCCACAACGACTTGACTTGGGATAGTTACCTTGTTAGTAATATAATCTCAAAATCATTTATTATCATCATCTTTCTCTTAATTTCCACAACGACTTAGACCTGAGGTCGTTGGTTAGCAAAGCCCCGTTCATATGCTAGAAAAATAGAAACTAGATTTTTTAGCAATATTTGGATATACACATGCAGCAAGCGATCTGCGTATATATAAAAAGCAGCGCAGTTTCACTACGTGATACATACCAGCTCCCACAACTTCTACTTCTCCCTTCTACCAACCTTGCTCATCTTGATTCCTATCAGTTAAGATATTATGGGGATATCCCTGTTTTTCTTGTTATTTCTTCTAAGATTTATGGGCTTTACTTGTTCTTTGCCGTCTTGGCATCCTATCTGCCATGATAATGAGCGCTCTGCCTTGTTGCAATTCAAGGACAGCGTTATTATTGATAAGTATATTTCTGGTGATCCTTCTGCTTATCCAAAAACTGAATCATGGAAGACGGATAAAGAAAATAGTAACTGCTGCTCATGGGACGGTGTCAAATGCGACAATTACACTGGTCATGTTACCAAGCTTGACCTCGCTAGCAGTTATCTCTATGGTTCCATCAACTCTAGCAGCACCCTTTTTCACTTAGTTCATCTTCGATGGCTTAGTCTTGCTGATAATCATTTCAATTCATCTAGTATTCCATCTTCGATTATTAACCTTAAGCTGTTATCATATCTTAACCTCTCTGCTTCTTTCTTTGCTGGTCCAATCCCGGTGGAATTACTAGAGCTCTCCGACTTGGTGTTCCTTGATCTATCACATAATACTTATGTTCATTTGAAGCCCCATGACCCGACATATTATGATTATTATTTGGAGATCCCAAACTGGATTCTAACAAATCTCTCTGGGAAGCTAATCAGCCTGAAGTTTCTTGATCTTACGGATGTGCAGATTTTGTCTCCAATACCTCCTGCCTTGACAAATTTATCCTCCTTGACTTTTTTGTCTCTCAAAAGTTGCGGATTGTATGGTGAATTCCCTAAAGATTCTCTGGCTGATCAATCTTTAATTTGTTATTTAATAATAATCTCATCTCATGGGATATTGAACATATTTAACCGTTAATTTTCAGGAACACTGCCGTATTCAGTTGGTTACCTTAGCAAGCTCGTTTCTCTGGACATTTCTTGGAATCATTTTCAGGGAGAATTACCTGCTTCTCTTGGAAATCTTAAATCATTAACTGCCTTAGATATTTCATTTTGCTACTTTTCGGGAATAATTCCCCTTTCACTAGGTAATCTTACCCAACTCGTTTATTTAGGAATGGGAGGAAACAATCTTTCAGGCCTAAATTCTTATTCCTTGACTTGGATAACTAATCTTAAAAGACTCACTTATTTGGACCTTTCCAGTAACAACATTAGCGGTGAAATCCCCTTTGTGCTCCTGAACCTAACCCAACTTAACTGGTTATCATTGCTTGATAACCAGTTAACTGGTCCAATCCCATCTTGGCTGATAAGCCTCAACAAACTATTAGGTCTTTCCTTACGATTTAATCAACTGACTGGCCATATCCCAGTTGAAATTAGGAACCTAACCCAATTGCGGGTTCTAGATCTTTTGTCAAATAGACTAGAAGGGTCCATTCCTAGTTCTATCTTTGAGCTCAAGAATCTTCAAGAGCTTGACCTTACCGTGCAACAATTTAAGTGGCACAGTGGAGATAGACTGAGTTCCTGCTTAACATGAAAAATTTATCAATATTAAGTCTCTCGTCAAACAAGTTATCATTGATCAGTAGTACCAGTACCACTGTTAATGCCACTTTCCAGAAGTTTCGAAGTTATAGGATTAGGCTCATGCAACCTTAGCGAGTTCCCATATTTTTTGCACGATCAAGATCGGTTGAATTCTTTGGATCTTTCCTCCAACAATATAGCTGGCCAAGTACCTGGATGGTTCTTAGATGTAAGTCCATATTATTTGGTATATTTGAACCTTTCTTCCAATCTATTAACAGGCTTTGAGCAGAATCCTATTCCTCTTCCGTGGATATTTCTAGATACCTTAGACCTTAGGTTTAATAAACTGCAAGGACCACTCCCAATTCCATCTGTATACACCTATTCATATCTAGTTTCAAACAATCAGCTGGTAGATGAGATTCCACCCCAGATATGCAATTTGAGCATTCTTTATGCTCTTGATGTGTCTTACAATAACTTAAGCGGCATGCTTCCAAAATGTTTGGGCAATTTCAGTTATCAGTTGTCAATACTAAAATTGCAAGGCAACAACTTCCATGGAAGCATTCCTGAAACCTTCATGAAGGGAACAGATTTGATGATGCTTGATTTAAGCAACAATTCGTTACAAGGGAAATTACCAAAATCGTTGGCTAATTGTAAGCAGCTAAAATTTCTTAATCTTGGAATAAACCAAATCACTGATATTTTCCCTTCTTGGTTGGGGACTCTTCCGAAGCTTGAGGTTCTCATTTTAAAGTTCAACAGATTTTATGGAGTAATAAGAGAACCTAAAACAAGTTTTGAGTTTCCCAAGTTGCGCATCATTGATCTCTCTCAGAATAGTTTTACAGGAACTCTTCCATCAAAGTACTTCCGGTATTGGAATGCCATGAAAGATGTCAATGCGACTGAGCTAACATATTTGCGAGATTTACTGTTGTCACCCAGACATGCTGCATCCACCTTTTATGGCTATTTTGATTACTCGCTAACAATGAGTAACAAAGGCACAGATATGGAATATAAGAAGCTCTCAAATTTGATCACAGCTGTTATTCTCTCCAACAACAAATTTGTAGGAGAGATTCCAGCAACATTTGCAGATTTGAAGGGGCTTCGATCTCTCAACCTTTCAAACAACAATCTTGAAGGTCACATTCCATCGTCTTTGAGTAATCTAAAAGTGCTAGAATCATTGGACCTTTCTCATAACAAGCCTCTCAGGAGAGATTCCTCAACAACTAGGAGAGCTTACGGCACTTGCAGTCTTTGATGTATCACATAACAATCTCACTGGAAGAATACCTGGAGGAACACAATTCACCACATTTAATCGTACTTCATTTGATGGAAATCCTGGATTGTGTGGGGAACCTTTGTTGAGAAAATGTGAATCATCTAGACGTCACAGGAAGAAGATACACGCTCAGAATCTCCATTTGCATTTGGGTGGAAAATAGTTATGATAGGATATATAGGTGGAACAATAGCAGGAGTGGTTCTTGGACACATCTTCAGCACTAGAAAACAAGAATGGATTGCAAGGACTTTTCGACTGCGACTGAAAACTACTGAGAAGAAGAGGAGACGTGGAAATTAGTTTCTCTTAGAAGATCAGTTACTCTATGTACTTGAGCAGTGGTTAAAACATGTAAAAGTAGTCTGTTGTTAAACTTTTGTATTTTGTAATTTCAATTCCTAAGTGTTATATGAATACGCCTATGTTAAAAATTGTCTATTCTATTTTAGCTAAACTTGTTTCTCTGTAAAATATGTTGAAAGATATTATCTAAATCTAGATAGTTTAGAGGACTGATATGATAAAATTTCACGCATTTTTCTTCGTTATCTAAAATTTCTATAAATTTGGCATGTTAATTATGATTAGCTGATTTTGAGAACCAAAAATTTAAGAGATTTCCTGGAAGAACAGAGTCGTTATATCACATTAATCTACATAATATAAAACCGTCTTGACCCCGAACAAATTTCTCTAATCTTCTCACCTAAAGTATGGGGCTACACTCATTTTTCTTCAGTTCTAAGCACTTATTTCTCTTGCTCTTGCTTTCGGTGTTTAATTTTAGTACAATTGCTTGTACGTTTGCAGCTACTGCCTCTTCTGCCTTGTTCGTCTTCAGTGGCTTACCCTTGCTAATAATGTTTACAGCTTATCTAATATTCTAATATCCCAACTTCGAATTGTGGAGAATAAGTGTTCACTGATAAACTTCCACTCAGCCTAAACAGATAGGCATGTATATAAAAAATTCATAATAAAATAGTAGAAAATTTGTAATCCATCATTCCTTAATTACACCTTTAACTTCAATAGCAGACTTGTTTATGAAAACATCTGTTGCAAAACATTAATCTCACTTCTCCCTGGGCTTTACATTCTCGTTGGCATCCTTGTTGCAGTCTTGTTTCTAAGATGACCTTCCGTTACACTCACACTATTCGTGAGAACAATGCGGTGGCTGATAAGCTAGCTAATGTGGCTCTTAATTGCAGTGATTTTACCTGGTGGGATTATCCCCCCTCTGGCGTTGGCTATCTATTATCTGAAGATGTGCAGGGCTTCCCAAATTATGGTTTTAGCTAACCTTTGTTATGTTGGTTCAGTTTTTTTGTTGTTACCGATGGTGGATTTGTGCGGTAGTTGGCTGTCAGTTCCCTTTCTGCTAGTTTTGACAAAAACTTAGATTCTGTGCTGAATTTGCACTCCATCGATAATATCCATAAATCCAAATAGATAGAAAAGAGGTGTAAGTGAAAGAATAAATTCATAAAAAAACTAGGAAGAAATTTTAGATTTATTCAATGAATAGTAAGTAAAATAAATAAGCTCAATCCCTCGTTTTGTTACTTAGTAATAGATTTCCTTTGTTACTTGGTAATAGATTTCCAATGAACAATCGTCAGGTTTTAGGTAATTTAAGTCGGTTTTTTAAAAATCAGAACCACACCCGAATTTATTTTTTATACATTTAACTCGATTTGGATTTATGTTTAATAAAATTGAATCGGATCAATTCATATTCGGACTGGACTAAGTTAAAAAATCAAATTTTAAAAATTCAAAAAAATAAAAATAAAATTCTTATATTTTTTATTTACGGGTCAAATTTTAACCCAATCTAATCCGATCCGACATCAATTTATTTTAAATTCGAAAAATACTTGAGATTAGCCGACCCAAACCTGACCCGGTCTAGGTTATAGTGAAAAAACTCAAGTCAGACTCGATTTATATTTAAAATCGAGTTAAAAAAATCGGATTCATTCAGACCGAGTCAGACTTAAATTTTTTTGTCATCCCTACTTTCTACAGCTTGCTGCCCCTTTCTTGCTTCTGGGTCTATTTTGCGGCTTTTTCTGCTACTGAATCCCTGCTGCAGCTTGTCTTCTTGCTGTTGTTTTTTTGTTGCAGTTGCTACCTGCTGTAGTTTGACTACTTTTCTGTTGCTGCTACTTTGTTACCTACTGAATGTCGCATATTGCTGCCGTATGTTCTGTTGCTGCTACTTGTTCCTTGCTTGGGATTGAGTTTACTTAGTTTCAAATTAATTGGTCCTTTTTTTATAGCAGAATTTAATGTCTGCTTTTGTTGACATTCGGTCCTTTTTTATTAATATTATTCTCTCCTAAGAGTTACTCTTACACATAATCTTTATTTCAAAAAAAAAAAACAGACATATTTATAAATTAACTTTTTTTTTCAAAAGAAAAAAAGGGAGACAGAACCTAAATAATATTTTTTAATTCCTCTAACTTATCCTGGAGACTAATATTTCGAAACCGATAAAGAAATCCCTTTAACCATTCCGGCCTAATTCCCTTACCGAAAGAAAAAAAGGAATGATAACGATCGTGGTACAATCCCTAAGCCCATTTGATTGGACCAAAATTTGTAAAGGAATGCACCCAAGAACAAGGTACACATAAAGTCAAGAATTATCATTTAAGAGGGGAAAAAAAAAAGTTGTTACAGATTCGTTACTCAATTTCTAAGTAATATATCTTATGACAGATCCTAAAGAGCAATTTCTAAGTATTCAGAATAACACTTTTATGTTAAATTTTTAACTCATGTATTAACAATAAAATGTGTGTTCACGTTTTGCTTGTTACAGAACTTTCCCTACTCTCAATGTGGTCAAATATTCTTCTTTTATTTTTAAGAGAAAAACTATACTATTTGTTCATAAATATATTAAATGAGTTACAAATATCAATATATAAACTCTCAATAAAATCTTAACTACGTAGTGTTAATATTTAAAAAATAAAAAATCACATCTCATTAAAAATAAGATTAAATTAAATATATGTTAGAATCTTACTTTAACAAGATATTTGTAGAAGAAATTAGATATCTAATAGACATAGCAAAGTTTGACTCAACTGAAGTGAACTTAATTTTTTAAGAGCAAATTTAACCCGACCTTAAATATAAACATAACCAAACCCGAATTTTTTATATTATAATTTAATTTGAACCGAATCAAAGTTTAGATAAATTTCAGATCGTCCGAATTTTAAATAAATTAAAGTCAGATCAAATCGAACCATGTCAAAACTCAATCCGTAAATAAAAAAATTAATTAAAATATTTATTTTTTTAAACTTTTGAAACTCAGATTTCTTGACCCGATTCAATCCAACCCAAATGAATTTTGATCCAATTCAGTTTTATTAGACCCAGACCTGACCCGAGTCAAATCTATAAAAAAATAAACTAAGAGTCCAGACCAAATTTTTGCCAAGCCCAATGTCTAATCTATAGAGGAGCAATTAATAAGATAGGAAACATACAAAGACCTTATGCTTATTCTTATTATATGTAATTTCTCTTCACTTTAAATAGGGAGAGGGAATTAAATTCTTTACTACCTTAACGGTTGGCATCTCATAAAAGCTTTTGATAGTAATAAAGTTTGATATATTTAATAGCATATGAATAGAGATAGGCGGCTAGCATAAAAAGTGTTTCGAAGGTTGAAAAGTAAATGAAATCGACTACATATATTTGTGAAGCTTTGATGTTTTGACAATTTTTTTTGTGAAAGTAACATGTTTAATTTTCTAGGAAAAATATAGAAAAAATAAAATTATTTTATTGACATGTTAAAAAGAATAATACAAAAGGAGAACTGATATAAATAGAATTTGAATAAAAAATTGTGAAATAGAGATCCATCTACATTTTAATAAAATCAATATCCTATTAATTTTACACAATTTTAAACTATTAGATTTAAACACTTTTATAGTTGAGATTAAAGTCAAAGCGTTGATTATACATTAATAATATGGATTAAATATAATTTCAATTATTAAAAGTGTCTAAATCCAATAAATGGTGTTAAAAATTATGTAAAGTTAATAAACTATTAATCTTCCCGTATATTTATTCATATGTTTCTAAATTCATGATCTTCCAATCATAAATTTAAATCTGCTGATCCCAAATTCAAATGCTGAAAAAATCAAAGTTGCAAAGACATTGTCCAATGCTAAATAATCTTATTGAAATAAGGAATATATTACAGACAATAAAAACCAGATGAATATAGAAATAAAAGTTCCCATTCGAATATACGAAAAATATTTCTCATATTTATTCTCTTAAAATTTGATTAATGAGCTCTGACACTAAATTGAGAGAATATAAATTGGTAGGGAATTAAACTCAGAAGAATACCTTGTGAATTTATTATCTCTGATTATAATTGTTCTTCAAAGAATGTAGCAACCTGCAGGTATATTTGGAAGCATATTGGAAATTAGAATATCAACAAATACTGTTGAGATGTTGAGATTACTGTCTACAAAAACTAGGAATACAAGAGCTATTTTAAAATATTCAAACAAGAAATCATAATGATCCATCAAGGGTTCTGTAAGGCTTGGAGACCTAAATTGAATTCATGGAATTTCTCATTCACTTAGAAATGGATTTGGCATTAAATGTAGAACCCAGAAACTAATATGGCTTCAGTTTATATGATTGTAAACACAATCTTCTAATTAGACAGGCGCTAGTTGAGATCAAGATCTTGTTCAGAAAATCGAATTTTTTTATGTTCTATTAATAGCGTACATTAATAATTGAGATATTATGTTTTGAAGCTCTAGCTATTGTGAAATAGATTGGCCTCCTAATGAAGTTGATGTTTATCGAATATTTTAACTGATGTATTTTTAAAATTAAACAAAAGTACAACAATCTCAAACATATTTTATATACCATGAAAAGAGCATAATTTTTTCAAATGTTATGCAGAAAGAATATAAAACAAAAACATTAATTTTGTTCAAATTGAATGAGAGCCGATTTTTTTTTAAAAGAGAGATAGATAAAAGCATCACACTTACTATCTGTACTCCAGCATCAAAATAATTGGGACATCACGTCGCTAAATGTGGCCCCATGCACGCAGGTCGTCGACTTACTGAAAAATGAAATAATCTGAATTTTAGAGAAAATACAATATATGCATGCATCCCACAAGTAGTCCTCCTTCAGGAGAATCATAAAAGAAAACATTAAAAAAGAAATACCAACAATGATAAGTTGAGATAAGTTTACCAACCTAAACAGTCAAACTATAGCATTTTGTAAAGGTGAAGTCACAAGACCATACTAATACCCAATCTATCAAAATTTGGCAAACAAAAACATGAACTCGAAAATTAATTACTTAGTCAAAAGATGCAACTTAATGTAGCTTCAGACTAATCCAGGATTCCTCATATGACAGCCTGAGGTTTCTATGCACTCTTTAAGTTTTCATTTTATAGTTTCTCTTGGATTTTTGCAATCCAATTTCATACACAAGATAACTGAAAGAATGGTTATCTTTCATTAAAAATCGAACGGGTGTAATTTCATTAAAAATTACATGCTGTACAAGCTAAAATTTATAAAAAGTAACAATCAGTTGCGGCTTCTCAAACAATCCACTCTTATTGCATCTCTATAGTCTGTCTTAAACGTTATGTAGACCAATACGGATGATGTCAATACACAAACATGACTGAAGGGGAAGTTCAAGAAAGAACCTTAGATACCAGCCGCATGGACCTTCTAGGAAGTACCTTGGCAGGACAATGCTTTAAGCTTCTTAAACTCTTTGCATCAGGTTTACCGCGTGTAGCTCGATCCTCCGTCTCTACATGAGACCTCTTTTTGACAAGTTCTTCACTAGATTCCATATTATCAAGACTTGAACAAGTCTTCTCGAATGAACCGTTATATTGTGAGGATCTGAAAGGATCAAATATATGTATATACAATCAGATCACTGCTGAAAAGAAAAAGGCTAGAGCATGGATTTTCAGTGAGAAGAAAAATTACTCTGAGCCCTCCCCTACTTCAATAACTTTGCTCCTTTCCTGGAAACATCATAGCATAAATGCAAGTCAGAGATGACATAGAATATACTGAGCACAAATTCAATACAGGTCTGGATATCTTAGGAGCAAAATAATTGATAACAGATAAACCAAGCAACCTAAATTAATTTTTGCATTAAATATAAAACTATTCCAGTTGATTGGTTAACCTGCAGATTGGTTTTGCTCCCTGTTTGTCCGATGGGGAACTGGGGCAGGGGTTGTCAAATGATTGGCATGAGATAAGAAATACAACAAAGATAGAGGATATCAAGAGAAGATTTTAGATATATCAAGAGAAGATTTTAAATACATGAAGTTATGAACAATCCTCATTTATACAAAAGGTAGGTAACCTGCCACAGCAGTCTCCAGATTACATTTCATATGTAAGTCTCACACAGTATTTATGTCAGATATTACAGAGGATCTGTATTTCATAAAATGAGACTTGTGAAACACCAAGTGCATACTATAATTTGCAATATGCATAAAAAAGATTAAGAAAATAGTAACAAAATGGAATAGAGAGGTAATTACACCATTTCAACTGCTGAGTCATGGGGAAGCCATCAACTTTTTACCACCGTACCTCAAAAATTACATTAGAACCAGAAGAAATTTTTTAACCGACAAAACAGTCGAGGAATGCTGTAGTGATGTGGATGGCCTGTTGGCCAACATATACTGTAAGAACACTTTTTGTTGATGTGGTAATCTTATAACTTTGGGAGATATGTAATTCATTAAAAAAAAATGGAAAAGGAAACACCAATAGAATCTTTATTGTTCCAACAATGGTAAATCTTAGCAAGTCATAATCATAAAATTCATCACCTGAATTGCAAGAAAATAAATGAAGTCATTAGGTTCAAAGTAAAAACCTAAGAGATTAAATTGATAACACGAAAGCACTGCATAAATGTGATTTTGAAACGAGACTATATCCTCATTTTCATTATTATTGGTAATAGAAAAATGTAACTATGAATAAATAACACCACAGTATATTCAGCTCATAAATCTCTATCTAAAAAGTTGAACTATCCAGAAAACCCTCACTAGAGCAATAAATGTGTGTGAGAAGAAACCACATTACAGGCATGCAAGCATTCTGGAAAGCTCAGGCTACATCATCAAAAATAAATCACTAGAAATCAAATCCACTGGAGTAAATAGACTGCACTAAATGGACTCATGACAGTGACATTCCAGCGGGGAAGTAGAGAAATAGGGCTATACCAATCCTTCAACAGATGTTGGCAAATGATTCATGCAAATGTCAAAATTAGGCTCGCTTGAATCGGCTAATCTGCTTTGTTCAGTCTCTGCAGTGCCCGTAGGATAAACCAAATCCAGGAATTCACCATTTTCAGAAGGCACACATGATGCATTCAGCTCAATCTCAGGTCCCGACAGTGGAATCTCCGCTGAACTACCAGGCCGGCATCCAGCAACTACCAACTGAGAATCCACGAGACTACAACTGTTGTCCTGGGTATCACAAATTTCATTGGTAGGCTTTGAATTCTGATGCTCAAATGAAGGAACACCTGATGGATAATCTAATGTATTATCCACAGTAGAATTACCAGCCAACTCTTTTCTAGGAGAATTACCAATCTCTGAATCAAGAGTTGTCACACATCCATTTTCATCTGTGCAGGAATGAATACCATCTCGTGCATCAGAATTGGGTTCAGACAAGATAACTCCTTGATCTTCCTGTGCACGCTCTGATACAACCACAGAAAAGCCACTTGATTTTATTGCAACAGAAGTCAAAGATCCATCACCTCCATCTGAATGATCAAGCACCACATGGTTATTTTCTTTCATTAATATACTTGGGGAGGACTCAGATTGCATATTGTCATCCTTACTTTGATGAGCATCTATATTCCAAAGAAAGGAACTTTTAGTCTGTTTATTACTCTCTCCAAAGCGCCCAAGCTCCTGATGAAAACTAGGAGACTTGTTATGGCACATATTTTCACAAATGTTAACCTCACTCTTCAATTTCTTAATCCAGTCTGATGGGTTTGAATTCAAGTCAACACAAAGGTTAATCCCCTCTTCTGAACAGACATAAAACTCAAATGAGGGAGAAGTTGTTTCTATAGTTTTCACAGCTGAAGATGAAGCATTTTCTTTAGTGCAGGGAAAAATATTTGCTTCTTTGTGTTGAATCGAGCACATATCCTCCACCCTGCCATCTATAGCAATTGCTGAACAATACATTGAGCAACCAATGCCTTCCTGTAATGGGATGTGCATAAAAATCTTAATGAAAATTAGAGCACTAACACAGCAACACAACAAAATGAAAACATTTCCTTTTCAATTGAGAACGACACATTAAGAGTCCACATCAATTTCCTCCTTTCTTAGAGCTAAGAAAAGGAGGCTTTTATGTATTTCTTTGCATCTTTTCTTTAGATCATAGAAAAGTTGCAGTCAACTAATGCTATGCCAGGCGTGATTTGGGAAAAGAACAATTGTTGTTGCTCCTAAAGGGGCAAAAGATTTCAATTATAGTCATCTAAAGTATGATCCATGTGATAACTACACTCAGCAAAACACATGAACCTTTCTAGCTGCCTCACCAGCAGGCTAAGTGGAGAGAAAGGAAGTATTGTGGAGGGCCTATGCAACTCTATCTTAACTCAATGAACCTTTTGGTTATAGAGATTGATAAAGAAAAATAAATGGAGCAACAGGATCAAACCTTGTCACAAGTTTTGTCCCCAATGCAATAACCCAATTCATTACTTCTTACAGTTTGAGAGTACTTGCTTCTGTTTCCCATCTCTGTAGAGCAGGAGTTCAATCCATTATTATCTGCAGAAGCACCAAGTAATTGCTTATGTAATTCATCAATCATATTACAAAGTCATATAATGACACCAGAAATGATGATGTTAAAACAATTTTACAAAATCTCAAGCACAGACTCACGAGGCAATTGCTAAATGATGCACACCTTTTGCTCCAGGTTGCAGTCCCGTAATCATTGTAGGAAGCAAAGTATCTTGAGTACAACCTAACCTTTCTCCAGAGGACATTGAACTCATATTCTGCAAATTTGTCAGATATCAAGTTCATATTAGTGGCATCAAGAAGGAATATTCCAACTCATCAAAGAGGATCAAAAAGGAACAATAGGGGAACTAAAAAGCAGGCCCAACAAGGAAATTAGATATATAATATTTCACAACCAGTAAACAATTGTGGAGTGGACAAACAATCAAAGCCTGTGCGGTACACATTTAGGTTTAATAACTTCATGCTTAAATAAAACTTTGGTATCGCTGAAAGAGACAAATTGTAGTTTCTTGTAACTTAACAAAGTGCACCAACAACCATCAGGAGAAATAGTGAAATCTATCAAAAGAAAAGGAAGTTTATAAACATGTCCACTATCTAGAAATTCCATGCAAATAGTGAACTGAGATAATTCAGAATTCTTGGGAGTATTTTTCTCATACAATGTCATAGCTTGCCAAAAGTCCAAAACCAGAGAAAATATAGATTTGTACATGGCATACAAGATAAAAAGACATATTCTCTGTAGGTAGAAAACACAGGAATTTTATTTCTACTTTCTTTATCTTTTGGGATAAGAATCTCATATTAATAAAAGAAAAGGATAAAAAAATGTAGGAACCAGCAACAAATGTATGTAAAAAAAATACAAAAAAACCAAGCAACTCTTCAAAAAATTATGTAAAATCATGTATTTCTAATAGCACACTTCTACTATCTGAATATATGATAACTATGGCTACATAATAAACCAAGCAACTCAATCTTTTCCACAGTTAATTAAAGCTCAATGAAAGCCCATTTATCACTAACCTAAACCTAAACCTACCAAACTTAAGCCTGAGCTTCGAACTAGCAAGTCAAGTTGCTGAACTCTAAGCTAGGCAACTTTTAGCTCCACACTGTTCACTATGCTAATTAGTTATCTTCCAGGAATGTATTTTTCTTGGCATTCCAATTAAACCATTCAAAATCGTGAGCATAAGAACTATGCTGTTAAAATCGTGCCTACGATCCTTGTTATACAAGTAACAAGATGTCAAAACTGCCATCCAACAAAATGAGCAAGTGTCCACTGATATCTCTTTCAATACTTATTTTCTTTCTGTACATGACTTTATCTTATGGTGAGAAAAAATCCTAAAGAAACTCATCCTTAATATCAGGTACCAATATCATTCCAATAGGATGAAATTATTAACATTCCCTCAATATTTCCAAAGCTGTAACTAACACCAAAAGAAACATCCAAGTGGCTTCATAACCACCTAAACAATAGGACCATGACCTCATCAAAAAAGAGTAAATAAATTGCTCCAATAAACATTTAACCTCAAATAAAGGAAGGCAAAAATAGAAAGTCAACCATAAAACACTTCAGTTACCATCAACTTGTCAAAAATAGTGGTCGTGGTCTGAGTCCAACACATATAGCAGAGGTGCAGAGGTGTTAACCATCCAAATATTCAACTTGCTCCTATGTTATTATACTAGCTTGTGTCTGCATATATTTTAAAAGGTGGGGTTTCTTTGACTTAAATTTAGTCATAAATTTTTAGCAATTGATCCATGTAATCCACGGGTAGATAAGGTTGTTGAGTTGGTAGCATTAGATGCTACTGTTTGAATATTTGTCTCATTATAAGTCAAAAATTTATGTCAAGGGAAACCCACCATGATTTAAATTTTGATTATTGATAGGAAATTCTTAGCATTTAGAATAGAAAATTATATTTGGGTGATTAATATTTATGCCGAGAGGAAACTAGAGAAGAAAAAACAAAAATACTCTTCTATAATGCATACAACATGAAGCTCTTCTTTAAAAATATTGCCAAAATCCTTCCTCTCAGAAGTCTAATTCACACAATGATAAAACAATCAAATCATAAAAACAAACCTAGATATGATATAGAATCTACATAAATAGAAACAAATAGTATTGCACACTGATCCATTTAACAGATGATAAAGGGAGAAACTGGAGTTCTGCCCTCGCTTGCTTTTAGAAACTGATGAAATCAACAGACTCCGGAAATTACCTCGAAATACAAGGCCAACGATTTTGCCATTTCTGAACTTGACTTATTAGCAGGCAA
This sequence comes from Melia azedarach, assembly GCA_028052125.1. Classification (NCBI taxonomy): domain Eukaryota; kingdom Viridiplantae; phylum Streptophyta; class Magnoliopsida; order Sapindales; family Meliaceae; genus Melia; species Melia azedarach. The sequence goes on from CM051396.1 coordinate 15,006,464, forward strand.
ACCATACTTCTTGCACAAACATTGAAGCTCCTTTCTAGAAAGCCTGTGATAGAATTGCTCATCTCCTTTATTCCTCATCTGTCTAAACTCAAAATTCGGAAACTCTTTACTTCCAAAAAATTACGGTAAAAGCAAAGCACAAAATTTGCATAAATAGGTAAATATCAAACAACAGAATCAATTAAACGACATATATAACAACAAACCGCTAATACCATCACTATAATGTTTGGTTGCCGAGAAATAGGAGGAAAATAAAGATAAGCAACAACATTGGCTCTATTCACGAATCAAAATTTCTACATCTGTTTTCCGAGTAAGATGAAGAAATTGAAATTTGAGAAACAAACAGACAAAGCAAGAGACATTTCTTCCGTTTGGCAGCTCAGAAACCAAAAGGAAGAGAAACGAGAACGTTTTCTGTTTTCAGACACTCAAAAACCTCAGCTTAAACAAGCAAAACAGTCGTTTAGAGCTAACAAAGCTCGATTTTGGTTCTATTTTCCTTCATTTTTCCATCAACAAGCAGAGCAAGCTTTCTACAAGGCGAGAACAGAGTAAAGTAGCAGCGAAGTGAGTGCTTCATACCTGATCGAGAAATTTTCGGGGAAAGTTGACGAGAAAGAGAAGGAAAATGCAGGAAAGTCGGCAGAAGAAACACAGGCCTCCAAATCTGACTTCGATTTTAGTCTTTTGTCTTCTCCCGATAGTCATGGAGAGATGTAGTGTGAAGAGCGTAGGAACTGGCAGTTTTGTAAATATTGGGATTGATGGTGTCATTTTACTTAAACTTGAGTGATTGTCGGTTTGTTATGATGTGATTCCGTGCGGGCGGGTACATGATTAACAGTGTGGAAATTCCAGGTGTCAGGATGATAGGGCGGTGGTAGGTACGGCTAGAGATGATCAGTTATTGGTCTTATCTCCGACTGTTGTGGAGCCGATAAAGGGATCGTGATTTAGTTCAGAGAAAGAACAGAGGTCTTTTAGACTACAGCAGCTACCCTATACGGTTCTAGTTTTTTTCTTTTTATATATTATGATTTTTATTTTCAGAAAATAAATTTTTTAATATTTATATATTATGATTTTAAATGTTTTCAAAATTTTTAAAAGAAATTGCAAAATAAAGTATTTATAGAGTTTTAATTAACTAAAAGAACATTAATGGATTTAAGGTATGCTTGATAATAGTGACTAACCATTTTTACTTTTAAAGTATAGTAGGAAAATAGTATTTTGTGGCAAAAATTTTATGCGAACACAATCTTTTTTTTATTAATATTTAAAATTTTTATAGTAATTGTGACTTTAAAATCACAGCACCTCAATTTTAAATAAGACTCTAAATTTTTTTTTAAAATTTTTCGTATATGCAATCATCTAGACTCCAGTTTGCTTCTCTTTATTCTCTGCTTGAAAGAAAGCTTATCTCCTCTCTAATACAATTTCTTAATCTTGTTTTCTTCTCTAATCATTTTGTATAGGATTTAATTAATCTAAATATAATAAAATAGTTAATAGTTTGAGCACATAAATTAATTGATTAATCTAAATGATTTAAGAAAAGTATTAGTTAAACAAAGTCATATCTTTTATTTGGTTTTAAAAAGCTCCTACTTTTAATTTTGTCAAACATTTCAAATAAAAGAAAATAAGTTAGCATAATTTATCTTCTTCAATATCATTTTACATGTATAATATTACATTATTCTTAATAATTTAACTAACACTATTCTCTATACAAAGACTTGCATACTATTTTTAAACTAAAAAAATAATTTTTAATTTGTTTTATACTTTGCAATTAAAAAGAACAAAACCTATTTTCTCTTTTTATCTTAATTTTAAAAATAGCAATCAAATACTATTGTGTCTATCTTGTATGTTGCATGTAGAAACTTATAAAATAATAAGATCATTATTATAAGAGTCCAAATTTCTAAACTTCTATTTTAAAAAACAACTTAGTTAAATACCTCATAATAGTAAAAAATATTTTCATTATTTTATACAAATTCAAATAAAATAATAGTGTCATTTATACAGACTATCTTATTTTTTGTCGTGATATTTTTAGCTATAATATATTTCAAAATTCTCTCATAATTATAGCAACTATTTGTCAATGAATATAACATCATTGATATAGGCACATTCTAAATCATTGAAATTCAACTATTTCATATAATGGCTATGATTAATTTTTCTTAATAATTACTGTAATTATGAGATAATTTTGAAATATGGTGTAGTTATCGAATATTAAAATAAAAGATAGGTAGTTGGCAGATGAAAACCTATTTTTTTATTTAGATTTGTGTGAAATAATAAAAATATCTATCAACCATAAGTTTTCTAAGGAAGTTGACCAAAAAGTGGCTATTATATGAGCTTTAATAGTTATTGTAGTTGTATGACAATTTTGAAACACATCCAAGGCCAAATATTTGGACAAATTAAAGTCAAATAATTGACAAAAAAAATATATCTTTATTATAATTTTAGAATTTTTTTAATATAATGTATGAATTAAGAAATGTGTAAAAGAAAAAAGAAAATTGAGCATTTAATTAATTATGACAAAAATAAAGAATCTCTCTGAATAAATTAAAGAAAATCATAAAATGTAGATATATTCCAAAAGAATAGCCGAAAATTAATAATAAGTTTAGAATAATGTAGATATATTCCAAAAGATTAGTACCCTAATCTCTAATCTAAATATTCTAGCTTTTTAAAATTCATAAAATGTTAAATGACTAAGTTTTTTAATTATTCTTTTAGATCTTCTACTTATTCTTTCTTAGTAGTAATTGAAAAAGTTATATGAATAATATGTCTAAAATCATCCTTTTCTTCTACCAAATCTTTTTGCTTATTTTCACAAAATTTTATATCTTTGAACTAACGATACATGTCTTTTTAGGTTGATAATAAATTTCATGAACTTAATTATAATAATAAAATTTAAAACTATTTTGACGGCTTAAATAATTGTTTATAGCTTTAATAACTCTATTAATTATTTTGATGGCTTTAAAAGTTTAATAAAAATGTTTAACTCTATCTATTTTAATGTTGATTACTATTCAATTATAAACTCAAATCTAATAATAAAATTCACAACTCAAACAACAAATACTTGTTAACCATTCGAGCATAATCCGAATAGTTAGAAGCTAAGGATCTCTAAAAGATCCTTATTATGTTAGGGTTCTCTCGCAAAATAAATATAGATTTATCTTGCACTTATATGTGAGAAGATTTTTGAAGTGGGATACAACAAAATGTATCTAAACTCTCAACAAAACTCTAATTACAATGATAATAATAAATATTATTATAATAAAAAAGATGCTTACTTGCAATAAATTATAAAAGTATACCATGAAGAACTCATGCCTACCCTTTCAATTACTCATAAATGGTCATAAATGCAGAAGATACAAAAGATGAGCTCTGATCATTCTAAAAGAAAAGGGAAAATGGGAGTTGGTGGAGACTTATTGAATTTTTCTACTGCTTACAAAGAATGGTAGATATATTGTATTGTATAACAACTCACCGGTAATCTCCAAAATCTTTTCTAATATAATAATCTTTATAAGTCTTTGATGTGAATTGGGTAGTACTATCAAGGCATATAGTCTTCGTTCGATATTCTAGAAAGTATACATGTAATCTAATGATTTGTGCAAGTCTAGTCTTGTAAATGACTAAATCCCACGTTAGGTAGATATATGAAGAGTAAATGACGAGCGTGTAGATGTATCAATCAAGACCTTAAATCAACAGCAGAATGACTTATTTGGCGAGTGAATAGGCTCTTAGACGTGGCCTTGAATTGAAAATGTTGGAAATTCACAATAAATCTTAGAAGACGATGGTCTTATTATCTCTGTGCTTTGTGGGGTTGGCTAATAGAAATTTCATGCTCTTCAATGATGGCTATTAAAATTTTCAACTACGATCATTCAAGATGTCTGAGGCTATGTTTCACACAATTTTTTAAGTAAAACTTTTTAGAGTAAAAATCTTTTTAATTCCTAAAATTTAACTAAATATTTTCATAAGTCTTAATAAATTTAAAAATTTTAATTTTATATAAAATACTTATTATATCCTTATATATAATATTTAATAAAAATTAATAAATTTTAAAATTTTATAAAATACATTATGTTTATGTAAAATATATTAATAAATAAAATAATTATCTTATAGCACATATTTTATATAATTATTATTAACATATTATAATTATTATTTATTGTTATTTTAGTTTTATTATTTTAATTATATTTTAGATATATGTATTTTATATAAATTATAATATAATCATAAATATTTATTATACTATAAAATAAATACATTTATAAATATATATTTTATTAATAAATTAATACTTTATATTTTAGTTGTATTTAATTTTTAGTAATTACAAATATGTAATTTGTTATTATTTAATTTCTTACAATAAATTACAATAAAAGTATTTTGTTAATATATTATTAAATGATATTTTTATTTATTTATTAATATATTTTACATAAACATAGTGTATTTTATAAAATTTTAAAAATTTATTAGTTTTTTACTAAATATTATGTATAAGGATATAATAAGTATTTTATATGAAATTAGGACTTTTAAGGGTATTTCAAAACTATTAGGACTTATGAGGATATTTAGTCAAAGTTTAGGGACTAAAATAACTTTTATCTAATTTTTTGAAGTAAACCTTTTATCCATATAATTTTTATAAGTATAATTTTTAATAAAAATTTATTAATTTTTTTAAAAAATAAAATAAAGATATTTTAAATAATTTTAATTTTAAAAATATTTTTTAAATTTCTAAAATTCCCTTTCCATGCCAAATAAACTAACATTAAAATTTTTTTAAAAAAATCTATCATTAAAAAAATATTTTAGCTAATTAAAGAACCAAATCAAACAGGCACTAAGATGGTTTAAAGAGCTTCTCTCTCCTAATTGTGTAATTTTCAATTATTTTTATCATCATATAGGACAAAACAAAACAAAAAATAGGAAGCTTCTCTAGTATAATTTCTTATAAGTGAATATAGGAGAACAAATTGATCAAATCTTTCTTTTACGAAATTCTAGAGTTAATACAAATCTTATAATCACTTATATCATTGCTTGAGTGTAATCCTACAAGGATGTGTTGCTTTTATTGTACTTAGTAAGCTTTTAATTTCAAGATGGATTTTAACATCAAGGATTTAAGATAAGTATGTAGTTTTTTTAAGAAAGATCTAGAGTCACAAACTCATACCAGATGAAATTAGATAGCTTCAATTAATTCTCATGTGACGAGTGATAGTAAAAATATTATAGAAATTATAGTAGTATGATAAGTACAAAATAGATAAAAAAATATAAGAATAATTATAAAATTAACATTATTTTCTAATATGAAATATCCAACTTAATAATAATCATAGCATATTCAAAAGAATGAAAATACTTCTATATTAGAAGGTTGTATTGATAGCTTGTTGGGAACTTATTAGTTAATTTTCAATTAAATTTAATGAAAGCATTTAAGAAAAAGAAGCGAACAATAGATAAAGGAATTAGAAGCTCAAAGTTATGAATTAATTAACTGACGAAACTTATTTATAGTGCTAAAGACCAATTACAAGTTGCCATTTTTCATGATAGTTGATACTAAGTGGAGTTACTCTTATTAATTACATGAAAATCAAAACGATAAATCTCACTTAGTGAAGATCAAATTGTAGAAACCATGACCAACAAATCATGTGTGATGTGTTACTCATTAAATCATGCAGACCAGAGGCATGAAGCTGGGAAGATTGGATGGGGCGATCGAGTGGTGGAGATCAAATTAATTGATTGATTAATCCATTCTTAATTTACTGCATAATTAATGTTAAATTTGATGTTCATATAGGTGTAATCAATCAAGTCGCTTTGGCCGAGTGGTTAAGGCGTGTGCCTGCTAAGTACATGGGGTTTCCCCGCGAGAGTTCGAATCTCTCAGGCGACGAGATGTATTTTTATCTAAAAATTAAATTCCATTGAGACCCCTAAGGTTTGTCAAAATAACAATTAAACTTTTCATTTTTGTCTTTTTTATTGAAACAAACACAATACGTCAAATCATGATCCGTTGGTATTTTCGAAAGCAATTCATAAAACAAAGAAAATGTATTTTGCACTTTTGAGTACAAAGTAGAAAACAAAAAGGAAACATAATTACAAAACAAATTTTAATAACAATGTAATTTCATCCATAAAATAAATTATTTTCTAAATTAATTTAAAATTATTGTGCTTTTATTCTACATTTAAAATATAATAATAAATCATTCGATAAATACTTAGTTTTATTAATAAAACTAATTATGCAATAAGAATGTAATTTGTACTTTTGAGCTATAAAGTAGGAAAGAAAAGAAAACATAAGTATAAAGCAAATTTTAATAACAATGTAATTTCATCCATAAAATAAATTATTTTTTAGATTAATTTGAAATTATTGTGCTTTTATTCTACATTTAAAATATAATAATAAGTCATTCGATAAATACTTAGTTTTATTAATGAAACTAATTATATATATGCAATAATTGTATAGTCATACTTGATTGTTAATTATTTTATTTGATAATAGTGGTAATACTACATATTAAAGTGGCCTACTAATAATTTCTAACAATAAATTACCTACTTCCTTTCTCTCGTAGAAGAAGATTTGAGCACACTTATGTTTGTAAATAAAAATGGGAGAATGTCCAATACCGCCTAATTTTTTACCAATACTCCATCATCTTCCTATATTTTTTTAATATCCCATCACTTCTCTATTTTTTTTTTATTTTACCCCTCGTTCAATTAGTTTATATTGAATTATAAATAGTGAAATTAAAAATATTTAAATTATTAAAAGATAAAATCAGAATACAAAAAAGTAATGAAGTATTTAAAAATATATAGAGAAGTGATAAAATATTAGAAAAAAATAAGGTGTATTGGACATTCTCCTAATAAAAATATAAATAATCAACTTCGAACCGTGTAAAACGGGTGCACGATCTGAAGTTTATTAAATGGTGGGTGAGATTACATCCCTTCATGTGAGGATCATGATTGCATTATGTATACCCAGACTTCTAAAATGAACTACAAATATATACACTCTTAAGGCACATCCTTTCTCATATATACAGTAGAAAAAAGGTTCGAGTGTTCATAAATACAAATAAAAATATAAGTAATCAAATTAGAAGCGTGTAAAATGAGTGCACGATGCAAAATTCATTAAATGGAGGAACATCACTTCATATGAACATCGAAATTGCACCACATATATGTATTGTTCTAGAATAAGCTATCAGTATTTACACTCTTAGCCACATCCCTTCATTTGAGATAAATTGCAAACGTATATGTAGAATTCTGAAATGAATTAGAAATATATATATATATATATATATATATATATATATATATATATATATACATACTTTGATGATCGTCATAAATTATACAACATGTGCATAGGGTTTTGGATGAATAAGAAATTTACAGTCTAACGGGTTGTTTATTTTTCTAATTAAAATTTAAATATAATTATTTAAATATTTCTTTTTATTTTTAACTTATCTGGATATTTATTACAAATATTTAAATATAATTAAATTAAAAATTTTAACTTAAATTTAAATGAATAAATGTATGAATAATTTAATAATTTTATTTTTAAAAAATATCTTTATTTTATTAATTTATTTATTAGTAAAACTAAAATTTTAGTTAATTATTTTTTATTTATCTCTTTTTTATTATCGATACCCTCTACTTATCTTTCCAACTCTACTTATTTTATATTTTAATTATTATAATAAATTTATATATTTACATAATTATAACTATATTATAATATGACTTATTATTTTTATTTAAAATTATATATCAAGCAAATAAATAATATACATACTAATATCATTTATTATTTTTTATCTATTATTATGCTAATATAATTGAAATTATTATAGATATAAGTATATTATTTAAAAGAATAGACAGAGATAACTTTCCTAAGCACTCTGCCTGAGTTTGAGTCTGAAATAGATAAGAAAAAAATAAAAAACTATTTAGGACTTTGCTTTACCCACTTACCTTTTTTTTTCTTTTAAAAAAAATATATATATATGTCAAAATATAAGTTTTTAGATTTTTTATTTTATTAACACAAATAATTTAATACTTATTTTTAAATATTTTAAAATAAAAAATAAATATATCATTTAAATTTAAATTTTACTTGTTCAGACGAAAAGATAAATGCTACTTAAGAATCAAAATTACAATACTATGCTGATACATAATATCAGTATTTCCAAAAGAAACTCAAAAATTACGGTGTGGGATTTAGTTTGTGTAACGACCCTGACCCGTAAAAATCTTAGAATATCAATACTGGCCTATATTATATAAACTATCGTTAAGACTTAAATATGTCAGAATATTAGCAACTCAACCCATAATAATTACAGAAAGTTGCCTGCATTTCAGAAATATTGCAAATAGATCCAATAAACGAAATACTTTCCCACTTTACTATTTCCGACGAGATTTTTGGACAAACATCAATAATCAAGACTTGAGATTGCTAAATTTAATCACTTTGACCTCAAATACTATCATTTCTCTCTCTAAACATAATTTCTCTATCTTTTCTTCACCCATTTTTCTCTCTTTTTTTTCTTTAATAAAATCTTCATTTTCTTCTTTTTGTTTCTTTTCTTCTCTTATCTTCTTCCTCTTCTTCTCTCCCCCCTCCTTTTCTTCTTCTTCTTCTTATTCTTCTCCGTCTTCTTCTTCTTTGTCCAAAGAAGAAAGAAGAAAAGAAAGAAAAATTATATATACAAATATATAAACTATTTTATTTATATTTTAATATATTATTCCTTAAAACACTCCCTTGCCTCATCCATGTCTCCCTCCACTTGTCTCCCTTTCTTTTCAATCCGAATTACACAAAATCAAAACCAATTTTTTAATTCTTTATCAATTAAACCCTTCTTTTTATCTTCTATTCCTAATTTTCACCATAATAATATTCATATTTTTAAATAATTTAATTCTTACTCACAATATAACATATTCATCCTAATTAAATCATTTCTCCAAAAATTAAATATATTCATCTTATAAATTCCCAAATATTATATCTCCACATACTATATTGAAGATACATTTGTACACATATATTTCATTAATATTATAATCCGGAGTATTAAAGTTTGGTTTAGATTTGATTTTGGAGTTACCAATTCATTTTTCTCAAAGCCCTAATATTTGCAGCACATGAATCACACCTTGTAGTCTTTCCCATCCCAAGAAATAACTATCATCAGAATCAAAGATTTTCAAATAATTAATTTGTTATGATTTAAATATACATAACGTGTGTATATTTCAAATTTTAAATTGTAAGAAACTGTAACAATATTCTTAAAATAATATATATATATATATATAGTTTTAAAATTATTAAAACTCGAAGACGATTTAATTTTTATAATAGACTAACTTGCTTCATAATTATCATAATAATAAGGTTACTGTGACATATTTCTAATTTTTAGATAAATACTAAATACATTCCTGTATTTTTTTAATGTGTTAGATATAGTTTTGAGAAAATAGAAAGAAACTCTTTACTTAATTTTCGTCAATTTAATATATTAAATTATTATTATTTTAATCTTTAAATTTAAATAACATAACAAAATAAGATATATTTTTATTGTAATTAACAATATGGTCCTATTATTTCTAATATATTATGTGGAACTAAATTATTTGAACTACCCGATATGATATACGGTGTGCAATTTACACTCGTAAATTAAGTTCGTTACAGAATTGTTTGACTGGTCATAATCCCAATAAATTAAATAAAATGATGACAACATAAATTTAAGGAAAATTATCAATTTCTCTCCTAATTTTTGACACTTACACCATTTAACTCCCTATTATTTTAAAATCTATATTTTACCCCCCTACAATTAAAATTTAATTATTAAAAATTAATATTTTTTTATTATTTTTCATATTTACCCCTAACCAAATTAAATTTGTATTAAGATTATAATTTATTTTAATTTTTAAATTTTTTAGAATAATTATTAAATAATATGATTTTAGATTATAACATTTAAAAAATAATCTTATTCATTATAAGTTTTTATAAAATATCGTGTTCATAAATTATTTTTTAAAAAAACTAGATTTTATTCCTTATTTTTATTTAATTTTATTTTAAATTTTTCTAAAAATGACAAGATATAAATTTATTATATTATGACTTCAAATTTTTTTAATTGTTAGTAAGTTTTAATTTGAAATTATTTTCCATTAAATAATTTATTCAAATTATTTGTTTGAGTTTTTAAATTGATATTTATTTAATTATCTATCAATATATGCTCACAATTAGTTATTATTGATTTAGTTTAATGGTTAAAATTTAAACTTTTAGTATTAAGGTTCAAGGTTCAAACTCCCATTACCAAATTTGTTTTCTTTTTAAAAAAATAGAGTTGAGTCAAGTTGTGATAAGTCCTTTCCTCTTAAGGGTAATAAAGTAATTTTTTTAAATAGTAAAATGCTAGTGTTAGAGTTATAACGATAGGGGATAAAATATAATTTTAAAATAGTAGAGAGATAAGTGGTACAAGTATAAAAAATTAAGGGAAAAATTAGTATTTTTCTTAGTCAGTTGTAGGAAGGTGATTATGAATATGAATGAACTTGTTTTGTAAATCTACATCTATTTTACATTCGTTATAAATTATGTAGAAAGGTATACAGAAAATGAAACGAACAAGCAAGACTATAGAAATCAAAATTTAAAGTTGAAAATCAAATTAAAGTGGTAAACAAACACGCGTTCAACATAAGGATGTGCAATTGTGGAGTGAGAGGTATTTCATAATTGGACTTTTGAATAAGATGACTTTTTAATTATTTTTTTAATATTGTAAAGTAATAAGAATTAGTGGTGTGAAGCTTTTTATCATCTTAGGGTCAGAGCTATTTTCTTTTAGAACTTCCTTGCAATATCGTCACTGATTAGAGGATCAACCACCAACTTCAAGATGGATTGGTGTAGTTTCTTTATGTTTAAGGCACTAGAATATCAAACCATGAACAAAAACAGACATGCGAGAAAATATATTTACTAGAATATCAAAACATGAACAATAAAGAGTGATTGCGAGGCCCTAATTCTTCACTGTAAAGAAAAACCAAAGGCTTTGTGCCCTTTCATTCCTTAGGTAGATAGAGAGGGAGGGCAGTGCTTTTGGTTTTTTTCATATTGTGTCAAGGAGTTGAATATGACTCGTGTGAGTAAATACCACTTTATCTGAGGATCAAAATTATACCATATGTACATAAAATTGTAAAATAAGCTACAAAATGTAATTATATGAATTTTTAGCAAAATCCTAAATATTGTAATATAGGGATATTATCACATTCTTTCCGGTTTGAGTTTGTATCACTTAAAGAAAAAAGATAAACATTATATCACATACCTCCCCTATAGTGTTAGTTAACGAACTCTAAATAATAAATTTACTCAAATATCCTTAATTATATATGTTTATTAAAATATATTTTTAATATCTATTTTTGATTTGTTATGTGTGTTAATTAATTCAAATATATAAAGTAAATAAAATTATCATAAAATAAAATAAAAGATAAGAAAATTAAAAACTTAATTTAAAGTGTAATTTTTTTAATAAATATTCTCTAAATAAAATATGGAAATACATATAATTAATAAAATTGATTAAAAAAAGAGAAAAAAAAATTCTTTTTGGTTTCTCTTTCATTAAGTAAGAATTTAGGAAAGTAAAATTTTTTTCTATAGACAAAATAACAAATATTAAAAAATAATATTTTACGTATTTACCCTTATATTTAATGGTCGACTAACGGTCAAATATAACTATAGGAGAGGTAAATGATACATTTTTCATAGTTTTATCTAAGTGATACAATTTCAAATCTTAGAAGAAAAATGTGATAATATCATTTGTAATATAATATTAATTAGTAATTCCAAAAGAAACTCTAAAATTAAACCTTGGATTTGTTTTTAGGGATACCAAATTTATTTATTACTCACCGACATTATTCTAACTCCTGCAGCTTCCTTCCATGTGAATAATTAAAATCACGTGTCTCTAAAAATATCATTAATATATACAACATCACGCGTTTCTAAAGATATTGCCGCACGTGACTCATTCTCTGTAATCTTTCCCTCCCGATAAATAATTATAATCCTAAAATCAAAGATTCTCAAATAATTATTTTGATAAGATTTAATTATACATAACGTGGGTATACATAGGTTGACTACAATATGTCAATATAATATTACATACGATTGTTTTTAAAATTTTATATTATATTATATTATATTATATATATATATATATATGAACACCGCAATAAAAATATTATGATCAGAAATATCATTTATTTTACAGGTTTTACATAATATTTAGTGCATAAAATTGAAGTAGATTAACAAAATAATGCAGCATATATGTTAGTGTTACTAATATCAAGAAGCAAATTATTTTTTTAATATCTACATTTAGATCAAGAGGCAAAGCAATATTTTTATTTTTGGGAACATAAACTTTTAATGTGTTTAATTTTTATAATATATATTGAAAGGATATTGTTGATGGCAAAGCATGTAGCACATGGAGTATCATCTGGACTCAACTTGCTTCATAATTATTCTAATAATAAATAATTGAAAAAAATATGTAAAAATATTCAAACTTTAAGACCATTTAATTTTAATAATAGATATTGAAAGGATATTATTGATGCCAAAGCATGATTAGTATAATCTCGGCTCAACTTGGTTCATAATTATTATATTAATAAGGGGTAATAATAGTTTCATCCTTAAACTTTGGTGAAACAATAAATTAGGATATAATTTGTCTAATTGCAAAAAATTAGTACCTATTGTTATGAAGAAATTAAAATGTGTTAAAAATCAAAGACAAAAATAGAAACTCTTTGAGTTTTTATTTTCTTTGTCTTATCCAGAAAAATAAGTGAATATTTGCTCCAACAATCACAACTTTAAGTCTCTTTTAGCCTAGCTACAAAGTTATAACTCAATCAGTGACATTCCAAATGAAGATTGATAGCAATTATATGTGAGTTTTGACCTGCAATGCTTTGGTAATGTGTCAACTATGGTAATGTGTAGCTATTTTGATCAATTTTTTACAATTTTTAACAACTTTTAAAAGGCTACTTTACTCAAAGTTTGATAGCAAACGTTATAAGAGTTCGTTGGTGGTCAACTTGGATAATGAAAATTACTTAAACGATGACGGTTGGTAGTGGCGGTGGTGGAAGATGACTTGCTAAAATCCATTGTTGTTACATTATTTGATCTCTCTTGTATGTAGTATTGATGTTGAATTGAAAAGAACTCTTTACTGTATTATATTAAATTAGATATTGGAATGTTGAATTCAATCTAATCAGTTCTGTAGTTTGTATGGGTTTGAACAACTTTATTTCTCTTGTACTTATTCAATATGATGTAAAGAGGTTTTTTGGATTCATTTTCATTTAATTTGGAGAAATTGATAATTACATAAAATTTTATTAACAATTTAGATGATAGGGACTGATATGTTAAAATCGGACAAGATCATGTCTTGATTTGTTGTTTTGCCGATTTGAGGGACTAAAATGTTGTTACCCCATAATAATAAATAAGTGAACAAAATATGCAAAAATATTCGAACTTCTGGACCATTTAAGTTTTATAGATATGGAAAGGATAATATTGATGAGGAGTATGATCTGGACTCAACTAGCTTTATAATTATTACGATAATAAATAATTCAACATGATATGTACAGCTGGCTCTCACTTACTGGTCTCATCCTTCAAAACTTAATTTATTGAAAAACTGACATTTTTGTCCCTCAACTTTGAAACAGTAATAAATTGTGACATGTTTTTATAAATTTTAATAATTTAGTCCATATTCTTTGTATTTCAACCTTACTTTTCACAACATATCAGTGGATATGGTGATTCATATATCGTATTTATATTATATAAAATAAAATAATATATTTTAAATAAATTTAAATCATATTTATATTAAAAGTTGTAATCCTTAACTTAAAACGATTGTTAATAAACAAGTTAAACAAATTATAATCATATCACTAACTTAACATTTTTTTATATTAATCTTGAGCGAATTATGTGTTCATTTGTTATTTTCTCAAAGTTCAGGGGTGAAAATATTATTACCCCTTAATTTATTTCTATATATACCTTTCTCCACCACAAGCTAAAGCTGCAACACTGAGAATCAGTTTAACCTCACTTCTCTCACGAAGAAAGTCTTAAGGATGAAATCCTCATTTGCAATCTGCAGCTTCCTGTTTGCAATAACCTGCCTAGCAGCTTCAAGACATGCTACTGGTTTCGAATTCATTGTTTTCGAAGTAAGTATATTCAGTATGAATACTACGAATTAATTCTGCATATTTCTATTCGAAAACTGAAAACATTGCAGTATAAAAACTGACTTTACAAAACAGTGTCAGAAAACATTTTTCATTACTTACTTCAATGTTGTTAACTACTGTTAGGAAAAATTGATTGATCACTGCAGTGGCCAGGATCATATTGTAGTGCAAAGCACGGTTGCTGCTATCCAAAGACTGGAAAACCAGACAAGGATTTCACCATTGGAGGATTTTGGCCCGATGATCTTTTGAACTCCAGGCCTACATACTGCAATAATAAAACTATCTTCAGAGTATCCCAGGTATATATGTGTGTGTGCACGATGCTTTCTGAAAATACTTTCTAAAATAGCTTCTGGGTTTTGAGTTGCTAAGGGCTTTAATTCAGAAAGGTTGTAACATTTTTGCAAGTGTAGATACAAGATCTAAGAAAGAGATTGGACAAAAATTGGCCATCGCTGAGATGCCCAAGCAGAAATAGCCAGAGTTTGTGGAGGCATGAATGGCTAAAATATGGAACATGTTCAGACTATACTCAACGCCAATACTTTGAAACAGCACTAAAGATTAAGGAAAATGTTGACATTCTCAAAATTCTCCAAAATGCAGGTAATTAAATCTACCCTTATCCTTTACTATCCCTTTTTTCTTTTAAAAAATACATATATACATACATATATACATCTCCACAATTAAAAGTATATAAATATAATAATTTCAAATGATATGTATAAAAATATAAAGCTAGTGATTTTTTCTCATATATTTGTATATATATTATAATGTAAATTAGTGATAGCAAGCTATATATAAATATATATATTACTGTTAATAGTGAATAATGAAAATTGGTGATATCAAACTTTTGATCTGATGATAAGAGCCGTGTTAGTTTCCTTACTAATAAAACAGGACTCTCCTAAATTTTTTGATAGACTTCCCTCCAATTATGCAGAAAAAAATCCCATCATATATATGCGTGAGTAAATTTGCAATCACAGATTTACCTGTAGATTTCTGATTGTAACACTGATATCTCTTACGAGCTTCCAATCTTATGCATTATTCAATCTCATCATATTGTTACAGGAATTGAGCCAAATGGAAATTTTTATACTTATGGTGCAATATACGATGCTATTCAAGAGGCAATGATATACATGCCATCGTTAATGTGTAACAGAGACAAGCTTGGAAACTATCAACTCTTCCAAATTGTAATGTGCGGAGAATCTGATGGCAGGATACATGATTGTCCAGCGCTTCTCCCAAGTAACTGCGGTTCCAACACATTTCGGTTTCCATCCTTTTAATTTCGTTTTAATATTATATATTACATGTAATGAATGAGAGTTGAGATATGTGCTAATATAACATTACCCATAAAATTTGGGTGAAATCCGTCTTCTCTTGAATAAAGATCTATTTTAAATGTGAGAAATTTTCATCGTTTCGATTAAATCTAGTTACCTAATTCTATTTTCTCAGTACCTTCAGTCAATTTGATATTATTGTAAATTTTAAAATAATTTGTTTCTTATATACCAAAAAAAATTAATCAATAATAAAGAGATCAGTTAAGTGTTAATGAAATAATTTATTTTTGAAAATATCATAAAAATTTGTTTGTTTTTTTAACTGAAGACTGAATGTAAATATTGAGATGATCAAAATTAATAAGTAAATATGTGAATAATTTAATATTTTTATTTTTTAAAATTATATTTATTTTATTATTTTATTTTTAAAAAATTATAATTATAATTAATTAATCAAAATTATGCTAATGGCTACGGATATAATTAAATTCTTAATTACAGAAGAAAACAATGAAACCTGTAAGAATTTTAATAGGAATTAAGGTAATGATACTTTCAAATTTTTGGAAGAAGATGAATAAATAATATGTCTAGGACATGCCCAAAACTCGTATTGTCTTTGTATTATTTTATATATACACAAACCATAATTACAACATAAGTCCAAATTAATAAATCAAATCTTGTTAAAGAACTTGTTGGCTTTTAATGTTTGTTTTTTCTGTCTGAAATCTGAACATAACTAAAATATAAATTTGACTGAAGTCTGAATATGATTAATATGTTTATTTTTTTATTTTAAATATTTAAATATAAATGTCAAGTTGTTTGTTTTTTAAAAAATAAAAAAATTGAAACTAATACGTTGACATATATGTTTTAAAAAATTTTAAACTAATATATTAAATTGTTGACATATATATATATATGTTAAGTAATAAATTAAAGAGTATTCTTAATAAATAAAGTATTTAAATTATTAAGACATTTACTCATTTAAATTAAAATTAAAATTTTAACTTAATTATATTCATACATTTTTAATAAATATTTAGATATAAATTAAAAAATAAACAATTTTTAATTATTTAAATAATTATATTAAAACTTCAATTAGAAAGATAAACAGGCTCGTACGTTTATCAGCCACCAAATGACAATAGTCCCTTGCAGTTAATGGGAAACCAAACTTGGATTGTCAATTTGAGGTTCCCAAATTAATGAAGTTGTTCATACTTTATATGTGATATATTAGGAATGTTATAGATAAATAAAAGTATATTATAAAAAGGAGGTATATATATAAAAAATATTAATATTAAGACTTTTTATTTTTATAAAAAGAAATAATTTAATATTTATTTTAAAATATTTAAAATAAATAATAAGCATATCATTTAAATTCAGATTTAAATTTCGAGTTTAAATAAAAAAAATAACCCCTATCTAAATTTCAAAAACAATTATTGTTAAAATGTCGTGATAATGCAAATAGTTAAAATGTAAATATGATACATGAAAATCAAGGTAAATTTTTGTTTATATATATAACTTAGAACAATTTATAACAAAAATATAAATCTCTTAATTATATTTATAAAAAGGTAAAAGAGTGATTATAAAATTTATTTAGTTTATAATAAGTTTATGTTTTAATTAAAAATTAAAATTTAATAATTATTTTTAGAATTAATTTTAAATTTTTATAATTCTAAATGAGTATATTTATTATTAATTTTAAAATGAAACTATTTTAAAAATCAAAATTTTAAAAACAATTCTTTCCCTAAAAAATTTGTTGTAAGATGAGGAAATAATCTCAAACAAACTCTATCTTAATATCTGAGAGAAATCAGCTCTCATTATATTTTTGTGTGTATAATCATAATTAATTTTTAAAAAATTAATAAACGAATATGTTCATGTAGTTGCATAATAAGATATATCCAAATCAAATCTCATGATTTATTTACTTTTTTTAAATAACATCATCTTAAATATTTTGCCCCTAATGTATGCAATTGCTGTTTTGTTTTTTAAGTTTATAAATAATTATTATAATTATAATTATTATTTGAATAATTATGATAATAATAAATAAAATAATAAATTTTCGGCCGAACTCTGAACAGGTTTTAATTAGATTATGTTAAATTATGTCCAACTCGATTTAAACAAGAAATTCAAGAATAAGTGCAAACTTGGGCTGCAGCCGGCCCAACTTTAAAGAATGGCACTAAATTGAATAACTCTTTTTTTAAAATTTAAATCTATTTAAATAATTAAGTTATGTAACTACTACTACTAATTATTATTATTATGATAATTTGCTTTCTTAAAAAAATTTAAGTGTTTTGGACATTTTAATATGAATATAAAAACCTAATTTTTATTTTTATTTAATAAAAAAAACCTATTTGAAGTAGTAAATCATTTAATTGTACAATTTTAAAAGAATTTTTATGTAATTAAGTTACTAAAAGAGGTATATCAAAATATTTATTTAATAATCATAAAATACATATAAATATAATTTTATATTTTAAAATTGTACATGAAATTGCAAATAATTTCAAGCATAAATTATCAATTTTTTTCTAATGAAAATGATCCTTAAAATAATTGTATATTATTACAGTATTATTTATAACAAAGTACTGATATTTAATATCACTCCATTCTACCTTTAATTTTTTTTTTTATCTACGTCCATTTTAATTTTCATTCTAAAAAAAATGTATATATATATATATATTATGACATAAATTTATTCAATACAAACTCTTTTTTATTATTAAAAATAACATTTATATATAAACATGGAAATTAACGCAGAAGAAATAACCAAATGTAAAAGAATAAAAATAAATATAATCTAATTTAATAGAATATAAACAATTATATATAGTCATGAAAAATAAATTGAATAGACCATCACAACTAACCAAATCATAAGTTTTTAATGGGTTTCTAACAATTTAACCAAGTGGATAATAACTTCGAAGTCTATTAAAATAAATAGATTTTTATGGGAATGAAATCTATTGAAATTAACACTAATCTCTATGGTAGATATATTTTTATAAGAGAAATAAGTGAAATCTATTAAATATTGGGAATAATTGGAGTTTTGATGTGAAAAAAATTATTAAAACTTTAATTGTAATAATATTTTATACTAAAAAATTATAAAATAAATAGATTTTTATGGGAATAATTAGAGGCATTATTGGTTATTTCCCATTAAAATAAATAGATTTTTATGGGAATGAAATCTATTGAAATAAGTGAAATCTATTAAATATTGGGAATAATTGGAGTTTGGATGTGAAAAAATTGTTAAAACTTTAATTATAATAATATTTTATATTAAAAAATCATGATTTTTTTTATATACGAATTTTTTACGTAAATATTTGTATTATCTAATTTTTTTATATACGAATTTTTTATATAAATATTTGTATTATGTAATTTTTTTATATACGAATTTCTTACGTAAATATTTGTATTATGTGATTGATATTTTTCTTTATCTATATTTTTATTTACTAATTATTTGATAACATTTATTCTAAAAACTTTTAGGTTTGACTTAAAATTTTCAATAATTTACTCTTTTATCGTTATAACCTTTTTAAACGATCTATTCTAACTCCACTATGACTATTATCTTTCTTAAAAACAAATTTTCAAATCACTTTTTTATATTGATTGATACTCTAGATGAATCTCTTAACTAAATATATCTAAAACTTAGCTTGGTGTTGTGATATTTTTGTTGTGCTTGGAGAATAAAACTAAAGAGCACTTGATAACATCAACTTCTTAATGAATTTATTTTATATTAATATTTGTTACCTGAAGATTTTATTTTATAATAAATATTACAATCTATTAACATTTATGTCAAGTATATATTGAGATTTTATATATAATTAATAGTTATACATTTATGCAATGTGCAATATCTAGCTCTCTATTATTACCCTCTGAATATCTACCATCCACATAATTGGTGGGAAATTACCTAAATATTTATTATATTGATGAAATATCTGCCCACGTAATTAATGAGAAACCCCCATAGCAAAGATGAGAGAGTCATTCCCATAATAATTCTCAAACACCCGTACATCAATATCAAACAAACCATAAATTGGTATCTAATTTAGGTGAATTAAGTCAGTATACTACACTCATTATTCTTTGGACTGGAAAAAAGAATGGAAGCTAGCTAGCAAGCTTTTGACATTGGCATATTTTGCAGCATATGTGAAGGCATGATTCAAGGTTAGATAGAGATCCAAAGTGGTTTATTTTCATTTTATTTTTTTCAAAGAGAGAAAGAGAATAAGTATTGAAGCCAGCTTAAAGACAGAACATGTGTTTGCTTCCTAAATATAAGGAAACTTGTAATTAAAATGGCTTACAAATAAACACGCTTTGTCTCTTCCCTTTGCAACACTCCACTTCACTACTTCTCACTTCTTTAAGTCAAATCCATTTTGCCTTGTTTAGCTTTATTACTTTCTAAGATTATGCTCAATTATCATACAATTAATTTAACAACAGTCAGCATTATCTCCACACAACACACGTTGCACTTTTTACAAGTTTTCTATCATTTATATTTCTATTTAAGAAAATCTAATCCGACCAACCTCAGTCAACTTAGTTTTGAGATATGACTTTAAAATATATAAAAATTAATAATAACATTGAGGCTTACAATTAGGTTAAAGAATTGGGTATGACTTTTCTACTAGGAAAAGAAATTTTTAATATTAATTTTTTTATAAATTTTTTATTGTAATTTTGTTGTCACTAAAGATTTCTAAGAGAGTATAAAAATTATTTTATTTTTATTAGAAAAAATTAAATTTATTTTAGATTTTTAGTAGGAATGATTTTAGAGTTTTTTAAAAATATTAAATTGTTCAAAATATTCTTGTTTTATTTAAAAAATTGTACTCCATTTCTGTTAATATAACTTTTAAAATCTTATATAATAAAATAATTACATAATTTTGTTAAAAAATATTTAACAGCAAAAGAATTTATTTCAAGAAATTCTATTGTTTAAAAAATTATAATAAATAAATAAACAGTTAATAGTTTCAAGAGATGTCGGTATTAAACAGAACTCTTAAGGACATCATATAATATATTTTAAATTAAGCAATTAATTAGTATGATATTAGAGTCAAAATTTCATACTCAAATTTCAATTTTTTTCTATTTTTATTTTGGTTTGATATACCAAATCCCTCCCAATGAATCTGTCGCTTGAGATATGGACTTTATTGCTTTATCTTTAGACTAAAATGATTAATTAATAAGAGTCAGAATTCCATAATTCATTAGTTGGAAATTAAGATTAGATCTCGACATTTAAAAAATTGGAGGAAATTTTTAGGTTTAGTTGATGCATGTGTATTGTATAATTATAAGAGAAAGGATTATTGACTTTGAAATTAATATATATTACTGTTTGTAGATAATGCAGCTAATATTATGAGTTCAATGTGGTGATCATGTAACTACTACTTATACTTCATGTTCTTCCTATTTTTTTTTTAATAATTTTTAATAAGTCATGCGGAGATATCGTTGGATGAGCGTAGGAGTGGCAGTTTTGTAAATATTGGGATTGGTGGTGTCATTTTACGTTAATGAGAGCCATTGTCGGTTTGTGATGATATGATTCCATGCGGACGGGTACATGATTAACAGTGTGGAAATTCCAGGTGTCGGGATAATAGAGCGGTGGTAGGTACGGCTAAAGATGATTAGTTGTTTATATTATCTCGGATTGTTGTGGGGCCGATAAAGGGATCGTGATTTAGTGCAGAGAAGGAACAGAGGTCTTTCTAGACTACAGGAGCTACTCTATATAGTTCTAGTTTTTTTTCTTTTTATATATTATGATTTTTTTCAGAAAATAATCTTTTGCTTTTGTTAATATTTATTAAGTATTGCATAATAGATAATACTCTTTAAATGTTTTCAAAAAATTTAAAAGGAATTTCAAAATAAAATATTTATAGTGTTTTAATTAATTAAAAGAATATTAATGAATTCATTAGAGTATGTTTGATAATAGCGGGTGTTTGGTGGCAAAAATTTTACGTGAGCATGTTTATTTTTTTATAATATTTAATATTTAAAATTTTTATACTGTAACTTTAAAATCACAACATTTTAATTTTAAATAAGACTTTAAAATTTTCTAAAAAATAATTTTAATTCCTTATATATGTAATCGTCTCCAAGACTCTCATTTGCTTCTCTGTAGTCTCTATTTGAAAGGAATCTTATCTCCTCTCTAGTGCAATCTCTTTCTCTTGTTTTTTTCTTTAATAATTTTTTTTGTAGAATTTGATTAATCTAAATATAATGAAATACGTAATAGTTTGAGCAAATACATCAATTTTATTGATCTAAAAGATTCAAGAAAAGTATTAGTTAAACAAAATTATATCTTTTATTAGGTTTAAAAAGGGTCCTAATTTTAATTTTGTCAAATATTTCAATTAAAAAGAAAATAAATTCGCATAAATTATCTTCTTCAATATCATTTTAAATACATAATATTACAATATTCTTGATAATTTAGTGACACTATCCTCTATACAAAGACTTGTATACTATTTTTGAACTAAAAAAAAGTTTTTACTTGTTTCATACTTTGTAATTAAAAGAATAAAATCTATTTTCTCTATTTTATCTTATTTTTAAAAATAGCAATCAAATAAGTATTGTGTCTATCTTCAAGACGAAATATGTTGCATGTAGAAACTTATAAAATGATAATATCGATTATTATACAAGTCCAAACTTCTAAGCTTCTATTTTAAAAGATAGCGTAGTTAAAGAACTTATAATAAGCAAAAGATATTTTCATCATTTAATTTATGCCATTTCAAATAAAATAATAGGTATTTATATACAAACTATCTTATTTTTTTAACGTAATATTTTTTGCTATAATTTATTTTAAAATTATCTCAAAATTATAGCAACTATTTATCAGTGAATAAAA
This sequence comes from Melia azedarach, assembly GCA_028052125.1. Lineage (NCBI taxonomy): Eukaryota > Viridiplantae > Streptophyta > Magnoliopsida > Sapindales > Meliaceae > Melia > Melia azedarach. Next base: position 15,029,441 of record CM051396.1, read on the forward strand.
CATCAGTGGTATAGGGACATGCAACCATAAATCATTGAAATATCTCTCGACAATTTTTAAGTCTAATTTCTAATGAAGTGGACCATAAAGTGGCTATTATATCAGTTTTTAATAGTTATTAATGTAGTTGCATGATAATTTTGAAACACATCCAAGGCACTAAAATATTTGAACAAATTAAAGTCAAATAATTGACAAAAAAATATTTTTATTATAATTTTAAAAATTTTGGAATATAATATATGAATTTAGAAATGAGTAAAAAGGGAAGAAAAGAAATTGAGCATTCAAATAGTTATAACAAAAATAAAGAATCTCTCTCAATAAAATAAAATCATAAAATATAGGGATACTCCAAAAAAAGGCACTCGAAATTATTAAAGACTTTTGAATAATGTTATGCACACAAAATCTTCTACCAACTTATCATATTAACTAATAAGATAATTTCATATTATTATTGTATATCTTATATTTTTAAAAGGGTCAAAGAATAATAAGGCGTTGGGGTATTTGATGAACAATAGAAGAGTAACTAGATATTTAACAAATAATAAAGAGTAATGAAGTATTAAACCAAACAACAAGAGAATATCGGACATTATCCCTAAAATAAATTATATGCAACATCTTACAATAATGTAATTATGCTCTATAAACTCCATATGATAATATAATATGATTGAATTTTAATACAAGAGTTTATATAAAAGTTTTTAATTTAGTTACCAAAACTCTTTTAATATTACAATATAATTTAAACCTTTTATATAGATTATGTTTACCTTATTATATATTAATCTCTAATCTAAATATTCTAGCTTTTTAAAATTCATTAAGTATTAAATGACTAAGTTTTTTAATTGTTCTTTTAGATATTCTACTTGTTCTTTCTTAGTAGTAATTGAAAAGGTTATATGAATAACATGTCTAAAATCAGCCTTTTCTTTTACCAAATCTTTTTGTTTATTTTCCCAAAATCTTATATCTTTGAATTAATGATGTATGTCTTTTTAAGTTTACAATAAAATTTCATAAACTTATAATAAATTTAATTAATTATTTTGACCGCTTAAATAATTGTTTATGGCTGTAATAACTCTTTATTAATTATTTTAATGGCTTTAAAAGTTTAATAAAAATGCTTTACCTAAAAGAAACTATAGATTAATATACCTTATAAAGCAATTTTTGTTTCTATCTATTGCTCAATTCTGTACTCAAATCTAATAATAAACTATATATTGATACTAAATTTTGTCATTTGATACTAACTAATAAAGCAATTATTAAATATGTAATTTGTGTAGATGTACGTGTATACCTTTTGTTATTTATATAGTTATTTGATTGGCCAATACGCACTTTGTGCATGTGTTTTTATAAGAATAAAAGTACAGATCTTTCTAGAGAATTGTTGACTGAATCACTGCATACATACACGGTAATTTATGAATTTAATTTCTGTGCCGCAGTATGAAAACTTGAAAATAATTTGGGAATCCCAGCCCAAATTAGCAGGCTTCATGGGCCCAGCATCGGCCCTCCATCGCCCAAGTCCAACATGCCTTAATTTACTAGCTCCGATGTATATTCGAGGCAGGGCAATTACGTACTTTTATTGTGTTCCCCTCCTAATTCTATCGAAACTTTCTGGTTCGACATTTACGGATCTAAATTAGCTGTGGGTATTCGGTGGCAGGGGTATCTACGTCTTTCCAGCTTCTCTGTTCATTTGCCGGATCTCAAATAGCAGCTCCGCCATCCAAGCACGTTTGTTAAAAGGTCATTCAATTACTACCTTCTTTTTAGCTCGTGTAATTCAATTAGCTGTTGAGATCAAGATTGTAATTAAATTTGGTTAACATTAACCAAATTTCATTAATTAGATTGAAAAGAAAAGAATTAGGGTTTCAAAAAGAAATTGGGGGTTTTAAGATTTAGCAACAAAACTGTGAAATTCATGGAAGAAAAGTATTTTTGAATGCCTGGAAGTTCATAAATCATGAAAAATTGAGTTTAAAACGTCTTGGAATTGATGGGATCTAGAGAAAAATGATGAACACATTTGCAACTTTGTCAGATTCTATAGATGTTTCTGTTTTGGCTATTATCTTGGAGGGGTCTGTAATTTTGCATTCATACACGTTGAGGTTTCTCATGAAAGGTTGTGCTTGCGTACTCTGCACTATGTTTTTACCAGTTTTCATTCATGGAGTAATATCATTTTACAAAGATATCTAAATTGAGTGCTGTAAAATTCTATATACTCCTAACATCTGGGGCTTTCTATCCATATGTAATTCACCCCACTTCAATTAGCGTATTCAACCTAGAAAAATTCACAATTCTTGCCTGCTGCATCTTTCAAATAATTATGACCTCTGTGACTTAATTCTTGCATAACTACTTGTAGTAATGTACGAATTGTCTCCTGTAAAATTCTGTAAAACCTAGACATCTGTGAATGTTCCAAGACATGTGTACATTGTGTTTGTAGAGAAATTTGAATATGGACATGGCAGTAGGAGGTCAGTTTAGGTTCCAAGACATGGAGGCAGCAGTTCAGTTCAATGTGGGGCAGCAAACACTATCTATAATGATCAGTGGCTACAGATTCAGACTGCTGTACCAAATGGACAGGATCCGAGGCATGCACAATTTTCAACTCAACCTCTATTTCCCACTCTTGGGCATTCAAGTTATCTTCGGAGCATGAATGTCTTGAGGACTTCTTCGTAGCCATGAAGATTTACTGGCTTGGGTGTTGTTTTGTGATCGGATGATGAAACCGTAATTGTTGAATGCTTACATGTTTATTTTATGCTAAGGTGTTTGTGGATGATGGAATTTGGCAAGTTATTTTTATTTTCTTGACTTTTGCTTTACATTAGGCATGTTGCAATTCAATTATTGTGTTTGGATGATGAAATTTTGTATTTGGTGAATTTAATTATTGTTTGGATAATGGAATTTTGAACTTTGTGAATTTTACTGGCTTGGGTATTTTTGTGATACTTTTTGACAAAAATAAGCTTCTATTCGGCAATGCATTGTATTGCATTGAATTGTGTTGAGACTATAAATGAAAGAAAAAGGGGATACATGAAATGGAGAGAGTCATACGGTATGCAATACACTTAGGGGGAGAGCCAACGTATTGTAGCCAAGTCCTCTATTTTGATCTCAAGGCTGGTTTTAAGTTTCTTTCTCTTTTGTTGTCTTTGTGAAATATTTATTTCCTTGGTCAGAAATAAATGAGAGCGATATTTTTATGCAAAGTTGCACATACTCTCTGAAAATAAGCAAGTGAATGTAAAATTGTCTCTGCAACTGCATGTCTTTGGTACCAAGTGTTTGTGCTTATGAACGACGTTATGAATCACATTGCTAGCCATGATCATTGAACTTCCATGCATTGGAGCGTTGTCTATATGTTGCGGTGAACATGTTTTATTCTCTCTTTCTCCTCTTCTCTCTCGTTCTGGGACTGGAAGAACTCTTCGCCACGTTTTTTAATCATACAACCATTTTGACAAAGAATTAGCATGGCATTTGTTTCGCCAAATTGTTGAAGGCTTGGCGCATATACATGGACAAGGAATCATCCTTAAGGATCTAACCCCGAATAATATCTTTTTGATGCTTGCGATGATATTAAAATTGTGATGATATTAAACTCCTAAGAAAATCTTGGCTTAAAAACTAAATAATAATAATAATCTTAAATTCCTAAAATGCTAAATGATCGGTAATTCTTTGAATTTTTTTGATTTCCCGTTCTCCATCGCCGTGTCAGTTGCAAAAAGCAATATTCGTGCAGTGAAGATTTTAGAGAAGAAAAATCCCTCTCTTTTATTATACTTTTACTGCAACAAAGCACCAGAATATATAGAGGTATAAACCTCTTACGGCAGACTAGACAATCCCTGAAAATCAGGGATTTACAAAGAGAAAAAAAAGGCCTGAGATATTGGCTATAGGTCAACCAGATCTCTTAAACTACCAAGGAGAAAAACAGTAAAAACAAAATAAGAAAGAATGCATAAATCCCTCAAATCTCTGAATTTCCACATGCAGATATGATAGTCTCTGACAGCTAAGGTGCCAGTGAGATGATTGTCCTCTTTGTATCCTAACACATGCAAGTAATGCTGCTAAATATTACAAGTAAAACCTGAAGTATATTTCTCTTTTGTACATACAGGATCCTGTGAATCTTGTTTGCATATTTGTGCATATGTAGGATTTGTTGACTTACTGTTCTATTTCGACTTGGCTTAAGTTTTTTCTATGTTTCAGCTGTTATAGAAAAACATCTTTGCGAAACGATGCCAATGGACCCGGCAAAACATCATGTTATAGAAAAGTCTCTGTTTTACTAAGATTCTGAGCTTAATTCCTGCTTTCAAAAGATTAGATGCTGAAATAGTGAAAACCTCATGGGATGTAATATTGCATATTACATCTATTTGCATTGAGCCCAAAGAAGAGTTTTGTCTACAAAGTACTCGAATTATCTATTTGCATTAATGATAGAAAGCAGCTAATGATTAATTACTTTCACATGGGCTGTGTAACTTGACGTGACAAACATTTGTAACGACCAAAAATAGAATAGTCCTCTGCATGTATTTTACTGCTATAAGGATCAATGGTTGGCTAACTATCTTTGTCTAGACATTGAAAAATAACTAGCACCGGCTGGCATACTCATTGTGTATTATTTTTCACTGAATTATGTTTAGTTTCACAATGTGGACTGTTAGAATATTTTCATTATGACAATATTATATTTATATATGAATATATGTTCCTCTTATATTTCAGGTGACAATGGACATTGTATCCCATTTCTTCCAAGCAGAGTCATGTGATATTCATCCCAATCATGGGGACCTACTAGAAGCAATTTGGTCCTGGGCAGGAATCAAGGCTGAGCATAGACAGAAAGTGGCTGAGTTATATATATATTAATGTGCTTATAAGATGTTTATTATTGAATAGGTGTTCAAACTTATATGCTTCTGTATGAAGCTTCTTTCCATGATGGGTCCTTTGCGTCCTCAATCATCTCAACGGAAGTTGAAGTGGGCGGTTATTTGGCGCCAGCTTTTGCAGGTATGATTAACAGTATATAACATCTTTTACTTTTTGTTGCCTAAAACATTTGGATTAACATACTAATAGAGAGAAAGTCTAGTATGATGCTGCCTCCATGGGAACATTCATTAGAACTGTGCCTCCCATTTTAAAGTTTTTCACTTATCTACATGTTGACATGATTGGTTGATTTTAAAGTGAATATATAGGTGGTAAGATTTTATTAGATGGACATACAGATGATGTTGTGGGGCAGCACCATAAGTACAAGACTTTCTCACTAACAGCAGAAGGAAAGCATTCATATAGAATTTGAGACTCTCTCTCTCAAATGGAGTTGCTTTGTGAATAACCATTAATAAGATATTTTCCTCTTGCTAGTAAATCAATCTCGCAGTTGAATTGTGTTTCTTTTCTACGAGAGCACCCATACGTGAGTGATTCACTAGCATGAAAATCTTATTAATATGGAATTTGAGAATGAAGAACATTTGTAAATAATATAATTTCATCTAGATGCATTTATTGTCTCATATGAATTCAATTTCATTCCGGGAGCTTAATTTAGCAGACGCTGTTGTAAATAGGTTGCAGACTGTTGGCCTAGGGTTTTGTGGAGCTGCAGACCAGGCACTTCCTCGGTTGAGGGGTGCTTTACCAGCTGGTAATCTTTGTTGCTAACTTCTCTGAATTTTCATCTTGGTTTAGGGGGAGTTATTGCTTTACTTGCAGTGCACGGATACCTCTTTCTGTGGGTGAATTTTGGCTGTTTAGGGGATTTCTGGTCCGCCTTTTGTACTTTTCCCTTCATTTCATTATGTGTTTCCAGTTTCCCATTCACTTTCTTACCCAATGCAGATAAAACTACTCGCAAGGCACTGGATGAGCTGTCTGACCTCTGTAGCTACTTGAGAGTTTGGAGGATTGAAGGACATGTACATATAGATGCACTGATGCTGCCTACTGAGAGTTTTCATAGACACTTGTTCTTTCAGGTGATTTGATTTCTTGTATTTGGTCCATTCTCTTTCTTTTTCCTTATCTTTTTGTTATCCCCAATGCCTTTGTACTACCATGCACCAGAAAGTTCACAATGCTTATTTTCAGTATATATCTAAAAGATAGTAACAGATGCTAAACTGATTGCATACTGCATCACTTGGATGGCATTAGAGCCTGGGAGGCAAACTTTGGATGACATTAGCCTGAGCTTCAGCCTCGACCATAATATTTATAAACTTCGAATTGTCTCCTACATGTATTTATTTATGCATGTATATATGTCTGTGGCATGTGTTATTAAGCCCGGGCTTTTAAGATTTTCTGATAAATCTTCCGGATTTTCAGGAGTATACGCTAAGTCATTTTTCTTGTTACTTGGTTCCTTATTCTGTTTTCTAGTTCGTTGATGCATTAAGTATTTTACAATTGTTAATTTTTCCTTTTCAACCCCTTCAAATGTTCTCTGTATGTCATTCCTGTAGATCTATTATGAACATATACAAAAATAATTCACTGTTGGTGGTATATTTATGTAATTAGGTTGCAATTTCTTCTTTCTCAGGTTTTATTAGTGAAGGAGAAAATTGATAATTTGGCTAATTTTATTTCACGTCTCAAGGGTACATATAAATACAAGGTGCATTAGATTATTTTAGGTTAGTCAACTATACAATCATATATAATTAGAATAAATTAGACAACTAATCCTAGCTAATAAAGGAAGCATAATCAATTAGAATGATGTAGAATATATGCTGACTTATATGTTAACTCTCCCCCTCAAGTTGGTGCATAGATAACACACATGCCCAACTTGGATAATGAAGCGTAAAATGGACCACTGGCAACGGCTTGAGTCATTAAGTCTGCCAACTGATCTGCACTCTTGGTGTAGGGAACTTTTATTTGTTCAGAATCTAGGTTGTCCGTAATGTAGTTCCTGTCCAACTCGATATGCTTAGTTCTATCATGCTATACTGGATTGTTTGCAATCTCAATAGCTGTTGTGTTATCACAAAACAACAACATAGGCTTCTTAGGACCAAACCCAAGCTCATTTAAGAGGAATCTTAGCCAAGTTTCGTGGTTGCATGATGAAGAGCATGATATTCTGCTTCCGCACTACTTAATGAGACTACGTTTTGTTTCTTGCTCCTCCAAGTCACCAAATTTCCTCCTATAAATGACACATACCCTGATGTGGGCTTTCTATCCAATTTGGACCCAGCAAAGTCAGAGTCTGTCATCCCTCGATCTCCAAATGTTCATGTCTACAAGAACATAATTCCTGTGCCTGGGGAAGACTTCATATATGCTAGGATACGACTTACTGCATTCATGTGCTGATTACTTGGATTATGCATGAATTGACTCACAATGCTAATTGTGTAAGATAGATCAGGTCTAGTGTGAGTTAAATAGATCAACTTTCCCACTAGTCTCTGACATCTCTTCTTATTTGTTGGAATCTGATCAGGATAGATTGACAGATTAACCATAATTTTTCCTTTGCTTGAGATCCACCACCTCTTTTCTTCTAACCATAATTTTTCCTTTTCCTTACTTTTAATCTCCCCCTGAAGAGGAACCATAGACACATCTCTATAGAAATCAGATTCACTCTCACAAAATTGAACATCCATGGAGACATAATATTTTCTCCGAATGAGGGTGGAAACATTGATAACCTTTTTGGGAACTAGAGTAACCAAGGAAGGCAGATATAAGAGCACGAGGATCAAGTTTGTCCCTTTGATGAGAATGTATGTGAGCATAACAGACAACCAAAAACTTTAGGACAAAGATCCAAAGCAGAAGGAATAGAGTAAAACCTTGATAACATTTGCATGGGTGTTTGATAATCAATAACACGTGTAGGCATTCGATTGATGAGAAAGATGGCAGAGACCTCCTCTCTTCTTACCAATTCCAATCGTCTTCTTCGTAAGATTGTCCTGAAATACACAATATGTAGAATGAAAAATTATAGATCGATTAAGAGTTTTAGTAATCTTGCTAATGGAAAGAAATTATTAGAGAGGTTAGGTGCAAGTAGAGCAGAGGACATGGGAAATGTGGAAGAGAATGAGACATTCCTAGCTCCTGAAATCGGCGTAGAAGTTCTATTAGCAACCTGAACAGACTTAACATTGGAGGTCATTAGAGAAGCAAGGAAGGATTACTATTCATATGATCAGTGGTCCCTTAATCGATAACCCAAGTGTTAAAGGCAGCAGAAATAAGGCACAAGCTAGAATTACCTTCTTGAGTAGAGGAGTGAGAAATTTGCAGAAGCTGTAGGATTAGTGCTTGTGACAGCAACCTGAGTTGATTTCTTGTTTCTCTAGTCAGCTTGCTTCAGTTTCTACCTCTCTGGATGACCATTCTTCTTCCATCAGACATCAACTGTATGTTTGGTGCTATTGCAGTGAGTGCAAAAATGATTGAGAGTGTCGACGATAGGGGTTGGCTTATTGATGGCTGAAGCCTCCGATTTGTCTTCTGCACTCATAGTGGTTTGCCTCTGTGCTTCACGACGAACTTGGGAATAAGCTTCCTCTAGGCTTGGTAAAGGTGAGGTGGCCAATACACGGCCACTGACCTGATCCAAATTGTGATCAAGACCCGCAAGAAAAATATAAACCCGTTCCTCAGCCGTACGTCTCCTTTGTTTCTCAATATCAGTGGGACACATCATATCATTAGGCCTTCGATAATCAAGCTTCAAGAATATGGAGTTTAATTCATTGCAGTATTCTGCAAGAGGCCTCCAGCTTCGCGTGATTGAAAAGATTTCTTCATCAATTCATAGACTTGAGAAGAATCCGAGACATCAAGATAACTCCCCTTGATTGCATCCCCAACCTGTTTGGCTGTGGCACACTACACAAAGTATGACATTAGTTTATCAGTCATGGAATTAATGAGCCAAGACTTAATTAGAGCATCTTCGGCCTCCCATTCATCAAAAAATGGGTCATCCTCTGCAAGTGCAGCCTTTTTCCCTGTGATGTATCCTCTTTTTTTTTTTTTTTTTCTGCCAGCAATATGCCTCTCTAGAACGCGAGACCAAACACAATAATTTCCACCATCCAACCTAATAGAAATTATTGGAGAGGAAGTTTCATGGCTGGTTACCGCGGATGGCTTCTTGCTATCAGTTTGCTCAGACATGGTGTGGAAACAAAGAGAGAGAGGATGGAAGGGTTGAAAGTTTAGGATTTCAGCCGAAAAATGGCAGCAGCGGATGTTAGTATTTGGCTCTGATACCAAATTGATAATTTGGCTAATTTTATTTCGTATATCTCAAGGGTATGAATACAAGATGCACTACACTATTTTAGGTTAGTCAACTATACAATCAATTACAATTAGAATAAATTAGACAACTAATCCTAGCTAATAAAGGAAACATAATCAGTTAGAATGATGCAGAATATATGCTGACTTATATGTTAACTGAGAGCAATCCTGGATCACTTACTGAAGGTATACTGCTTGTTGTTGGCGGTCGCTATGACTATTTGCTTCATCAAATGTGGGATCGGGAATATGTAGGTTACACACCTGTGAGTTTTTTTTCCTACTACTCATTTCTGGATGACATAATAGCAAATGAATGAGCACTCTTCACACAAATATGAATGTATGCCAAGACATTAAAATGTGCCCTTGCACACATTTGATATGCCTCAGGACAAAGCCAAAGCTTTTAAAGCCAAAATAATACACATGCAACCCTGTTTCTGACCTGGTGTACGACATGCTAGGTTAGTTTTGGAATTGTTTTTATTTTGCCTATTTTATCTGGTTTAGGCTTTAATTTCTTCTTAGAGTCATATTTGTGCTATTTATTTTGGTTAAATTTGTTTTCTCCTTCTGTTTTAAGAGTAGGATTTGTATTTCCTTGTTGGAAGAAGATTCCTTCTCTCTTTTGTTTAGGTTTGTGGCTGCTATAAATAGGCAGGCTGTTAGTTTTAGTTCTAAAGGTAGAATTTGAAATTATTGAATAAAATCATCCTGTTTTTCCCCTGTTTTTTTGGTTCTTCCTCCACTTTCCCAGAATTTTCTTCCTTTTCTCACTAATTTTCTGCCCTTTCTATTCTTCCTATCTGGAACGACATCATGACCGCCCAAAGAAAAAGTATACCCGGGTTCCTGTTACTTTTCCTTGACACCATGTCCTGTGATAGCTCTGTATAATTATCTTATAATTTCTCATTAACCCACGAGTAGCCTTGTGAATAAAAGAACTTGAATTGGTATCTCATAAGTTTCTTTTATTTAACCATGCAGCTTAATATCAAGTATAGCTATTTTCTTATTTATTCAGGAGTTTAAACAATTGAATGGTACCAAAAGTTTTTAAACATTTTTAACCATTGTGGATCAACATTGCCAGCAAATACAGAAATTTCCAGATTATGAAGACAAAGTATCAGCACATAAATTCTAGAAAACCACAATCCATGCTATGAGATGCAAATTTTAAGCGTGAAAGCATATCAAGTTTATATCTTCATCAAATTGTCCTGTGTTTTTTCAGAGAACAAATCCTCCCTGCGCTGTTGGGGCCAGCCTTGCTCTAGAGACAATAATTCAGCATTCACCCATTGAGTTCAAATCTATCAGGTGCAATTTGCTTGAGCTTCCTGTTGTTTTTGTTTGTCTTCAGAGTTTTGTAGTATGCTCTTTAATACATGGGCTATCATCTTTCTGTTTACAGCTACAGAAATGAATCCGGAATTTTATTTCTCGTTTGTTCAAGAGGAGGAGGTGGTTTATTACGCATGGAACTCGTCGCTGAGTTATGGGAGGAGAATATTGAGGTTAGTAATTAAGTCCTTTGATTAATAAACCATCCTAACTCACTCAAAAGTGTCTGAGTTGCTTATCATACATCTAAAATCAGCGTCGGCTTTGAGTTATTTTTGGGACATTTGATGAAATTCTTTGCTGTTCACTACTTTGTATATCCCGTCATCTTAGAAGTTTCTTTCTTTCATATAATGAAAGGAGTTGCTTGTAGCCTACCAATTATTTTATAACAGGCACAGCTTGTTCCCACACCTGATCCAAGCCTTAGAGAGCAGTACGAATATGCAAGCAAGCATGATACAAAAGGTCTCGTCATCATCACTGATTCAGGTGCTCAGACAGGTTTTGTTAAGGTAATACACATTATAACGTATATATAAAGCGATTATTACATTTTTACACCACAACTGGTAGATTTTAAGCTCATCGAAACATCAGAACTGCAAAATAAAGGCCGCCACCTTGGCATCATGTTGATGTATGTATGCAGTTCCTCTTGTTCTATCTTTCAACGCACATCATAATGTAGTAAGTCGGATTTCCTTTCCAGGTTCGTCATCTAGATCTTAAGAGGGAGAAGAAGGTTGAGAGAGAAAATCTTGTAAGCTTTTTATTAGAAGAAATATCAATACAGTTCATAAAGCCCTTCCTTTGGAGTTAGGCCTTTATCAAACCTTAGCTTTCTGTCAGCAGTCACCATTAGCAACTCTGCAGTCTATGTTCAGGGTATCTTCAGCAAATACCGGGAAAAAGTTTTAAGCTCATCGGAATTCCACGTGTGTTCCATATACTGCGAGGATGCATATAAATAAGCTTTTTGAATGGCAGAAGAAGTTCGAGCCAGGAAGTTTTGCAGCTTTAGTATTTACAACTTTATTTGCTTGAGGTTTTATCAGTCTACAACATGAATTGATAGTGTACGTAGTATAGATGTTGTAAATTTGTACAGGATTGCGTTGTTCATTTGTTGTTTCAAAACTGTGTATACCAACAATTTTTCAAGGATATGTTATCATTTGTTTGCCTTTTCCTTAAATTGATTTGTACCAGTTGGACATAAATAAAGCAAAAAGGAGTTATATTGGAAGTGTACATAATTAATATAATTACAAGGTTGATTAAATTTGTATGTCAAATTTATTGATGAAGTTAAAAGACATTCTATTATTAACTAAAAGAAGGTAGATATTAGAACATAGCCTAAAAAAGGGAAATTGAGCGTCTGGCTTATATGTGTATAATATATTATTTTTTACTTCTTTTGCTAGTGAAATTATTCATCTTAATGCAAAGAAACTTCTTAATTTTTTTTTGGGAATATGATACTTGAGCAATGATTCTTCTTCACCACGTACTTAAAATTTTATTACTTAATCCAATGATTTTGAGCAGTTTTATTTAATTTTAAATATAACAAGAAGATGACTACAAACAAAAATAACGTTGCAATGGTAATTATGATATTATAATGTGCGATAAAAAAAAATCATATCTAAATTGAAAGTCGTTCACTTGCGGTTGTGGATTACTGACAATTTTTAAGTTATGAGATTATTTGTAAGTTGCACTAAATAATTTTAAACAAGAAAAAGAGTAAAATACCTCAAATCAAGCCTAGCCAAGCTTATAATGCATTTATTTTAGAGGATTTTTTTATGTAAATTAAAAAAAAAGTTATTTACACATATATATCTTTGGTCAATTTCTTATCAAAATTTATTAAATACTGTTCATCGTTTAAATCATATTCTCTTCCAATCTCTTGAATAATAAATTTATTTAACATTATTGTTAAAGTGGATTCTTTATTAGAACAAAAAATTGCATATTCTTGAACTACAAATCATCATGCATTAATTTGGATTTTCAAGAACATTTAATTTCTACATTTACTCTTAAGGAGATTAAATTTGTAAGTTACCTATTACTTGTATTCTTTTTTCTTTTTTTATTGTAAAGAAGTGAAAAAAAGTAGGCGTTTCACTTTATTGAGATTATATTGAGTGTTTGGGTTGAGCCGAACTTTGTAAGGATTGTTGGATACTATAAATCTTATGTTATTTGAGTGTTTATGGTGAACAAACACTTGTAAGGCTTAAGAGATACTCCAAAATCTTTTTGCTTGTAATTTGAAGTCTTGTGGGATCAAGACATGGTTATTTAGTAAAATTTTCAAGTGAAACTTAAAGGAGTGGATGTAGGCCGAGTGTTTGCCAAACTACTATAAATCTTGTGTACATCTCTTTATCCCTTAAACTTTCATATTTGTGTTTAATTTGAATTTGTGGGTGGATGGATTGAACTTCGCATTTTTAAAAACCCAATTCAATCCCCCCCTCTTTCTTGGGTTGCTTATTAGTATTTCATGAGGGTGATGAATTTTAGAGTGAGGAAGTGTAGTGAGGTTTTAGAGTGTGTGTTTAAGACAAATAAAGAAGAAAGGATTTGAGCAGCTTTATGTAGGTGAAGAAATCCCAGAATTTTTGTCAACCGTTTATGGCAATTCGGTGGGCTAATTTGGTTAATTTGCCAGACCGTTTCCCAACAATTAATCCACCGATTTGGTTTGGCAAAGGGGAGGCAAAATGCTAGCAACAATTTTGGTCTATCGATTTGAGAATTAGGTAGGCTGAACCACAAGAAAATTTTTGTAGTTTTGGTATTTAGGATTTTTGGCTCTTTCTAGGGTTTCCATCCAATATTCACTATAGTTGGTCAATGTTTGGTTTAATAATTGTGAGAAAAACTTACCGTGAAGGTGATTAATTTTCTTTGAAAACCAATGTTATAAGATTCAAGTAATCAAAACAAATAGAAATCAAGGAAAAAAAAAGCCATATAATATACACAAAGACAATTCAAGTACTAAATATAAGCCACAAGTTCTAGAGCCAACTTGGACACAATGAAGCTATGTAATATAATAGTGATCATGGTGACTATGATGAGGCAAGCAAATTTCATGAGTTGGACAATTGAAGATAAAACAATTTTAAACAAAGTATAAAGCAAAGTATCTAAAAAACGATTGCAAGGAGAAGCATGAATCAAGGAATATATATATGACCCAGTACAAGAGTTCTGAAATCCCAAGTTCTTTCTTTAGAGAACTAAATCCCTCTTCGTTTAAGGGTTTTATATAAATATCCGCTATTTATTTTTCCATAGCGATATCTCCCTTTTGAACACGATCTCTTAGACAATAGTGTTATATCTCTACATGTTTAGTTTTAAGTGGCAAACTGAATTTTTTGACAAATTAATGGGCACTTGTTTTATCATATAATTTTAAACAAGAAAAACAGTGAAATACCCCAAATCAAGCCAAGTCAAGCTCATAATGCATTTATTTTAGAGGATTTTTTATGTAAATAGTTATTTGCACATATATGCCTTTGGTAAATTTTTTACACGGATATATTTTTTGAGAAGAAAAGTATTTAAAATACTCTATTTGGAGAGAGAGAGAGAGAGAAAAGACTATTATATTGTTTATTTTATCTTTTAGATATTATGTTTCTACAATTTTTTATCAAAATTTATTAAATACTATTTATCGTTTAAATCATATTCCCTTCCAATCTCTTCAATAAAAGTACTTAACATTATTGTTAAAGTGGATTTTTTATTAGCAAACCAAAGAGGTATATTTTGTAGTCTTGAGACTTTAGGTTTTGGTTGATCGGTGTAATGTGATTAAATTTAAGTATTGATAATTATTTCATGATCTTTCTCTTTACATTACAATTTTTAGTATGTCTCATTATCTTATTGTCATTCTTATACTTTATTTACTATTTTAAATACCATAGATGAGATTAAAATTTTTGAATTGGTGTATATGTCATTATACAACTATCATATAATCTATAAATATAATTATACAACCCTTGTATAAACGACGCCATCACGACCCTTTTTGTGTATAAAATCATTTTTATATGAAAATAAAAATTAAATGCTCGGTGTATTTTGGTATTAAAAATTATTTATATTTATATTAGCTTTCTTATGATAAGACAAATGATCTTTGATACTCAACAATATTATGGTGTCACGTTCAACTAACATATACACAATTATGAAGATTAAGCCTCAAACAATTAAATGAGTTGATGCCACGCATGGCAATTAGAACCAACAATGACATAGAATTTTCTTGGAAGTATTGCTAGTAAACTTGCATTTGGAAAACTACCTTATTCACCAATGCAAATTCTAGCATATAATTCGATACATTTGCTTACCAATCTTGAAATACAATGTATTTTTTGTTGAAGTAATGTGTTCTGATATTAACATATGAATTAGTAGAATACTGAAAATCTTGTACATGCATTTAAAAAAAAAAATCAAAACACAATTCTTTAAATATTGTTAACTACTCTTGTATGAGATGATCTTTAATAACGACGATAAGTTAGATACCTTAATTTTAGGATCTTTTATTTTCAAATACTTTTTACTTTTTAATGTCGTGCTTAAAATTAAATTAATGTATACAAATGTTAGCAATACAGACAATTTTAAAATTAATTAACAATATGAAATAGTTGATATTCTCATTATGCGACCTTTACATTACAAGACCTTATGCATTGCATGATCTTTATATTATATGAATTGTGCCTTACAAAACTATGTGTACTATATGACCTTACACATTGTATATAAGGTGTTAATAGTAATTTCTCAATAAAATTATGATATTAATGTAAAAGTTAGTATAACCAATATACATACATACAGACATATATATACATATATATATATATATATATATATGATATTAATGTAAAAGTTAGTATAACCAATATATATACATACAGACATATATATACATACATACATATATATATATATACATACATACATGCATATATATACATACATACATATATATATATGTATGCATGTATGTATGTATACATGATGGTATTTAGGGCATATTTGGTGCATATCCCTTTATTTAAATGATGAAAGAAAAAAATATTTATTCTCTAGAAACTACGGGAAAGAAGAAGAGAAAAAGAAAAATAATTAAGAACAAGAGAAAGAGGAAGGAATTATATTCATTTATACTTGCTACTAGTAGAAATTGAATCTTTTCTCATTTGAGAGAAGGGCGGCGACTTACATGACATCTAATTACCGAAAACGTGAAAAATAGTTTTATTTTCTTACATGAAAATGATTGGACTCTAATTCAGACTTCTGATTAATACTATGCGATATTTTAATTAAAGCAATAGTTTTGCATTAAAATCATTGTATATATAGGTGTGTGTGTGTGTGTGTGTGTCGTTGTGTGTGCCTAGTGTAAGTGTATTATACAAAATTATTTTAAGTTTATTGAATAAAAATTTCAACATCAGATAAATTTTATTGTTAGTTTTTAGTGCTTCACTATTATAAGCATAAAGACTTTTAAGGAAATATTTGTTTTTCAAACAAAATTTTTGGAAAAATAATAGAGTAATTTAAATATATATCCATTTGTGATTCTGAAAAGAGATATTGATAATATATGAATGGTGTTGTCACATCAAAGTTAATTGGCAAATTTAATTTGACCTTAGATAGGGATTGCCCAATTTATGTAGTGATGACTTTGATTATTCAAAGTTTTCTAATAGAACAAATACCAAAAGCATGAAAAATAGTTTTATTTTCTTACATAAAAATGATTAGACTCTAATTTAGACTTTTGCTTAATAATATGTGATATTTTAATCAAAGCATGTTTGTGTCAAAATTGTTGTATATACAAAAGTAATTTTATTTTTTTTAGTGTCTGACTAGCATAAGTGTATTATACAAAATTATTTTAAGTTTATCAAATAAAGATTTGAACATCAGATAATAGTTACCTTTTTAATATAATAGTGATTAATTATTTCATTGTTAAAACAATCAAGCTTCACATATAAGTGTCACTTCCTTAACTTATTTAATAAATTCAAAATCACTTAATAAATAAAATACTTAATGAGGAAAAACTTCCTTTTCCTTGAGGCATTAAGGGGATCAGCTTAATAGATACTTTTCTAAACAATAGTAATAAGTCATTTGTGAAAAACAAAAATTAAGTGGATCAACTTAATAGATAACTTTCTAAAATAATAATTAGTCAATTTATGAAAAAATAAAAATTAAACACTTTAAGACTGAGACTTGAGATAGGACTAGATATTTTGTTTTTGTCATTCTTGTATTTTAGAGATAATTTTTTTCAATTTAATACTAAAAATAGGAATGATTAAAATTTATAATTATATTTAATAATAATTTTAAAAATATTCTTAAAATTTTATTTGTTCGCCATACAATGAATTTATTAAGTGATCTATAAAAGTATAACATATCGAATTTATCATTTGTAAAAACAAAAAAGAGTATTTGTGAAAAATTTATTTGCAGAGAAGACAAATGAATTTAACATTACTTTGTCATTTGTTATTATAGTACCTACACAAGTCAATTCTAATGCTAAACACAAGTCAATCAAGTTTGTCATTTATATTTAATGAAGCTTTTATGGATCATTTATGAATGGCAATAGTAAATTGCAAGTTGATTATATAGATAATGGTCAATTTTTAGAGTGATGATTTTAATTATTTAAAATTTTCTAATAAAATAAATATGAAAAGTGAATTAATTTCTATGAAAGGAAAAAACTTTAATTTGTTTGCTCTCTTGAAAATAAATAATTGGATCTGATTCAAATTTCAAATATATAATAGATGATATTTTAATCAAAATAACATCATGTTGTGTAAAAATTACTATATAATTTACTTAAACAGTACTAATCACCATCACCTATTAATTTAATCAATATAACTTAATGTATTAAATATTTTTCTAGCATGGAATTTAGCACTTTAACAATAAATATAGACATAATAACGTTTAAGTGTAACACTTATTTTTCAAAAGACTCGGTGTTTTCTTCTTTTGCTATATAAAACAACATAAATACTTTTATTAAAAATATGATAATAGAAAGAATATTAGTTAGAGAATTATATTAATATGACCAAAGAAAAAGAAATAAAGACACTAACTTATGGTAGGGCCAATTATTGAATATCATTTATTCAAATATTTTATATATGTTGACTTCTTAATTCAGAACCAAATATTCTGTTGTTAAATTTAAATAAAATATAATTGGGCACTTAATTTAAATATTTATATTCAATGCTATAAATAGAAAACATCTGTATCATTTAATTCATGTATTTTGTTATGGGAAAAATATGTCTGGACACGTGGTGAAACTTAAATCCACAAGAATCCCTATCAGCGCTCTAATGAATGATCCACCTTATGACCACCTCAGTACAAAATAATCGAATAACCCTGCTCCCAGTGGCTAGATAAGATCCACCTCAAGCTGGACTTTGTACTATATATCGCTGAGTAATTATTAACAGTGAACACCTCGCATGGCCATATACCGTGAGACGTATAGGAAGCATAGACATTTACCATAGCATGCATAATGAATGTAGTCATATACCATGGCACATATACAAAGATAAAGGAGACAATACTCTAATATGCTCGAAAATGTTTGGACTAGCTCTGCTTGGCATGCACCAAATTTTTGTTCATTTCATGCATTTATTTATCATGTCATAATGGTTATAAAATAAAATTTGATTACTTTATGATTAATATTTCAATTTTATTTAAGTCAAATATGTCAAGCCCCGACCCGAGATGGGTCGAAGAGTGATATACCATACACAACATATCAAGGAATGTACTATGCTAAGAAAATTTATCAATATTTAAATTTTATTAATACGAAAATGTACTCAAATAATCTTTGATGTCTAGGATCAAACCATGTATTTATTAAACGAAAAATAAGTCCAAGCCATTGTTTTAAACATAAGGAACCAAGAGACAATAGAAGCTTCGCCAAATCTACTATGCATTTTCCATCACTTATTTAGAAATCACAATAAACTGTAATGAGTATTTACTTAGTAAGCATACTAGTTTTTCATATACAAAAATAAATATATACAAATAATACATGAGCATAATATGCAGTATGTCAAAACCTAAAATGCATATTATAAAGTTAATTTGAAACTTGTGCATGTCACAAATTCATTTTCAAACTTTCATTTGGATTTATTGGTATCTTCATTCAATTACTTCTTAGTAGGACTTGATAAATTACATATCACATATCACATATTTATCCTGTGTCACCCGTTAATGACTTTTTGTATATGGGGAATCAGCAAGTGGGGCACAAAATTTCACACACAAAAAATACTCATGCCCAAAGGTAAGAGCTGCACCTTCGCCCTGAGCATTGGTGAGTCCTCCCACATGCACAAATCCGTTGACGTATGAATGCAAAGACTCACAATAGTACCCAAAGGTCTCTCCCATGTCAGACGAATCATATAACATAATCACATATACCAAACCCGAAGGAATGGCCACACATATCAAAAGGCACTACAAACACTTATAATTACCTACTAAGAAAGTAATGAACTCGGGTACACTTAAAAATATAAGTCTTATCTTCTACAAATATTTTTTTCTTGCAAAATCACATTCTCATTTCAAAAGCACGATGCAAGTGTTCATGGCAATGCAATGCTCAATTAGTTATGCACAATCACATAAATAAATACATTGACAAATAATTGTAAGAAAATTGATACTTTCATAAATAATTTAAAGCACTTGTAAGCATAGTCACATACAAATACATATGTTCATTGTGAGCCCAGTTGAAAAGTCTAGTATATTTACGCATGCAATTTCAAAATACTTGCAAATATATTCAAATACATAAATACATATGTTTATTGTGATCCTAGTTGAAAAGTCTAGTGTACTTACCTCTTAATGTTCCAAGTGGATAATTCAATTGCCTTAATCCTAAAATTAAGGATTAATCCTCATAAGTCACGTAAGTAAAAGCACGTAACACTTATTATTTATAGAAACTTAGTCACTTGCCCTCGAGAGTACAACAAATTTATTGAGTATACCTAGATCTCTCATTTTTAGTAAATCAACCCCTTAACCAATGGATATGAAACCTTGTAGAAATTATATTCACACATGTACAGTAGTACAGTAAAATTTTCAGAATAAAATACACTTTCAAACTATTTTAAATAATTTTCATTTCGAGTTTCTTAGATTCTGTCAACTACAAACTTATAGTGAGATAGCTCGCTTTGAAAATCAATAATAAATCTAATACATGAAATTTATATCATAGACATGTTCGGAAATTATGTTTTAAAAATTCATAATTTTTGGAGACTATTTGGCTAATCCAAAAATTTTAACATTAATGAATTATGCAGAAATTTGTGTTTTTTAGCATTTTAGGGCCAGATTTGAAAATTCATATAAAAATCGACAACATAAGGTTTTTGAATGAAATAAAATTTATTATGACCCTTAAGATGTCTAGTCTACTCAGTTAAAATAGTTTCTCAAAATATACAATAAAAAAATTTATAAAATTCTTGAACTGGACTACTGTCATGTGTCTTGGATTTTACAAACGTTTCTCTTATTACATTTACTTATTCCAATAAAATCTCTAACTAATTCCATCACCAAAACTCAAGCCCATAAACTATAATTGATCTTAAATGAATATGCCTTAAATCTTTTCATGAGAATTTTAAGTAAAAAATCTATTTATAATTTCTAACAATAATAATAAAACTATAAAAATGATTGAATTACCTCAATTCCTTCCAACTTCTCTTAAAAAACACTTAAGTCTCCTTAAGCTCTTATATCCATCTCTTAGAAGTTTTCTACTCACTTGATGCATAAGAGTTAGTAAGGAGAGCTATTTATAGATGAAGCCAATCATTTTAAGCCCTTAATTTAATTGTTGTAACTAACACTTAGCCAAATCTCAAACTTTGATTTTAGTAACCATCTTAGACCATTGACTTGGTTGTTATAACTAACTCTTAACTAAATTTCAACCATCCATTTTATTAATTATCCTACACCATTGATTTGATTGTTATAACTCTCAACCAAATCTCAACCATCCATTTTAGTAATTATCCTACACCATTGATTTGGTTGTTATAGCTAACTCCTAACCAAATCTCCACCATCCATTTATTAATTATTCTACACCATTAATTTAGTTGTTATAACTAATACTTAACCAAATCTTAACCATTTATTTTAGTAGATAAAACTAATCATCCTAGGCCATTTATTTGGTTGTTATACCTAATGTTTAGCCAAATCCTAACCATCCATTTTAGTATTTGGACTCCTAAATATTTAGCTTAGGTTATTGGATTTCTATAATCTTTTTTTTTTCTAAAATCTTAGTGCTTTGCATATTAGGTCTTACTAAATAAGCTCGCACTTAAAATTATATTCACCTTTATAATCTTTCTAAAATTCCTACAACTCAATACTAAAATTCATTCATATTTACGTACTAACATAAAATACATATGCATAATAAATAAAATTCTGTACTGCATAAGGGGTGTTACAAAATATCAATTATTTAAAATCAAGAATTGATGGTTTAGAACTAGCAAATGAAAAGAGTTGCTTTAACATTTTGAGAACCTGAAATCTCACTAATGAGAAATTTTGGGAGTAAATGGTACTGTATTTTATATCAAACAATATATGTCTTGAAAGATAAGGATGTTTGGTTTCTATAAAATTTTGCAGAATCAAATTCGGACATTATAGCCAAAACCCATACTAGGATTAACTTATATAGGTCAAAACTATCTAAAAGATACAATAGGCCAGAAGTTTGATTTTTTCTGGGTTGATTGCGCCAAGTGAAATGCTACAAGTTATATATCAATCTAAAGCCCTAGAGGTCAGGAATTTATAAAGTTTTACAGTACTCAATTTGGATATTTCTATAGAAAGATATGACTCCATAAATGTTGACTAGTCAGAAAAAAAATAAAAATAAGGAAACTAGTCATAAAGATTCGGTTGACTGAGAGTCAAATTTGATTCAATTGAAATTTAAAATCTTTTTGCCCCTGTATTGCTATCCACTTTCGTTAACCTCAATTGCCTACTTTTCTCACTTGTTTTGAATACCTCCTCTCTCAAAATATCTCAAAAACACTTTTTCAACATTTGTATTCTTCATTTCAGTATAAATTTAAATCTCCAAAATCTAGCTTTGCCTTTATGAGCATTTGAATGAGCAAGTTAGATAATTGAGTACTGTGGAGAGTTCATTAAAAAAAACAAAAGAGAAGCTCTAAAAGAGGATGAATCATTGGAATACCAGCAGAAGACAAGCGTATGAACCTAAATCATCAAAGATTTGATCTTAGAAAAATGTCATTTTAGCATGCATTTTCATTTGCTTGTATTCCGTTTTGAAAAATCTTAACTCACTTTTTATTCTTGAATATGCGTTCATTGTTTTGACGATTTGTTTTATTGATTAAGGTTGCATTTTTATTTGAGGATTTATATGATATACAATTTATAAGGGAGAGAAATGATCATCCCTTGTGCCTTACAGTACCTTTTTATAGATGCATTGTATTGTATTGAATTTTGTTAAGGATATGAATGGAAGAAAAAAGGGAGAGAAAAGTATATGAATATGGAATGACAATTGTATATAAAGTGTTCTTGCCTTTTCTTTTGTCAGATGTATTTATTCTTTTGATAATATATGCTATGGATGATTGCTTCTTCATAAACTCTTGTTTGCATTACCTTATAATGGTAATGCTTCACATACTCATGTAACAACTCTTGCCATTTTCTTTTTTGATGTATTGGAGAGAAGAATGATCCTTTATTGGCGGCTTGGCCCTTTGAAAATAGTGGATACACTTGTTAGCGAAGGTGACAAAATCTCTTACACTTCTTGATGAAAGCTTATTGTACCATGTTCTAGCTAGCCCACTTAAGGTGGTTATGGATACCTTGCACATTATCTCATCGAGTACTCTTTGAACCAATATCAAGTTCTGAAAAAATTCCACGTGTATTACCGGATCTGACTGTCCATTGTAAGAGTCAAGTTGAGACATCTTGAACTTCCCAGCTAAGGTAGCATTCTTCATTGGATTAGTGAGGAGAACAATGAAATATTTTTCGAAAAAAGCTTCAAATTGACGATTGCAAAAATGCTTTCCACTATTGTTAATAATCGCATGAGGAGTTCCAAAATGAGTGAAAATACATTTGCGCAAGAAGCTAGTGACTACCTTTGCATCATTTGTATGACAAGTTATGGCTTCAACCCATTTCAAAATATAATCCACTGCCAACTTACATAATTATATATATTTGCATGCAATTAAGCTTTAAATATGAAAATATGCAAATTAAAGTTGTGCCAATGAAATTTACAATTTTTGCACAAATAAGGACTTTAAATTAAATAGTAATGTAATAGTGTCTTTTAAAATATATATGAATGATACACTTTTAAACACTTATCACACCCCCCAACTAACATTTTGCTAGTCCCTAACAAATTATGTGATGAACAATTTTTTTTTTAAAGTTGCTTCTCACACATTTTTTTACAAGAAAAAAAAAACTAAAGTAATGAAAAGTATTCAAAAATAAGGCAAAAATCATTTCCATATCAACTATAATTATATGCGTAAGTTAGAGAAGTATAAGGTGGTTCCGTTGCTGGGACAACTTAAAAAAAAATCATTTTCAAGTTTTGTTTTGGATGTTATTATTTAAGTAGACAATTATCACATCATGTTTTCTAAATTATTTGTTTGATTTAGTAATAAATGAGGAAACATTTGTCATCAAAGTTACATAAATCATATTATTGTTAGAACACATGTCGATCTCCTAATCACAAATGTGAATGACATTTTCAAAAGAAAATATATCCCATGAAGTTAAAGATAATGTCACTCATTTAATAAGGCATAATGAAAATAAAACAATGACAACTCAAAGTTCACATCCCAATTGAAAGAAAATATAGGCCTCAAATTTTTGGATAAAGATAAATGATCAAAATGAATAATCAACAAAATACCTCAATATCTTTATATATATATATATATATATATATGTATGTATATGTATATGTATATACTATATTATTCAGCCCTTATTACTAGTATCTATTTCAAATTAAAATTTCTTAAAATCATGAAGGTCTTTTATTAGGATGTAACGCATGATTGGGATAAGGCTAAAAAAAAATAAGATAAGAGTAAACAAAATTATATATTTGAGAAAATAGATATCTTAAACATAATAAGATGGTGCATCAATAACTCTTTCTTTTTCAAGTTTTGCTTTGGATGTTATCATTTAAGTAGACAATTATCACACCATATTTCCTAAATTATTTGTTTGAGTTAGCAATAAATGAGAAAACATTTGTCATCAAGGTTTTGGACAGTGCCAAAAACTTGCTACAACTTTTAAGTTGTAATATCCAAGTGTAGGTTGTCTCAAGTAATAAAGATTCGGAAGTTTGAGTGTCAGTCCTCAAGAAATTAGTTTTATTAAGTCCACAAGTCCAAAAAGTCCAAATATTACAAGTCCAATTGTCTAAATATTGTGAAAGTAGAACGAAATTTTAATTATTAGCGTTAAATTAATTATTATTGTATATTAGGGCATTAGGGATCCATTTTGATGACATGTATAGAAATTATTCTTGATTCTTCTTTTGATACACAATTAAGACTCAAATAAGAAGTAATATTAATTGGAGGATGGATAACATTTAAGCACAAAGAAATCAAAAGACTTACCTTTGAATTGAAGGTGAAAAACTATAAATTGCCTTTCTCTTAATATGTAGAAAACATCCAAGCATTCAATGTACCCTTAGTTAACAATGAATCGAGAATTCTAACAAACCAAAATCACTTGCAAAATATAGTACTCACTTAATAGAAAAGTTGATAATGAAGAACAAATCAAAGGATCAAAGAACAAAATTATACAACCATCAAAAGTTCATCCTTTGCTTTAATTATGAAATTAGAAATATATGGTGTAAAAAAATTACGAAGAAGAAGAGATGAAAGTATTTATAGAGAATATAAATTGCCTTAAGCTTTCAAAACCAAGGTTTATATAGACAAGGTGAAGGTGAATTCATACATGTGAATACAAGCAAGTGGCAGGTTTCATCATAGCATTATTCTCCATATTGAGAAACACTTTTGAATATTATCCACTCCAAATTAGAGAAATATTCTTCTTTAAAGATATGGCCCCATGAATAATATTTTCAGTGCTTCATTAATCATAGAATTTGGACCTATGTAGTGAAAGTTACACTTAAAATATTAAGGCATATTCAAATAAAAAAGTTGATAGCTACTGTCTGAATAATAATTATTTTAAACTACCAAAATGCACAAATTAGAACTTTTCCATAACAAAAAAGTTGTAGCTACCTCTCTCATGGTTCATATTATTCAAGAATTAACGTAATTATGGCACTATCAGGAACGTTATGTCTAAAATACTAAAGCTGTGCACAAGTCCAGGCTACAAATAGTAGGACCACGTTTTGTTGTATTTTTTCAAATATCTGATGATGAATAATTTCAAAAATGAAAATGAAATCTGAATATGAATTGTGATAAATTGAGTTAGCTTTTATTTGAAATAAAAATAATTGTATGTGGAGGTGGATAGACAAAGATATGATCATTAGACTAATTAGTGCTCAAATAGAAAATATGATGTTGACCATTTTGTTCTTTTTTTAATTGCAACTTGATCACCTTTCGCTTCTACACAAAATACACTATATTACTATTTCACATAAGTATTATATACATACCAACTTACATAATTATACATATTTGTATTTAATTAAGCTTTAGATTATGAAAATATGCAAATTAAAGTTATGATAATAAAGTTTACAATTTTTACACAAACAAGGACTTTAAATTAAATAGTAATGCAATAATGTCTTCTAAAATATATGTGAATGATACACTTTTAGATACTTATCATCCACAACTAACAATACATAGTGATTAGAGAAGGATGATGGAAATGGTCCCATGAAATTTATTCCCTACACATCAAAATACTCTACCTCTAATATATTTTTCAAAGGCATCTTATTCCATTAAGAAATATATCCGATTCTTTGACAACGATCGCATGTAGCAGAGAATTCATAGGCATCTTTAAATAGTGTTGGCCAAAAGAATCCTAATTGAAGTATCTTGGCAATCATCTTTGTTGCACCAAAATGTCCCCTATACTCCTATGAATGTCAATGCTTTAAAATGCTCAATATCTCATTTTCTGAAATACATCTCCTAATAACTTAATCTAAACTTCTCTTGAATAGCAATGGATCTTCTATAAGAGTGATTTCACATTATGTAAAAACTTTTTCTTTTGATGAAATAAAAGATCTGGTGGTAGCACTTCACAAGCTAAGTAATTGATATAATTCGTATACCAAGGAAACTTAGATTCCATGGCAAACAACTTCTCATCTGAAAATGTTTCAAGAAATTATGACTTTTAGATTTCTCTTCTGTTTCCAACCATAAAAGATGATTCGTTATGGAATTCCCATTACCCTTCTTGTCTCTTACCTCAATGTCAAACTCTTGAAGTAATAAAATCCATCAATAACCCGAGATTTTGCATCTTTCTTTGCAAATAAATGACGGATAACAACATGGTCTATGAACACAACTACCTTGGAGCCAATGATGTAAGGTCAAAATTTATCAAAAGCAAATATTACAGCAAGTATCTCTGTCTCTGTTGTTATGTAATTTTATTGAGGACTATCAAGATTCGGCTTGTAAAATATATAGCACGAAATGTCCTTTCTCACCTTTGTCCCATCACCACTTTAAGAGTATAGTCACTAACATCACACTTCATCATTGAAGTCAAACATTGCATCTTTTTCAACTAAATTACACAAAAGCTTAACAATTTTAGAAAAATCCTTAATAGATATCCTATAAAATCTTACATGTCCAAGAAAACTCTATATTCCTTTGATGTTCCTGAGTAGTAGAAGATTTACGATTACCGCTGTGTTAGCACGATTGACTTCAATTTCCTTTGATGAAATTCTATGTCCAAGAACAATTCCTTCTTGCACCATGAAGTGGCACTTCTCCCAATTGAGCACTAAGTTTGTTTCTTCATACCTGTACAAAACTAGAGAAAGATTGCGAAGGCATATATCAACTGATGAACCAAACACGAAAAAATCATCCAAAAATATCTCAATTATCTTCTCTACCATATCCACAAAAATTGTCATCATACACCTTCGCAACTCTTTTAAATTTCACGCCTTCATTTTTCAAATCACTTCCAACAAAAGTGTCACACCCAACTTCATCAACCGACAAAGCTTCTAATGCACAAACTTCATCAATCAAATCTCTACAATCGTCATCATAATCATCAATATTAAAATCATGCAGCACTTCACTTTTGGATAAAGAATTCATAAGACATTTTTCTAACGAATCTTTAGGCATTACATCACAAAGCATATCTTTAACACATTCTGAAACTAAATCAATTTGTTACAAGAATGCACCTCATTCAGATATTTCAAAGTGTTGTAAATGTTGAATTTTACCTCTTTTTTGTTGACTTGTAAAGTAAGCTTTCAATTATGCACATTAAACAAAGCCTTACCGGTAGCCAAGAATGGTATTTCAAGTATGATAGAAACTTCGCAATCCTCTTCCATATCCAAAACCACAAAGTCAGCTGAAAAAAATGAACTTATCCATCTCCACAAGTACATCTTCTATAATACCCCATGGATAAGTGAGTGAGCGATCTACCATTTGTAGTGAAATGGTCGTCGGTTTGAGTTCTCCCAAGCCTAACTTCAGAAACATTGAAAGCGACATTAAATTTATACTTGTTTTCAAGTCACACAATGCCTTCTCAAAGTTTAAATTTTCAATAGTGCAAGGAATAGTGAAGCTATTAAGATCTTTTTTCGTCTTTTGCAACGTCTTTTAAAAGATTCAACTACATTGCCCCATCAACTTAACAGTCTCATATTCTTCCAAATGCCTTTTCTTTGACATCAGTTCCTTCATAAACTTCGCGTAATTAGCCATTTGCTCTAATGCATCACTAAATGAAATGTTAATATGAAACTTTTTTAACATTTGAAGGAAATTGGAGAACTGAGCATCAAGCTTCTTTTTTTGGAATCTTTGAGGGAAAGGCAATGGTGATACAATTATTAGAGAATTATCCAAAAAGGATATCCCATGTGAAGTAGATACTTTCGTTGGTGTTTCATCTTCAACTTTTTTATCACTCGCTTCACTTCACTTTACTTTTCTTCATCTTATGTTCCCTTGCTTCATTTTCCTTAGGCTTAGGTGGCTCTAACTCTTTACCACTTCTAGGGCGATTGATCTTTAGGATTTGGCTTTATGTCACTAAGAAACTTCTAGATTGATTGCTCTTTAATTGAAATGGCAAGTTGGCCAATTTGAGTTTCCAACAACTTCATTGTAGTACTCATATTTATGTAATGCGTCTCAATGCTATCAAGTCGAGCTTTATTTTTGTTAAATCGGTTCCTTCTTTCCATAATAAATGTTCCTAAGAGATCTTCCAAAGATGGTTTCTTTTTTGCCATCAATTGTTGAAAACCCGGTGGTTGATGTGGTTGTAAAGCATTCCTCTCATTTCCATAGGATAAATTCTAATGATTAAGGAGTCTAGAATGATAGTGAGTTGATAAGTTAAATCTTGGTCGGAAGTTGTAATTCTAGTTATTGATATGACATTGTTCTTGCTCAAAACCATCATCAACACATAAAAAACTTGTAGCTATCACCTTATCTTGGCATGAAGAAGTCTCTCTTATAGTGAAGTTCTTAATTTGGTTTGATAATGCAACAACTTGGGCTAAAAGTGTTGCCAGTTAATCTACTTTATGAACTCCCACAGCTTCTTTTGCAATCAATCTCTCACTCGGCCACTAACAATTGTTGCAAGCCATTTTTTCAAGCCAAGCACAAGCATCTTTAGCCGTCTTGGACAATAAAGTACCATCAGTCACAGCATCTAAATTATTCAAGTTTTCCCATTCAATCCAATGCAAAAGAGTTGAATTTCGAACCAATCTTGATACCCATGTTTAAGACATTTTCGGATTAAGTCCTTAAATCACTCCCAAGACTCATACAATGGCTCAAAATCCAGTTACCTAAACTAAACAATTTCTCCCCTCAATTGTGAAGTCTTTGATGGTGGAAAAAACTTGGTAAGGAATTTCTACGTCAATTCTTCCCATATGCTTATACTACCCGGTTGTAAGGATTGCAACCAACCGTGAGTCTTATCTCTTAATGAGAACATAAACAACCTCATTCGGATAAAATCTTGGTCTACTTTATTCATTTTAACGTTATCACACACCTTAAAATCATAGCCAAATGGATATTGGCCTTATGAGACAAGCCCCCACATTGATTTTTGTTGAACCATGTTTATCAATACGAGTTTAAACTTGAAATTATTGACGTTGATTAATGTTCGTGAGATTTTGTATATAATGTGCGAGTATGCACAGTCACACAATTAATATAATGATAAGTGAGTTATCGTCTCCACAGGGATTGTTGAAGTGATAAATTGTCAAAATCAACTCTAAATAATTCAGAAGTAATCATAAGTCAATTGAGATCTAATGGAAATTTAATCAACTTATGAATAAAAATAACATAGAATAAAGAACTCAAATTGTAACTACCCAAATATCAGTAAAGGATATGAGAACAATGAGCTAGAGTCGTGAATTCTCCTAAAATGCAAGGTTGGTAAAAATACTGCAGAGAAATGCTATAGCAATCTGGGCTTTGTTAACTGGGAATTCTATATATGTTCATAATCTTTTTCCAAAGTGTTTATGATTTTAATTCCTTCATTAAACTAACATATTTCTATGCCAATTTAATTTCAAGAATACAATAATAAGTTCCAACTCCATTTAGTCATGCAAGATAATACTATATTCCTATATTATCACAAATCAATTTCAAATAGAGAAATGAACTTGCATCAATCAAGTTTTAGTCTATTAAAATTAACCCTTTCAGTATTAATTTTAATTTAGTAACTCACTAATGATGGCCAAACATAAGCAAGCATTAATCAATATTTTCACAAGATTGAACAAAACTTAACTACTTTAACATTCCTTGCAGCAAAATGTTCCAATTCACATTAAAGGGTTCATCACAACTCTAGCTACCAAGAAATTAGTTCATATTCAAAAGCTTAAAAATATTCATATACAATTTAGCCATTGATCCACAAGAGTTTAAGAAAAAAGAGGATAAAAATATTAAAGAGGAATGTAAGAAAAATCAAGCCCAAATTGATGTCTCACGTTGGTCATTCTTCTCCTTCTTCCTTTCCTCCAAAACAATAGCAAAACAGCAGCCTTTTTCTTCCCCTCAAGCTCTCCTTTCCAAAACTTTGCTAAAAATGTGGATATCTTCTCCTTGACGGCTAGCTCTTCTTATCTTGAATTAGGACAGTGCCATAAAAGGAAAATTTCCTTTTTTCTCCCTCCACGTCATTATATTTTGTCCAGCTCATTAAGTGATTCAATTGCTCTCCACGTCATCCAATTCATTCCACCTGCTGATTTCTTTTGCTGCGACAATAATGCTGCAGCGTTCTGGGAAGTTCATTTTTTCAAGTCCTGTTTCAACGTTTCAACATTAACATGAATAAAATAAAATAAAATAAAATAAACTTGGACTCCTACATAACATAAAAGTAAAATTAATCAAATTGAGTATTTACAAACACAAATCACTCTAATTAAATGACTTTTCGAACTCAAAAGCATCTTAAATAACTTTGTGAATATAGAGTTATCAATTACTTGCCTACAAATTCTCAAATAGTTATCATTAACCATCGGTAAGAAGTAATCTTGGAGTACTCCTGGTTGTTGTTGTGGTTGTAAAGGATTTTGATCTCCTTTTTTAGCGATGTTTGTGGCTTAGTTTCTCTTTTCTCTTATTAAATGGTGAAGTGTCAGCTCAATTTTAAGATCATATGCAACTAATGTAAGGCTACAAGTTCTTTGCATACACCTACAAATTGCAAATACAAAACGAATACTTAAAAGAAAACAAAAGAAAACAAAAGCTTAGATTAAGCTTGAACAATGGTATTATAGCATTAGTAATAATTCAAAATTATTAATCCTCGGCAACGACGCCAAAAACTTGATCGCAACAACACTAACCGCAAGTGCATAAGTCGTATTAAGTAATAAAGTGATAAGAAAAGATATCGTTCCACGAGGATTGAAATTCAAATTAACTACTAAATACTATAGTTTGAAAGGCTAATTTTATCTAAGCAATATAGATTGATTAATTGTAACAAAAAATAAACTCAAACACTACTATTAATTAATGTAGAATAGAAATCGAGTTTAAGAATTTATAAAGGATGAAATATGCAAGGATGAATTACCTAAGATCTTGATTTCACTTATCAATCATTATGTTTCTCTTAATTGGCTGTTATTGATGTATTTTGTTCTAATTCACTAATTATAAGATTAAAACCAATGAGCGTAAATTAATATTTTATATATAATGACTCAAGTTGATATCTCTATCTAACTCAATTAATTATACGCTATTATGTATTACTTATTGTTTAATGCTTAGAACCCAATTTACCTCCCGATTTCTGGAAATCCTAATTGTTAATTTGATTATCTAGATGTCGATTACCTTCAGGTCTCACTATCATCTAGATTGTGTTTACTTAGTTCGACAAACAAATTAATCTTTCCCAAGACTTAATTTATCTATCTTCAATTTAACTAATTCATTAATTAATTATCAAGGTAAACACAAATGAATTAAACCATAATAACATTAATAACATGCCTATTGATTAAAACATAGTTTGAACAAGTTTACATTAAGACCCTAGATTAGGAAAGTTAGCCAACCATTACAATTATCAACATTCAACAATTAAAGTTCAAATGAAATATAAAATGAGAGTGATGGAGTTTAGGAAAGCTAGACTAGAGATCCAAGCTTCAATGATTCTCCTTAAAGTCCTCTTCCAAAGACTCCAACTTAAATTAATTTACTTCTCTCTCTAGAATCTTCTCTTTGTTTTTCACCTTTCTTACTCAAAAACCCAAATTTTCTCTCTTCGATTGTTTGGCTATGATGGCTGTCATCCCAAAAAACATAGAAACGTAAAAATACCCTAAATCAAGCCATTGGGTGATGATCTCACGACTTAAAAACATCAAAGCACGTCTAAGAGGTGTGGGGATGCAATGAAACAGAATGGGTGGCGCTAAGCTCACGGCCAAAATGGCCTTGGTGTGCGGGTATTAAGTTGCCATGTCATGCCATCAGTTTTGGATTCAATGAAACTTTTACGGATAATTTATGAATGACACCGTAAATTGTAAGTTGATTATACATAGATATTTGTCAATTTTTAAAGTGCTGAGTTTAATGATTCAAAATTTAATAATAAAATAAATATGAAAAGTGCATTAATTTTTAAAGAAGGAAAAAAACTGCAATTTGTTTGCTTTCATGAAAATAATTAGATCTAATTCAAATTTCAAATACATAATAGTTGATATTTTAATTAAAATAACATCAGGTTGTATAAAATCACTATATATTTTACTTAAATAGTACTAATCACCATCACCTATTAATTTAATCAATATAACTTACAATATTTTAAAGATTTTTTGTCATGGTTTTAAATTTAATATTTAATTTAGCATTTTAAAAATAAATATATACATAATAACGTTTAAGTATAACACTTATTTGCCCAAAGACTGACTATTTTTTCCTTTTGCTATATAACTATATAAATACTTTCATTAAAAATATGATAATAGGTCGTAGAAAGAGTATTACTTAGAAAAATATACTAATATGACTAACGTAAAAAAAATTAAAGACACTAACTTATGGTGGGGCCAATCATTGAATTTCATTTATTCAAATATTCTATATGTGTTGACTTCTTAATTCAGAACTAAATATTTGGTTGTTAAATTTAAACAAACAAAGTTAAGAAATTTAATTGAGCACTTAATTTATATATTTATATTCAATGTTGTAAATTAAAAACACCTTAATTATTAATTCATGTATTTTGTTGTATGGGAAATATAACCGTATATGTAATGAAACTTAAATCCACAAGAATCGCAGTGAGCGTCCTAATATATGATCCACCTCATAATCACCTCAGTACAAAGCAATCAAATAGCCTTGTTCCCTTTTAAATATCACCGAAGTAATTATTGACAGTGAACATTATCTTGCGTGGCTATATACCATAGCACGTGTAAGAAGCAATAGATATATATTGTAGCACGTACGATGAGCACGATTGTATACTCTAGCATGCATAATGAATGTAGTCGTATACCGTGGCATGTACGCAAAGATAAAGGAAACGATACTTCAATACGCCTAAAAATGTTTGGACTAGCTCTAGTAAACTAATTGATTATCGTAAATGAGGAAATAAGGTGTGCCTTTAGAACACCTATTGAGTTATGTTTTGTACCATAAATAAGTAAAGGACCATTTCAAAAGATAGCACACAACCTCTGATCAGGATAGTAGACAGGCTGTCAGCAGAATTAGTAGGTACTAGGATTCTACCAGACATTGTAAATAGCTTAGGTAGGGACCGTGCACTAGTTAGGACAAATAAAGATGCATCACTTGTTCGTTAAGGGACAGTGCAATCTTCACAGTTAACAGAAGTTGACATGTGGCCCCTAAGCTTAGATAAGGTGAAATCCATCAGTCATAGCTTGTCACATGCCATGCTAACCTGGGACCACTGAGAGCCAATAATGGAAGGATATGTGCAAAGCTAAAGGCCAAGGCTAGGGCAATATATGCTAGCTAATCAGCTTCAAGCTTTCTTTTCCACATATAAGCATATTTATTTATATTTTAGGGACAAACGTTTCATGAACAACATTTTTGGCATTAGAGAGTTCATATTCTCCAAAATGATTATCTCTCTTTCCTCTTATTTTTCCCACACATTCATCATAAAAAACCTCTATTAGTGTACAATCAACGCACTATAGAGAGCTTTATTCATCTTATTTTGTGTTGATTTTTTTGACTTTTTGTGCTTTGTTAACCATGCACCTTATGAGTTTTCATTCTCCATGTTGACTTTTATCTTATTCTACTACTTTTAGAGGGAGATACCTATGTCTCACCCTTTCTTCTTCTTTAAGATGCTAACTTAAGCATTAAAAAGATGTCGCCGAACTAACAGCTCTTATTTAAGCTTTGATTTATTTTGCAAGGAGTTTGCAGACCAGCTTATGGTATTTTGGGTTCAAGACTATTTGGAGGCTAAGAAATTTGAGCAGAATGGTTGTGTAAGAAATTAACAGTATACATTTCACCATTCTCAAGGTTCACTGAGCTTCCACGAGCAAGCGGAGTGATATCTTGAGTTTGGGACCAATTAGAGGCAGAAGAAGTTGAACAAAAAAGCTGTGTGGAGAGCAAAGTACATAAATTACACTATTTTTAAGGACTTTCAATAGGCTGACTTTCTAAATAGCTTTGGACTGCATTCCCAATTTAGACAGAGAGGAGGTCCTAGTACACGTTGTGTGACCATCTTGGATACGTCTAGCTCCGTCTCAAACCATGGTGCGAAGCTTGTAAAATTCCCACATCAACATATTTAGATATATTTATATTTTAATTACTGGACAATACTTTCAGTTAATCCCTATTACTCATGTTGTTTATGGTCGGGTGGTATTTTATTACCTGAATTGGGCCTTATTTTTTGCCCAATCTGAAGTCTACTTTGGTGTTAGGATTTTACTTAGTTTGTGATCTGTCGCTTCTAGTATTTTGTAGAAATCAACATTGAGCAAGGGTGTTACTCGACCTTGAGGTGCAGCCCCGTCCAACAAATAATGCATTGTGTTCAATTATTTTCCCAAACAATTTTGATTTTTGATATATAATTGACAATGAGATTGTAGTTTTATGTATTAGAATGATAATTGATTTTATTGTTACAACCATTGTATTGTGTATATTTATCCCTAAAACCCCTTATTAGGAAATGTAGTCAAGATGTTTGTGGAAATTCCTCTTCTAAGTTTTAATATTATTATTTTAAGAAAATATTATAATTAAGATAATTTCATACTTACTTTTTTTTAAGAATTTTGTTTAGTAGTTAATGAAATATTATGTACGTAAACTTGTTCTTTATAAGTAAAGTAATTGTTTGGATGCTTTATACAAGTCAATAGAGGTCTTTAATCCTTAGGAATCATGGAATCTTACAATATTTCATTTGTTGGTATGTTATTAGAAGGTTGGGACTTCAAATTTGTACTACTGACTTGCTAGTTTGAGTTAATTAAAGTTCTGTTGAAATTAGCTTGCTGTCCAAAATTTCATAATACTAACACGGTAAGATATAAATCTAGCCATAAGTTGATGTATGTTTCATATCTATGACTTAGCAATGTGTTAGCCTTAAGGCTCATAATCCATTATTTTGATGATAACAAATATTGATGCTGTTAACTAACCAAATTCTTCTTGTAGTATTTATTGTGGTATTTTTAGCATGAACAATTGGATTGCAAATGTGAAGATTCAAAGAACATCCAAAATTAAGGCATTTAAAAAAAGTAATAATAGAAACTCTTGAGTAAATTGAAGAAATGAAAACACAAATATTAGGTAATTTTTTATTTATAATGTGTCATTGAAATTGAATATTAATTTGCATTTAAAAACTCAAGATGTTTTGTACATGTCATTAGTTTTGAAAATTGGACCAAAATGCAAGATTTTAAAACTCTGAAAAATGACCAAAATACAAGATTTTTAAACTCTGAAAAATGACCAAAATGCAAAGTCTTCAAAATTATCAAAAAATCGATTCCAAGTACTTAGTCGAACAAATTCGGTTCAGGCTGGTTTGGTATGGTACAAACCGATTTGATCGATTGAACCAGACTGGTCGGTCAACCAAACCAATAGCAAAATGCTCTTTTTGTTTGGTCAACCGAACTGAACCAATTGGTCGACCGAACTTAACCAGTTGGTCGATCGAACTTAACCAATTGGTTGAGCAAACTTCTAAGTTTTCAAAATTAATTTTCTGCCATTTCCCTAGTCAACTGAATTGCACTATGTGGTCAACAGACCTTTCAGAAAATTTGAAATTTGTCTCTAACAACTAGTAACGACTATTTTTCTAACTTTCACTATAAATACTAGCTTAAACTTATTTGGAACAAGTTTTGTACCCTTAGAAAACTTTGTTACATATCTTAAAAGTGCAACATAAAGAATTTGAGCTTTCATTTGTAGATCAAACATTCAATTCATACACACTCTGGTTTTTCATTTGTTTTAATTTTTAAAAGAGTGTTTGCATTTTCCTTGAGAGAATTCTTTCATCAAAGTTATTTTCTTTGTAATTATTGTAAGGTTAAGTGTGAGAAAAATACACTTAGTATAAAGTTTGAGTGACACCCTTAAGTCACTTGGTTGTACAGGTTGAAGAGGCATCCAATCAAATCCTCTTGGTGTAAGGTTTAAGTGGGACCCGAAAGTCCACTTGGTATTGTATGTTTTTATCTTGGGGTGAAGGCACATTAGCAGAATCCTCAAGTGGATTGGCTTGGAGGTATGGATGTAGACCGAAGTTCGCCGAACCACATAAAAATTGGTGTTATCTTTCTTAACTCTTTCACTCACTTGATTTATATACTTGTTATTATTATACATATTTCACACACACACTTGAACTTGCATTATGATACTTTATGAATTTATTATTGTTGTGTATTGAATTTTATGTATTTAACTTAAGAAGAATTTGAATTACTTAGTACTTAGAGTTGGGTTGCTTTAAGTTTGCTAAAATCATTGAAAACTCAATTCACCCCTTTCCCTTCCTCTTGGGTTGTCTTAGTAGTATTTCAATTGGTATCAGAGCTTGGTGCTCTTGAATAGAACTCGACCATTTTAGAGTGATCCATGGCAACCTTAGGATATATTGAGGAACAATTTACCATTCAACCTTCACTTTTTGATGGAAATGATTTTGCATATTGGAAAATTAGGGTGACGATATTCTTACAATCTATAGATTATGAAATTCGGGATGTTGTTGTTGATAATAAGTTCATTTCCAAATTCATAATTGAATGGAATGACATAGATAGGAAAAATGCATCTTTAAATTCTAGAGCCTTAAATATTTTTAAATATAATGAAAATAAGTTTTCTATATCCAACTCCGCTCATGATATTTGGTGTGCCTTAGAAAATTCTTATGAAAATGACAAAACTAAAGAAACTAAGGACTTGCATGTTGAGCAAAATTGTCTTGAAACTCTTATCCACTACAACGATGAATGTATAAAGGATGAGAGGAATGATGAAGAAAAAAAGGCAAATGAAATTTTAACCTTGTGCTTCATGGCGTTAGGAGATAATGAGGTAAATGATCTTGAAGCTTCTCATTCATACGATGAATTATTGGATGCATCTGAAGAGTTGCATAATCGTATAGAAAAATTGGTTTCCGATGAAAATTGATAACCTTCTTCTTGAAATTGAATCTTTAAAAGAAGAGAAGAATATTTTAGAAAATGAGAATGCTACTTTGAAGAGTGAGAAAATTGATTTGTAAAATGATAATGAATCTTTGAAAAATCAAATTGAGTGTTTATAAAAGAAAGTCAATGGTTTTGATGAAGCTAAAAATGTCCATAAAAAAAGAAATTGATTTTTTAAAACAAAAGCTTTGTGCTTCACAAAATAATGAAAACTCAAAATTTCATGTTTTATCAAAAGAAAATGAGATGCTTAAGAAAAGGCCCATTGAATTAAATGAAATTGTTTTGAAGTTTACCAACGGTCAAAAGAATTTTGAAAAGTTACTTGGTTATTAAAAATGTGTTTTTAACAAAGGGGGTATTGGATACAAGCCTCACATCAAACAAAAATATTTAAAAAAATTATTTTGTGAAGGCTACATCCTTTAATGATTCTAAAATTGCATGCAATTATTGTAATGGTGTTGGTCATATGAGTTTTGCTTGCCTTATTAAGAAAAACACACATGTTGGAGTTAGAAAGACTTGGGTTCCAAAAAGGAAGAAAACTAAAATTCAAGGACCCAAAGCATTTTGGGTACCAAAGTGCAAAACTTGAAAATTTTTTGTAGGTACCAAATCAAGGAATAATGGGTGGTCCCTTAAGAAGGATTTTGCAGGACGAAAACACTCAATGTGATGCAACATATGTTTGGATAAAATGCAAGGACAAGAATTTGTGTATGAGCAAAATGGTATCAAATTCTTAACCTATCTTTTTATTGTTTTATGCACAATTCTTATCTTGGATCTCAAAGCATATTTGTGTGGGTTTGAAGTTGAAATATGCTTATTTTGCCAATAAATTCTTGGCTTATCATCTTGATTGTTTAATGCCCAAATTCTTTAGCCAAGCTTTCATGTCATGTGTTGTGGCTAGAATTAGCATATGTTTTGCTTGAAACATACTTGTATTATCATTGTGTGCAAAACATCTCTCATGTACTTTTGTACTTTGATGTGTAGCTTGTTTTTGGATGTATTCATTTATCATGTCATAATGAATATAAATTATCTAGAATCAATAATGGATAGTTTAATATTAGGAAGTAAAAAATGTTTGTATTCACTTTTTGAGAAAGTAACAGTCAAAATGAAAGAAGTTCTAGAACTGATTGGCACTGTGTTTTAAGACAAGTGTTATATTATTAAAAAGCTATAGATGTCTAGTTTATGTATAATTTTATAAAACCCAATTCGTGTTTGGTATATTTGTTAATATTCTATTAAACATATAAATATCACAATCATAATTATAGATATAAATTATAACAAAAGTAATTAAAATAAATGAATAATAAATTAAAATAAAAAGGGTGAATAAATTCTGATTTGAGCATAGTGAGGCACACTAAAAAGTGTTGTCTTAAAACTAAAGAGTCCTTACCTCGTATGATTCTAGGATTTAACCAAATACTTGCAGCCAATCTCCTTGATGAACACGACCATCGGAAGATAAACGTCAAATCTTCGGTGTTATAATTGCTAATATAATTTTAGTTAA
Source organism: Melia azedarach (assembly GCA_028052125.1). NCBI lineage: Eukaryota > Viridiplantae > Streptophyta > Magnoliopsida > Sapindales > Meliaceae > Melia > Melia azedarach. The sequence continues at coordinate 15,068,590 of CM051396.1, forward strand.
AATATATAGACATATAGTTTTCTCTTCTATTTTTTTTAGCACATCAAAATGCATACAAAATGCTCTTTATATACTAATAAAATATATTAAGATTTAATGAAAATATTAAAAGACATTAATAACATTTTTGTAACTCATATTAAATATAAATAATTGATAGGATTAATGATGTAAATTAAATGTTATAACCACCATACAATAATAATAATTTATAAAATATAACTCATAAAATTAAATAATAGTTTTAAAATATTTTTCTCCAACAATTCGAACTTTATTACAAATAGATATGTAAGGTTTAAGCCACATAAGTCATAACTGTCAAAAAGATGCAGTAGGCAAGAAGTTTTAATTTTTCTGAGTTGAATGTGCCATGGTTTTAGGTACAATTATATATAGATAGAAAATCATAGTTGTCAGGAGTTCATAGAAGTTTACAGAACTAGATTTGGATATTGCTATTAAAAGATATGACTCCATGATTGACGATTGGTCAAAAAACAAAACAAAAATAAAGTAATCGAAATGAATTGAGTTATGAGGATTTGGTCTACCAAATTGCTCAGGTTGGTTGACCGAATTTTTAAGTCATTTTCCCCCATATTAGTAGTTCATCAAGGAAAAAAAGTGAAAGCTCTAAAAGAGGTTGAATCATTGGAAAATCATAAAAGCATGCTTAAGAACCCAAACCATCAAAAATTTTATCTTAGAGAAATGTCATTGTAGCATGCATTTTCATTTGCTTGTGTTATGTTTTGGAATACATTCAATAGCTTGACTCATTTTTTATTATCATTGAATATCATCCATTATTTTGATGATTATATTATTGATTAAGATTTCATTTGTTATGTTTTTGATTTACATGATATACAATGTATGAAGGGGAGACGTGATTATCTCTTTGGTTGCATTAGAGTGAAAATTCATCAATGCATTGTATTGAATTATCCATATTGTGTTGAGCATATGAATGAAAGAAAAAGGGGAGAAAAGAGTATGTGAATGTGGAACGGTGATTGTATATAAAAGTGCTCTTACTCTTTATTTTGTTAGATACATTTATTGCTTTGATAATAAATGATATGGATTATTTGCCTATGTTATTCATTGGATGAGGTATATGGAATCTTTGTAAAAGGGAGATAATTATGTGATTTGTTGTTGTTTTCGTTAGAGTCAAAAGGGAGAGATGAAAATTTTACAAATATGCGTAGTTGTCAAAACAAAAAAATTATACAATATTTTCATATGATATGCAATGGACGTCATGTGGTTGTTTTATTATTTTAACTTGCATTAACATAAGATGATATGTACTTTTTAATCTAAGCATAACTTTGATTGATTTAAACTTGTCTATGATGCATTTTTTTGGTGTATAAAGGGGGAGAAACAAATTACATGGTTAATCTTATTTTCATGTGAAGTCTTTGATGTGTAAAAAAAAGAAGTGTCCTATGATATGCAATATACTTAGGAGAAAATGTGTTTCTATTTTGATTGAGTCTTCCATTAACTTCACATGATAAGTGTATTTTGATTTACGCATAAGTTATTATATTTTAAATATTTCATTGTTTGCATTTTTGAAACAAATAGGGGAAGATATATTTTCTAGCTTTAATCTTAAATTCTTCTATTCTTTGATTGCATTTGCTTAAAATTTTAAAAGGAGCTTTTATTTTGAAAATTTTTCTAAGTACCTCTAAAATATGTTTTCAAAAATTGGTATCATACTCTTTTATTTGATTTTTTTTTATGATAACAAAAAGGGGAGTAGTGTGACTGATTGCCATTTACTTGAGATAAAATGCCTATTACATGCTCTTATGCTTAAATGTTTCACTTATACTATAATTGAGGGAAGCATGAATTTTGGATGTATAATGCTTGTTCACTTTCTAAGTTATCTTTCATTTGGCAATCAATGATTTGTCATCATCAATAAGGGGAAAATTGTTAGCTTTAAGGCTCATAACCCATTATTTTGATGATAACCAACATTGATGTTTTTAACTAACCAAATTCTTCTTATTGTATTTATTGTGATATTGTTAGCATGAGGAATTGGATTACAAATGTGAAGATTCAAAGAATATCCAAAACAAGGCATTCAAAAAACGTAATAATGGAAACTTTCGAGTAAATTGAAAAAATGAAAACACAAATATTAGGTAATTTTTTATTTGTAATGTTTCATTGAAATTGAATATTAATTTGCATTTAAAAGCTCAAGATATTCTGTGCATGTCATTAATTTTGAAAATCGGACAAAAATGCAAGATTTTAAAACTTTGAAAAAGGACCAAAATGCAACATTTTCAAAATTGTCAAAAAATCGGTTCAAAATACTTGGTTCAATAAAATTAATTTAGACCGATTTAGTCTGGTACAGACTGATTCGATCGACCGAATCAGACCAATTGGCCGATAGAACCAATTGGCCGATAGAACCAATAGTAGAATGCTTTTTTCGTTTGGTCGACCGAATCGAACCAATTGGTCGATCGATCTTCTAGATTTTCAAAATTAATTTTCTGCCATTTTACTGGTCGACCGAATCAGACTATATGGTCAACCGACCCTTCGGTAAATTTAGAATTTATGTCTCTAACGGCTAGTAACAGGTAATTTTCTAACTTTTGCATAAAATATTAGCTCAAATTCATTTGGAACAAATTTTGTATCCTTGGAAGACTTTGTTACATATCTTAGATATACAACATAAAGAATTTGAGCTTTCATTTGTAGATCAAATATTCAATTCATACATACTCTAGTTTTTCATTTGTATTATTTTTTTGAAAAAGAGTGTTTGTATTTTTCTTGATAGAATTTTTTTATCAAGGTTATTTTCTTTGTAATTAGTGTGAGGTTAAGTACGAGAAAAACATATTTAGTGTAAGATTTGAGAGACACCCTTAAGTTACTTGATTATAGAGGTTGAAGAGGCATCCGATCAAATCCTCTTGGTGTAAGATTTAAGTGGCATCCGAAAATTCACTTGGTGTTGTATATGCTTATCTTGGGGTAAAGGTAAGGGTGGGCATAAAACCATCCCGAACCGGACTAGACTAGAACCGGACTAGAATAGATGGGTTCGATTTGGTGTTTTCTTTAAATTGGTTTAGTTTCGGTTTTTAATTACAAAAATTTAAAATTTTCGATTCGGTTTCGGGTTTGACTCAAAAAATTCGGATCAGACCGGAATTATTTTTTTTAATATTTTTCTTTTAAAAATGATTTGTTTTATCCTTAAAAATATGAAAAAATTAATAATTTAATTTTAAACTCGATCCAGCCTGAAATCTGGACCATTCGGTCCAGTTTTATTTCGATTTTCTCTTATATTCGGTTCGGTCCAGTCCGGTCTGATCAAATTCCAAAATTGAAAAATCCGAATTTGTTGAGTCTGGTCCAATCCGATTCTAAAATTAAAAAACCCAAATTTTTCGGGTTCGATTCGGGTGTTCAAAAATTTTGACCGGATCGGACCGTGCCTACCCCTAAGTAAAGGTACATTAGTAGAATCCTCAAGCGAATTGGCTTGGAAGTGTGGACAAGGCTGGAGATTGTCGAACCACGTAAAAATCGATGTTATCTTTCTGAACTTTCTCTCTCACTTGATTTATATGCTTGGTATTATTGTACACATTTTTCTCACACATATTTGAACTTGAATTGTGATAATTTATAAACTAATTATTGTTGTGTGTTGAATTTTGTGTATTAAACTTAAGAATTTGAATTACTTAGTATTTAGAGTTGGATTGCTTTAAGTTTGTTAAAATCATTGAAAACCCAATTGACCCTCATTCCCCACCTCTTAGATTGTCTTAGTAGTATTTGAATTGATATCAGAACTTGGTGCTCTTGAATAGAACTTAACCGTTTTTTAAACTACCAAGTAATATTATATTAGTCATTAAAGTTTTATCCTAATGTTGAAATACACTTCTGAACAAGTGTGTTTAAATCATACTTTAAGACAAGACTCCTTTGCTTTAATGTGAGACTTCAATATTTCATTCAATGTGCGAACATATATTTCTCGAATTTAAACAAAATAATACGTATATTGTGCAAAAATATCTAAAAATATAATATTAAGTTTAATATTTAGAAGAATAAAATGCTATCAACCTTTTTAAATCCATAATATGAATTAGGTTTTAATTGATAGGATAAGAAATTTAAAATTTTTGAGAAGAAATTTAAGTACTATATATAAACAAGATTAAATTTAATTATATGAAAAAGGAATAAAGAAGAAAAGATATGATAAATCCGAAGCTTTAGTCCTAAGTGACTTGGGAATTTTATCATAATTTATTAATTTTTTGTCAAAAAATATATAAATAATAACAAATTAATTTTCAGAAAAATATGATAATTATTTCTAGTTTAGGCTTCTTGAACGCCAGTGTCAGCTTTCACTTATCCAGTCAAATCAAACTTTCTTTCAATGCTTATTCTCTCTCCCCTAATATTAATCCAACTGGATAACATTTCGTCACCGGATTCACTGTTATTTTTCTTGATATTTCTATTACGACATTGAGAAGCAAGTGAATTCCCGCCCCGTTGAATAGACTGTTGCTTGCTTTGAGGGAGATAACAAAAGGGCTTCTTGAGTTTCACTGGAGATATCGGAATATTTATCTGGATTCATGAGTGTTTGTGCTAAGGAGAATTGGGTTTTGTTATAAATTTGGCGGAGAGATGGGGCATGCTTCGAAGAAGAAGAAGAAAGGATGAGGTAGTGGGAGGAGGAGAAAAGGAAGAGCTCAAATCAAAGACCATTCTTCTGTACTGTTGATGATAATGAGCTTCTCTCTGAGGAGATCACTGCTTTGTAAGTCCTTCCTGTTTCGAAGAGAATTTTGGTTGGAATTTTGAATGATGCTTACTTGCTTTATTGACAGAAAATTGGGATGAGTGATTTAGTAAAATGGGTTAGAAGTCCGATGAATGATTATTACCTGTGATTCAAGCATGATCTTATCATTGCATTCGGTTTGGATATAGAAAGCAATAAATTGGTTTCATGTTCAAACATTTGAACGTCTGAGAGAAGGCGAATTTATGTTAATATTGCTGATTTTGATGAAGCTTTAGTTAAAGCTTGCATAATTTTCAGTGAAAAAAAGGTGTTACATTGTTTATGGTTAGTTGTTGGGTTAATTCTTCGGATGGATTTCCAGTTTTAGAAACTATACATTGCATGGTTGCTGGCTGGCAATTCAATCTTGTGCTTCCTTTGCTATCTGAACCTGCTATATTAATTCTACTTTGCAGCAGCCTTTTTTTGGATAATTGCATTGTACTCAAGTTATAATAAACTACATTATGGGCAGGTTAGTTTGTGACTTTGCAGTGCAACACTGGAAACGTTGGGGTTCATTGTATGTGATGTAATGTAGGATGTTCTGAGTGATCTGTCTAGCTTGTGGTAGAAAGGAATAGAAAAATAAGATGAACCGGCAGTCCACCTTTGGAAAGAGTGGGAATTACAGAAAACTATCACACAAAGAACTAACAACAAAACAACTCCTTCAGGAGCATGTATCTATGACGACAATGATGTTACTAAAAGTGAGTCTTCAGGATCCTTGAGTCAAAATCAAGCGTCTCAAGACATTGAAAAAGATCTAATACTGGTAATTTTTCTTATGCACTCTCACCACTTTCTAACTTGTAGATTTTAATCCAAGTTATGGGCTGAGTACTGCTTTATCTTATGTTGGGTTCATCTTCTTCGCCTTGCTTGTGAGTCCAAGGGGCCATTGACTGATGCTTTGCCACAGATAGCTACCGAACTGAACAATCTAGGTGTATGTAATTTGATCTGTCTATTTCACAGACAGGAGTCTTTTTCTTATTAATACAGATCTAGAAATATATTATTCTTTCTATATTTTATTAAATCAGTATGCTTTCTGATGATAAGGTTCAGATCTTTTCAGAATGGGGGCATGATTTAGCTTTTTAGCAGAACCTTTGAACAAGTTTTTCATCAACATATGGTTTGCTACTGCTTTTTCTTTGTTTATAAATCTTTTCTCTTGCACATGTTTTTGACTTCAAAAGTTGAATAACTTTTGTCCCTCTTTTATTTTCTTCTAGGTTTCTGCAAGAGTATCTCAGTTTTGGAAACCTTCAGTGGATTCTGGAGGTCGTAGTGGTCCTAGTGCATCATTCCCCAGCTCTTGGTATCTGAATGACTTTGAAGAGCTGCAACCTCTCGGTACCTCAATCCTCTTACCTTTTTTTTTTTTTTTTCTTTTTTACTTTTCGAAAAATCAAGAAGTAAATGAACTTGGTTTAGATCATTTGATTTATTGATGTGGTTAGGGCTTTCTTTGGGTATTGATAAGTTGATTGCTGGTATTTGAAGTTTCTCATGAAATAATAGAATTTCCTCAAAAATTAAGATATTGTATTGAGAGGAAATATAAGGATATAAAAAGAATTTTTGTACTAAGGAAATTTTTTTGTCTTAATTTGATTATCTTTTGAGTAAGGCTCATGTTTGTTTAGACATATACTTCTTTTGATGTTGGCTACTTTTCTGACTAAATTACTGTTTCAAGTTCAAATGACTTGGTTTTGATGGAAATCTGTCACTTGGTTTAGGGATCCTTTTTTCTTTCTGGGAAAGGAGACTTGATGCTGTCTTCTGCTGATTCTACTTGCATATTGTTAACAGGCCATGGTGGTTTTGGCCACGTTGGATTGTGCAAAAATAAACTAGATGGAAGGCAGTATGCAGTGAGAAAAAATTCGTCTCAAGGACGAAAGTTTGCCAGTTAATGACAGAATTTTTAGGTAAATTTATTTTAATCTCAAAAGTGTTGGAAGTCATTCACCTCCATTTATACTACATTTGAGGTTTTACAATGTTTTGTAATCTGTTCTTAGCTTCATATGTGCCTTAAAAATAAATTATTTCATTGGTAGTTCTATTTTCTTTAATTTGTTATTGTTTGAAATACCTGTAATTTTTACTGCAAGGCAAATAGCTTTATTGTAATTTGCTTTAGGACATGCCTAGTATTTTTTATGTTGATTGAACTCAATGTTACCTTAGACATGCCTTGGTACTTTAAAATAAGCTCACTTGGTTTATGCCAAATAGTTCTAGGTAGCATGTTGATGCAATTACATGCCTGATTCTGTTTTATCGAAGCTTGGCTTTTTACTCTAACATTGTTGAGGCTTCCCAATATTGTCTAGAATTTTAGGGAACATAGATTATATGAATATCTCATGGAAAGCCTGGGTTCTCTTTAACTGGTAAAATAACTTAGTGAATGAGGTTAGGTTGATATATGAATTGCAGTGTCCAGTAGAAAGTTCTTTTATTGGATGCTATTATATGGATCTCATTGCATCTTATCAGGAAAACCAATCCTGTTATTTGTATGTTAAGTCTTATGTTTAGATTTTATTATGAGTTGTAAAACATAGCATTAGGTCATGCAGTCATTTTACGGTTCTAAATGGAATGCTTATGTCTATGAATTAGATATCTTTCTGATATGAAATATGTTCTATGCAACAATTCAGCAAAGTGTCACGTTGTGAGTCTGTTCTGTATAGGTTTTCAATACAGCTTCTTTGAGTATATCTTGTCTTACTTGAGCTTTTAACAAAAATATTGGCTGTTTGGTTGTCGACCGCATTTTTTAGAACAATTGTGTAATTACTTTAATAAAGAAGTTTTTTAAGGTTATGTTATGTGAGATATGAAGTAATATTTTGAAAGCAATATAAAAGTATCTAAGGCAATTTAACCATTTAACATAACTCAAAAGACTTTACTTGAAATGCCAGAAATTGTAGTTTCTCCTAGTAGAGGTAAAATAACATTTTTTAACTTTTTATAAGCTCTTAAAATTTGAGTTTCTCCTAGTACTTCTTTTAATTTTTATTATCTTCTCTAGTTACATCCAAACGACATAGAAAAATTTTAACAATAAAAGCTCTTTGACCAATAGAGAAGCCATACCATGGGCTTTCACTTTGGTGATCAAAACAGTTATCTACTCATTCTAAAGGGCTTAGTGGGCTAGATTGACATCCTTGTTTATATTTGTCTTTTTTCCTTCTTTCTATTTATTTTCCAAATTTCTTCGTTCCAGTCTCCTATGTTGTCTGTCTTTCTTTTTACTACACGTTGCTGGTTTCCAAGATTAAAATCTTTAGCTAACATTTCAACCACTTGGTCATGGGAAATTTGTTATGCAATGATCAATGTCCCCCCTTTTTTTTGTTAAACCTGAAAATGAAGATGAAATAGCAATTTGTATATAGTTTTCTTTGTGTTAGGATATACTATGTTGTTTCTATTCTTCAAAGTTATCTAACTTGGTATACTACAGTTTTATAGTGGAAAATCGAGTAAACCCGATTTTTACGTTCTGATTTTTATTTTCTATTGCTGTTAAATTTTACAACACTTTTCCTGTGACTAACATTTTAATATCTGCTTGTGCATCAAATATGATGAGATAATCAGGGAAGTAGCTACACTATCGCATTTGCAGCATCAGCATGTCTTCCGTTACTATGAGGTCAGAGCATATTGGCGGCTGTTATGTTCTTTCAGTCCATAGTATGGAAATGCTGTTGTTCATACATACCTACATGGTATTACTTATGTCACGTTTACCATGGTTGTAATGTTTGTAAAAATTTCCAGGCATGGTTTGAAACAGGAGATGCTGGTACTGATGTTGATAGCATGTGGGGTTCTGGGACTGCAGCAAGCTCCGCATTCAGCAACAGAGCAGCAAGTTCAGCTGATGTTGCCGGGCAGGAGAATAAGCTTGAATCAACATATCTATATATTCAAATGGAATATTTCCCCAGGTAGAACATATTATCCTTGTGTTTTCGGAATTGATACATCGCTGTACTGTCACATGCACCTTTTTTTTCAAATAACTTCTGTCTTACATGTTTCAAGTTTCAAAGTTTTAAATTTTACTTAAGTTTCATGTTACAGTTTCAATTTTTATGTAGCGTTTTCAAATTTTGTGTTAACAAAAAAGGATGGAACAACAAATCCAACGTATTGTAGCCAAGTCCTCTATTTTGATCTCAAGGCTGGTTTTAAGTTTCTTTCTCTTTTGTTGTCTTGGTGAAATATTTATTTCCTTGGTCAGAAATAAATGAGAGCGATATTTTTATGCAAAGTTGCTCATACTCTCTGAAAATGAGCAAGTGAATGTAAAATTGTCTCTGCAACTGCATTCTTTGGTACCCAGTGTTTGTGCTTATGAACGACGTTATGAACCACATTGCTAGCCATGATCATTGAATTGCCATGCATTGGAGCTTTGTCCATATTGAAAATATTTTGTACTTGAAAATCACCTTCTTGTAAAGCTGATATAGGAGCCTTATAGAAATTGTTACAACCTGTTTATTATAAAATAGGAAGCTTTGTATGTTTAGGAATATTAGGAGCTAATTAGTTGTGTATATGGTTTCCTTCCTAGAATAGGTCTCATACTCTTTGTATATATATATACATGCCATTAGTGAATGAACATATTCAGTTTTTCTCCCATATGTCTGATTACAGAAATATTATATGGTATAGAATAACCTTAAACATAATTGACTTCAAGGTAAAGAGAGCATTTCATGGTAGATGATCTTTGATCCTTTCTCTTTTCACTTTTCATATGGAATTATTTTCCTTCGTATTATAGACTTCTGTTTGAGTTCTTAAAGATACACACACGACACATCTACAAACTAATTTTTGTCTTCATAATTCCAACTTTCTTTGTGATTCTTGATGCCTATAGGTTTTTATTTATTTATTTTTCATTGTCATATGTTGCGTTGAACATGTTTTATTCTCTCTTTCTCCTCTTCTCTCTCGTTCTTGGACTGGAAGAACTCTTCGCCACATTTTTTAATCATACAACCATTTTGACAAAGAATTAGCATGGCATTTGTTTCGCCAAATTGTTGAAGGCTTGGCGCATATACACGGACAAGGAATCATCCTTAAGGATCTAACCCCGAATAATATCTTTTTTGATGCTTGCGATGATATTAAAATTGGGGATTTCGGTTTTGGTAAGATCTTGCTTTCTTTTTTTGTTCTTTTTGATCTGCAAAATCTTCCTGATTTTTTTCCCTTTTTCTAATATTTGATTTGAGTCAAGAAGTGTATTGTTGACTAAGTTGGTGATGTAGGACAAGTTATTGAATAACATAAAAGAGGAAGAAAGCAAAGAAATAATTGAATAAATAGGTGGGAGGAACCAAATAAGAAAACTATATTAGGTTGATAAATATGATTTAAACTCCTAAGAAAATCTTGACTTAAAAACTAAATAATAATAATAATCTTAAATTCCTAAAATGCCAAATGATCAGTAATTCTTTGAATTTTTTTGATTTCCCGTTTTCCTTCGCCGTGTCAGTTGCAAAAAGCAATATTCGTGCAGTGAAGATTTTAGAGAAGAAAAATCCCTCTCTTTTATTATACTTTTACTGCAACAAAGCACCTGAATATATAGAGGTATAAACCTCTTACAGCGGACTAGACAATCCCTGAAAATCAGGGATTTACAAAGAAAAAAAAAAGGCCTGAGATATTGGCTATAGGTCAACCAGATCTCTTAAACTACCAAGGAGAAAAACAGTAAAAACAAAATAAAGAATGCATAAATCCCTCAAATCTCTGAATTTCCACATGCAGATATGATAGTATCTGACAGCTAAGGTGCCAGTGAGATGATTGTCCTCTTTGTATCCTAATACATGCAAGTAATGCTGCTAAATATTACAAGTAAAACCTGAAGTATATTGCTCTTTTGTACATACAGGATCCTGTGAATCTTGTTTGCATATTTGTGCAGATGTAGGATTTGTTGACTTGCTGCTCTATTTCGACTTGGCTTAAGTTTTTTCTATGTTTCAGCTGTTATAGAAAAACATCTTTGCGAAATGATGCCAATGGACCCGGCAAAACATCATGTTATAGAAAAGTCTCTATTTTACTAAGATTCTGAGCTTAATTCCTGCTTTCAAAAGATTAGATGCTGAGATAGTGAAAACCTCATGGGATGTGATATTGCATATTTTCTTCTATTTTGCCACATCTATAGCTATTATAATTAACTGACTGCGTGATTTATGGGTACTAATTACAGTTCAAACTATAAGATGGAAAAAAACAAGAATAACATATCGAATTCTTTTTTTATTATTTTTCTTGCTGCAGCCAAGTTGTTGAAGTTGTAGCAGCTTGACCAGGATGTATCTTTCCCAACGGACACAACTGTAGTCTCAATTGATGGTACTGGTCAAGTTGGTACCTACTTCTACACTGCTCCAGAAATTGAGCAAGGATGGCCAAAGATTGATGAGAAGGTGATTGGTTGCTTTTGCTTATTTCCCAGCTGGAACAGCTTTCATGTTTGTTCTGTAGCTTTGCAGTTAAATAATTATTTAGTAAAAGATTATGTGACATAACTGTTGGTGTTTCAGGCCGACATGTACAGCTTAGGAGTTGTATTTTTTGAGCTTTGGCACTCCTTTGGTACAGCAATGGAGAGACGCGTTGTTTTATCTGATTTGAAGCAAAAAGGAGAGCTTCCTCTAGCACGGGGTAGCTGAATTTTGAGAACAGATGTCGTTGTTGAGGAGCTTAATGTCCTCAAGTCCATCCAAACGTCCATCTGCTACAGAACTCTTACAGCATGCATTTCCTTCACGCATGGAATCTGAATTGTTAGATAGTAAGTAACTGTTCTTTCGTCTTTTATCTCATATGCTCTCTCAATCTTGTGGTTCTACATTCTTTTATTTCTTTTTCTCCTTTTCTTAATTCTTTCATGTGCTCTATGTTCACGGGACTAGGATGATCATGGCATTCTGTTCTTGTGTTCGTTACTGCTGTTCTACGTAGTGCACTTCCATTGGTGTCAGCCAACTAGTTTCCTTATGCAGAGGGAGAAGTGGCCTCTGAATTTCTGGGGATTATCTGGGCTGAAGGAGCCTTCTGAATGGGCAAAGGAAGAAGAGGAAAATTGTTGGTCTATGAATGAGATGGATAATGAATGACTCAGAGAAATTGTAGTAAAAATAATGTGGGAAGTAGTGTCGAAAAATATCTAGTTTCTGAATAACTTGCAGAGAATGTGCCCATGAATGGGTTTGAATTGTTGGTAATGATCCATGTAGCTAACATGAACTAATTTGGATTGGAACCTTAGTTGAGTCACTCAAAAAGCTATAAAACTTTATCCCACATTCCTGTGTGGTATGTTGTATAGTGTAGAATTTAAGGATTTAGGGTAAAAGGAATACTTTTCTTATTGCAGTAGCACCAATGGTTTATACAAAGAAAAGTTAAGACTTTCTATTCTAAAATAGGAAACTAGATATTGTATCTCTACAATTAATGTAGAATATTCTACTAGCTATAACTGTACTGACTAAGTAAAGTAAGAAAAAATAATTTACAATCAATACAAATCTACAATTAAACTCTAAGATTTACTCCATATTTTCTAGCACTCCCCCTCAAGTTGATGCATAAATATTATGCATTCCTAGCTTGTCTATCAATGGAATAAACTTAGTGTTTGGGACTCCTTTTGTAAAGACATCTGCAAGTTGTCGATTTGTAGGTGTGAAAAAAGTCATAATCTGCCCAGATTCAATTTTCTCCTTTATGAAGTGTTTGTCCACCTCAACATGTTTTGTTCTGTCGTGTTGAACTAGGTTATGAGCAATATCGATTGCAGCCTTATTGTCACAATAAATAGTTGCTGGTCCTTTAGGCTTCAACCGTAACTCTTTCAAAAGGTTTCTAATCCATAGTACTTCATAAATCCCTAGAGCCAAAGCATGAAACTCAGCTTCGGCACTCGAACGTGATACAACTGGTTGTTTTTTACTTCTCCATGTGACTAGATTACCTTTTATGAAGGTGCAATAACCTGTAGTTAATCTTCGATCACTAATAGAACATGCCCAGTCTGCATCAGTGTAGGCTTCCACAAGAAGATGGTCATTCTTTTTGAAAAACAACCCTTTACCTGCTATAGCTTTTAGGTAACTCAAAATTCTTTTAACAGCTTCAAGATGGCATTCTAATGGAGAGTGCATGAACTGACTAACAGCACTTATTGCATAAGCTATATCTGGCTGAGTATGAGACAAATAAATTAACCTTCCAACGAGTCTCTGATATCTTCCCTTTTCAACTAGTTTTCCCTCAGTTTCAGCTCCAAGCCTATGATTCAGATCAATAGGTGTACTTGCAAGTTTACAACCTGTCATCCTGGTTTCCTTCAAAAGATCAAGTATATACTTTCTCTGGCAAACATATATTCTCTCTTTTGATCGGGCCACTTCTATGCCTAGAAAGTATCTCAATGTTCCCAGATCTTTAATTTTAAATTCCTTGGCTAGTCTTTTTTTCAAACTCTGAATTTCTTCTACATCATCACCCGTGACAATAATATCATCTACATAGACAATAAGAATGGTGATTTTCATAAGAGATGAGTGTTTAAAGAATAAAGTATGATCTCCTTAGCTTTGTGAAAAACCATAACTCCTTAAGGATTTGGTAAAACACTCAAACCGGGCTCTAGGAGATTGTTTAAGTCCATACAAGGACTTTTTCAATTTACATACTCTTTTCCCATTAAGCCTATCTTCAAAATCGGGTGGAAGATCCATATAAACTTCTTCTTCTAGATTTCCATGCAAAAAGGCATTCTTAACATCAAATTGAAACAAATTCCAATTAAGATTGGCAGCTAGAGACAAAAGAATTCTAATTGAGTTTATTTTTGCAACTGGGGCAAATGTCTCTTGGTAATCAATTCCAAGAGTTTGAGTGTACCCTTTAGTCACTAACCTCGCCTTATATCTCTCAATAGTACCATTTGCCTTGTACTTAATTGTAAAGACCCATTTGTAACCCACTGTTTTCTTCCTGCTAGGCAAATTGACCACCTCCCATGTATCATTCCTATCTAATGCTCTCAATACCTCAAACACAGCTTCACTCCACTTAGGATCTGTTAGGGCTGTTTGTATCTTGTTTGGAATGATTTCTGAGGATAAAGATGTAGTAAATGCTTGAAATGTATGGCCTAGACGATGGTAGGAGATAAAATGAGCTAGTGGGTATCTAGTAGAAGTCCTAACACCTTTCCTAATGGCAATAGGAATATCCAGGTTAGTTTTAATCTTAGAATCAAGAGAATTTGAAGATGAGGAATTAGAAATATTACCTTTATCCAGAGAAGGCGATTGGATCCTTGGAAGAGGGATGGACTTTATTACATTCTCTTTCTGTCTTCTAGAGTATACCAAAGGTGCTTTGCCAACATCTTCTTTATTCCTTTTGATTTCATCATTCTAATATGGAATTTCAGGTTCATGCTACAAAATTTCATGGTTTTCCTTTTCAGTCACGTCTAGAATAGGGTTACTCTCGGCCCTTTTTGACTCACCCTTAGATATTTCTAATTTATGGTTGCTATCCACTAGTTTTTTATGGCTCTCGGTACCCTCATGTAGGGTAAAAAGATCATTAAAGGGAGGATTCTCCTGAATGGAAAAGGACAAGTCTTCTATTTATGTGTTCTCCCCCTGAAGAGTTGTCTGAGAGAAGTAGGATAGATTTTCAAAAAATTTTACATCCATGGTGACAAATTGGATCTTTGAATAGGTGAATATCCTAGGAACAAACATCTAAGCCCCCTTGGATCTAACTTGGATCTTTCTCTATTTTGGACATAAACATATGCTACATAACCAAACACTTTAAGGGGTAGGGTTCCAAAGAGATAGGCATGAGGGAAAACCTATTTTAACAAGCTAATAGGAGTTTTCGAATCTAATGTTTTTAAAGGTGTCCTGTTGATCAGATATGATGCTGTTAGAATTGCTTCACTCCAATATATTTTAGGGACACTCTTGGTAAACATTAAAGTTCTACCCACTTCTAAAAGGTGTCTATTCTTTCTCTCAGCCACTCCATTTTGTTGTGGTGTGTTAATGCAAGAAGAAAAATGTACAATGCCATTTTCAAGTAAATAAGATCCTAAGATAGAGTTAAAGTATTCTTTCCCATTATTGGTTCTAAAACCTTGAACTTTGGCATTGAATTGAGTTTTGATCATTTGGTGAAAGTTCTTAAAGGAGAGGGCAACTTCAGATTTTTCTTTTAATAGATAAATCCAAGTGGTTCTAGTGCAATCATCAATAAAACTCACAAACCATTTATATTTATTGTAAGAGATAGTTCTAGAAGGACCCCACACATCACTATGAATAATGGAAAAGGGAATTTCAAATTTCTTATTACTTAAAGGATATGGAACACGATGGCTTTTGGCCATTTCACAAATTTAACATTGAAAACTTGAAGGTTCAATTCCCACAAATAAGTTTGAAAACAGTAACCTAAGAGAATTAAAATTTGGATGTCTAAAACGAAATGTAACAACCATATTTCTCCTTTTTTGTTTTCTATAGCTTTGGAAATCAGAACCTGATCATCTTCTTTTACCTTTGGATTTATGTAATAAAGCCTATTTCTTTCCTCAGCATTGCCAATCGTCTTCCCCGTAATCAGGTCCTGAAACGCACAATGAGTTGGATAGAATTTAGCACAACAATTAAATGATCTTGTTAACTTACTAATTGACATAAGATTACAAGAAAGGTTAGGAACATGAAGGGCACAATCAAGTGCAATTGAAGGGGTAATTGACACAGAACCTTTACCACTAAAAGGAATAGATGATCCATTAGCAATAAAGACCTTACCAGATAGTGTGCAAGCATTATACGATGAGAAATAACTAAGCTCATTTGTCATGTGATTGGTGGCCCCTGAATCTATGATTCAAGGGCTGGTTGAAATTTTTTCTAAGACATTCAAGGGTAGATTCATAGTACCTGACTTGGCAAAATGAGAAGAAGGATTAGAGGACAGTCCTGTTTGTCCAAACATTTTATACAACAACTCTAACTAATCTTTGGTGAAGAGGGTATTGTCTGAGGATTGAGAGTTCATCACATGTTCATGTTCCTCCACTACAGATCCTTGAAAAGCTTTCTTGAAAGATGTCTTTCCCTTGTCATTAAGAGATGGTTTCCCGTTTAACCTCCAACATGTCTAGGGATAGATTCTTTACCAAGTACTCTGCCTCTTGCTTCATCAAATTCTGGTCTCAACCTTGCCAAGAAGTCATAAACTCGGTCATGTTCCAGCATTTTAGCAACCGTGGCTGCATCTTCAGCGGCTACCATTTTAAAGTGTTGAAGCAGGTCTAACTCTTGCCATAAGGCCAGGATATTGTTGTAGTAACCTGTAACAGTCTGGTCATGCTGTTTTGAATTATAAATTGCTTTCTTCAACTCATAAATGCGAGATGCATTCCCTTTCTTGGAATAGGTTTTTGACACGGCATCCCATATCGCCTAAGCAGTTGAGAGATACAAGAATGGTTTCCCAATTTCTGGTTTTATGGAATGCAACAACCATGACATGTATTACATGTATTTGCGCTATGTTTCCTTCATGTTCATTCCTTTTTGAGTTATTGCGGACATTTCAGGAATAGCTCAGCCATGCTGTCACTTGCTTTATTGCAGAAGTCTTCATTTGAACGATATGAGATATCGTCTGTTTACAGAAGAGCGATTGGTCATTCTCCCCCAAATAGCTATCTTCAGGTTTGATACTTCAAACATTACTTTTTACAAGCCCTCTATCCTCTGAAATTAAGCAATTAGAAGGAACACAGTTGAAGAAAGCAAATATACTTCCTGGGTTTACCGGCCTGCCAAATTGATGTAAGTTAAATTCTTTTTAAGACTTTATTTAACTAGGGTGATTTTGATATTATTGGTGGTGCAACAGCTTTGACAGAGGCAGCGGTTCTCGAGGTGCAGTTTTATTTATCACATCTGTGATATTTGTTTCATTGCTTAACTAGATTCTTATGATGATTTCCATTCAGTTCTTGTGGCTCATGCCATGTTCCATATGAATTCCATGATGTTTAAGGCTTTTCTTAATTTTTAACTCCCAAATATAACTGGTTCAAATAATTTTCCGTGGGCTTCAAGCTTATTCTGTGTGTGATCAGTTACAAATTTATCATTTAAATGGGGTTCAAAACTGATCTCTTTCATTGAGCCCAAAGAAGAGTTTTGTCTACAAAGTACTCGAATTATCTATTTGCATTAATGATAGAAAGCAGCTTATGATTAATTACTTTCACATGGGCTGTGCAACTGGGCATGGCAAACATTTGTAATGACCAAAAATAGAATAGTCCTCTGCATGTATTTTACTGCATATAAGGATCAATGGTTGGCTAACTATCTTCGTCTAGACATTGAAAAATAACTAGCACCGGCTGGCATACTCATTGTGTATTATTTTTCACTGAATTATGTTTAGTTTCACAATGTGGACTGTTAGAATATTTTCATTATGACAATATTATATTTATATATGAATATATGTTCCTCTTATATTTCAGGTGACAATGGACATTGTATCTCATTACTTCCATGCAGAGTCATGTGATATTCACCCCAATCATGGGGACCTACTAGGGGCAATTTGGTCCTGGGCAGGAATCAAGGCTGAGCATAGACAGAAAGTGGCTGAGGTATATACGTATTAATGTGCTTATAAGATGTTTATTATTGAATAGGTGTTTAAACTTATATGCTTCTGTATGAAGCTTCTTTCCATGATGGGTCCTTTGCATCCTCAATCATCTCAACGGAAGTTGAAGTGGGCGGTTATTTGGCGCCAGCTTTTGCAGGTATGATTAGCAGTATATAACGTCTTTTACTTTTTGTTGCCTAAAACATTTGGATTAACATACTAATAGAGAGAAAGTCTAGTATGATGCTGCCTCCATGGGAATGTTCATTAGAACTGTGCCTCCCATTTTAAAGTTTTTCACTTATCTACACGTTGACATGATTGGTTGATTTTAAAGTGAATATATGGGTGGTAAGATTTTATTAGATGGACATACAGATGATGTTGTGGGGCAGCACCATAAGTACAAGACTTTCTCACTAACAGCAGAAGGGAAAGCATTCATATGGAATTTGAGACTTTCTCTCTCAAATGGAGTTGCTTTGTGAATAACCATTAATAAGATATTTTCCTCTTGCTAGTAAATCAATCTCGCAGTCGAATTGTGTTTCTTTTCTACGAGAGCACCCATATGTGAGTGATTCTCTAGCATGACAATCTTATTAATATGGAATTTGAGAATGAAGAACATTTGTAAATAATATAATTTCATCTAGATGCATTTATTGTCTCATATGAATTCAATTTCATTCCGGGAGCTTAATTTAGCAGACGCTGTTGTAAATAGGTTGCAGACTGTTGGCCTAGGGTTTTGTGGAGCTGCAAACCAGGCACTTCCTCGGTTGAGGGGTGCTTTACCAGCTGGTAATCTTTGATGCTAACTTCTCTGAATTTTCATCTTGGTTTAGGGGGAGTTATTGCTTTACTTGCAGTGCACAGATACCTCTTTCTGTGGTGAATTTTGGCTGTTTAGGGGATTTCTGGTCCGCTTTTTATACTTTTCCCTTCATTTCATTACGGGTTTCCAGTTTCCCATTCACTTTCTTACCCAATGCATATAAAACTACTCGCAAGGCACTGGATGAGCTGTCTGACCTCTGTAGCTACTTGAGAGTTTGGAGGATTGAAGAACATGTATATATAGATGCATTGATGCCGCCTACTGAGAGTTTTCATAGACACTTGTTCTTTCAGGTGATTTGATTTCTTGTATTTGGTCCATTCTCTTTCTTTTTCCTTATCTTTTTGTTATCCCCAATGCCTTTGTACTACCATGCACCAGAAAGTTCACAATGCTTATTTTCCGTATATATCTAAAAGATAGTAACAGATGCTAAACTGATTGCATACTGCATCATTTGGATGACATTAGCCTGAGCTTCAGCCTCGACCATAATATTTATAAACTTCGAATTGTCTCCTACATGTATTTATTTATGCATGTATATATGTCTGTGTGGCTTGTGTTATTAAGCCCGGGCTTTTAAGATTTTCTGATAAATCTTCCGGATTTTCAGGAGTATATGCTAAATCATTTTTCTTTTTACTTGGTTCCTTATTCTGTTTTCTAGTTCATTGATGCATTAAGTATTTTACAATTGTTAATTTTTCCTTTTCAACCCCTCCAAATGTTCTCTGTATGTCATTCCTGTAGATCTATTATGCACATATACAAAAATAATTCACTGTTGGTGGTATATTTATGTAATTAGGTTGCAATTTCTTCTTTCCCAGGTTTTATTAGTGAAGGAGAAAATTGATAATTTGGCTAATTTTATTTCACGTCTCAAGGGTATATATAAATACAAGGTGCGTTAGACTATTTTAGGTTAGTCAACTTTACAATCATATATAATTAGAATAAATTAGACAACTAATCCTAGCTAATAAAGGAAGCATAATCAATTAGAATGATGTAGAATATATGCTGACTTATATGTTAACTCTCCCCCTCAAGTTGGTGCATAGATAACACACATGCCCAACTTGGATAATGAAGCATAAAATGGACCACTGGCAACGGCTTGAGTCATTAAGTCTGCCAACTGATCTGCACTCTTGGTGTAGGGAACCTTTATTTTTTCAGAATCTAGGTTGTCCTTGATGTATTTCCTGTCCAGCTCGATATGCTTCGTTCTATCATGCTGTACTGGATTTTTTCCAATCTCAATAGCTGCTGTGTTATCACAAAACAACAACATATTCTTCTTAGGACCAAACCCAAGCTCACTTAAGAGGATTCTTATCCAAGTAAGTTCTGCGGTTGGATGATGAAGAGCACGATATTCTGCTTCCGCACTACTTAATGAGACTACGTTTTGTTTCTTCCTCCTCCGAGTCACCAAATTTCCTCCTACAAATGACACATACCCTGATGTGGACTTTCTACCCAATTTGGACCCAGCAAAGTCAGAGTTTGTGCATCCCTCGATCTCTAAATGTCTGTGTCTACGAGAACATAATTCCTGTGCCTCGGGAAGACTTCAGATATGCTAGGATACGACTTATTGCATGCATGTGCTGAGTACTTGGATTATGCATGAATTGACTCGCAACGCTAATTGTGTAAGATAGATCATGTCTGGTGTGAGTTAAATAGATCAACTTTCCCACTAGTCTCTGACATCTCTTCTTATTTGTTGGAATCTGATCAGGATAGATTGACAGTCTGTGATTTACTTCAACAGGAGTATTTATAGGTTCGCAAGCGGAGTTACCAGTCTCAGCCACGAGTTCTAAGGTATATTTTCGCTGTGAAGGGAAAAGTCCTTGCTTGGACCAAGAAACCTCAATGCCTAAAAATATTTCACAGTACCCAAGTCCTTTTTTTCAAAATCCTTGGCCAGATAATTTTGGACCTTCTCCATTTCTTCAGGGCTGCTACTGGTAACAATCATGTCATCAACGTAAACAATAAGTAAAGTAATATTACCACCATCTCTCTTGTAAAAAAGAGTATGCTCTGCCATAGCTTGTTTATAGCCAAAGTCTTTTATTGAGTAGCTCAACTTGCCAAACCAAGCTCTTGGTGACTGCTTCAATCCATACAAGGTTTTTTTTAGTCTGCATACTTTGCCTTCTTTTGGTGTAAACCCTAGAGGAGGATCCATATACCTCTTCAAATAGTTCACCGTGAAGGAATGCGTTCTCTAAATCAAACTGTTTCAACGGCCAATCCAAATTGACTGCAAGAGAGAGTATGACTCTAACAGTGTTCATCTTACCCATAGGAGCAAACGTCTCTCAGTAGTCCATCCTATAAGTCTGGGTGTATCCTTTGGCAACCAATCTAGCTTGGTACTTATCAATTCTTCCATCTGACTTGTACTTAACTGAAAACACCTACTTGCATCCTACTGTGTTCTTTCCTTGAGGAAGCTCAGCCATCTCCCTAAGTGGAGTTATTCTGGAGAGCCTTCATTTCTTCTACCATAGCTAATTTCCACTTACGATTTTCAAGGGCTTCCTGAAAATGACTAGGATTAGATACATAAGACAATTGAAGTGCAAAAGCAAGATGAGTTTTAGATAGACGATGATAAGAAACAAAATCAGAAATAGGATAGATAAAATTAGAGGATGATTTTGAGAAACCCTACCTATTTGGTTCTTTATGATCATGAATGAGATATCTTCTACCTTGATCAGATTGAGAATTCAAGATAGCATTTTCTGAAGTTAAAGGTGTAGAAATTTTTACCTCAAAATTAGTCCCGGAAGAGTCATCCAATGGCATGGTAATATCATTGAGAGCAATGTTGGACCCTGGAAGGGGTATGGTAGTGGCATTTTTGTTCCTTTTCGTATAATGTTGTTGAAACAACCTGTCTGGAACACAATTTTTGTTCCTTTGCTTGAGATCCACCTCCTCTTTTCTTCTAACCACAATTTTTCCTCTTCCTTACTTTTAATCTCCCCCTAAAAAGGAACCATAGACACATCTCTATAGAAATAAGATTCACTCTCACAAAATTGAACATCCATAGAGACATAATATTTTCCCTGAATGAGGGTGGAAACATTTATAACCTTTTGGGGAACTAGAGTAACCAAGGAAGGCAGATATAAGAGCATGAGGATCAAGTTTGTCCCTTTGATGAGAATGTATATGAGCATATCAGACAACCAAAAACTTTAGGACAAAGATTCAAAGCAGAAGGAATAGAGTGAAACCTTGATAACATTCACATGGGTGTTTGATAATCAATAACAAGTGTAGGCATTCAATTGATGAGAAAGATAGCGGAGACCTCCTCTCTCCTTACCAATACCAATCGTCTTCTTCGTAAGATTGTCCTAAAATACATAATATGTAGAATGAAAATTACAGAACAATTAAGAGTTTTAGTAATCTTGCTAATGGAAAGAAATTATTAGAGAGGTTAGGTGCAAGTAGAATAGAGGACATCGGAAATGTGGAAGAGAATGAGACATTCCCAGCTCTTAAAATCGGCATAGGAGTTCCATTAGCAACCTGAACCGACTTAATATTGGAGATCATTAGAGAATCAAGTAAGGAAGGATTACTATTCATATGATCAGTGGCCCCTGAATCGATAACCCAAGTGTTAAAGGTAGCAGAAATAAGGCACAAGCCAGAATTACCTCTTGAGTAGAGGAGTGAGAAACCAGAGAAGCAGAAGCAGTAGGACTAGTGCTTGTGACAGCAACCTGAGTTGATTTCTTGTTTCTCTGGTCAGCTTGCTTCAGTTTGTACCACTCTGGATGACCATTCTTCTTCCAGCAGACATCAACTGTATGTTTGGTGCTATTGCAGTGAGTGCAAAAACAATTGAGAGTACCGACAATAGGGGTTGGCTTATTGACAGCCATGGCTGAAGCTTCCGATTTGTCTTCTGCACTCATAGTGGTTTGCCTCTATGCTTCACGACGAACCTGCGAATAAACTTCCTCTAGGCTTGGTTGGGACACGTCATATCATTAGTCCTTCGATAATCAAGCTCCAAGAATATGGAGTTTAATTCATTGTAGTATTCTGCAAGAGGGCGGCCAGCTTGGCATGATTGAAAAGATTTCTTTATCAGTTCATAGACTTGAGAAGAATCCGAGACATCAAGATAACTCCCCTTGACTGCATCCCCAACCTGTTTGGCTGTGGCACACTGCACAAAGTGTGACATCAGTTTATCAGTCATGGAATTAATGAGCCAAAACTTCCTTAGAGCATCTTCAGCCTCCGATTCATCAAAATACGTTTCATGGCTGGTTACCGCGGATGGCTTCTTGCTATCAGTTTGCTCAGACATGGTGTGGAAACAAAGAGAGAGAGGATGGAAGGGTTGAAAGTTTAGGATTTCAGCCGAAAAATGGCAGCAGCGGATGTTAGTATTTGGCTCTGATACCAAATTGATAATTTGGCTAATTTTATTTCGTATATCTCAAGGGTATGAATACAAGATGCACTACACTATTTTAGGTTAGTCAACTATACAATCAATTACAGTTAGAATAAATTAGACAACTAATCCTAGCTAATAAAGGAAACATAATCAGTTAGAATGATGCAGAATATATGCTGACTTATATGTTAACTAAGAGCAATCCTGGATCACTTACTGAAGGTATACTGCTTGTTGTTGGCGGTCGCTATGACTATTTGCTTCATCAAACGTGGGATCGGGAATATGTAGGTTACACACCTGTGAGTTTTTTTTCCTACTACTCATTTCTGGATGACATAATAGCAAATGAATGAGCACTCTTCACACAAATATGAATGTATGCCAAGACATTAAAATGTGCCCTTGCATTCATTTGATATGCCTCAGGACAAAGCCAAAGCTTTTAAAGCCAAAATAATACACATGCAACCCTGTTTCTGACCTGGTGTACGACATGCTAGGTTAGTTTTGGAATTGTTTTTATTTTGCCTATTTTATCTGGTTTAGGCTTTAATTTCTTCCTAGAGTCATATTTGTGCTATTTATTTTGGTTAAATTTGTTTTCTCCTTCTGTTTTAAGAGTAGGATTTGTATTGCCTTTGTGGAAGAAGATTCCTTCTCTCTTTTGTTTAGGTTTGTGGCTGCTATAAATAGGCAGGCTGTTAGTTTTAGTTCTAAAGGTAGAATTTGAAATTATTGAATAAAATCCTCCTGTTTTTCCCCTGTTTTTTTGGTTCTTCCTCCACTTTCCCAGAATTTTCTTCCTTTTCTCACTAATTTTCTGCCCTTTCTATTCTTCCTATCTGGAACGACATCATGACCACCCAAAGAAAAAGTATACCCGGGTTCCTGTTACTTTTCCTTGACACCATGTCCTGTGATAGCTCTGTATAATTATCTTATAATTTCTTGTTAACCCACATGAGTAGCCTTGTGAATAAAAGAACTTGAATTGGTATCTCATTAGTTTCTTTTCTTTAACCACGCAGCCTAATATCAAGTATAGCTATTTTCTTATGTATTCAGGAGTTTAAACAATTGAATGGTACCAAAAGTTTTTAAAAAAAATTTAACCATTATGGATCAGCAAATACAGAAATTTCCAGATTATGAAGACAAAGTATCAGCGCATAAATTCTAGAAAACCACAATCCATGCTATGATATGCAATTTTTAAGCGTGAAAGCATATCAAAGTTTATATCTTCATCAAATTGTCCTGTGTTTTTTCAGAGAACAAATCCTCCCTGCGCTGTTGGGGCCAGCCTTGCTCTAGAGACAATAATTCAGCATTCACCCATTGCGTTCAAATCTATCAGGTACAATTTTCTTGAGCTTCCTGTTGTTTTTGTTTGTCTTGAAGAGTTTTGTAGTATGCTCTTTAATACATGGGTTATCATCTTTCTGTTTGCAGCTACAGAAATGAATCATGCACCAGTTTTCTTGTTTGTTCAAGAGGAGGAGGTGGTTTATTACACATGGAACTCGTCGCTGAGTTATGGGAGGAGAATATTGAGGTTAGTAATTAAGTCCTTTGATTAATAAACCATCCTAACTCACTCAAAAGTGTCTGAGTTGCTTATCATACATCTAAAATCAGCATCGGCTTTGGGTTATTTTTGGGACATTTGATGAAATTCTTTGCTGTTCACTACTTTGTATATCCCATCATCTTAGAAGTTTCTTTCTTTCATATAATGAAAGGAGTTGCTTGTAGCCTACCAATTATTTTATAACAGGCACAGCTTGTTCCCACACCTGATCCAAGCCTTAGAGAGCAGTACGAATATGCAAGCAAGCATGATACAAAAGGTCTCGTCATCATCACTGATTCAGGTGCTCAGACAGGTTTTGTTAAGGTAATACACATTATAACGTATATATAAAGCGATTATTACATTTTTACACCATAACTGGTAGATGTTAAGCTCATCGAAACATCAGAACTGCAAAATAAAGGCCGCCACCTTGGCATCATGTTGATGTATGTATGCAGTTCCTCTTGTTCTATTCTTTCAACGCACATCATAATGTAGTAAGCCGAATTTCCTTTCCAGGTTCGTCATCTAGATCTTAAGAGGGAGAAGGAGGTTGAGAGAGAAAATCTTGTAAGCTTTTTATTAGAAGCAATATCAACACAGTTCAGAAAGCCTTTCCTTTGGAATTAGGCCTTTATCAAACCCTAGCTTTCTGTCAGCAGTCACCATTAGCAACTCTGCAGTCTATGACAAAGAATCATGTTGCCGGGTATCTTCAGCAAATACCGGGAAAAAGTTTTGAGCTCATCGGAATTCCATGTATGTTCCATATACTGCGGGGATGCATATAAATAAGCTTTTTGAATGGCAGAAGAAGTTCGAGCCAGGAAATTTTGCAGCTTTAGTATTTACAACTTTATTTGCTTGAGGTTTTATCACAGTCTACAACATGAATTGATAGTGTACATAGTATAGATGTTGTAAATTTGTACAGGATTGTGTTTTTCATTTTGTTGTTTCAAAACTGTGTACCAACAAATTTTCAAGGATATGTTATCATTTGTTTGCCTTGTCCTTTAATTGATTTGTACCATTTGGACATAAATAAAGCAAAAAGGAGTTATATTAAGTGTACATAATTAATATAATTACAAGGTTGATTAAATTTGTATGTCAAATTTATTGATAAAGTTAAAAGACATTCTTTTATTAACTAAAAAAAGGTAGATATTAAAACATAGCCTAAAAAAGGGAAATTAAGTGACTGGCTTATATTCACCACAAAATTTAGTGTATATAATATATTATTTTTTACTTTTTTTGCTCGTGATATTATTCATCTTAATGCAAAGAAGGTTCTTAATTTTTTTTTTTGGGAATATGATACTTAAGCAATGATTCTTCCTCGCCACGTACTTAAAATTTTATTACTTAATCCAATGATTTTGAGTAGTTTTATTTAATTTTAAATATGACAAGAAAATGCCTACAAACAAAAATAACGTTGTAATGGTACTTATGATATTATAATGTGCAACAAAAAATCACATCTAAATTGAAAGTCATTCACTTGCGGATTCTTGACAATTTTTAAGTTACGAGATTATTTGTAAATCGTAATAAATAATTTTAAACAAGAAAAAGAGTGAAATAACCCAAATCAAGCTCAGCCAAGCTCATAATGCATTAATTTTAGAGGATTTTTTATGTAAATATAATTTTAAAAAAAAATGAGTTATTAGCACATATATGCCTTTGGTAAATTTTTTACACGAATACATTTTTTGAGATGAAAAGTATTTTAAATACTCTATTTGGAAAGAGAGAGACAGAGAAAAGACTATTATATTATTTATTTTACTTTTTAGATATTTTGTTTCTACAATTTCTTAACAAAATTTATTAAATACTGTTCATCCTTTAAATCATATTTTCTTCCAATCTCTTCGATAATAACAGTACTTAACATTATTGTTAAAGTGGATTCTTTATTAGAACATAAAATTGCATATTCTTGAGCTACAAATCATCATACATTAATTTGGATCTCCAAGAATATTTAATTTCTACATCTACTCTTAAGGAGATTAAATTTGTAAGTTACTCATTACTTGTACTCTTTTTTCTTTTTTATTGTAAAGAAGTGAAAAAAGTGGGCATTTTACTTTATTGAGATTATGTTGAGTATTTAGGTTAAGCCGAACTTTGTAAAGATTGCTGGATACCACAAATTCTAGGTTGTTTGAGTATTTATGGTGAGCAAACACTTGCAAGGTTTAAGAGGTACCCGAAAATCCTCTTGCTTGTAATTTGAAGTCTTGTGAGATCAAGATATAGTTATTTAATGAAATTTTCAAGTGGAGCTTAAAGGAGTGGATGTAGGCTGACTGTTTGCCAAACCACTATAGATCTTGTGTAAATCTCTTTATCCCTTAAACTTTTATATTTGTGTTTAATTTGAATTTCATGAGGGTGATGAACTTTAGAGTGAGGAAGTGTAGTGAGGTTTTAGAGTATGTGTTTAAGACAAATAAAGAAGAAAAGATTTGGGCAGCTTTATATAGGTGAAGAAATCCCATAATTTTGGTCAATCATTTATGGCAATTCGGTGGACTAATTTGGTTAATTTGCCAGACCGTTTTCCAACAATTGATCCACCGATTTGGTTTGGCAAAAAGGTGGCACAATGCTTGCAACAATTTTGATCTACCGATTTGAGAAATTAGGCAGGCCAAACCATAAGAAAATTTTTGCAGTTTTGGTATTTAGGATTTTTGGCTCTATTAAGGGTTTCCATCCAATATTCATTGTAGTTGATCAATGTTTGATTTAATAATTGTGAGAAAAACTTACCACGAAGGTGATTAATTTTCTTCGAAAACCAAAGATTCAAGTAACCAAAACAAATAGAAATCAACGAAATCACAAACCAAAAAAAAAAGCCATATAATATACACAAATACAATTCAAGTACTAAATATGAGCCACAAGTTCTAAAGCCAACTTGGACACAATGAAGCTATGTAATATAATAGTGATCACGGCAACTATGATGAGGCAAGCAAATTTCATGAGTTAGACAATTCAAGATAAAACAATTTTAAACAAAGTATAAAGCAAAGTATCTAAAAAAAGATTGCAAAGAGAAGCATGAATCAAGGAATATATTAGGGCATTTGGGATCCATTTTGATGACATGTGTAAAAATTATTATTGATCCTTCTTTTGATACACAATTAAGACTTAAATAAGAAGTAATCTTAATTGAAGGATGGATAACATTTAAGCATAAAGAAATAAAAAAACTTACCTTTGAATTGAAGGTGAAAAATTATAGGTTGCCTTGCTCTTGATATGTAGAAAACATTCAAGCATTCAATGTACCCTTAGTTAAGAATGAATCAAGGTTTCTAACAAACCAAAATCAATTGCAAATATATAGTACTCACTCAATAAAAAAGTTGACAATGAAGAACAAATCAAATGATCAAAGAATAAAATTATACAACCATAAAAAGTTCATCCTTTGCCCTAATTATGAAATTAGAAATACATGGTGTAAAGAAAATATAAAGAAGAAGAGGTGAAAGTATTTTTAGAGAATAGCAGCTGCCTCAAGCATTCAAAACCAAGATTTATATAGACAAGGTGAAGGTGAATTCACACATGTGAATACAAGCAAGTGGTAGGTTTCATCATAGCATTATTCTCCACATTGATAAGCACTTTTGACTATTATCCACTCTAAATTAGAGAAATATTCTTTCTTTAAAGATATGTCCCCATGAATAATATTTCCAGTGCTTCATTAATAATAGAATTTGAACCTATATAGTGAAAGTTACACTTAAAATATTAAGGCATGTTCAAATCAAAAAATTGACAGCTACTTTCTGAATGATAATTATTTTAAGCTACCAAAATGCATGAATTAGAACTTTTCCATAACACAAACATTGTAGCTACCTCCTTTACGGTTCATACGATCTAAGAATTAACATAATTAGGGCACTATAGGGAATGTTATGTTCAAAATACTGAAGGCTATGCATAAGTCCAGGCTATAAATAGTAGGACTACGTTTTGTTGTATTGCTTCAATTGCAACTTGATCACCTTTTACCTATACATAAAATACACTATATTACTATTTCACATAAGTATTATATACATGCCAACTTACATAATTATACATATTTGCATGTAATTAAGCTTTAGATCATGAAAATATGCAAATTAAAGTTGTGCCAATGAAATATACAATTTTTGCACCAATAGGGACTTTAAATTAAACAGTAATGCAATAGTGTCTTCTAAAATATATGTAAATGATACACTTTTAAACACTTATCATTTACAACTAACAATACATAGTGATTAGAGAAGGATGATGGAAACGATCCCATGAAATCTATTCCCCACACATCAAAAAGCTCTACCTCCAATAAACTCTTCAAAGGCATCATTCCATTAAAAAATATATCCGATTCTTTGACAATGATAGCATGTAGTAGAGAATGCATAGGCATCTTTCAACGGTGTTGGCCAAAAGAATCTCAATTGAAGTATTTTGGCAACCGTCTTTATTGCACCAAAATTTCCCCCACACTCCTATGAATGGTGATGCTTTAAAATGCTCAACATTTCATCTTCTGAAACATATCTCCTAATGACTTAATCCGAACTTCTCTTGAATAGCAATGGATCTTCCCATAAGGATGATTTCACATTATGTAAAAACTTTTTCTTTTAATGAAATAAAAGATCTTGTGGTAGCTCTTCACAAGCTAAGTAATTGATATAATTGGTATACTAAGAGGCTTAGATTCCACTGCAAACAACTGCTAATCCAAAAATGTTTCAAGGAATTATAAGTTTTTAGATTTCTCTTATGTTTCTAACCATAAAAGATGATCCGCTACAGAATTCCCATTGCCCTTCTTGTCTCTTACCTCAATGTCAAACTCTTGAAGTAATAAAATCCATCAATAACCCGAGATTTTGCATCTTTCTTTGCAAATAAATGATGGATGGCAATATGGTTTGTGAACACAACTACCTTGGAGCCAATGATGTAAGGTCGAAATTTATCAAAAGCAAATATTACAACAAGTATCTCTTTCTCTGTTGTTGTGTAATTTTGTTGAGCATTATCAAGAGTCTGGCTTGTATAATATATAGCGCGAAATATCCTTTCTCACCTTTGTCCCACACCGCTTTAAAAGTATAGTCACTAGCATCACACATAATTACCAAGGGTTGACTTAAATCGGGAACCACCACTATTAGGGCTGCTATCAACTTCTTCTTGATGAACTCGAAAGCCTGTAAAGAATCACATCAAAGTCAAACATTGTATCCTTTTCAACTAAATTACACAAAAGCTTAACAATTTTAGAAAAATCCTTAATAGATTTCCTATAAAATCTCACATGTCTAAGAAAACTCTATATTCCTTTTATATTCTTGAGTGGTGGAAGCTTTACAATTGCCGCAATCTTAGCACGATTGACTTCAATTCCCTTTGATGAAATTCTATGTCCAAGAACAACCCCCTCTTGCACTATGAAGTGGTACTTCTCCCAATTGAGCACTAAGTTTGTTTCTTCATACCTACACAAAACTAGAGAAAGATTGTGAAGGCATATATCAACTTATGAACCAAACGTAGAAAAAATCATCCATAAATATCTCAATTATCTTCTCTACCATATCCACAAAAATTGCCATCATACACGTTCGCAACTTTTTTAAATTTCACGCCTTCATTTTTCAAATCACTTCCAACAAAAGTGTCATACCCAACTTCATCAACCGGTTGTAAATCATACATCACTTCACTTTTGGATAAAGAATTCACAAGACATTTTTCCAATGAATTTTTAGGCATTACATCACAAAGCATATCTTTAACACATTCTGAAACTAAATCAATTTGGTTACAAGAATGTACCTTATTCAGATATTTCAAAGTGTTGTAAATGTTGAATTTTACCTCTTCTTTGTTTACTCGTAAAGTGAGCTTTCAGTTATGCACATTAAGCAAAGCTTTACCGGTAGCCAAGAATGGTCTTCCAAGTACGATAAAAACTTCACAATCCTCTTCCATATCCAAAACCACAAAGTCAACTGGAAAAATGAACTTATCTATCTTCATAAGTACATCTTCTATAATGCTCTATGGATAAGTGAGTGAACGATCCACCATTTGTAGTGAAGTAGTCGTTGGTTTGAGTTCTCCCAAGCCTAACTTCTGAAACATTGAAAGCGACATTAAATTTATACTTGCTTCAAAGTCACAAAATGCCTTCTTAAAGTTTGAATTTTTAATAGTGCACAGAATAGTGAAGCCACTAAGATCTTTTTCCTTCTTCGGTAACTTCCTTTGAATGATTAAATTACATTCCCCTATCAACTTAACAGTCTCATATTCTTCTAAGCGCCTCTTCTTTGACATCACTTCCTTCATAGACTTTACGTAATTAGGCATTTGCTCTAATGCATCAACAAATGAAATGTCGATATGAAGCTTTTTTTAACATTTCAAAGAATTTGGAGAACTGAGCATCAAGCTTCTTTTTTTGAAATCTTTGAGGGAAAGGCAATGGTAATGAAATTATTAGAGGATTATCCAAAAATGATATCCTATGTGGCTAGATACTTCCGTCGATGCTTCATCTTCAACTTTTTTATCACTCACTTTACTTTTCTTCATCTTATCTTCCCTTGCTTCATTCTCCTTAAGCTTAGGTGGCTCTAACTCTTTACCAGTTCTAAGAGTTATCATCCTGTATTGATCTTTAGGATCTAGCTCCTTGTCACTAGGAAACTTCCCGGATGATTGCTCTTTAATTGAAATGACAAATTGGCCAATTTAAGTTTCCAATTACTTCATTGTAGTGCTCATATTTGTGTAATACAACTCAATGCTATCAAGTCAAGCTTCATTTTTGTTAAATCAATTCCTTATTTCCACAATAAATGTTCCTAAGAGATCTTCCAAAGATGGTTTCTTTTTCGCCATTAATTATTGAAAACCCGGTGATCGATGTGGTTGCAAAGCATTACTCTAATTTCCATTGGATAAATTCTCATGCTTGCAGAGTCTAGGATGATAGTGAGTTGGTAAGTTATTGCTTGGCCAGAAGTTGTAATTCTGGTTATTGATATGACGTTGTTCTTGCTCAAAACCATCATTAACACATGAAAAACTTACGGCTATCACCTTATCTTGACATGAAGAAGCTTCCCTCATGGTGAAGTTCTTAATTTAGTTTGATAATGCAGCAACTTGGGCTAAAAGTGCTACCATTTTATTCACTTCGTGAACTCCCACAGGTTCTTTTGCAATCAATCTCTCACTCGGCCACTGACAGTTGTTGCAAGCCATTTTTTCAAGCAAAGCACAGGCCTCTTTAGCCGTCTTGAACAATAAAGTACCGCCAATCACAGCATGTATAATTGTTCAATTTTGCCCATTCAATCCATTGCAGAAGAGTTGAATTTCGAACCAATCTTGATACCCATATTGAGGATATTTTCGAATTAAGTCCTTAAATCACTCCCAAGACTCATACAATGGCTCAAAATCCAATTACCTAAACTAAGCAATTTCTCCTCTCAATTGTGAAGTCTTTGATGGTGGAAAAAATTTAGTAAGAAATTTCACGTCAATTCTTCCTATGTGCTTATACCACCGATTGTAAGGATTACAACCAACCCCGAGTCTTATCCCTTAATGAGAACATAAACAACCTTATTCGCATCAAATCTTGATCTACTTTATTCATCTTAACGTTATCACACACCTTCAAAAACATAGCCAAATGGATATTGGCCTCATGACACAAGCCCCCACATTGATTTTTCTGAACCATGTTTATCAATGCGGGTTTAAACCTGAAATTATTTGCGTTGATTGCTTGCCTACAAATTCCCAAATAGTTATCATTAACCATCGATCATAAGTAATCTTGGAGTACTTCTGGTTATTGTTGTGTTGTTGTAAAGAATTTTGATCTCTTTCTTTAGCCATATTTATTGCTCAGTTTCTCTTTTCTCTTCTTAAATGGCGAAGTGAGAGCTCAATTTTCACATCATATGTAACTAATTTAAGGCTACGAGTTCTTTGCATACACCTACAAATTTCAAATACAAAACAAACACTTAAAATAAAACAAAAGAAAATAAAAGCTTAGATTAAGCTTGAAAAATGGTACTATAGCATTAGTAATAATTCAAAATTATCAATCCTCAGTAACGGTGCTAAAAACTTGATTGCGATTACGCTTACCATAAGTGCACAGGTCAAATTAACGAATAAAGTGATAAGAAAAGTTATCTTTCCACGATGATTGAGTTTTAAATTAACTACTAAGTACTACAGTTTGAAAGGCTAATTTTATCTAAGCAAACTAGATTGATATGTAACGAAAAATAAACAAAACATTACTATTAACTAATGTATAATAGAAATCGAGTTTAAGAATTTATAAATGATGAAATATGCAAGGATAAATTATCTAAGGTCTTGATTTCACTTATCAATCACTACGCTTCTCCTAATTGGCCGTTATTGATGTATTTTGTTCTAATTCACTAATCACAAGATTAAAACTAACGAGGGTAAATCAAGGTTTTACATATAATGACTCAAGCTAATATCCCTATCTAATTCAATTAATTATACGTTATTATATATTACTTATTGTTTAACGCTTAGAACCTAATTTACCTCCCGGTTTTTGGAAATTCTAATTGTTAATTTGATTATCTAGATGTCGATTACCTCCAGGTCTCACTACCATCTAGATTGTGTTTACTTAGTCCAATAAACAAATTAATCTTTCCCAAAACTTAATTCATGTATCTCCAATTTAACTAATTCATTAATTCATTATCTAGGTAAATACAAATGAATCAAACCATAATAGCATTAATAACATGCCTATTGATTAAAACATAGTTTGAACAAGTTCACATTAAGAACTTAGATTAGGAAAGTTAGACAACCATTACAATTATCAACATTCAACAATAAAAGCTCAAATGAAATACAAAATGAGAGTGATAGAGTTTAGGAAAGCTAGATTAGAGATCCAAGTTTCAATGATTCTCCTTAAAGTCCTCTTCCAAAAGCTCCAACTTAAATCAATTCACTTCTCTCTCTAGAATCTTCTCTTTTTCTTCACCTTTCTTACTCAAAAACCCAAATTTTCTCTCTTCGGTTGCTTGGCTATGGTGGCCATCATCCCAAAACATATAAACCTAAAAGATACCCCAAATTAGGCTATTGGGTGATGATCTCACGACCTAAATGCGTCAAAGTGCGTATAGGAGGAGCGGGGGCGCAATGAAATAGAATGGGTGGCGCTAAGCTCACGGCCAAAATGGCTTTGGTGTACGGGTATCGCGCTGCCATGTCATGCCATCAGTTTTGGATTCCTTGCATTTTTGTCCCTATATATTGTGTTTTGCTCCCCGTTTCCCTTTCGACTTTTCTGACATTGCTTTCTCGATCCGAATTCATCTTGAATGCCCGTTTGCTATATTTTTTATACAAAACACTAAAATTTGTCAAATATTAACTAAACCTGAGAATTTACAAACAATCTAAGTCCCGAAGTGTCCGATAAGTGCGTATTGTATACATTTATCAACAACAATTAGTCATATTGTAGACAATTATTAAGGGACTATAGCTTGAAGACTAGGACTTGAGCATGACTAGCAATTTGAATATTTGGTAATTACGTCTCAATCAATTTTTAAGTTATATATCTCCAACTTAACACTTATATGGCTCTTTTGTTAATGTATTTAGTAGAAAAAAAATTATTTAGTCATACATAGAAATATAATATGTTAAATTTATCATTACCTAATTTGTTATTAATCTAATGCCAACACAAGTCAATTCTTCCCATGAAACTAAGTCGATAACATATGAATTGTATTCGTCTGGTAAATCACAATCGATCGACAATTGATTATACATAGAGATTAGCTAATTTTAGAGTGACGATTTTAATTATTCAATGTCTTTTAATAAAATAAATATAGAAATTGTATTAACTTTCCCAGAAAAAAAAAAAGAGTGTAACTGACATGGGACAAAGGATGTCAAATATTAATAAAAAAAGAGTGTAATTTCAAATGAAACTCTTAACTTTACTTTCAAAACACAAGAAAAAAAGTTCCAAATGAAACCATAAAATTGAATATTAATTAAGCTTATAGTAGAATCAATGTGAAAAGTATTGGAATTTTTAGATTGATGTTGTATTCATAGGCAACTAATGAAACATATATGAAAAATATATGTATCTACTTTTTAGAAAATCTAAAATAGAGAAAGTCATAACATTTGTTATTTTAATCAAAACAATATCAGGCTGTACAAAAATCACTATATAATTTAGTTAAATAGAATTAATAGACCGTCACCTATTTATTTAACCAATGTAACTTACAATAGTGTAAAGGCTTAGCATAGTTTGAAATTGCATATTTATTCTAGCATTTTAAAAAATAAATATAAAAATAATATTGTTTAAGTATAAAACTTAGGGAAATTGATAGATGCCCCCTTAAAGTATAGAAAAAGGACAGATATCTCCTTGAAGTATTAGAAACGACAGATATGCCCTAACTCTATTGATAAGTGACACATACCCCCATGGTGTTAGCTACCATTAGTTGACCAGTTAGCTCATTAAAAAAGAATATAATTGGTCAACTATCAAATGAGCTAACTGGTCAACATTTAGGGATACAAGTGATAATGAGCTAACTTGTCAACTATCGGTCAACTAACATCAAGAGGGTATGTATCGCTGATCAATAGAGTCAAGAGGTATCTGTTGTTTCTAATACTCCAAGAGGGCATTTGTCCTTTCCCTATACTTTAGGAGGACATCTTTCAATTTCCCTAAAACTTATCTATCAAAAGAATAGCTTCTTTTTGTTTGTGGTACCCTATATAACAACATAAATACTTTTATGAATAATATAATAATCAGTCACAAAAGACTACTATTAGATAAAAAGAAAAGAGAAAAGAACTTTTTCTAGACGCTACAATAATAATTCACTGAAAAGATTATTGAAAATAAAAACGATGCCATCACAACCTTTTTTGTGTATAAAATCATTTTTCT
The DNA here is from genome assembly GCA_028052125.1 of Melia azedarach. Classification (NCBI taxonomy): domain Eukaryota; kingdom Viridiplantae; phylum Streptophyta; class Magnoliopsida; order Sapindales; family Meliaceae; genus Melia; species Melia azedarach. The sequence goes on from CM051396.1 coordinate 15,104,256, forward strand.
ATGAAAATAAAATTAAATGCTAGATGTATTTTGGTATGAAAAATTATTTATATTTATATTTATATTAGCTTTCTTATGATAAGACAAATGATCTTTGGTACTCAACATTATGGTGTCACGTTCAACCAACATATACACAATTATGAAGATTAAGCCTCAAACAATTAAATGAGCTTATGCCACGTATGGCAATTAGAACCAACAATGACGTAGAATTTTTCTTGGAAGTATTGCTAGTAAACTTGCATTTGGAAAACCTACCTTTTTCACTAACGCAAATTCTAGCATATAAATTCAATACATTTGCTTACCAATCTTGAAATACAATGCATTTTTATTGAAGTAATGTGTTCTGATATTAACATATTTAACATATGAATTAGCATAATACTGAAAATCTTGTACATGCATTTAAAAAAACAACAAAAACAAAACACAATTCTTTAAATATTGTTAACTACTCTTGTATGAGATGATCTTTAATAACAATGATAAGTAGATACCTTAATTTTAGGATCTTTAATTTTCAAATACTTTTTACTTTTTGGATGTCATTTTTTAAATTAAATTAATGTATACAAATGTTAGCAACACAGACAATTTTAAAATTAATACTTAATTAACAATATAAAATAGTTGATATTCTCATTACACAACCTTTATATTCTCAACATCAAATAACAGTTACCTTTTCAATATAATAATGATTAATTATGTACTTCACATATAAGTGTCACTTCCTTGACTAATTTAATATATTCAAAATATCTTAATAAATAAAAAACTTCTTTTTCCTTAAGGCATTAAGGGGACCAGCATAATAAATACTTTTTTAAACAATAATAATGTCATTTGTGGGAAAAAAATTAAGTGAATCAACTTAAAAGATAGTTTTCTAAAGAATAATAATTAGTCAGTTTGTGAAAAAATAAAAATTAAGTGCTTTAAGACTAAGACTTGAGGTAGGACCAGCTTTTTTGATTTTGTCATTCTTATATTTTCGAGATATTTTTTCTCAATTTAGTATTGAAAATTTTTTATTTACATACAAATGATTAAAATTTATAATTTTATTTACTAATAATTTTTAAAATGTTCATAAAAATTTTATTTGTTCACCATACAATGAACTTATTTAGTGATCTATATAAGAATAATATGTCGAATTTATTTCAATAAAAAAAAAGAGTATTTGTGAAAATTTATTTGCAGAGAGAGAAGACAAATGAATTTAACATTACTTTTTATTTGTTATTATAGTACCTACACAAATCAATTCTTATGCTAAACACAAGTCAACGAATTTTTTATTGTTTCAATGAAACTTTTACAGATAATTTATGAATGGCACTCGTAAATTGCAAGTTGATTATACGTAGATATTTGTCAATTTTTAAAGTGCTAACTTTAATGGTTCAAAATTTTCTAATAAAATAAATATGAAAAGTGCATTAATTTCTAAAGAAGGAAAAAAATTGCAATTTGTTTGCTTTTATGAAAATAATTAGATCTAATTCAAATTTCAAATACATCATAGTTGATATTTTAATTAAAATAACATCAGGTTGTATAAAATCACTATATATTTTACTTAAATAGTACTAATCACCATCACCTATTAATTTAATCAATATAACTTACAATATTTTAAAGATTTTTTATCATGGTTTTAAATTTCATATTTAATTTAGCATTTTAAAAATAAATATATACATAATAACGCTTAAGCATAACACTTATTTTCCAAAAGACTGACTTTTTTTTCCTTTTGTTATATAACTATATAAATACTTTCATTAAAAATATGATAATAGGTCGTAGAAAAAGTATAAGCATATAAGCATATTTTTTTATATAAGCTGACTAGCTAATCAGCTTCAAGCTTTCTTTTCCACATATAAGCATATTTTTTTATATTTTAGGGAAACACTTTTCATGAACAACATTTTTGGCATCAGATAGTTCATCTTCTCCAAAATGATTCTCTCTCTTTCCTCTTATTTTTCCCACACATTCACCATAAAAAAACCTCTATTAGTGTACAATAAACGCACTATAGAGAGCTTTATTCATCTTATTTTGTGTTGACTCCTTTGACCATTTGTGCTTTGTTAACCATGTACCTCATGAGTTTTCATTCTCCATGTAGACTTTCACCTTATTCTACTACTTTTAGAGGGAGATACCTATGTCTCACCCTTTCTTCTTCTTTAAGATGCTAACTTAAGCTTAAAAAGATGTCGCCGAACTAACAGCTCCTATCTGAGCTTTGATTTATTTTGCAAGGAGTTTGCAGACTAGCTCATGGTATTTTGGGTTCAAAACTATTTGGAGGCTAAGAAATTTGAGTAGAATCGTTGTGTAAGAAATGAACAGTATATATTTCACCATTCTTAAGGTTCACTGAGCTTTGGCCTAATCTGAAGTCTACTATGGGGCTAGGATTTTACTTGGTAAGTGATCTGCCACTTCTAGTATTTCGTAGAAATTGACATTAAGCAAGGGTGTTACTCAACCTTGAGGTGCAGCCCTGTCCAACAAATAATGCATTGTTTTTAATTATTTTCCCAAACAATTTTGATTTTTCATATATGATTGACAGTGAGATTATAGTTTTATATATTAGAATGATAATTGATTTTATTGTTACAACCATTGTATTGTGTAAATTTATCCCTAAAACCCCCTATTAGGAAATGTAGTCAAGATGTTTATGGAAATGCCTTTTAAGCTTTAATATTATTATTTTAAGAAATTATTATAATTAAGATAATTTCATACTTACTTTTTTTTTAAAATTTTGTTTAGTAATTAATGAAATATTATTACGTAAACATGTTCTTTGTAAGTAAAGTAATTGTTTGGATGCTTTATACAGGTCAATAGAGGTCTTTAATCCTTAGGAATCATGGAATCTTACATTTTTTCCTTTGTTGATATGTTATTAGAAGGTTGAGACTTCAGATTTGTACTACTGACTTGCTAGTTTGAGTCAGTTAAAGTTCTGTTGAAATTAGGCTGCTGTCCAAACTTTCATAATACTAAACACGGTAAGATATGAATCTAGCCATAAGTTGATGTATGTTTCATATCTATGACTTAGCAGTGTGTTAGCCTTAAAGCTCATAATCCATTATTTTGATAATAACAAACATTGATGCCCTTAACTAATCAAATTCTTCTTGTGGTATTTATTGTGGTGTTTTTAATATGAACAATTGGATTACAAATGTGAAGATTCAAAGACATCCAAAATCAAGGCATTCAAAAAAAGTAATAATAGAAACTCTTGAGCAAATTGAAGAAATGAACACACAAATATTAAGTGATTTTTTATTTGTAATTTGTCATTAAAATTCAATATTAATTTGCATTTAAAAACGCAAGATGTTTTGTGCATGTCATTAGTTTTGAAAATCGGACCAAAATTCAAGATTTTAAAACTCTGAAAAATGACCGAAATACAAGATTTTAAAACTCTGAAATGTAAAGTTTCCAAAATTGTCAAAAAATCGATTCAAAGTACATGGTCCTACAAAACTGGTTCAGGCTAGTTTGGTCTGGTATAGACCAATTCGGTCGATCGAACCAAACTAGTCAGTTAACCGAACCAATAGCAGAATGCTCTTTTGGTTTGGTCAACCGAACCAAACCGAACCAATTAGTCGAATGAACTGAACCAGTTGGTTGATCGATCTTTTGAGTTTTCAAAATTAATTTTTTTCCATTTCCCTAGTCAATCGAATTAAACTATATAATCGACCGACCCTTCAGAAAATTTGAAATTTATGTCTTTAATGACTAGTAACAACTACTTTTCTAACTTTCACTATAAGTACTAACCTAAACTTATTTGGAACAAGTTTTGTACCCTTCGAAAACTTTGTTACATATCTTAAAAGTGCAACATAAAGAATTTGAGCTTTCATTTTCAAATCAAACATTCAATTCATACACACTCTAATTTTACATTGTTTTAATTTTTGAAAAAGAGTGTTAGTATTTTCCTTAAGAGAATTCTTTCATCAAGGTTATTTTTTTTTTTTGTAATTATTGTGAGGTTAAGTGTGAGGAAAATACACTTAGTATAAAGTTTGAATGACACCCTTAAATCACTTGGTTGTAGACATTAAAGAGGCATCCGATCAAATCCTTTTGGTGTAAGGTCTAAGTGGTACCTGAAAGTCCACTTGGTATTGTATGTTTTCATCTTAAGGTGAAGGCACATTAGTGGAATCCTCAAGCAGATAGGCTTAGAGGTATAGACATAGGCTGAAGTTTGCCAAACCATGTAAAAATTGGTGTTATCTTTCTTAACTCTCTCACTCAATTTATTTATATGCTTGTTATTATTGTACATATTTCACACACACACTTGAACTTGAATTATGATAATTTATGAATTGATTATTGTTGTGTTGAATTTTGTGTATTTAACTTAAGAAGAATTTGACTTACTTAATATTTAAAGTTGGGTTACTTTAAGTTTGTTACAATCATTGAAAACTCAATTCACCCCTTTTCCCCACCTCTTGGGTTGCCTTTGTAGTATTTCAATTGGTATCAGAGTTTGGTGCTCTTGAATAGAACTTAACCATTTTAGAGTAATCCATGGCAACCTTAAGATATATTGAGGGACAATCTGCCATTGAACCTCTACTTTTTTATGGAAATGATTTTGCATATTGGAAAATTAGAATAACGATATTCTTACAATCTATAGATTATGAAACTCGGGATGTTGTTGTTAATAATAAGTTCATTTCCAAATTCATAAATGAATGGAATGATATAGATAGGAAAAATGTATCTTTAAATTCTAGAGCCTTAAATATTTTGTCTTATGCATTAAATAGATATAATGTAAATAAGTTTTCTATGTCCAACTCTGCTCATGATATTTGGTGTACCTTAGAAAATTTTTATGAAAGTGACAAAACGAAAGAAACTAAGGACTTGCATGTTGAGCAAAATTGTCTTGAAACTCTTACGCACTACAATGATGAATGCATAAAGGATGAGAGCAATGATGAAGAAAAAAAGGCAAATGAAACTTCAACCTTGTGCTTCATGGCGTTAAGAGATAATGAGGTAAATGATCTTGAACCTTCTCATTCATACGATAAATTATTGGATGCATTTGAAGAGTTACATAATCGTATTGAAAAATTGGTTTCCAAAAATTGCATTCTTAAGAAGAAAATTGATATCCTTCTTCTTGAAATTGAATTTTTAAAAGAAGAGAAGAATATTTTAGAAAATGAGAATGCTACTTTGAAGAGTGAGAAAATTGCTTGGAAAGATGAAAATGAAAATTTGCAAAACAAATTGAGTGTTTACAAAAGAAAGTCAATGGCTTTGATTAAGCTAGAAATGTCCATAAAAAAAGAAATTGATTTTCTAGAACAAAAGCTTTGTGCTTCACAAAATCATGAAAACTCAAAATTTCATGTTTTATCAAAAGAAAATGAGATGCTTAAGAAAAGGAATATTGAATTAAATGAAATTGTTTTGAAATTTATCAATGGTCAAAAGCATTTTGAAAAGTTACTTGGTTCTCAAAAATGTATTTTTGACAAAGGGGGTAGTGGATACAAGTCTCACATCAAACAAAAATATTTAAAAAAATTATTTTGTGAAGGCTATATCCTTTAATGATTCTAAAATTGCATACAACTATTGTAATAGTGTTGGTCATATGAGTTTTGCTTGCCTTATTAAGAAAAACACACATGTTGAAGTTGGAAAGACTTGGGTTCCAAAAGGGAACAAAACTAAAATTCAAGGACCCAAGCATTATAGGTTCCAAAGTGCAAAACTTGAAAATTTTTTGTAGGTACCAAATCAAGGAATAATGGGTGGTTCCTTGAGAAGGATTTGTGGGACAAAAACACTCAATGTGATGCAACATATGATTGGATAAAATGCAAGGACAAGAATTTGCGTATGAGCAAAATTAGTATCAAATTCTTAACCTATCTTTTTATTGTTTTATGTTAAATTCTTATCTTAGATCTGATTTAGGTTTGAAGTTGAAATATGCTTATTTTGCCAATAAATTCTCGGCTTATCATCTTGATTGTTTAATGCCCAAATTCTTTAACCAAGCTTTCATGTCATGTGTTGTGGTTAGAATTATAATATGTTTTGCTTGAAACATACTTGCATTATCATTGTGTACAAAACATTTCTCATGTACTTTTGTACTTTGATGTGTAGCTTGTTTTTGGATGCATTCATTCATCATGTCATAATGGATATAAATTATCTAGAATCGAGAATGGATGATTTAATACTAGGAAGTAAAAAATGTTTGCATTCACTTTTTGAGAAACTGACAGTCAAATTGAAAGAATTTATGGAACTAATTGGCACTATGTTTTGGGACAAGTGAAATATTATTAGAAAGCTATAGATGTTTAGTTTCTGTATAATTTTGTAAAACCCAATTCGTGTTGGGTATATTTGTTAATATTCTATTAAACATATAAATATCACAATCATAATTATAGATATAAATTATAACAAAAGTAATTAAAATAAATGAATAATAAATTAAAATAATAAGGGTAAAGAAATTCTGGCCTGAGTATTGTGAGACACGCTAAAAAGGGTTGTCCAAAAACCAAAGAGTCCTTCCCTCGTGTGGATAGTGACGGTTTTCTATGGTTTCAAGATTCAAACCAATACTTGCAACCAATCTCCTCGATGAACACGATTATCGGAAGATAAACGTCAAATCTTCGATATTACAATTGCTAATATAACTTTTGTTAAAACATATAGACATATAGTTTTCTCTTCTCTTTTTTCTTTTTTTAGCACATCAAAATGCATACAAAATGCTCTTTATATACTAATAAAATATATTAAGATTTAAAGAAAATATTAAAAGACATTAATAGCTTTTTGTAACTCATATTAAATCTATATAATTGATAGGATTAATGGTGTAAATTAAATATTATAACCACCATACAATAATAACAATTTATAAAATATAACTCATAAAATTAAATAATAGTTTTAAAATATTTTTCTCCAATAATTCGAACTTTATTACAAATAGATATGCAAGGTTTAAGCCACATAGGTCATAACTGTCAAAAAGATGCAACAGGCAAGAAGTTTTAATTTTTCTGGGTTGAATGTGCCATGGTTTTATGGTGCAATTATATATGGATAGAAAACCGTAGTTGTCAAGAGTTCATAGAAGTTTACAGAACTAGATTTGTATATTGCTATAGAAAGATATGACTCCATGATTGACAATTGGTCAGAAAACAGAACAAAAACAGCGCAATCGAGAAGAATTGAGTTATGAGGATTTGGTCTATCGAATTGCTCAAGTTGGTTGACCAAATTTTTAAGGCCTTTTGCCCCCACATTAATAGTTCATCAAGGAAAATAAGTGAAAGCTCTAAAAGAGGTTGAATCAATGGAAAACCATAGAAGCATACTTAAGAACTCAAACCATCAAATATTTTATCTTAGAGAAATGTCATTGTAGCATGCATTTTCATTTGCTTGTGTTGTGTTTTGGAATATATTCAATAGCTTGACTCATTTTTTATTATCATTGAATATGCATTCATTATTTGATTATCGCATTATTGATTAAGATTGTATTTGTTATGTTTGGGATTTACATGATATATAATGTATTAAGCGGAGAAGTGATTATCTCTTTGGTTGCATTAGAGTGAAAATTCATCAATGCATCGTATTGAATTATCCATATTGTGTTGAGCATATGAATGAAAGAAAAAGGGGAGAGAAGAGTATGTGAATGTGGAACGGTGATTGTATATAAAAATACTCTTACTCTTTGTTTTGTTGGATACATTTATTGCTTTGATGATAAATGATATGGATTATTTCTCTATCTTATTCATTGGATGAAGTATATGGAATCTTTGTAAAAAAGAGATAATTATGTAATTTTTTGTTGTTTTCGTTAGTGCCAAAAGGGGGGAGATATAAAAATTTTGCAAATATGCGTAGTTGTCAAAACAAAAAAATTATACAATATTTTCATACGGTATGCAATGCAAGTCATATGGTTGTTTTATTATTTTAACTTGCATTAACATGAGATGATTTGTACTTTTTGATCCAGACATAACTTTGATTGATTTAAACTTGTCTATGATGCATATTTTGGTGTATAAAGGGGGAGAAACAAATTACATAGTTAATCTTTCATGTAAAGTCTTTGATGTGTAAAAAAGAGAAGTGTCCTATGATATACAATATACTTAGGAGAAAATATTTTTCTATTTTGATTGAGTCTTCCATAATTTCACATGATAAATGTATTTTGATTTACGCATAAGTTATTATATTTTAAATATTTCATTGCCTGCACTTTTGAAACAAATAGGGGAAGATATATTTTCTAGCTTAAATCTTATATTCTTCTATCCTTTGATTGCATTTGCTCAAATTTTAAAGGGAGCTTTTATTTTGAATTTTTTTCTAAACACCTCTAAAATATGTTTTCAAAAATTGTTGTCATACTTTTTTATTTGATTTTTTTTTTTTTTTTTTGTGATAACAAAAGGGGGAGTAGTGTGACTGATTGTCATTTGCTTGAGATGAAATGCCTATTACATGCTCTTATGCTTAAATGTTTCACTTATACTATAATTGAGGGGGAGCATGAATTTTGGATGTATAATGTTTGTTCACTTTCTGAGTTATCTTTCATTTGGCAATCAATGATTTGTCATCATCAAGAGGGGGGAGATTGTTAGCTTTAAGGCTCATAACTCATTATTTTGATGATAGCAAACATTGATGTTCTTAACCAACCAAATTCTTCTTGTACTGTTTATTGTGATATTTTTAGCATGAGGAATTTGACTACAAATGGGAAGATTCAAAAAACATCCAAAATCAAGGCATTAAAAAAAACAATAATGCAAACTCTTGAGTAAATTAAAGAAATGAAAACACAAATATTAAGTAGTTTTTTATTTATAATGTGTCATTGAAATTGAATATTAATTGCATTTAAAGGTCAAGATATTTTGTGCATGTCATTAATTTTGAAAATCAAACCAAAATGCGAGATTTTAAAACTCTAAAAAATAACCAAAATGTACAGTTTTCAAAACTGTCAAAAAACCGATTCAAAATACTTAGTCCAATAAAATTAATTCAAACCGCTTTGGTCTGGCACAGACTGATTCGGTCGACCGAACCAAACCAGTTAGTCGACTGAACCAACTCTAGGTTTCCCAATCTTTGTGATGAAAAAGGGATCCCCCGTAGATTTTAGCAAAAACGAGGAGCTTTCCTGTCTCACTACGGAGATCGTTGACTAGAACCCCTAAATCTAATCAAAAAGTCAATTCCATGTGGATTATAAATTTGAAACTTGGTTGTTCTAAATAGTGAGAAAGAGTGTTCAAAATTCGATCAAATTGATCAAAAATCTCATCATTTATTAGGTGGGCCAATTGACCGACCGAGTTAGGGCGAGCAGGATTAATCCTAAGGGTCTATTTCTTTCCTTAGTTAGATAAGGAAAGAAATCCTAGCCATTGAAAAAGCCGCTGAACACGAGTGTAACCTTCACTGAGTAATTCTTTGATCAGTACATCTAAATAAGGTTACCTCTTTTTGGGCGCACTTCTTTTGCAACTAGTGGGATGGGCTATCCCCCTTGCTGATTGTCTTCCCCTTGTATTCATACCACATGAATGAAATTCCACCGAGCCCAAGCATCACTAAATGCTTCATTTCCCAATCTCGGGCACACAACACTGTGAAGGTGACACAGCGTCTGCAAAGTCGGCTTGCATATACTTCGGATTAGACTTCTTGCTCCGCAAAGACCTTCTGAGACTTGGCCTATCTAATTCTTATAATCTCGATTCCATACCGAAAACAAATGGGGACTCACCCCGTGACTCTTACTTTGACTTCTACTTTACCTCGGGCTCTGACCCTTATTCTTACGCCGCCTTCTACTTGCAATCCACCGAGGCTCCTCATCAGCTCTTCTTTGCTAATTCCCTCCGCCCCAATATAGTTTTCTATTTCAAAAAATAAAAAACTAAATTCTCATTTGCTACCATACCACTCAACAACAACAGGTCTTAGCTCTGTGCATTCCTAACAATTTTTTCTTTCTTTCAGCTAAAGATTATTATCATCTAGTAGAGCCCAAGTTGTGTATGGGCCTAGCTATCTTTCTCAAAAAGAGTCTTAAATTCAGCGGTTCAAACACTTGCGCTAATAAGACAAAGAAGTGAGAAGCCTATGCCTTGAATGAATCAGTAACAACGGATTAGTGGAATTAAGGATCAAGAGACAGATAGGGGGAATGGCCTATCAATCATTGGTGGACCTTCCCTTGAACCAGTGACGAAGCTCTCAACGGAGTTGTTTAGGCTCTGGAATTCCACATCTAGTTGGGGGTTTCAGTTCAAAGGTTATAAAATATGATGCGGGTTCATCTATCTCGACCAATTCAGGTTCAAGGCAAGGGTGATCGAGAGGACCCAGACTTTAGATCTCTTCTCTATGGTGGGAGGTTTATTTTGTGGGTTGGGAAGGCCAAGGAAGACAGATTGGATCAAGAGGTGATGTATGCCTATGTCTCTTCTTTATCGATAGGATTCTTATTATTATTATTAGTAAGATAGGTTTGGAACCTTATACAATTCTTATCTCTAAAGGGGCTTATGCACTCCACTCGTTACCACCAAACGGCGAAGCCAAGAGCGGAATAAGGGACTTGAACCCTCAACCTTAACCTTGGCAAGGCTATGCTTTGCCATTAAGCTATTTCCGCCAACTATAGTAGTGCTTCGTCGATCGATCTTCTAGGTTTTCAAAATTAATTTTCTGCCATTTTCCTGGTCGACCGAATTGGACTATATGGTCGACCGACCCTTTGATAAATTTGAAATTTATGTCTCTAACAGTTGGTAATAGTTAATTTTCTAACTTTCGCACAAAATATTAGCTTAAATTCATTTGGAGCAAGTTTTATACCCTTAGAAAACTTTGTTACATATCTTAGAAGTGCAACATAAAGAATTTGAGCTTTCATTTATAGATCAAATATTCAATTCATACACACTCTAGTTTTTCATTTGTATTATTTTTTCAAAAAGAGTGTTTGTATTTTCCTTGATAGAATTTTTTCATCAAGGTTATTTTCTTTGTAATTATTGTGAGGTTAAGTGTGAGGAAAACATACTTGCTGTAAGGTTTGAGTGACACCCTTAAATTACTTGGTTATAGAGGTTGAAGAGGCACCTGATCAAGTCCTCTTGGAATAAGGTTTAAGTGACACCCGAAAGTTCACTTGATGTTGTATTGTTTATCTTGGGGTAATGGTAGGGGTGGGCATGAAACCCGTCCCGAACTAGATCGGACTGGACTGAAACCGGCGGATTCGATTTGGTGTTTCCTTTAAATCGGTCCGATTTCAGTTCTTAATTACGAAAATCCAAAATTTTAGGTCTGATTTCGAGTTTAACTCAAAAAATCCAAACTGAACCGGAATTATTATTATTTAATATTTTTCTTTTAAAAACGACGTCATTTTATCCTTAGAAATATGAAAAAATTAATAATTTAATTTAAAACTCGATCCGGCCTGAAATTCAAACCATTCAATCTGGTTTTATTTCTATTTTCTCTTATATTCGGTCCAATCCAGTCCGATTCCAAAATTACAAAACTCAAATTTTTGGCCAACCCAGGTTTTTAAAATTCCAGACCGAATCGGACCGTGCCAACCTCTAGGTAAAGGTACATTAGTGGAATCCTCAAGCGGATTGACTTGAAGGTGTGGAAGAAGCCGAAGTCTTCCGAACCACGTAAAAATTGGTGTTATCTTTCTTAACTCTCTCACTCACTTGATTTATATGTTTGTTATTATTATACACATTTTTCACACATACTTGAATTTGAATTGTGATAATTTATGAATTAATTATTATTGTGTATTGAATTTTGTGTATTGAACTTAAGAAGAATTTGAATTACTTAGTATTTAGAGTTAGGTTGCTTTAAGTTTGTTAAAATCATTAAAAACTCAATTCATTTCCCACCCCCCGTTCTTGGGTTGCCTTAGTAGTATTTCACAGTGAACCAGCTGAACAGAAATGCCTTAATGCATAAAAGCAAACAAATGGGATTGATGAGTAGACCACAAACTTGTGAGAGTTGTTCGTATAATATGTAGAAATCGTCTTACATATACAAGCTATAAGGTAAAGAATTTCAAATCTGCAATGGGCTACGATTTCGTGAAAGACTGTGTGTTTGTGGTGATCATTGAGACAGGGTTTCAGCTAGTACCAGATACCTTGAAGAAAACAATTCTATATACTTTAAGGTAATTCTATAATCCATATCTACTTAGTCTTTTATTTTGCTCACTAATTCTTCTTAATTACTCGAGGCATGTTTTATATGTTGGATTGGATATGATTACATAGGGTAGGCATGTTTTATAAGATTGAATATTGATCAAAGATAGCATGTTATAATAAAAAAAAATCTATAGGTAAATTTACAGTTAGAAATTTACTACACATGTATACATAATTTACAGCTAGGGTTTCGGCTGAATTTATTTGTCGAACATTGGAATCCAACATTCTCAATTTCAACATCCTCAACATATCTAACAACTTATTCATGCAAAATAATGAATTTTATACACATAATCATTCCAATTTAGATTGGGAAATCAAAAAAATTACCTGAAATTGCAATGTCGCAACTGATGCCGTCGGTACAATCCGATCGTTGCCTGTCTCGCTATTAATAGTTGTCTGTGCTCTGGAAACAACAACCCACCGGTGACTTTGCTTGCTCAAACGTTAGAGGAAAACGCTCGAATGTGAGGTTTGATATCGAAACAGAATAACAGCGACTGGTTTTCGTTGCTGTTGCAAAGGGGCATGGGGGCTATTTCGTCAGTTTAGGAGACAAAAGGGTAATTTTGATTGAAATTTAGTGACAATGGCATTTTTTGAATTTTGTTTATCAAATAGAGGCATTATTGGTTATTTCCCATTAAAATAAATAGATTTTTATGGGAATGAAATCTATTGAAATAAGTGAAATCTATTAAATATTGGGAATAATTGGAGTTTGGATGTGAAAAAATTATTAAAACTTTAATTATAATAATAATTTATATTAAAAAATCATGATTTTTTTTATATACGAATTTTTTACGTAAATATTTGTATTATGTAATTTTTTTATATGCGAATTTTTTACATAAATATTTGTATTATGTAATTTTTTTATATACGAATTTCTTACGTAAATATTTGTATTATGTGATTGATATTTTTCTTCATCTATATTTTTATTTACTAATTATTTAATAACATTTGTTCTAAAAAATTTTGGGTTTGGCTTAAAATTTTCAGTAATTTACTCTTTTATCGTTATAACCTTTTTAAACGATCTATTCTAACTCCACTATGACTATTATATTTCTTCAAAACAAATTTTCAAATCACTTTTTTATATTGATTGATACTCTAGATGAATCTCTAACTAAATATATCTAAAACTTAGCTTAGTGTTGTGATATTTTTATTGTGCTTGGAGAATAAAACTAAAGAGTACTTGATAACATCAACTTCTTAATGAATTTATTTTATATTAATATTTATTATCGAATGATTTTATTTTACAATAAATATTACAATCTATTAATATTTATGTCACGTATATATTGAGAGTTTATATATAATTAATAGTTATACATTTATGCAATGTGCAATATCTAGCTCTCTATTATTACCCTCTGAATATCTACCATCCACATAATTGGTGGGAAATTACCTAAATATTTATTATATTGATGAAATATCTGCCCACGTAATTAATGAGAAACCCCCATAGCAAAGATGAGAGAGTCATTCCCATAATAATTCTCAAACACCCGTACATCAATATCAAACAAACCATAAATTGGTATCTAATTTAGGTGAATTAAGTCAGTATACTACACTCATTATTCTTTGGACTGGAAAAAAGAATGGAAGCTAGCTAGCAAGCTTTTGACATTGGCATATTTTGCAGCATATGTGAAGGCATGATTCAAGGTTAGATAGAGATCCAAAGTGGTTTATTTTCATTTTATTTTTTTCAAAGAGAGAAAGAGAATAAGTATTGAAGCCAGCTTAAAGACAGAACATGTGTTTGCTTCCTAAATATAAGGAAACTTGTAATTAAAATGGCTTACAAATAAACACGCTTTGTCTCTTCCCTTTGCAACACTCCACTTCACTACTTCTCACTTCTTTAAGTCAAATCCATTTTGCCTTGTTTAGCTTTATTACTTTCTAAGATTATGCTCAATTATCATACAATTAATTTAACAACAGTCAGCATTATCTCCACACAACACACGTTGCACTTTTTACAAGTTTTCTATCATTTATATTTCTATTTAAGAAAATCTAATCCGACCAACCTCAGTCAACTTAGTTTTGAGATATGACTTTAAAATATATAAAAATTAATAATAACATTGAGGCTTACAATTAGGTTAAAGAATTGGGTATGACTTTTCTACTAGGAAAAGAAATTTTTAATATTAATTTTTTTATAAATTTTTTATTGTAATTTTGTTGTCACTAAAGATTTCTAAGAGAGTATAAAAATTATTTTATTTTTATTAGAAAAAATTAAATTTATTTTAGATTTTTAGTAGGAATGATTTTAGAGTTTTTTAAAAATATTAAATTGTTCAAAATATTCTTGTTTTATTTAAAAAATTGTACTCCATTTCTGTTAATATAACTTTTAAAATCTTATATAATAAAATAATTACATAATTTTGTTAAAAAATATACTTGACAATCAAATAAATAATAATTTTTTCTCAAAATATTTAACAGCAAAAGAATTTATTTCAAGAAATTCTATTGTTTAAAAAATTATAATAAATAAATAAACAGTTAATAGTTTCAAGAGATGTCGGTATTAAACAGAACTCTTAAGGACATCATATAATATATTTTAAATTAAGCAATTAATTAGTATGATATTAGAGTCAAAATTTCATACTCAAATTTCAATTTTTTTCTATTTTTATTTTGGTTTGATATACCAAATCCCTCCCAATGAATCTGTCGCTTGAGATATGGACTTTATTGCTTTATCTTTAGACTAAAATGATTAATTAATAAGAGTCAGAATTCCATAATTCATTAGTTGGAAATTAAGATTAGATCTCGACATTTAAAAAATTGGAGGAAATTTTTAGGTTTAGTTGATGCATGTGTATTGTATAATTATAAGAGAAAGGATTATTGACTTTGAAATTAATATATATTACTGTTTGTAGATAATGCAGCTAATATTATGAGTTCAATGTGGTGATCATGTAACTACTACTTATACTTCATGTTCTTCCTATTTTTTTTTTAATAATTTTTAATAAGTCATGCGGAGATATCGTTGGATGAGCGTAGGAGTGGCAGTTTTGTAAATATTGGGATTGGTGGTGTCATTTTACGTTAATGAGAGCCATTGTCGGTTTGTGATGATATGATTCCATGCGGACGGGTACATGATTAACAGTGTGGAAATTCCAGGTGTCGGGATAATAGAGCGGTGGTAGGTACGGCTAAAGATGATTAGTTGTTTATATTATCTCGGATTGTTGTGGGGCCGATAAAGGGATCGTGATTTAGTGCAGAGAAGGAACAGAGGTCTTTCTAGACTACAGGAGCTACTCTATATAGTTCTAGTTTTTTTTCTTTTTATATATTATGATTTTTTTCAGAAAATAATCTTTTGCTTTTGTTAATATTTATTAAGTATTGCATAATAGATAATACTCTTTAAATGTTTTCAAAAAATTTAAAAGGAATTTCAAAATAAAATATTTATAGTGTTTTAATTAATTAAAAGAATATTAATGAATTCATTAGAGTATGTTTGATAATAGCGGGTGTTTGGTGGCAAAAATTTTACATGAGCATGTTTATTTTTTTTATAATATTTAATATTTAAAATTTTTATATTGTAACTTTAAAATCACAACATTTCAATTTTAAATAAGATTTTAAAATTTTCTAAAAATCAATTTTAATTCTTTATATATGTAATCGTCTCCAAGACTCTTTAAAATTACAATATTTCAATTTTAAATAAGACTTTAAAATTTTCTAAAACACAATTTTAATTCCTTATATATGTAATCGTCTCCAATACTCTCATTTGTTTCTCTGTAATCTCTATTTGAAAGGAATCTTATCTCCTCTCTAGTGCAATCTCTTTCTCTTGTTTTTTTCTTTAATAATTTTTTTTGTAGAATTTGATTAATCTAAATATAATGAAATACGTAATAGTTTGAGCAAATACATCAATTTTATTGATCTAAAAGATTCAAGAAAAGTATTAGTTAAACAAAATTATATCTTTTATTAGGTTTAAAAAGGGTCCTAATTTTAATTTTGTCAAATATTTCAATTAAAAAGAAAATAAATTCGCATAAATTATCTTCTTCAATATCATTTTAAATACATAATATTACAATATTCTTGATAATTTAGTGACACTATCCTCTATACAAAGACTTGTATACTATTTTTGAACTAAAAAAAAGTTTTTACTTGTTTCATACTTTGTAATTAAAAGAATAAAATCTATTTTCTCTATTTTATCTTATTTTTAAAAATAGCAATCAAATAAGTATTGTGTCTATCTTCAAGACGAAATATGTTGCATGTAGAAACTTATAAAATGATAATATCGATTATTATACAAGTCCAAACTTCTAAGCTTCTATTTTAAAAGATAGCGTAGTTAAAGAACTTATAATAAGCAAAAGATATTTTCATCATTTAATTTATGCCATTTCAAATAAAATAATAGGTATTTATATACAAACTATCTTATTTTTTTATTGTAATATTTTTTGCTATAATTTATTTTAAAATTATCTCAAAATTATAGCAACTATTTATCAGTGAATAAAACATCAGTGGTATAGGGACATGCAACCATAAATCATTGAAATATCTCTCGACAATTTTTAAGTCTAATTTCTAATGAAGTGGACCATAAAGTGGCTATTATATCAGTTTTTAATAGTTATTAATGTAGTTGCATGATAATTTTGAAACACATCCAAGGCACTAAAATATTTGAACAAATTAAAGTCAAATAATTGACAAAAAAATATTTTTATTATAATTTTAAAAATTTTGGAATATAATATATGAATTTAGAAATGAGTAAAAAGGGAAGAAAAGAAATTGAGCATTCAAATAGTTATAACAAAAATAAAGAATCTCTCTCAATAAAATAAAATCATAAAATATAGGGATACTCCAAAAAAAGGCACTCGAAATTGTTAGACTTTTGAATAATGTTATGCACACAAAATCTTCTACCAACTTATCATATTAACTAATAAGATAATTTCATATTATTATTGTATATCTTATATTTTTAAAAGGGTCAAAGAATAATAAGGCGTTGGGGTATTTGATGAACAATAGAAGAGTAACTAGATATTTAACAAATAATAAAGAGTAATGAAGTATTAAACCAAACAACAAGAGAATATCGGACATTATCCCTAAAATAAATTATATGCAACATCTTACAATAATGTAATTATGCTCTATAAACTCCATATGATAATATAATATGATTGAATTTTAATACAAGAGTTTATATAAAAGTTTTTAATTTAGTTACCAAAACTCTTTTAATATTACAATATAATTTAAACCTTTTATATAGATTATGTTTACCTTATTATATATTAATCTCTAATCTAAATATTCTAGCTTTTTAAAATTCATTAAAGTATTAAATGACTAAGTTTTTTAATTGTTCTTTCAGATATTCTACTTGTTCTTTCTTAGTAGTAATTGAAAAGGTATATGAATAACATGTCTAAAATCAGCCTTTTCTTTTACCAAATCTTTTTGCTTATTTTCCCAAAATCTTATATCTTTGAATTAACGATGTATGCCTTTTTAATTTTACAATAAAATTTCATAAACTTATAATAAATTTAATTAACTATTTTGACCGCTTAAATAATTGTTTATGGCTTTAATAACTCTTTATTAATTATTTTAATGGCTTTAAAAGTTTAATAAAAATGCTTTACCTAAAAGAAACTATAGATTAATATACCTTATAAAGCAATTTTTGTTTCTATCTATTGCTCAATTCTATACTCAAATCTAATAATAAACTATATATTGATAATAGATTTTGTCATTTGATACTAACTAATAATTTTTTATATTGTAAGAAAAGATTTATTGAAATATTAATTTTAATGGAATTCTAATTATAAATACTTAAAAATTTTAGCATGCCTTTAATTTGGACAAAACATAGATATTTTCAAAAAGACTTTTTGGTCAAGTATTTATAAGAAATTTTTATGAATTAAAATCTCTATCTTTTTTCTTTTGAGCATTTATTTTTTAATATGAACTGAAATATCTATTTTATTATAATAACATGCATGTGACGATTGACCCAATTTGAACAGTAGAAAAGACGTCTAGCACTGTATAACCCTACTATTTATGCATGAGTTCGTTACCACTAGACAAAAGCTTGATATCATTAATTTTTATTACTCCATATAAATAACATATTATATATATACACATATTTTAATTACCTGCAGTTTGATGATTGCATTCTTAAACTTTCTCTGTGAGTGAAATGAGGTTAAATTGATGATTAGTGTTGCTGCTTTAGCTGATAGCAAAGAAAGGTACATATATATATATATATATATATATATATATATATTAAGGGTGAATAATAATTTTACCTCTAAATTTTGAGAAAATAATAAATAAGTACATGATTTGTTCAAATTTAATATTTTTTAGTCCCAAATATGTAGGAGTTATAATTTTTTACAAGACACATATTAATTCGGCTGAATATGATATAAACTTAGCAAGTTCATATTGATAAAATATAATACAATTAATAAAGGGTAATGGACATAGAGGTTTAAAGGTTTAGCTAATTAGTTATATAAATCCTAATAATTTTAAATTTTATCTTAAAAATTTGCATGTCTATCAAAAAAAATAATTTTACAATAATATTTTCATTAATTATTATATTTAAGTCCTTCAAATTTTTTAAAAAAAGGAACATATTCACCTTTAATTTTAAAAAAATAAAATAACCCTAACTAATTCGTTATAATAAAAATAAATATTTTTTTATATTATTACCTTAAATTATTAAAAGATATATAAAATTACTATAATATATTATTTTTATCTTTTAATGATTAATGTAATTTTATTTTAATATTTAAATTTAAAAATTATAAGAATATTTTAATCATTAATTATTTTCTTTAAATTTATTGTCACTTTGTTATAAAAAAAAGTTGTTATAACATAAAAAATTTAAATTTATTTGTAAAAAAATTTATAAAATAGTTTTTAGTATTAATTATAAAAAAATAAATGGCATATTTTTTAATAGTTTAAGACAATAACATAGAGATAAAATATTTATTTTTTATTATAAATAATTAGTTAGGGGTATTTTTATCTTTTTTAAAAGTTAAGAATATTTTCATATTATTAAAAATTTAAGTAAACATATTTTATTTTTAAAAATTTGAGGGACTTAAGTATAATAACTAATAAAAATATTATTATATAATTATATTTTTTTATGGATATTAAAACTTTTAAGATAAATTTTTAAATTATTATGCCTTATATAGCTAATTAGCCTAATTTTTAGGACCTTTATGTCTATTACCTATTAATAAATTAGAGATATATAAGTGACACAATCAATAATTATATTCTATCCGTATTTAGAATATTTAACACATAAATTTATTTAGAATAAAATTTATTAGCATTTAAACAAGTTGTATTATAATTATTTTAAAAAAAATATAAAAAAACATGTTAAGTTAGTGATATGATTATAATTTGTTTAACCTATTTAATAATCGTTTTAAATTAAGATTTTCAACTCTTAATACAAATTTTAATGAGGTTAAGTATAAAATTATTTCAAATATGTTATTTTATTTATTTTATATAATACGAATAGGATATACAAATACATAAATTATCATATCTATGGCTGTGTTGTGGAAAGCAAGGTTAAAACACAAAGGATATGGACTAATATTAAAATTTATAAAAAGCATGTCACAATTTGTTACTGTTTCAAAATCGAGGGACAAAAACGTAGTTTTCTCAATAAATTAAGCTGTGAAGTATCAAACCAATAAGTGAGAGCCAGCTGTATATATTTTGTTCAGTTATTTATTATTGTAATAATTATAAAGCAAGTTGAGTCCAGATCATGTATGTTGGGTTGGATATGATTACATAGGGTAGGGTTAGATTAGGTTATTGCTACGACTATTTTATGTATGGTGCTGTACAATGTGGATTTTATATATAATAAACTAAAGAAAAAAAATTAAATAAAGGTAGAATAAAATGGTTGGACACTAATTGAAATTTAATTGCAAAATACGCAAATATTGTAATAAATTCATAAATATATAAAGTTATTATTCAAAATATATTAATAATTTAATGTTTATATGGTTGTAACTTGTGTATCCTTAATTAAATAAAAATAAAAATAATAAAATGCAACTTTTAAATATAAATATGTTTACTTATTTTGATGGAATATTGGCATAAATATGTAATTTGTGTAGATGTACGTGTATACCTTTTGTTATTTATATAGTTATTTGATTGGCCAATACGCACTTTGTGCATGTGTTTTTATAAGAATAAAAGTACAGATCTTTCTAGAGAATTGTTGACTGAATCACTGCATACATACACGGTAATTTATGAATTTAATTTCTGTGCCGCAGTATGAAAACTTGAAAATAATTTGGGAATCCCAGCCCAAATTAGCAGGCTTCATGGGCCCAGCATCGGCCCTCCATCGCCCAAGTCCAACATGCCTTAATTTACTAGCTCCGATGTATATTCGAGGCAGGGCAATTACGTACTTTTATTGTGTTCCCCTCCTAATTCTATCGAAACTTTCTGGTTCGACATTTACGGATCTAAATTAGCTGTGGGTATTCGGTGGCAGGGGTATCTACGTCTTTCCAGCTTCTCTGTTCATTTGCCGGATCTCAAATAGCAGCTCCGCCATCCAAGCACGTTTGTTAAAAGGTCATTCAATTACTACCTTCTTTTTAGCTCGTGTAATTCAATTAGCTGTTGAGATCAAGATTGTAATTAAATTTGGTTAATATTAACCAAATTTCATTAATTAGATTGAAAAGAAAAGAATTAGGGTTTCAAAAAGAAATTGGGGGTTTTAAGATTTAGCAACAAAACTGTGAAATTCATGGAAGAAAAGTATTTTTGAATGCCTGGAAGTTCATAAATCATGAAAAATTGAGTTTAAAACGTCTTGGAATTGATGGGATCTAGAGAAAAATGATGAACACATTTGCAACTTTGTCAGATTCTATAGATGTTTCTGTTTTGGCTATTATCTTGGAGGGGTCTGTAATTTTGCATTCATACGCATTGAGGTTTCT
This sequence comes from Melia azedarach, assembly GCA_028052125.1. NCBI lineage: Eukaryota > Viridiplantae > Streptophyta > Magnoliopsida > Sapindales > Meliaceae > Melia > Melia azedarach. The sequence continues at coordinate 15,125,809 of CM051396.1, forward strand.
CATGAAAGGTTGTGCTTGCGTACTCTGTTTCTGCACTATGTTTTTACCAGCTTTCATTCATGGAGTTATATCATTTTACAAAGATATCTAAATTGAGTGCTATAAAATTTTATAAACTCTGACATTTGGGGCTTTCTATCCGTATGTAATTCACCCCACTTCAATTACCGTATTCAACCCAGAAAAATTCACAATGCTTGCCTACTGCATCTTTCAAATAGTTATGACCTCTCTAACTTAATTCTTGCATAACTACTTGTAGTAATGTACGAATTGTCTCCTGTAAAATTCTGTAAAACCTAGACATCTGTAATTTTCCATCCATATGTATTTGCCCCATAGACAAGACCAATTAGTCCCATAAAATTTTACAAGTTTGTTGCCAAGTTTTCAAAATGTGAAAGCAATCACTTTCACTTCCTAATGATGTTAAACCATCAATTCTTGATATATTAAAAATCAAATATTCTTATTTTAGTTCTGTACATTGTATTTGTAGAGAAATTTGAATATGGACATGGCAGTAGGAGGTCAGTTCAGGTTCCAAGGCATGGAGGCAGCAATTCAGTTCAATGTCGTGCAACAAACACTATCTATAATAATCAGTGGCTACAGATTCAGACTGCTGTACCAAATGGACAGGATCCGAGGCATGCACAATTTTCAACTCAACCTCTATTTCCCACTCTGGGGCATTCAAGTTATCTTCGGAGCATGAATGTCTTGAGGACTTCTTCGTAGCCATGAAGATTTACTGGCTTGGGTGTTGTTTTGTGATCGGATGATGAAACCGTAATTGTTGAATGCATACATGTTTATTTTATGCTAAGGTGTTTATGGATGATGGAATTTGGCAAGTTATTTTTATTTTCTTGACTTTTGCTTTACATTAGGCATGTTGCAATTCAACTATTGTGTTTGGATGATGAAATTTTGTATTTGGTGAATTTAATTATTGTTTGGATAATGGAATTTTGTACTTTGTGAATTTTACTGGCTTGGGTATTTTTGTGATACTTTTTGACAAAAATAAGTTTCTATTCGGCAATGCATTGTATTGCATTGAATTGTGTTGAGACTATAAACGAAAGAACAAGGGGATATATGAAATGGAGAGAGTTATACGGTATGCAATGTACTTAGGGGGGATGCAATTTATTTTTATGTGTTGCATTAATTTCACATGATGAGTGCATTTTGATTTGCGAATAAATTGTGTTATTTTTAAAATATCATTGCTTGCACTCTTCAAACCAAAAGGGGGAGAAATTCTTAATAGCTTACTCTTATATTCTCCCATCTTTGTTTTTTATTGTATTTGCTCAAAGTTTGAGGGAGAGTTTTCTATACTGAAAATCTTTTAAACACCTCTAAAATTTGTTTTTAAAAATTGTTATCATACTCTTCTATTTGATCTATATATATTTTTATGATAATAAAAGGAGGAGGATGTTTGTTATTCCTAATTACATGCTCCTATGCTTAAATATTCCAATTATGCCATAATTGAGGGAGAGCACGAATTTGGATATGGAATGCTTGTTCAATTTTAAGTTATTTTTCATCTGCTGATCAATGGTTTGTTCAATTTATGGAATGACTTAGCTTCCAAAATATATGTTTGATAAAAGTAGCATTGGCTATAAGCCACGCTCTAAACCAAAGTTTTACAAAAATTATTTTGTAAAACATTCTCCTAATATTGTAACAAATGCAACATACACATATTGTAACATCTATGGTCATTTAGTTATAATATGATGTGGGTTTCAAAAGGAATCAAAACCAACTTTCAAGGACTCAAAACCTTTTGCATACCAAAGTACCAAAAATCGAGGAATGATGAGTGGCTCCCTAATAAAGGTGAAAGATAAGTTGGGCAGTCAAGATTTTGTAAGTCTTCCTAAATACAATATGAAAACATCTTACTTTTGGAGAGAATGAAAAGAATTATGTATAAGCAAATTGATATCAAATTTCTTAACTTGCCTTTTTACTACTTTATGCATGATTCTTAGTTTAGTTTTTAAGGAATATGTTGTGGTTTAAGTTTGTAAGCATATCTTGTTTATGATATATATGCACAAGCAAATTCAGGGAAAACATTCCTTATTTCAATTTATTCCTTGATATATGCTTAATGGGTGTTTGAATTGCTTGACATGCACCATATTCCCATTCATTTTAGACATTTGTTTGTCACGTCATAATAGCTATGAAATGAGATTTGATCACTTTATTATTAATATTGCTTGTTAATTAAATGTTTTCTTTTAGTATGATGGTTCTTCATTATAAGATTAAGTAAAATTTTATAGTTGAGTACTTTAAATAACTCTGGCATAAATAAATTTCAAGTGAATATGATTAAACATTGTGGTTACTAAAAAATTAGGAGTTCGAATTTTGTTCATATAAATGCAGGATAAGTTTGCTTTAAAATATATTTTATAATCGTTAAAAATATTAAAAGCAAAATAACTAAAATCAAAGTATATTACAATGTAAAAAAAATTTCTAAACTACAAAGTAATATTATATTAGTCATTAAAGCTTTAACCTAATATTTAAATATGCTTACGAATAAGTGTGTTTAAATCCTACTTTAGGACAAGATTCATTTACTTTAATATGAGATTTCGATATTTCATTCAATGTGCGAACATATACTCCTCGAATTTAAGTAGAAATAATACATACATTATGCAAAAATATCCAAAAATATAACATTCAGTTTAATATTTAGAAAGAATAAATTGCTATCAACCCCTTTAAATCAATAATACGAATTCTAATGGGTTTTAATTGATAGGATAAGAAATTTAAAAGTTTTGATGAGAAATTTAAATACTATATATAAATAAGATTAAATTTAATTCTATGAAAAAGCAATAAAGAAGAAAAGATATGATAAATCCGAAGCTTTAGCCCTAAGTGACTTGGGAATTTTATTATAATTTATCAATTTTTTGTCACATAGAATATATAAATAATAACAAATTAATTTTCAGGAAAATATGATAATTATTTCCAGTTTAGGCTTCTTCGGCGCCAGCGTCAGCTTTTACTTAACCAGTCAAATCAAACTTTCTTTCAATGCTCATTCTCTCTCCCCTAATATTCATTAATCCAACTTGATAACATTCTTCTTCCTTACTAAGATTCTTCGATTTATTTCCATTATATATTTCGTTACAGGATTCACTGTTATTTTTCTTGATATTTCTATTAAGACATTAAGAAGCAAGTGAATTCTTGCTTTGTTGAATAGACTGTTGCTTGCTTTGAGGGAGATAACAAAAGGGTTTCTTGAGTTTCACTGGAGATATCGGAATATTTATCTGGGTTCATGAGTGTTTGTGCTAAGGAGAATTGGGTTTTGTTATAAATTTGGTGGAGAAATGGGGCATGCTTCGAAGAAGAAGAAGACAGGATGAGGGAGTGGGAGGAGGAGTAAAGGAAGAGCTCAAATCAAAGACCATTCTTCTGATACTGTTGATGATAATGAGCTTCTCTCTGAGGAGATCACTGCTTTGTAAGTCCTTCCTGTTTCGAAGCGAATTTTGGTTGGAATTTTGAATGATGCTTAATTGCTTTATTGACAGAAAATTGGGATGAGTGATTTAGTAAAATGGATTAGAAGTCTGCTGAATGATTAGTACCTGTGATTCAAGCATGATCTTATCGTTGCGTTCGGTTTGGATATAGAAAGGAAGACATTGGTTTCATGTTCAAACATTTGAACGTCTGACAGAAGGATGAATTTATGTTAATATTGCTGATTTTGATGAAGCTTTAGTTAAAGCTTGCATAATTTTCAGTGAAAAAAAGGTGTTAGATTGTTTATGGTTAGTTGTTGGGTTAGTTCTTCGGATGGATTTCCAGTTTTAGAAACTATACATTGCATGGTTGCTGGCTAGCAATTCAATCTTGTGCTTCCTTTGCTATCTGAACCTGCTATATTAATTCTACTTTGCAACAGCCTTTTTTTGGATAATTGCATTGTACTCAAGTTAATAATAAACTACATTATGGGCAGGTTAGTTTGTGACTTTGCAGTGCAACACTGGAAACGTTGGGGTTTATTTTTCATTGTATGTGATGTAATGTAGGATGTTCTGAGTGATCTGTCTAGCTTGTGGTAGAAAGTGGTTATATGGATAAAAAGAATAGAAAAATAAGATGAACCGGCAGTCCACCTCTGGAAAGAGTGGGAATTACAGAAAACTATAACAAAAAGAACTAACAACAAAGCAACTCCTTCAGGAGCATGTATCTGATGACGACAATGATGTTACTAAAAGTGAGTCTTCAGGATCCTTGAGTCAAAATCAAGCATCTCAAGACGTTGAAAAAGATCTAATACTGGTAATTTTTCTTATGCACTCTCATCACTTTCTAACTTGTAGATTTTAATCCAAGTTATGGGCCGAGTACTGCTCTATCTTATGTTGGGTTCATCTTCTTCGCCTTGCTTATGAGTCCAAGGGGCCATTGACTGATGCTTTGCCACAGATAGCTATCAAGCTGAACAATCTAGGTGTATGTAATTTGATCGGTTCTATTTCACAGACAGGAGTCTTTTTCTTATTAATACAGATCTAGAAATATACTATTCTGTCTATATTTTATTAAATCAGTATGCTTTCTGATGATATGGTTCAGATCTTTTCAGAATGGGGGCGTGATTTAGCTTCTAAACCGTTTTCACTTTTTAGCAGAACCCTCGAACAAGTTTTCCGTCAACATATGGTTTGCTACTCCTTTTTCTTTGTTTATAAATCTTTTTTTTTTCTTTTTGATCTGCAAAATCTTCCTGATTTTTTTCCCTAATATTTGATTTGAGTCAAGATGTGTATTGTTGACTAAGTTGGTGATGTAGGACAAGTTATTGAATAACATAAAAGAGGAAGAAAGCGAAGAAATAATTGAATAAATAGGTGCGAGGAACCAAATAAGAAAACTATATTAGGTTGATAAATATGATTTAAACTCCTAAGAAAATCTTGACTTAAAAACTAAATAGTAATAATAATCTTAAATTCCTAAAATGCTAAATGATCGGTAGTTCTTTGAATTTTTTTGATTTCCTGTTCTCCATCGCTGTGTCAGTTGCAAAAAGCAATATTCGTGCAGTGAAGACTTTAGAGAAGAAAATTCCCTCTCTTTTATTATACTTTTACTGCAACAAAGCACCAGAATATATAGAGGTATAAACCTCTTACCGCAGACTAGACAATCCCTGAAAATCAGGGATTTACAAAGAAAAAAAAAAGGCCTGAGATATTGGCTACAGGTCAACCAGATCTCTTAAACTACAAAGGAGAAAAACAGTAAAAACAAAATAAGAAAGAATGCATAAATCCCTCAAATCTCTGAATTTCCACATGCAGATATGATAGTCTCTGACAGCTAAGGTGCCAGTGAGATGATTGTCCTCTTTGTATCCTAATACATGCAAGTAATGCTGCTAAATATTACAAGTAAAACCTGAAGTATATTGCTCTTTTGTACATACAGGATCCTGTGAATCTTGTTTGCATATTCGTGCATATGTAGGATTTGTTGACTTACTGCTCTATTTCGACTTGGCTTAAGTTTTTTCTATGTTTCAGCTGTTATAGAAAAACATCTTTGCGAAATGATGCCAATGGACCCGGCAAAACATCATGTTATAGAAAAGTCTTTGTTTTACTAAGATTTTGAGCTTAGTTCCTGCTTTCAAAAGATTAGATGCTGAAATAGTGAAAACCTCATGGGATGTAATATTGCATATTTTCTTCTATTTTACCACATCTATAGCTATTATAATTAACTGACTGCGTGATTTATGGGTGCTAATTACAGTTCAAACTATAAGATGGAAAAAAACAAGAATAACATATCAAATTCTTTTTTTATTATTTTTCTTGCTGCAGCCAAGTTCTTGAAGTTGGAGCAACTTGACCAGGATGTAGCTTTCCCAACGGACACGACTGGAGTCTCAATTGATGGTACTGGTCAAGTTGGTACCTACTTCTACACTGCTCCAGAAATTGTGCAAGGATGGCCAAAGATTGATGAGAAGGTGATTGGTTGCTTTCGCTTATTTCCCAGCTGGAACGGCTTTCATGTTTGTTCTGTAGCTTTACAGTTATATAATTATTTAGTAAAAGATTATGTGACATAACTGTTGGTGTTTCAGGCCGACATGTACAGCTTAGGAGTTGTATTTTTTGAGCTTTGGCACTCCTTTGGTACAGCAATGGAGAGACGTGTTGTTTTATCTGATTTGAAGCAAAAAGGAGAGCTTCCTCCAGCACGGGGTAGCTGAATTTCGAGAACAGGCGTCATTGTTGAGGAGCTTAATGTCCTCAAGTCCATCCGAACGTCCATCTGCCACAGAACTCTTACAGCATGCATTTCCTTCACGCATGGAATCTGAATTGTTAGATAGTAAGTAATTAAGATCTCATAGAAGCTTGAAAATTTTCAGGCTTGTGAATTTGTGATTCATAATATAATTACTTATATTTGGTTATGACTAGACATATTAATGTACAAATTCTGAGTCATTTTATGTACATATTATATTTATATTGCTTATGTATGATTTTAGAGCCTTTTTAGTCCTGGGTTGGCCTTTTTATGGAGTAACTATTAGATTCTCGAAGTCTAATAAATTAATATTGAGAAATTGAAGATCTTCAAGGTTGTGCCTTCTCTCCTTTGCCGGTTATTTTATCTTTTCTCCCCAATGATTGCTGGGATTCCCCTGTGATAAATTTTCTTTCATTCTGTTACTTCTTACAGTGTGCTTATGTCAGAGATTTGGGTAAAATAATTCATAATCAGTACTGTTTAAAATTAAGTTATTCAATCTCTTATGTAACTGATAACTGTTCTTTCATCTTGTATGTCATATGCTCTCTCAATCTGGTGGTTCTACATTCTTTTATTCCTTTTTCTCTTTTCTTAATTCTTTCATGTGCTCTATGTTCACGGGACTAGGATAATCATGGCATTCTGTTCTTATGTTCATTACTGCTGTTCTACTTAGTGCACTGCCGTTGGGGTCAGCCAACTAGTTTCCTTATGCAGAGGGAGAAGTGGCCTCTGAATTTCTGGGGATTATCTGGGCTGAGGAGCCTTCTGAATGGGCAAAGAAAGAAGAGGAAATTTGTTGGTCTATGAATGAGATGGATAATGAATGACCGAGAGAAATTGTAGTAAAAATAATGTGGGAAGTAGTGTCAAAAAATATCTAGTTTCTGAATAACTTGCAGAGAATGTGCCCATGGATGGGTTTGAATTGTTGGTAATGATCCATGTAGCTAACATGAACTAATTTGGATTGGAACCTTAGTTGAGTCACTCAGAAAGCTATAAAACTTTATCCCACATTCCTGTGTGGTTTGTTGTATAATCTAGGTGGAATCTCTATCATTGATAGTGGCTACACCATATTTCTACACGTTAATGTTTTATTGTGTTAATTGTTGCCAAATGTATTAAGGACAGGTTTTTACAAGTATGTTATTATTCTTGTCAAGTAGATATTGTAATTAATGTCTTCTATCTAGAGTTTATTTCGTAGAGGATCCATTAATCTGCTTCACCAAATGCTCTTTGTCCATCTCTCAGACATACTACAGATGATGCACTCTTCTGACGACACAAGTATATAAGATAAAGTTGTGAGCTCCATATTTGATAAAAAACATTAGGCTATAAACCCACGAGCATCATGCTGGTACATTAAGGGTGAATAGAGATAATGCTTCTTCTATCCAGTTCTCGGGCGTAGACACAGAACTCCGAGATTATGTGGTTGAGGTTACAAGGGAAATGTTTAGACTGTTGTGCAAAGCATTTGGAGATAGTACCTATGTATCTATTGGGTCAACGTCCAAAGTTTAAAAGGTTCCCTCTTAATCAAAACTCATTTTCTTCTTGAGTTCTGGTGCTGGTTATTAACTTGTGGCTTTTTCGGACAAGTAATACTGTAAAACTTTTGACGTATGGAGGAGATATGCTTGAACTTTGTCATGAGCTTTCCTTACCTTTCATTTGTTGGGCCTTTACAAACCAGGTATTACATGTATTTGCGCTATGTTTCCTTCATGTTCATTCCTTTTTGAGTTATTGCAGACATTTCAGGAATAGCTCAGCCATGCTGTCACTTGCTTTATTGCAGAAGTCTTCATTTAAACGATATGAGATATCGTCTGTTTACAGAAGAGCGATTGGTCAATCTCCCACAAATAGCTATCTTCAGGTTTGATACTTCAAACATTGCTTTTTACAAGCCTTCTATCCTCTGAAATTAAGTGATTAGAAGGAGCACAGTTGAAGAAAGCAAATATATTTCCTGGGTTTACTGGCTTGCCAAATTGATGTAAGTTAAATTCTTTTTATTACTTTATTTCAAAGGCAGAGGTTCTCGAGGTGCCGTTTTATTTGTGACATCTATGATATTTGTTTCATTGCTTAACTAGATTCTTATGATGATTCCATTCAGTTCTTGTGGCTCATGCCATGTTCCATATGAATTCCATGATGTTTAAGGCTTTTCTTAATTTTTAACTCCCAAATATAGCTGGTTCAATAATTTTCCGTGGGCTTCAAGCTTATTTTGTGTGTGATCGGTTACAAATTTATCATTTAAATGGGGTTCAAAACTGATCTCTTGCATTGAGCCCAAAGAAGAGTTTTGTCTATAAAGTACTCGAATTATCTATTTGCATTAATGATAGAAAGCAGCTCATGATTAATTACTTTCACATGGGCTGTGCAACTGGGCGTGGCAAACATTTGTAATGACCAAAAATAGAATAGTCCTCTGCGTTTATTTTGCTGCATATAAGGATCAATGGTTGGCTAACTATCTTTGTCTAGACATTGAAAAATAACTAGCACCGGCTGGCATACTCATTGTGTGTTATTTTTCACTGAATTATGTTTAGTTTCACAATGTGGACTGTTAGAATATTTTCATTATGACAATATTATATTTATAGATGAATATATGTTCCTCTTATATTTCAGGTGACAATGGACATTGTATCTCATTTCTTCCATGCAGAGTCATGCGATATTCATCCCAATCATGGGGACCTTCTAGGGGCAGTTTGGTCCTGGGCAGGAATCAAGGCTGAGCATAGACAGAAAGTGGCTGAGGTATATACATATTAATGTGCTTATAAGTTGTTTATTATTGAATACGTGTTTAAACTTATATGCTTCTGTATGAAGCTTCTTTCCATGATTGGTTCTTTGTGTCCTCAATCATCTCAACGGAAGTTGAAGTGCGCGGTTATTAGGCGCCAGCTTTTGCAGGTATGATTAACAGTATATAACGTCTTTTACTTTTTGTTGCCTAAAACATTTGCATTAACATACTAATAGAGAGAAACTCTAGTATGATGCTGCCTCCGTGGTAACGCTCATTAGAACTGTGCCTCCCATTTTAAAATTTTTCACTTATCTACATGTTGACATGATTGGTTGATTTTAAAGTGAATATATAGGTGGTAAGATTTTATTAGATGGACATACAGAATATGTTGTGGGGCAGCACCATACAGTACAAGACTTTCTCACTAACAGCGGAAGGAAAGCATTCATATGGAATTTGAGACTCTCTCTCTCAAATGAAGTTGCTTTGTGAATAACCATTAATAAGATATTTTCCTCTTGCTAGTAAATCAGTCTCGCAGTTGAATTGTGTTTCTTTTCTACGATAGCACCCATATGTGAGTGATTTGCTAGCATGAAAATCTTATTAATATGGAATTTGAGAATGAAGAACATTTGTAAATAATATAATTTCATCTAGATGCATTTATTGTCTCATATGAATTCAATTTCATTCCGGGAGCTTAATTTAGCAGACGCTGTTGTAAATAGGTTGCAGACTGTTGGCCTAGGGTTTTGTGGAGCTGCAGACCAGGCTGTTCCTTGGTTGAGAGGTGCTTTACCAGCTGGTAAGCTTTGATGCTAACTTCTCTGAATTTTCATCTTGGTTTAGGGTGAGTTATTGGTTTACTTGCAGTGCACAGATACCTCTTTCTGTGGGTGAATTTTGGCTTTGAGGGGATTTCTGGTCCGCTTTTTATACTTTTCCCTTCATTTCATTACGTGTTTCCAGTTTCCCATTCACTTTCTTACCCAATGCAGATAAAACTACTCGCAAGGCACTGGATGAGCTGTCTGACCTCTGTAGCTACTTGAGAGTTTGGAGGATTGAAGAACATGTATATATAGATGCACTGATGCCGCCTACTGAGAGTTTTCATAGACACTTGTTCTTTCAGGTGATTTGATTTCTTGTATTTGGTCCATTCTCTTTCTTTCTTTTTCCTTATCTTTTTGTTATCCCCAATGCCTTTGTACTACCATGCACCAGAAAGTTCACAATGCTTATTTTCAGTATATATCTAAAAGATAGTAACGTATGCTAAACTAAACTGATTGTGTACTGCATCATTTGGATGACATTAGAGCCTGGCAGGCAAACTTTTGGAGTTCGCTTGTTCCAAGCATGACAATGCTATAGCCCGAGCTTGAGCCTCAACCATAATATTTATAAACTTCGAATTGTCTCCTACATGTATTTATTTATGCATGTATATATGCCTGTGTGGCTTGTGTTATTAAGCCCGGGCTTTTAAGATTTTCTGATAAATCTTCCGGATTTTCAGGAGTATATGCTAAATCATTTTTCTTTTTACTTGGTTCCTTATTCTGTTTTCTAGTTCATTGATGCATTAAGTATTTTACAATTGTTAATTTTTCCTTTTCAACCCCTTCAAATGTTCTCTGTATGCCATTCCTGTAGATCTATTATGAACATATACAAAAATAATTCACTGTTGGTGGTATATTTATGTAATTAGGTTGCAATTTCTTCTTTCTCAGGTTTTATTAGTGAAGGAGAAAATTGATAATTTGGCTAATTTTATTTCACGTCTCAAGGGTATATATAAATACAAGGTGCATTAGACTATTTTAGGTTAGTCAACTATACAATCAATTATAATTATAATAAATTAGACAACTAATCCTAGCTAATAAAGGAAGCATAATCAATTAGAATGATGTAGAATATATGCTGACTTATATGTTAACTCTCCCCCTCAAGTTGGTGCATAGATATCACACATGCCCAGCTTGGATAATGAAGCGTAAAATGGACCACTGGCAACGACATGAGTCATTAAGTCTGCCAACTGATCTGCACTCTTGGTGTAGGGAACCTTTATTTTTTTAGAATCTAGGTTGTCCTTAATGTAGTTCCTGTCCAGCTCGATATGCTTAGTTCTATCATGCTGTCTTGGATCGTTTGCAATCTCAATAGCTGTTGTGTTATCACAAAACAACAACATAGGCTTCTTAGGACCAAACCCAAGCTCACTTAAGAGGATTCTTAGCCAAGTAAGTTCCGTGGTTGCATGATGAAGAGCACGATATTCTGCTTCCGCACTACTTAATGAGACTACGTTTTGTTTCTTGCTCCTCCAAGTCACCAAATTTCCTCCTGTAAATGACATACCCTGATGTGGGCTTTCTATCCAATTTGGACCCAGCAAAGTCAGAGTCTATGCATCCCTCGATCACTAAATGTTTATGTCTACGAGAACATAATTCCTGTGCCTGGGGAAGACTTCAGATACGCTAGGATATGACTTGCTGCATTCATGGGCTGATTACTTGGATTATGCATGAATTGACTCACAATGCTAATTGCGTAAGGTCTAGTGTGAGTTAAATAGATCAACTTTCCCTCTAGTCTCTGACATCTCTTCTTATTTGTTGGAATCTGATCAGGATAGATTGACAGTCCGTGATTTACTTCAATAGGAGTATTTATAGGTTCGCAAGCGGAGTTACCAGTCTCAGCCACAAGTTCTAAGGTATATTTTCGTTGTGAAGGGAAAAGTCCTTGCTTGGACCAAGAAATCTCAATGCCTAAAAATATTTCACAGTACCCAAGTCCTTTTTTTCAAAATCCTTGGCCAGATAATTTTGGACCTTCTCCATTTCTTTAGGGCTGCTACTGGTAACAATCATGTCATCAACGTAAACAATAAGTAAAGTAATATTACCACCACCTCTCTTGTAAAAGAGTATGATCTGCCATAGCTTGTTTATAGCCAAACTCTTTTATTAAGTAGCTCAACTTGCCAAACCAATCTCTTGGTGACGGTTTTAATCCATACAAGGTTTTTTTTAGTTTGCATACTTTGCCTTCTTTTGGTGTAAACCGTAAAGGAGAATCCATATATACCTCTTCAAATAATTCACCGTGAAGAAATGCGTTCTCTATGTCAAATTGTTTCAATGGCCAATCCAAATTGACTGCAAGAGAGAGTATGACTCTAACAGTGTTCATCTTACCCACAGGAGCAAACGTCTCTCAGAAGTCAATCCCATAAGTCTAGGTGTATCCTTTGGCAACCAATCTAGCTTTGTATCTATCAATTCTTCCATCTGACTTGTACTTAATTGAAAACACCCACTTGCATCCTACTGTCTTCTTTCCTTGAGGAAGCTCAACTATCTCCCAAGTGGAGATCTTCTGGAGAGCCTTCATTTCTTCTACCATAGCTAATTTCTACTTAGGATTTTCAAGGGCTTCCTGAAAATAACTAGGATTAGATACAGAAGACAATTGAAGTGCAAAAGCAAGATGAGTTTTAGATAGACGATGATAAGAAACAAAATAAAAAATAGGATAGATAACATTAGAGGATGATTTTGAGAAACCCAACCTATCTGGTTTCTTACGATCACGAATGATATATCTTCTACCTTGATCAGATTGAGAATTCAAGATAGCATTTTCTGAAGTTAAAGGTGAAGAAATTTTACCTCAAAATTAGCCCCGGAAGAGTCATTTAATGGCATGGTAATATCATTGAGAAGAATGTTGAACCCTGGAAGGGGTATGATAGTGGCATTTTTGTTCCTTTTTGTATAATGTTGTTAAAAAAACCTGTCTGGTCTTCCCTTAGTTCCTTAGGTTTAGACTTAGTATTACCCAAATCAACTGAATCAGTTGAGTCCTCCTCTCCTTTGCTCGAGATCTACCACCTCTTTTCTTCTAACCACAATTTCTCCTCTTCCTTATTTTTAATCTCCCCCTGAAGAGGAACCATAAACACATCTCTATAGAAATAAGATTCACTCTCACAAAATTGAACATCCATGGAGACATAATATTTTCCCTGAATGAGGTGGGAACATTTATAACCTTTTTGGGAACTAGAGTTACCAAGGAAGGCACATATAAGAGCAGGAGGATCAAGTTTGTCCCTTTGATGAGAATGTATATGAGCATAACAGACAACCAAAAACTTTAGGACAAAGATTCAAAGTAGAAGGAATGGAGTGAAAACTTGATAACATTCGCATGGGTGTTTGATAATCAATAACACGTGTAGGCATTCGATTGATGAGAAAGATAGTAGAGACCTCCCCTCTCCTTACCAATACCAATCGACTTCTTTGTAAGATTGTCTGGAAATATACAATATGTAGAATGAAAAATTACAGAACAATTAAGAGTTTTAGTAATCTTGCTAATGGAAAGAAATTATTAGAGAGGTGAGGTGCAAGTAGAACATAGGACATGGGAAATGTGGAAGAGAATGAGACATTCCCAGCTTCTGAAATCGGCATAGGAGTTCGATTAGCAACCTGAACAGACTTAACATTGGAGGTCATTAGAGAATCAAGTAAGGAAAGATTACTATTCATATGATCAGTGGCCCCTGAATCAATAACCCAAGTATTAAAGGCAGCAGAAATAAGGCACAAGCTAGAATCACCTTCTTGAGTAGAGGAGTGAGAAACCAGAGAAGCAGAAGCAGTAGGATTAGTGCTTCTGACAGCAACCTGAGTTGATTTCTTGTTTCTCTGGTCAGCTTGCTTCAGTTTGTACCACTCTGGATGACCATTCTTCTTCCAGCAGACATAAACTGTATGTTTGGTGCTATTGTAGTGAGTGCAAAAACGATTGAGAGTGTCGACAATAGGGGTTGGCTTATTGACAGGCATGGCTGAAGCCTCTGATTTGTCTTCTGCACTCATAGTGGTTTGCCTCTGTGCTTCATGACGAACCTGCGAACAAGCTTCCTCTAGGCTTGGTAAAGGTGAGGTGGCCAATACACGGTCACTGACCTGATCCAAATTGTGACCAAGACCTGCAAGAAAAATATAAACCCGTTCCTCAGCTGTGCGCCTCCTTTGTTTCTCAATATCAGTGGGACATGTCATATCATTAGGTCTTCAATAATCAAGCGCCAAGAATATGGAGTTTAATTCATTGTAGTATTCTGCAAGAGGGCGGCCAGCTTGGCGTGATTGAAAAGATTTCTTCATCAATTCATAGACTTGAGAAGAATCCGAGACATCAAGATAACTCCTCTTGACTGCATCCCCAAACTGTTTGGCCTTGCCACACTGCACAAAGTGTGACATCAGTTTATCAGTCATGGAATTAATGAGCCAAGACTTAATTAGAGCATCTTCGGCCTCCCATTCATCAAAAAACGGGTCATCCTCTGTAGGTGCAGCCTTTTTCCCTGTGATGTATCCCCTTTTTTCTTTCTGCCAGCAATATGCCTCTCTAGAACGTGAGACCAAACACAATAATTTCCACCATCCAACCTAATAGAAATTATTGGAGAGGAAGTTTCATGGATGGTTACTGCGGATGGCTTCTTGCTATCAGTTTGCTCAGACATGGTGTGGAAAGAAAGAGAGAGAGGATGGAAGGGTTGAAAGTTTAGGGTTTCAGCCGAAAAATGGCAGCAGCGGATGTTAGTATTTGGCTCTGATACCAAATTGGCTAATTTTATTTCGTATATCTCAAGGGTATGAATACAAGATGCACTAGACTATTTTAGGTTAGTCAACTATACAATCAATTACAATTAGAATAAATTAGATAACTAATCCTAGCTAATAAAGGAAACATAATCAATTAGAATGATGCAGAATATATGCTAGACTTATATGTTAACTGAGAGCAATCCTGGATCACTTACTGAAGGTATACTGCTTGTTGTTGGCGGTCGCTATGACTATTTGCTTCATCAAATGTGGGATCGGGAATATGTAGGTTACACACCTGTGAGTTCTTTTTCCTACTACTCATTTCTGGATGACATAATAGCAAATGAATGAGCACTCTTCACACAAATATGAATGTATGCCAAGACATTAAAATGTGCCCTTGCACGCATTTGATATGCCTCAGGACAAAGCCAAAGCTTTTAAAGCCAAAATAATACACATGCAACCCTGTTTCTGACCTGGTGTATGACATGCTAGGTTAATTTTGGAATTGTTTTTATTTTGCCTATTTTATCTGGTTTAGGCTTTAATTTCTTCTTAGAGTCATATTTGTGCTATTTATTTTGGTTAAATTTGTTTTCTCCTGTTTTAAGAGTAGGATTTGTATTCCCTTGTTGGAAGAAGATTCCTTCTCTCTTTTGTTTAGGTTTGTGGCTGCTATAAATAGGCAGGCTGTTAGTTTTAGTTCTAAAGGTAGAATTTGAAATTATTGAATAAAATCATCCTGGTTTTCCCCTGTTTTTTTGGTTCTTCCTCCACTTTCCCAGAATTTTCTTCCTTTTCTCACTAATTTTCCGCCCTTTCTATTCTTCCTATCTGGAACGACATCATGACCACCCAAAGAAAAACTATACCCGGGTTCCTGTTACTTTTCCTTGACACCATGCCCTGTGATAGCTCTGTATAATTATCTTATAATTTCTCGATAACCCACGAGTAACCTTGTGAATAAAAGAACTTGAATTGGTATCTCCTAAGTTTCTTTTATTTAACCATGCAGCCTAATATCAAGTATAGCTATTTTCTTATGTATTCAGGAGTTTAAACAATTGAATGGTACCAAAAGTTTTTAAAAATTTTAACCATTGTGGATCAACATTGCCAGCAAATACAGAAATTTCCAGATTATGAAGACAAAGTATCAGCACATAAATTCTAGAAAACCACAATCCATGCTATGATATGCAATTTTTAAGCGTGAAAGCATATCAAGTTTATTATATCTTCATCAAATTGTCCTGTGTTTTTTCAGAGAACAAATCCTCCCTGTGCTGTTGGGGCCAGCCTTGCTCTAGAGACAATAATTCAGCATTCACCCATTGAGTTCAAATCTATCAGGTGCAATTTGCTTGAGCTTCCTGTTGTTTTTGTTTGTCTTAAGAGTTTTGTAGTATGCTCTTTAATACATGGGCTATCCTCTTTCTGTTTACAGCTACAGAAATGAATCCGGCACCAGTTTTCTTGTTTGTTCAAGAGGAGGAGGTGGTTTATTACGCATGGAACTCGTCGCTGAGTTATGGGAGGAGAATATTAAGGTTAGTAATTAAGTCCTTTGATTATTAAATGATCCTAACTCACTCAAAAGTGTCCAAGTTGCTTATCATACATCTAAAATCAGCGTTGGCTTTGGGTTATTTTTGGGACATTTGATGAAATTCTTTGCTGTTCACTGCTTTGTATATCCCGTCATTTTAGAAGTTTCTTTCTTTCATATAATGAAAGGAGTTGCTTGTAGCCTACCAATTATTTTATAACAGGTAGCTTGTTCCCACACCTGATCCAAGCCTTAGAGATCAGTACGAATATGCAAGCGAGCATGATATAAAATGTCTCGTCATCATCACTGATTCAGGTGCTCAGACAGGTTTTGTTAAGGTAATACACAATATAACGTATATATAAAGCGATTATTACATTTTTATACCACAAATGGTAGATGTTAAGCTCATCGAAACATCAGAACTGTAAAATAAAGGCCGCCACCTTGGCATCATGTTGATGTATGTATGCAATACCTCTTGTTCTATTCTTTCAACGCACATCATAATGTAGTAAGTCGGATTTCCTTTCCAGGTTCGTCATCTAGATCTTAAGAGGGAGAAGGAGGTTTGAGAGAGAAAATCTTGTAAGCTTTTTATTAGAAGCAATATCAACACAGTTGAGAAAGCCCTTCCTTTGGAGTTAGGCCTTTATCAAACCCTAGCTTTCTGTCAGCAGTCACCATTAGCAACTCTGCAGTCTATGACAAAGAATCATGTTGCCGGGTAACTTCAGCAAATACCGGGAAAAAGTTTTAAGCTCATCAGAATTCCATGTATGTTCCATGTACTGCGAGGATGCATATTAATAAGCTTTTTGAATGGCAGAAGAAGTTCGAGCCAGGAAGTTTTGCAGCTTTAGTATTTACAACTTTATTTGTTTGAGGTTTTATCACAGTCTACAACATGAATTGATAGTGTACATAGTATAGATGCTGTAAATTTGTACAGGATTGTGTTTTTCATTTTGTTGTTTCAAAGCTGTGTATACCAACAATGTTTCAAGGATATGTTATCATTTGCTTGCCTTTTCCTTAAATTGATTTGCATCAGTTGGACATAAATAAAGCAAAAAGGAGTTATATTGGAAGTGTATATAATTAATATAATTACAAGGTTGATTAAATTTGTATGCCAAATTTATTGATGAAGTTAAAAGACATTCTATTATTAACTTAAAAAAGGTAGATATTAGAACATAGCCTAAAAAAGGGAAATTGAGTGACTGGCTTATGTGTATAATATATTCTTTTTTACTTCTTTTGCTCGTGAAATTATTCATCTTAATGCAAAGAAACTTCTTAATTTTTTTTGGGATTATGTACTTTGAGCAATGATTTTTCCTCACCACGTACTTAAAATTTTATTACTTAATCCAATGATTTTGAGTTGTTTTATTTAATTTTAAAATATAACAAGAAGATGACTACAAACAAAAATAAAGTTGCAATAGTACTTATGATATTATAATGTGCGATAAAAAAATCACATCTAAATTGAAAGTCATTCATTTGCGGTTGTGGGTTACAGACAATTTTTAAGCTGAGATTATTTGTAAGTCGCAATAAATAATTTTAAACAAGAAAAAGGGTGAAATACCCTAAATCAAGCCCAACCAAGCTCATAATGCATTTATTTTAGAAGATTTTTTATGTAAATTAAAAAAAAAAAAGTTATTTGCCATTATATACCTTTGGTAAATTTTTTACACCGGATATGTTTTTTGAGATGAAAAGTATTTTAAATACTCTATTTAAAAAGAGAGAAAGAGAAAATACTATTATATTGTTTATTTTACTTTGTAGATATTTTGTTTCTACAATTTTTAAATACTTTTCATCGTTTAAATCATATTCTCTTCCAATCTCTTCAATAATAAAAGTATTTAACATTATTGTTAAAGTGAATTCTTTATTAGAACAAAAAATTGCATATTATTGAGTTACAAATCATCATACATTAATTTGGATCTCCAAGAGCATTTAATTTTTATATCTACTCTTAAGGAGATCAAATTTGTAAGTTACTTATTACTTATATTCTTTTTTTTTTTTTATTGTAAAGAAGTGAAAAAAGTAGATTTTTCACTTTATTGAAATTATGTGGAGTGTTTGGGTTAGGCTGAGCTTTGTAATTGGATACCACAAATCTTAAGTTGTTTGAGTGTTTATGGTGCCCAAATCTTATTAGTATTTCATGAGGGTGATGAATTTTAGAGTGAGGAAGTGTAGTGAGGTTTTAGAGTGTGTGTTTAAGACAAATAAAGAAGAAAGGATTTGGGTAGCTTTATATAAGTGAAGAAATCCCAGAATTTTTGTCAACCGTTTATGGCAATTCGGTGGGCTAATTTGGTTAATTTGCCAGACCATTTTCCAACAATTGATCCACCGATTTAGTTTGGCAAAAGGGAGGCAAAATGCTTGCAACAATTTTGGTCTACCTATTTGAGAATTAGGTAGGCCGAACCACAAGAAAATTTTTGTAGTTTTGGTATTTAGGATTTTTGGCTCTTTCAAGGGTTTCCATCCAATATTCACTATAGTTGATCAATGTTTGGTTTAATAATTGTGAGAAAAACTTACCACGAAGGTGATTAATTTTCTTCGAAAACCAATGTTATAAGATTCAAGTAACCAAAAAAAAATAGAAATCAACGAAATCATAAAAAAAAAAAAAAAACAAAGCCATATAATATACACAAATATTCAAGTACTAATTATGAGCCACAAGTTCTAGAGCCAACTTGGACACAATGAAGTTATGTAATATAATAGTGATCACGGTGACTATGATGAGGCAAGCAAATTTCATGAGTTAGACAATTCAAGATAAAACAATTTTAAACAAAGTATAAAGCAAAGTATATAAAAAAAGATTGCAAGGAGAAGCATGAATCAAGGAATATATATGACCTAGTACAAAAGTTCTGAAATCCCAAGTTCTTTCTTTAGAGAACTGAATCTCTCTTTTGAACATGATCTCTTTGAAAACAGAGTTGTATTTCTACATGTTTAGCTCTTAAGTGGCAAACTGAATTTTTTGACAAATTAATGGGCACTTGTGTTATCATATAATTTTAAACAAGAAAAAGAGTGAAATGCCCCAATCAAGCCAAGCCAAGCTTATAATGCATTTAGTTTAGAGGATTTTTTATGCGAATAGTTTCTTTTTAAAAAATGAGTTATTTGCACATATATGCTTTTGGTAAATTTTTTACACGGATATATTTTTTGAGAAGAAAAGTATTTAAAATACTCTATTTGGAGAGAGAGAGAGAGAGAAAAGACTATTATATTGTTTATTTTATCTTTTAGATATTATGTTTCTACAATTTTTTATCAAAATTTATTAAATACTGTTTATCGTTTAAATCATATTCCCTTCCAATCTCTTCAATAAAAGTACTTAACATTATTGTTAAAGTAGATTCTTTATTAGACAAACCAAAGAGGTATATTTTGTAGTCTTGAAACTTTAAGGTTTGGTTGATCGGTGTAATGTGATTAAATTTAAGTATTGATAATTATTTCATGATCTTTCTCTTTACATTACAATTTTAAGCATGTCTTATTATCTTATTGTCATTCTTATACTTTATCTACTATTTTAAATACCATAAATGAGATTAAAAATTTTGAATTCATGTATATGTCATTGTATAATCCACAAGAGGAAGGAATTATATTCATTTACACTTGCTACTAGTAGAAATTGAGTCTTTTCTCATTTGAGAGAAGGGTGGTGACTTACATGACATCTAATTACCGAAAACGTGAAAAATAGTTTTATTTTCTTAAATGAAAATGATTGGAGTCTAATTTAGACTTCTGATTAATAATATGTAATATTTTAATCAAAGCAATAGTTTTGCATTAAAATCACTATATATATATATATATGTCTTATTGTTTCACTAGTGTAAGTGTATTATACAAAATTATTTTAAGTTTATTGAATAAAAATTTCAACATCAGATAAATTTTATTGTTATTTTGGTGCTGCACTATTAAAGCATCAAGAGTTTTAAGGAAATATTTGTTTTTCAAACAAAATTTTAGAAAAATAATAGAGTAATTTAAATATATATCCATTTGTCATTCTGAAAAGAGATATTGATAATCTATGAATGGTGTTATCACATCACAGTTAATTGGCAAATTTAATTTGACCTTAGATAGGGATTGCCCAATTTATGTAGTGATGACTTTGATTATTCAAAGTTTTCTAATAGGACAAATACGAAAAACATGAAAAATATTTTTATTTTCTTACATAAAAATGATTAGACTCTAATTCAGACTTTTGATTAATAATATGTGATATTTTAATCAAAGCATGTTTGTGTAAAAATTGTTGTATATACAAAAGTAATTTTATTTTCTTTTAGTGTCTGACTAGCATAAGTGTATTATACAAAATTATTTTATCAAATAAAGATTTGAACATCAGATAATAGTTACCCTTTCAATATAATAGTGATTAATTATTTTATTGTTAAAATAATCAAGCTTCACATATAAGTGTCACTTCCTTAACTAATTTAATAAATTCAAAATCATTTAATAAATAAAATACTTAATGAGGAAAAACTTCTTTTTCCTTGAGGCATTAAGGGACCAGCTTAATACATACTTTTCTAAACAATAATAATAAGTCATTTGTGAAAAACAAAAATTAAGTGGATCAACTTAATAGATAACTTTCTAAAATAATAATTAGTCAATTTATAGAAAAATAAAAATTAAACGCTTTAAGACTGAGACTTGAGATAGGACTAGATATTTTGTTTTTGTCATTATTGTATTTTAGAGATATTTTTTTCTCAATTTAATACTAAAAATAGGAATGATTAAAATTTATAATTTTATTTAATAATAATTTTAAAAATATTCTTAAAATTTTATTTGTTCGCCATACAATGAATTTATTAAGTGATCTATAAAAGTATAACATGTCGAATTTATCATTGGTAAAAAAAAAAGAGTATTTATGAAAAATTTATTTGTAGAGAAGACAAATGAATTTAACATTGCTTTTTCATTTGTTATTATAGTACCTACACAAGTCAAGTCTAATGCTAAACACAGGTCAAGTCTAATGCTAAACACAAGTCAATCAAGTTTGTCATTTATATTTAATGAAGCTTTTATGGATAATTTAGGAATGGCACCAGTAAATTGCAAGTTGATTATATGGATAATGGTCAATTTTTAGAGTGATGACTTTAATTATTTAAAATTTTCTAATAAAATAAATATGAAAAGTGAATTAATTTCTATGAAAGGAAAAAACTTTAATTTGTTTGCTCTCTTGAAAATAATTGGATCTGATTCAAATTTTAAATATATAATAGATGATATTTTAATCAAAATAACATCATGTTGTATAAAAATCACTATATAATTTACTTAAATAGTACTAATCACCATCACCTATTAATTTAATCAATGTAACTTAATGTATTAAATATTTTTCTAGCATGGAATTTAGCACTTTAATAATAAATATAGACATAATAACGTTTAATTGTAACACTTATTTTTCAAAAGACTCTGTGCTTTTTTCTTTTGCTATATAAAACAACATAAATACTTTTATTAAAAATATGATAATAGAAAGAATATTAGTTAGAGAATTATATTAATATGACCAAAGAAAAAGAAATAAAGACACTAACTTATGGTAGGGCCAATTATTGAATTTCATTTATTCAAATATTTTATATATGCTGACTTTTTAATTCATAACAAAATATTCTGTTGTTAAATTCAAATAAAATACAATTGAACACTTATTTTAAATATTTATATTCAATGCTATAAATTGAAAACATTTGTATCATTTAATTAATGTATTTTTTTATGGGAAAAATATGACTGGACACGTGGTGAAACTTAAATTCACAAGAATCCCTATAGCGCTCTAATGAATGATCCACCTTATGACCACCTTAGTACAAAACAATCGAATAACCCTGCTCCCAGTAGTTAGATAAGACCCACCTCAAGCTGGATTTTGTACTATATATCGCTGAATATTAATTTGCATTTAAAAACTCAAAATGTTTTGTGCATGTTATTAGTTTTGAAAATCAGACCAAAATGTAAGATTTTAAAACTTTGAAAAAGGACCAAAATGCAAAGTTTTCAAAACTGTCAAAAAATCGATTCAAAGTACTCAGTTGAACAAAATCGGTTCAAGCCGGTTTGGTCTGGTACATACCAATTTACAAGATGCACTACACTATTTTAGGTTAGTCAACTATACAATCAATTACAATTAGAATAAATTAGACAACTAATCCTAGCTAATAAAGGAAACATAATCAGTTAGAATGATGCAGAATATATGCTGACTTATATGTTAACTGAGAGCAATCCAGGATCACTTACTGAAGGTATACTGCTTGTTGTTGGCGGTCGCTATGACTATTTGCTTCATCAAATGTGGGATCGGGAATATGTAGGTTACACACCTGTGAGTTTTTTTTCCTACTACTCATTTCTGGATGACATAATAGCAAATGAATGAGCACTCTTCACACAAATATGAATGTATGCCAAGACATTAAAATGTGCCCTTGCACACATTTGATATGCCTCAGGACAAAGCCAAAGCTTTTAAAGCCAAAATAATACACATGCAACCCTGTTTCTGACCTGGTGTATGACATGCTAGGTTAATTTTGGAATTGTTTTTATTTTGCCTATTTTATCTGGTTTAGGCTTTAATTTCTTCTTAGAGTCATATTTGTGCTATTTATTTTGGTTAAATTTGTTTTCTCCTTCTGTTTTAAGAGTAGGATTTGTATTTCCTTGTTGGAAGAAGATTCCTTCTCTCTTTTGTTTAGGTTTGTGGCTGCTATAAATAGGCAGGCTGTTAGTTTTAGTTCTAAAGGTAGAATTTGAAATTATTGAATAAAATCATCCTGTTTTTCCCCTGTTTTTTTGGTTCTTCCTCCACTTTCCCAGAATTTTCTTCCTTTTCTCACTAATTTTCTGCCCTTTCTATTCTTCCTATCTGGAACGACATCATGATCACCCAAAGAAAAAGTATACCCGGGTTCCTGTTACTTTTCCTTGACACCATGTCCTGTGATAGCTCTGTATAATTATCTTATAATTTCTCGTTAACCCACGAGTAGCCTTGTGAATAAAAGAACTTGAATTGGTATCTCATAAGTTTATTTTATTTAACCTTGCAGCATAATATCAAGTATAGCTATTTTCTTATGTATTCAGGAGTTTAAACAATTGAATGGTACCAAAAGTTTTTAAAAATTTTTAACCATTGTGGATCAACATTGCCAGCAAATACAGAAATTTCCAGATTATGAAGACAAAGTATCAGCACATAAATTCTAGAAAACCACAATCCATGCTACGATATGCAAATTTTAATCGTGAAAGCATATCAAGTTTATATCTTCATCAAATTGTCCTGTGTTTTTTCAGAGAACAAATCCTCCCTGCGCTGTTGGGGCCAGCCTTGCTCTAGAGACAATAATTCAGCATTCACCCATTGAGTTCAAATCTATCAGGTGCAATTTGCTTGAGCTTCCTGTTTTTTTTGTTTGTCTTAAGAGTTTTGTAGTATGCTCTTTAATACATGGGCTATCATCTTTCTGTTTACAGCTACAGAAATGAATCCGGAATTTTATTTCTCGTTTGTTCAAGAGGAGGAGGTGGTTTATTATGCATGGAACTCGTCGCTGAGTTATGGGAGAAGAATATTAAGGTTAGTAATTAAGTCCTTTGATTAATAAACCATCTTAACTCATTCAAAAGTGTCTAAGTTGCTTATGATACATCTAAAATCAGCGTCGGCTTTGGGTTATTTTTGGGACATTTGATGAAATTCTTTGCTGTTCACTACTTTGTATATCCCGTCATCTTAGAAGTTTCTTTCTTTCATATAATGAAAGGAGTTGCTTGTAGCCTACCAATTATTTTATAACAGGCACAGCTTGTTCCCACACCTGATCCAAGCCTTAGAGAGCAGCACGAATATGCAAGCGAGCATGATACAAAAGGTCTCGTCATCATCACTGATTCAGGTGCTCAGACAGGTTTTGTTAAGGTAATACACATTATAACGTATTTATAAAGCGATTATTCCATTTTTACACCACAACTGGTAGATTTTAAGCTCATCGAAACATCAGAACTGCAAAATAAAGGCCGCCACCTTGGCATCATGTTGATGTATGTATGCAGTTCCTCTTGTTCTATTCTTTCAACGCACATCATAATGTAGTAAGTCGGATTTCCTTTCCAGGTTCGTCATCTAGATCTTAAGAGGGAGAAGGAGGTTGAGAGAGAAAATCTTGTAAGCTTTTTATTAGAAGAAATATCAACACAGTTGAGAAAGCCCTTCCTTTGGAGTTAGGCCTTTATCAAACCTTAGCTTTCTGTCAGCAGTCACCATTAGCAACTCTGCAGTCTATGTTCAGGGTATCTTCAGCAAATACCGGGAAAAAGTTTTAAGCTCATCGGAATTCCACGTATGTTCCATATACTGCGAGGATGCATATAAATAAGCTTTTTGAATGGCAGAAGAAGTTCAAGCCAGGAAGTTTTGCAGCTTTAGTATTTACAACTTTATTTGCTTGAGGTTTTATCAGTCTACAACATGAATTGATAGTGTACGTAGTATAGATGTTGTAAATTTGTACAGGATTGCGTTGTTCATTTGTTGTTTCAAAACTGTGTATACCAACAATGTTTCAAGGATATGTTATCATTTGTTTGCCTTTTCCTTAAATTGATTTGTACCGGTTGGACATAAATAAAGCAAAAAGGAGTTATATTGGAAGTGTACATAATTAATATAATTACAAGGTTGATTAAATTTGTATGTCATATTTATTGATGAAGTTAAAGGACATTCTATTATTAACTAAAAAAAGGTAGATATTAGAACATAGCCTAAAAAAGGGAAATTGAGCGTCTGGCTTATATGTGTATAATATATTATTTTTTACTTCTTTTGCTAGTGAAATTATTCATCTTAATGCAAAGAAACTTCTTAATTTTTTTTTGGGAATATCATACTTGAGCAATGATTCTTCTTCACCACGTACTTAAAATTTTATTACTTAATCCAATGATTTTGAGCAGTTTTATTTAATTTTAAATATAACAAGAAGATGACTACAAACAAAAATAACGTTGCAATGGTACTTATGATATTATAATGTGCGATAAAAGAAATCATATCTAAATTGAAAGTTGTTCACTTGCGGTTGTGGATTACTGACAACTTTTAAGTTATGAGATTATTTGTAAGTTGCACTAAATAATTTTAAACAAGAAAAAGAGTAAAATACCTCAAATCAAGCCTAGCCAAGCTTATAATGCATTTATTTTAGAGGATTTTTTTTATGTAAATTAAAAAAAATAAGTTATTTACACATATATGTCTTTGGTAAATTTTTTACACGGATACATTTTTTGAGATGAAAAGTATTTTAAATACTCTATTTGGAAAGAGAGAGACAGAGAAAAGACTATTATATTGTTTATTTTACTTTTTAGATATTTTGTTTCTACAATTTCTTATCAAAATTTATTAAATACTGTTCATCATTTAAATCATATTTTCTTCCAATCTCTTCAATAATAAATGTATTTAACATTATTGTTAAAGTGGATTCTTTATTAGAACAAAAAATTGCATATTCTTGAACTACAAATCATCATACATTAATTTAGATTTTCAAGAACATTTAATTTCTACATCTACTCTTAAGGAGATTAAATTTGTAAGTTACCTATTACTTGTATTATTTTTTCTTTTTTTATTGTAAAGAAGTGAAAAAAGTAGGTATTTCACTTTATTGAGATTATATTGAGTGTTTGGGTTGAGCCGAACTTTGTAAGGATTGTTAGATACTATAAATCTTATGTTGTTTGAGTGTTTATGGTGAACAAATACTTGTAAGGCTTAAGAGATACTCGAAAATCTTTTTGCTTGTAATTTGAAGTCTTGTGGGATCAAGACATGGTTATTTAGTAAAATTTTCAAGTGGAACTTAAAGGAGTGGATGTAGGCCGAGTGTTTGCCAAACCACTATAAATCTTGTATACATCTCTTTATCCCTTAAACTTTCATATTTGTGTTTAATTTGAATTTGTGGGTGGATGGATTGAACTTCGCATTTGGAGTCAATATTTGTTAGAAACCCAATTCAATTCCTCCCTTCCCCGCCCCCAACCCCCCCCCCCCCCCCCCCCCCCACCCCTTTCTTTCTTGGGTTGCTTATTAGTATTTCATGAGGGTGATGAATTTTAGAGTGAGGAAGTGTAGTGAGGTTTTAGAGTGTGTGTTTAAGACAAATAAAGAAGAAAGGATTTGAGCAGCTTTATGTAGGTGAAGAAATCCCAGAAATTTTGTCAACCGTTTATGGCAATTCGGTGGGCTAATTTGGTTAATTTGCCAGACTGTTTTCCAACAATTAATCTACTGATTTGGTTTGGCAAAAGGGAGGCAAAATGCTTGCAACAATTTTGGTCTATCGATTTGAGAATTAGGTAGGCTGAACCACAAGAAAAATTTTGTAGTTTTGGTATTTAGGATTTTTTGCTCTTTCTAGGGTTTCCATCCAATATTCACTATAGTTGGTCAATGTTTGGTTTAATAATTGTGAGAAAAACTTACCATGAAGGTGATTAATTTTCTTCGAAAACCAATGTTATAAGATTCAAGTAACCAAAACAAATAGAAATCAATGAAAAAAAAGTCATATAATATACTCAAATACAATTCAAGTACTAAATATAGGCCACAAGTTCTAGAGCCAACTTGGACACAATGAAGCTATGTAATATAATAGTGATCACGGTGACTATGATGAGGCAAGCAAATTTTATGAGTTGGACAATTTAAGATAAAACAATTTTAAACAAAGTATAAAGCAAAGTATCTAAAAAACGATTGCAAGGAGAAGCATGAATCAAGGAATATATATATGACCTAGTACAAGAGTTCTGAAATCCCAAGTTCTTTCTTTAGAGAAATGAATCCCTCTTCGTTTAAGGGTTTTATACAAATATCCGCTATTTATTTTTCCATAGCGATATCTCCCTTTTGAACACGATCTCTTAGAAAATAGTGTTATATCTCTGCATGTTTAGTTTTAAGTGGCAAACTGAATTTTTTGACAAATTAATGGGTACTTGTGTTATCATATAATTTTAAACAAGAAAAACAGTGAAATACCCCAAATCAAGCCAAGTCAAGCTCATAATGCATTTATTTTAGAGGATTTTTTATGTAAATAGTTATTTGCACATATATGCCTTTGGTAAATTTTTTACACGGATATATTTTTTGAGAAGAAAAGTATTTAAAATACTCTATTTGGAGAGAGAGAGAGAGAGAGAAAAGACTATTATATTGTTTATTTTATCTTTTAGATATTATGTTTCTACAATTTTTTATCAAAATTTATTAAATACTGTTTATCGTTTAAATCATATTCCCTTCCAATCTCTTCAATAAAAGTACTTAACATTATTGTTAAAGTAGATTCTTTATTAGACAAACCAAAGAGGTATATTTTGTAGTCTTGAGACTTTAGGTTTTGGTTGATCGATGTAATGTGATTAAATTTAAGTATTGATAATTATTTCATGATCTTTCTCTTTACATTACAATTTTAAGCATGCCTCATTATCTTATTGTCATTCTTATACTTTATCTACTATTTTAAATACCATAGATGAGATTAAATTTTTTGAATTCGTGTATATGTCATTATACAACTATCATATAATATATAAATATAATTATACAACCCTTGTATAAACGACGCCATCGCGACCCTTTTTGTGTATAAAATCATTTTTATATGAAAATAAAAATTAAATGCTGGGTGTATTTTGGTATTAAAAATTATTTATATTTATATTAGCTTTCTTATGATAAGACAAATGATCTTTGGTACTCAACAATATTATGATGTCACGTTCAACTAACATATACACAATTATGAAGATTAAGCCTCAAACAATTAAATGAGTTGATGCCACGTATGGCAATTAGAATCAATAATGACGTAGAATTTTCTTGGAAGTATTGCTAGTAAACTTGCATTTGGAAAACTACCTTCTTCACCAATGCAAATTCTAGCATATAATTCGATACATTTGCTTACCAATCTTGAAATACAATGTATTTTTTGTTGAAGTAATGTGTTCTGATATTAACATATGAATTAGTAGAATACTTAAAATCTTGTACATGCATTTAAAAAAAAAAAATCAAAACACAATTCTTTAAATATTGTTAACTACTCTTGTATGAGATGATCTTTAATAACGATGATAAGTTAGATACCTTAATTTTAGGATCTTTTATTTTCAAATACTTTTTACTTTTTAATGTCGTGCTTAAAATTAAATTAATGTATACAAATGTTAGCAATACAGATAATTTTAAAATTAATTAACAATATAAAATAGTTGATATTCTCATTACGCGACCTTTACATTACAAGACCCTATGCATTGCATGATCTTTATATTATATGAATTGTGCCTTACAAAACTATGTGTACTATATGACCTTACACATTGTATATAAGGTGTTAATAGTAATTTCTCAATAAAATTATGTATGTATGTATGTATGTATACATGATGGTATTTAGGGCATATTTGGTGCATATCCCTTTATTTAAATGATGAAAGAAAAAAATATTTATTCTCTAGAAACTACAGGAAAGAAGAAGAGAAAAGAAAAATGATTACAAACAAGAGAAAGAGGAAGGAATTAAATTCATTTATACTTGCTACTAGTAGAAATTGAATCTTTTCTCATTTGAGAGAAGGGTGGTGACTTACATGAGATCTAATTACCGAAAACGTGAAAAATAGTTTTATTTTCTTACATGAAAATAATTGGACTCTAATTCAGACTTATGATTAATAATATGCGATATTTTAATCAAAGCAATAGTTTTGCATTAAAATCATTGTATATATATATATGTGTGTGTGTGTGTGTGTGTCTTAGTGTTTGCCTAGTGTAAGTGTATTATACAAAATTATTTTAAGTTTATTGAATAAAAATTTCAACATCAGATAAATTTTATTGTTATTTTTTAGTGCTTCACTATTATAAACATAAAGACTTTTAAGGAAATATTTGTTTTTCAAACAAAATTTTTGAAAAAATAATAGAGTAATTTAAATATATATCCATTTGTGATTCTGAAAAGAGATATTGATAATATATGAATGGTGTTGTCACATCACAGTTAATTGGCAAATTTAATTTAACCTTAGATAGGGATTGCCCAATTTATGTCGTGATGACTTTGATTATTCAAAGTTTTCTAATAGAACAAATACCAAAAGCATGAAAAATAGTTTTATTTTCTTACATAAAAATGATTAGACTCTAATTTAGACTTTTGGTTAATAATATGTGATATTTTAATCAAAGCATGTTTGTGTAAAAATTGTTGTATATACAAAAGTAATTTTATTTTTTTTAGTGTCTGACTAGCATAAGTGTATTATACAAAATTATTTTAAGTTTATCAAATAAAGATTTGAACATCAGATAATAGTTACCTTTTTAATATAATAGTGATTAATTATTTCATTGTTAAAACAATCAAGCTTCACATATAAGTGTCACTTCCTTAACTAATTTAATAAATTCAAAATCGCTTAATAAATAAAATATTTAATGAGGAAAAACTTCCTTTTCCTTGAGGCATTAAGGGGATCAGCCTAATAGATACTTTTCTAAACAATAATAATAAGTCATTTGTGAAAAACAAAAATTAAGTGGATCAACTTAATAGATAACTTTCTAAAATAATAATTAGTCAATTTATGGAAAAATAAAAATTAAGCGCTTTAAGACTGAGACTTGAGATAGGACTAGATATTTTGTTTTTGTCATTCTTGTATTTTAGAGATAATTTTTCTCAATTTAATACTAAAAGTAGGAATGATTAAAATTTATAATTTTATTTAATAATAATTTTAAAAATATTCTTAAAATTTTATTTGTTCGCCATACAATAAATTTATTAAGTGATCTATAAAAGTATAACATATCGAATTTATCATTTGTAAAAACAAAAAAGAGTATTTGTGAAAAATTTATTTGTAGAGAAGACAAATGAATTTAACATTATTTTTTCATTTGTTATTATAGTACCTACACAAGTCAATTCTAATGCTAAACACAAGTCAATCAAGTTTGTCATTTATATTTAATGAAGCTTTTATGGATCATTTATGAATGGCAATAGTAAATTGCAAGTTGATTATATAGATAATGGTCAATTTTTAGAGTAATGACCTTAATTATTTAAAATTTTCTAATAAAATAAATATGAAAAGTGAATTAATTTCTATGAAAGGAAAAAACTTTAATTTGTTTGCTCTCTTGAAAATAAATAATTGGATCTGATTCAAATTTCAAATATATAATAGATGATATTTTAACATCATGTTGTGTAAAAATTACTATATAATTTACTTAAATAGAACTAATCACCATCACCTATTAATTTAATCAATATAACTTAATGTATTAAATATTTTTCTAGCATGGAATTTAGCACTTTAACAATAAACATAGACATAATAACGTTTAAGTGTAACACTTATTTTTCAAAAGACTCAGTGCTTTTTTCTTTTGCTATATAAAACAACATAAATACTTTTATTAAAAATATGATAATAGAAAGAATATTAGTTAGAGAATTATATTAATATGATCAAAGAAAAAGAAATAAAGACACTAACTTATGGTAGGGCCAATTATTGAATATCATTTATTCAAATATTTTATATATGTTGACTTCTTAATTCAGAACCAAATATTCTGTTGTTAAATTTAAATAAAATATAATTGGGTACTTAATTTAAATATTTATATTCAATGCTATAAATGGAAAAAATCTGTATCATTTAATTCATGTATTTTGTTATGGGAAAAATATGTCTGAACACGTGGTGAAACTTAAATCCACAAGAATCCCTATCAGCGCTCTAATGAATGATCCACCTTATGACCACCTCAGTACAAAATAATCGAATAACTTTGCTCCCAGTGGCTAGATAAAACCCACCTCAAGCTGGACTTTGTACTATATATCGATGAGTAATTATTGACAGTGAACACCTCGCATGGCCATATACAGTGAGACGTATAGGAAGCATAGACATTTACCATAGCATGCACAATGAGCCTGATGATATGTCGTGGCATGCATAATGAATGTAGTCATATATCATGGCACATATACAAAGATAAAGGAGACAATACTTTAATATGCTCGAAAATGTCTGGACTAGCTTTGCTTGGCATGCACCAAATTTTTGTTCATTTCATACATTTATTTATCATGTCATAATGGTTATGAAATAAAATTTGATTACTTTATGATTAATATTTCAATTTTATTTAAGTCAAATATGTCAAGCCCCGACCCGAGATGGGTCGAAGAGTGATATACCATACACAACATATCAAGGAATGTACTATGCTAAGAAAATTTATCAATATTTAAATTTCATTAATACGAAAATGTACTCAAATAATCTTTGATGTCTAGGATCAAACCATGTGTTTATTAAACGAAAAATAAATCCAAGCCATTATTTTAAACATAAGGAACCAAGAGACAATAGAAACTTCGCCAAATCTACTATGCATTTGCCGACACTTATTTAGAAATCACAATAAACTGTAATGAATATTTACTTAGTAAGCATAATAGTTTTGCATATACAAAAATAAATATATACAAATAATACATGAGCATAATATGCAGTATGTCAAAACCTAAAATGCATATTATAAAGTTAATTTGAAACTTGTGCATGTCACAAATTCATTTTCAAACTTTCATTTGGATTTATTGGTATCTTCATTCAATTATTTCTTAGTAGGACTTCATAAATCACATATCACATATCACATATTTATCCTGTGTCACCTGTTGATGACTTTTCGTATATGGGGAATCAGCAAGTGGGGCACAAAATTTCACACACAAAAAACACTCATGCCCAAAGGTAAGAGTCGCACCCTCGCCCTGAGCATCGGCGAGTCCTCCCACATGCACAAATTCGTTCACGTATGAATGCAAAGACTCACAATAGTACCCAAAGATCTCTCCCATGTTAGACAGATCATATAGCATAATCACATATACCAAACCCGAAGGAATGGCCACACATATCAAAAGGCTCTACAAACACTTATAATTGCCTACTAAGAAAGTAATGAACTCGGGTACACTTAAAAATATAAGTCTTATCTTCTACAAATATTTTTTTCTTGCAAAATCACTTTCTTATTTCAAAAGCACGATGCAAGTGTTCTTGCCAATGCAATGCTCAATTAGTTATGCACAATCACATAAATAAATACATTGACAAATAATTGTAAGAAAATTGATACTTTCATAAATAATTCCAAAGCACTTGTAAGCATAGTCACATATAAATACATATGTTCATTGTGAGCCCAGTTGAAAAGTCTAGTATATTTACGCATGCAATTTCAAAATACTTGCGAATATATTCAAATACATAAATAC
The DNA here is from genome assembly GCA_028052125.1 of Melia azedarach. NCBI lineage: Eukaryota > Viridiplantae > Streptophyta > Magnoliopsida > Sapindales > Meliaceae > Melia > Melia azedarach. Next base: position 15,158,761 of record CM051396.1, read on the forward strand.
ATATGTTTATTGTGATCCTAGTTGAAAAGTCGAGTGTACTTACCTCTTAATGTTCCAAGTGGATAATTCAATTGCCTTAATCCTAAAATTAAGGATTAATCCTCATAAGTCACGTAAGTAAAAGCACATAACACTTATTATTTGTAGAAACTTAGTCACTTGCCCTCAAGAGTACAACAAATTTATTGAGTATACCTAGATCTCTCATTTTTAGTAAATCAACCCCTTAACCAATGGATATGAAACCTAGTAGAAATTATATTCACACATGTACGGTAGTACGGTAAAATTTTCAGAATAAAATACACTTTCAAACTATTTTAAATAATTTTCATTTCAAGTTTCTTAGATTCTGTCACCTACAAACTTATAGTGAGATAGCTCGCTTTGAAAATCAATAATAAATCTAATACATGAAATTTATATCATAGACATGATCGGAAATTATGTTTTAAAAATTCATAATTTTTGGAGACTATCTGGCTAATCCAAAAATTTTAACATTCATGATTTATGCAGAAATTTGTGTTTTTTCAGCATTTTAGGGCCAGATTTGAAAATTCATATAAAAATCGACAACATAAGGTTTTTGAATGAAATAAAATTTATTATGACCCTTAAGATGTCTAGTCTACCCAGTTAAAATAGTTTCTCAAAATATACAATAAAAAAATTTATAAAATTCTTGAACTGGACTACTGTCATATGTCTTGGATTTTACAAACGATTCTCTTATTACATTTACTTATTCCAATAAAATCTCTAACTAATTCCATCACCAAAACTCAAGCCCATAAACTATAATTAATCTTCAATGAATATGCCTTAAATCTTTTCATGAGAATTTTAAGTAAAAAATCTATTTATAATTTCTAACAATAATAATAAAACTATAAAAATGGTTGAATTACCTCAATTCCTTCCAACTTCTCTTAAAAAACACTTAAGTCTCTTTAAGCTCTTATATGCATCTCTTAGAAGTTTTCTACTCACTTGATGCATAAGAGTTAGTAAGGAGAGCTATTTATAGATGAAGCCAATTATTTTAAGCCCTTGATTTAATTGTTGTAACTAACACTTAGCCAAATCTCAAACTTTGATTTTAGTAACCATCTTAGACCATTGACTTGGTTGTTATAACTAACTCTCAACTAAATTTCAACCATCCATTTTATTAACTATCCTACACCATTGATTTGATTGTTATAACTAACTCTCAACCAAATCTCAACCATTCATTTTAGTAATTATCCTACACCATTGATTTGGTTGTTATAGCTAGGGGTGGCAATTCGGATAAACGAATCGAATTTGGGCCGATATGAATACGATTCGTTTAATATTCGTTTGATACAAATACTATCCGTTTATTATTCGTAACAACTTTTTTAAATCCATATACGATCCGTTTATTTAGATACGATTCGTTTAAAAATAACATATTTTATCAAATATAATATATATTTAATAATTAGATGCTTATATTAAGAGTTGTTTATAATAAATAAATTTATATTACATATTTTTCTAAAATTTATTAAAATATATTCGTTAAAGATACGATTATTCGTGTCATATCCGTGTTTAACATACAAAATACGATTATTCGTTTAAGACACAGTTATCCAATTATTCATTTAATTAATCGTGTCTTAAACGAATAATCGTATTTTGTATGTTAAACACGGATATGACACGAATAATAATCGTGTTGACACGAATACGACACGATTATTATTCGTATCAAGATTTTAAATCCAAATCTGTTTAATGGCATCGAATTCGTATCGAATAATCGTGTTGTGTCCCAAATTACCACCCCTAGTTATAGCTAACTCCCAACCAAATCTCCACCATCCATTTTAGTAATTATTCTACACCATTAATTTAGTTGTTATAACTAATACATAACCAAATCTTAACCATTCATTTTAGTAGATAAAACTAATCATCCTAGGCCATTTATTTGGTTGTTATACCTAATGTTTAACCAAATCCTAACCATCCATTTTAGTATTTGGACTCCTACATATTTAGCTTAGGTTATTGGATTTCTATAATCTTTTTTTTTCTAAAATCTTAGTGCTTTGCATATTAGGTCTTACTAAATAAGCTCGCACTTAAAATTATATTCGCCTTTATAATCTTTCTAAAATTCCTACAACTCAATACTAAAATTCATTCATATTTACGTACTAACGTAAAATACATATGCATAATAAATAAAATTTTTTACTGCATAAGGGGTGTTACAAAATATCAATTATTTAGAATCAAGAATTGGTGGTTTAGAGCTAGCAAATGAAAAGAGCTGCTTTAACATTTTGAGAACCTGAAATCTCACCAATGAGAAATTTTGGGACTAAATGGTACTGTATTTTATATCAAACAATATATATGTTGAAAGATAAGGATGTTTGGTTTCTATAAAATTTTGCAGAATCAAATTTGGACATTATAACCAAAACCCATACTAGGATTAACTTACATAGGTCAAAACTATCTAAAAGATGCAGTAAGCCAGAAGTTTGATTTATTCTGGGTTGATTGCGCCAAGTGAAATGCTACAAGTTATATATCAATCTAAAGCCCTAGAGGTCAAGAATTTATAAAGTTTTACAGTACTCAATTTGGATATTCTATAGAAAGATATAACTCCATAAATGTTGACTACTCAGAAAAAAAATAAAAATAAGGAAACTAGTCATAAAGATTCGGTTGACTGAGAGTCAAAATTGATTCAATTGAAATTTAAAATCTTTTTGCCCATGTATTGCTATCCACTTTCGTTAACCTTAATTGCCTACTTTTCTCACTTGTTTTGAATACCTCCTATCTCAAAATATCTCAAAAACATTTTTTCAACATTTGTATTCTTCATTTCAATATAAATTTAAATCTCCAAAATCTAGCTTTGCCTTTATGAGCATTTGAATGAGCAAGTTAGAGAATTGAGTACTGTGGAGAGTTTATTAAAGAAAATAAAAGAGAAGCTCTAAAAGAGGATGAATCATTGGAATACCAACAGAAGACAAGCGTATGAACCTAAATCATCAAAGATTTGATCTTAGAAAAATGTCATTTTAGCATGCATTTTCATTTGCTTGTATTCTGTTTTGAAAAATCTTAACTCACTTTTTATTCTTGAATATGCATTCATTGTTTTGACAATTTGTTTTATTGATTAAGGTTGCATTTTTATTTTAAGGATTTATATGATATACAATTTATAAGGGAAAGAAATGATCATCCCTTGTGCCTTACAGTACCTTTTTATAGATGCATTGTATTGTATTGAGTTAAGGATATGAATGGAAGAAAAAAGGGAGAGAAAAGTATATGAATGTGGAATGACGATTGTATATAAAGTGTTCTTGCTTTTTCTTTTGTCGGATGTATTTATTCTTTTGATAATATATGCTATGGATGATTGCTTCTTCATAAACTCTTGTTTGCATTACCTTATAATGGTAATGATTCACATACTCATGTAACAACTCTTGCCATGTATTGGAGAGAAGAATGATCCTTTATTGGCGGCTTGGCCCTTTGAAAATAGTGGATACACTTGTTAGCGAAGGTGACAAAATCTCTTACACTTCTTGATGAAAGCTTATTGTACCATGTTCTGGCTGGCCCACTTAAGGTGGTTATGGATACCTTGCACATTATCTCATCGAGTACTCTTTGAACCAATATCAAGTTCTGAAAAAATTCCACATGTATTACAGGATCTGACTGCCCATTGTAAGAGTCAAGTTGAGACATTTTGAACTTCCCAGCTAAGGTAGCATTCTTCACTGGATTAGTGAGGAGAACAATGAAATATTTTTCGAAAAAAGCTTCAAACTGACGATTGCAAAAATGCTTTCCATTATTGCTAATAATCGCATGAGGAGTTCCAAAATAAGTGAAAATACACTTGCGCAAGAAGCTAGTGACTACCTTTACATCATTTGTATGACAAGCTATGGCTTCAACCCATTTCAAAATATAGTCCACTGCCAACTTACATAATTATATATATTTGCATGCAATTAAGCTTTAAATCATGAAAACATGCAAATTAAAGTTGTGCCAATGAAATTTACAATTTTTGCACAAATAAGGACTTTAAATTAAATAGTAATGTAATAGTGTCTTTTAAAATATATATGAATGATACACTTTTAGACACTTATCACACCCCCCAACTAACATTTTGCTAGTCCCTAGCAAATTATGTGATGAACAATTTTTTTTTTAAAGTTGCTTCTCACACCATTTTTTACAAGAAAAAATAACTAAAGTAATGAAAAGTATTCAAAGATAACGCAAAAATCATTTCCATATCAACTATAATTATATGCCTAAGTTAGAGAAGTATAAGGTGGTTCCGTTGCTGGGACAACTTAAAAAAAAAATCATTTTCAAGTTTTGCTTTGGATGTTATTATTTAAGTAGACAATTATCACACCATGTTTTCTAAATTATTTGTTTGATTTAGCAATAAATGAGGAAACATTTGTCATCAAAGTTACATAAATCATATTATTGTTAGAACACATGTCGATCCCTTAATCACAAATGTGAATGACATTTTCAAAAGAAAATATATGCCATGAAGTTAAAGATAATGTCACTCATTCAATAAGGCATAATGAAAATAAAACAATGACAACTCAAATTTCACATCCCAATTGAAAGAAAATATAGGCCTCAAATTTTTGGATAAAGATAAATGATTAAAATGAATAATCAACAAAATACCTCAATATCTTTATATATATATATATATATATATGTATGTATATACTATATTATTCAGCCCTTATTACTAGTATCTATTTCAAATTAAAATTTCTTAAAATCAAGAAGGTCTTTTATTAGGATGTAACGCAGGATTGGGACAAGGCTAAAAAAAATAAGATAAGAGTAAACAAAATCATATATTTGAGAAAATAGATATCTTAAACATAATAAGATGGTGTATCAATAACTCTTTCTTTTTCAAGTTTTGCTTTGGATGTTATCATTTAAGTAGACAATTATCACACCATATTTCCTAAATTATTTGTTTGAGTTAGCAATAAATGAGGAAACATTTATCATCAAGGTTTTGGACAGTGTCAAAAATTTGCTACAACTTTTAAGTTGTAATACCCAAGTGTAGGTTGTCTCAAGTAATAAAGATTCGGAAGTTTGAGTGTCAGTCCTCAGGGAATTAGTTATATTAAGTCCACAAGTCCAAAAAGTCCAAATATTACAAGTCCAATTGTCCAAGTATTATGAAAGTAGAATGAAATTTTGATTATTAACTTTAAATTAATTATTATTGTATATTAGGGCATTAAGGATCCATTTTGATGACATGTATAGAAATTATTCTTGATTCTTCTTTTGATACACAATTAAGACTCAAATAAGAAGTAATATTAATTAGATGATGGATAACATTTAAGCACAAAGAAATCAAAAGACTTACCTTTGAATTGAAGGTGAAAAACTATAGATTGCCTTTCTCTTAATATGTAGAAAACATCCAAGCATTCAATGTACCCTTAGTTAACAATGAATCGAGAATTCTAACAAACCAAAATCACTTGCAAAATATAATACTCACTTAATAGAAAAGTTGATAATGAAGAACAAATCAAAGGATCAAAGAACAAAATTATACAACCATCAAAAGTTCACCATTTACTTTAATTATGAAATTAGAAATACATGGTGTAAAAAAATTACGAAGAAGAAGAGATGAAAGTATTTACAGAGAATATAAGTTTCCTTAAGCTTTCAAAACCAAGGTTTATATAGACAAGGTGAAGGTGAATTCACACATGTGAATACAAGCAAGTGACAGGTTTCATCATAGCATTATTCTCCACATTGAGAAGTACTTTTGAATATTATCCAATCCAAATTAGAGAAATATTCTTTCTTTAAAGATATGGCCCCATGAATAATATTTTCAGTGCTTCATTAATCATAGAATTTGGACCTATGTAGTGAAAGTTATACTTAAAATATTAAGGCATGTTCAAATCAAAAAGTTGATAGCTACTGTCTGAATAATAATTATTTTAAACTACCAAAATGCACAAATTAGAACTTTTCCATAACACAAACGTTGTAGCTACCCCTCTCGTGGTTCATATTATTCAAGAATTAACGTAATTAGGGCACTATCGAGAACGTTATGTCTAAAATACTGAAGGCTGTGTACAAGTCCAGGCTATAAATAGTAGGACCACGTTTTGTTGTATTTTTTCAAATATCTGGTGATGAATAATTTCAAAATGAAAATGAAATCTGAATATGAATTGTGATAAATTGAGTTAGCTTTTATTTGAAATAAAAATAATTGTATGTGGAGGTGGATAGACAAAGATATGATCATTAGACTAATTAGTGCTCAAATAGAAAATATGATGTTGACCATTTTGTTCTTTTTTTAATTGCAACTTGATCACCTTTCGCCTCTACACAAAATACACTATATTACTATTTCACATAAGTATTATATACATACCAACTTACATAATTATACATATTTGTATTTAATTAAGCTTTAGATCATGAAAATATGCAAATTAAAGTTGTGCTAATAAAGTTTACAATTTTTACACAAACATGGACTTTAAATTAAATAGTAATGCAATAGTGTCTTCTAAAATATATGTGAATGATACACTTTTAGATACTTATCATCCACAACTAACAATACGTAGTGATTAGAGAAGGATGATGGAAATGGTCCCATGAAATCTATTCCTTACACATCAAAATGCTCCACCTCTAATATATTTTTCGAAGGCATCTCATTCAATTAAGAAATATATCCGATTCTTTGACAACGATCGCATGTAGTAGAGAATTCATACGCATCTTTAAATAGTGTTGGCCAAAAGAATCTTAATTGAAGTATCTTGGCAATCGTCTTTGTTGCACCAAAATGTCCCCTATACTCCTATGAATGCGGATGCTTTAAAATGCTCAATATCTCATTTTCTGAAATACATCTCCTAATGAATTAATCTAAACTTCTCTTGAATAGTAATGGATCTTCTATAAGAGTGATTTCACATTATGTAAAAACCTTTTCCTTTGATGAAGTAAAAGATCTGGTGGTAGCACTTCACAAGCTAAGTAATTGATATAATTCGTATACCAAGGAAACTTAGATTCCATGGCAAACAACTTCTCATCCAAAAATGTTTCAAGGAATTATGACTTTTTAGATTTCTCTTCTGTTTCCAACCATAAAAGATGATTCGCTATGGAATTCCCATTACCCTTCTTGTCTCTTACCTCAATGTCAAACTCTTGAAGTAATAAAATCCATCAATAACCCGAGATTTTGCATCTTTCTTTGCAAATAAATGACGGATGACAACATGGTCTATGAACACAACTACCTTGGAGCCAATGATGTAAGGTCAAAATTTATCAAAAGCAAATATTATAGCAAGTATCTCTTTCTCTGCTGTTATGTAATTTTATTGAGGACTATCAAAAGTCCGGCTTGTAAAATATATAGCACGAAATGTCCTTTCTCACCTTTGTCCCATCACCACTTTAAGAGTATAGTCACTAGCATCACACTTCATCATTGAAGTCAAACATTGCATCTTTTTCAACTAAATTACACAAGGGCTTAACAATTTTAGAAAAATCCTTAATAGATATCCTATAAAATCTTACATGTCCAAGAAAACTCTATATTCCTTTGATGTTCCTAAGTGGTAGAAGATTTACGATTACCGCCATGTTAACACGATTGACTTCAATTTCCTTTGATGAAATTCTATGTCCAAGAACAATTCCTTCTTACACCATGAAGTGGCACTTCTCCCAATTAAGCACTAAGTTTGTTTCTTCATACTTGTACAAAACTAGAGAAAGATTGCAAAGGCATATATCAACTGATGAACCAAACACGAAAAAATCATCCAGAAATATCTCAATTATCTTCTCTACCATATCCACAAAAATTGTCATCATACACCTTCGCAACTCTTTTAAATTCCACGCCTTCATTTTCAAATCACTTCCAACAAAAGTGTAATACCCAACTTCATCAACCGACAAAGCTTCTAATGCATAAACTTCATCAATCAAACCTCTTCAATTGTCATCATAATCATCAATATTAAAATCATGCAGCACTTCACTTTTGGATAAAGAATTCATAAGACATTTTTCTAACGAATCTTTAGGCATTACATCACAAAGTATATCTTTAACACATTTTGAAACTAAATCAATTTGTTACAAGAATGTACCTCATTCAGATATTTCAAAGTGCTGTAAATGTTGAATGTTACCTCTTTTTTGTTGACTCGTAAAGTGAGCTTTCAGTTATGCACATTAAACAAAGCTTTACTGGTAGCCAAGAATGGTCTTCCAAGTATGATAGAAACTTCGCAATCCTCTTCCATATCCAAAACCACAAAGTCAGCTGAAAAAATGAGCTTATCCATCTCTACAAGTACATCTTTTATAATGCCCCATGGATAAGTGAGTGAGCGATCTACCATTTGTAGTGAAATGGTCGTCGGTTTGAGTTCTCCCAAGCCTAACTTCCGAAACATTGAAAACGACATTAAATTTATACTTGCTTTCAAGTTACACAATGCCTTCTCAAAGTTTGAATTTTCAATAGTGCAAGGAATAGTGAAGCTACTAAGATCTTCTTTCGTCTTTTGCAACGTCCTTTGAAAGATTCAATTACATTGCCCCATCAACTTAACAGTCTCATATTCTTCCAAACGCCTCTTCTTTGACACTAGTTCCTTCAAACTTCGCGTAATTAGCCATTTGCTCTAATGCATCACTAAATGAAATGTTAATATGAAACTTTTTTAACATTTGAAGGAAATTGGAGAACTGAGCATCAATCTTCTTTTTTTGGAATCTTTGAGGGAAAGGCAATGGTGATGCAATTATTAGAGAATTATCCAAAAAAGATATCCCATGTGAAGTAGATACTTCCGTTGGTGTTTCATCTTCTACTTTTTTATCACTCACTTCACTTTACTTTACTTTTCTTCATCTTATGTTCCCTTGCTTCATTCTCCTTAGGCTTAGATGGCTCTAACTCTTTACCACTTCTAAGAGTTATCGCCCTGCATTGATCTTTAGGATTTGCCTTTGTGTCACTAGGAAACTTCTCGATTGATTGCTCTTTAATTGAATATGGCAAGTTGGCTAATTTGAGTTTCCAACAACTTCATTGTAGTACTCATATTTGTGTAATGCGTCTCAATGCTATCAAGTCGAGCTTTATTTTTGTTAAATCGGTTCCTTCTTTCCACAATAAATGTTCCTAAGAGATCTTCCAAAGATGGTTTCTTTTTTGCCATCAATTGTTGAAAACCCGGTGGTTAATGTGGTTGTAAAGCATTCCTCTCATTTCCATAGGATAAATTCTAATGATTAAGGAGTCTAGAATGATAGTGAGTTGATAAGTTAAATCTTGGCCGGAAGTTGTAATTCTAGTTATTGATATGACATTGTTCTTGCTCAAAACCATCATCAACACATAAAAAACTTGTAGCTATTACCTTATCTTGACATGACTCTTATGGTGAAGTTCTTAATTTGGTTTAATAATGCAACAACTTGGGCTAAAAGTGTTGCCATTTAATCCACTTCATGAACTCCCACAGCTTTTTTTGCAATCAATCTCTCACTCGGCCATTAACAATTGTTGCAAGCCTTTTTTAAAGCCAAGCACAAGCCTCTTTAGCTGTATTGGACAATAAAGTACCATCAGTCACAACATCTACAATTATTCAAGTTTTCCCATTCAATCCAATGCAGAAGAGTTGAATTTCGAACCAATCTTGATACCCATGTTTAAGACATTTTCGGATTAAGTCACTCCCAAGACTCATACAATGGCTCAAAATCCAGTTACCTAAACTAAACAATTTCTCCTCTCAATTGTGAAGTTTTTGATGGTGGAAAAAACTGGGTAAGGAATTTCTACGTCAATTCTTTCCATGTGCTTATACTACCCGGTTGTAAGGATTGTAACCAATCGCGAGTCTTATCTCTTAATGAGAACATAAACAACCTCATTAAGATAAAATCTTGGTCTACTTTATTCATTTTAACGTTATCACACACCTTAAAATCATAGCCAAATGGATGTTGGCCTTATGAGACAAGCCCCCACATTGATTTTTGTTGAACCATGTTTATCAATATGAGTTTAAACTTGAAATTATTGGCATTGATTACTGTTCGTGAGATTTTGTATCTAATGTGCAAGTGTATACAGTCACACAAGTAATATAATGATAAGTAAGTTATCATCTCCACAGGGATTGTTAAAGTGATAAATTGTCAAAATCAACTCTAAACAATTCAGAAGTAACCAATGAGTCAATTGAGATCTAATGGAAATTTAATCAACTTATGAATAAAAATAACATAGAATAAAGAACTCAAATTGTAACTACCCAAATATCAGTAAAAGATATAAGAACAATGAGCTAGAGTCGTGAATTCTCCTAACATGCAAGGTTGGTAAAAATGTTGAAGAGAAATGCTATAGCAATCTGGGCTTTGTTAACTGGGAATTCTATATATGTTCATAATCTTTTTCCAAAGTGTTTATGATTTTAATTCCTTCATTAAACTAACATATTCCTATGCCAATTTAATTTCAAGAATATAGTAATAAGCTCCAACTCCATTTAGTCATGCAAGGTAATAATATATTCCTATATTATCACAAATCAATTTCAAATAGAGAAATGAACTTGCATCAATCAAGTTTTAGTCCATTAAAATTAACCCTTCCAGTATTAATTTTAATTCAGCAACTCACTAATGATGGCCAAACATAAGCAAGCATTAATCAATATTTTCATAAGATTGAACAAAGCTTAACTACTTTAACATTCCTTGCAGCAAAATGTTCTAATTCACATTAAAGGGTTCATCACAACTCTAGCTACCAAGAAATTAGTTCATATTCAAAAGCTTAAAAATATTCATATACAACTTAGCCATTGATCCACAAGAGTTTAAGAGAAAAGAGGATAAAAATATTAAAGAGGAATGTAAGAAAAATTAAGCCCAAAGTTGATGTCTCAAGTTGGTCCTTCTTCTCCTTCTTCCTTTCCTCCAAAACAGTAGCAAAATAGTAGCCATTTTCTTCCCCTCAAACTCTCCTTTCCAAAACTTTGCTAAAAATGTGAATATCTTCTCTTTGACGGCCGACTCTTCTTATCTTGAGTTAGGACAGTGCCCTAAAAGGAAATTTTTCTTTTTTCTCCCTCCACGTCATTATATTTTGTCCAGCTCATTAAGTGATTCAATTGCTCTCCACGTCATCCAATTCATTCCACCTGCTGATTTCTTTTGCTGTGACAATAATGCTGCAGCATTCTGGGAAGTTCCTTTTTTCAAGCCCTGTTTCAACGTTTCAGCATTAACATGAATAAAATAAAATGAAATAAAATAAACTTGGACTCTTACATAACATAAAAGTAAAATTAATCAAATTGAGAATTTACAAACACAAATCACTATAATTAAATGACTTTTTGAACTAAAAAGCATCTTAAATAACTCTGTGAATATAGAGTTATCAATTACTTGCCTATAAATTCTCAAATAGTTATCATTAACCATCGGTAAGAAGTAATCTTGGAGTACTCCTGGTTGTTGTTGTGGTTGTAAAGGATTTTGATCTCTTTTTTTAGCAATATTTGTGGCTTAGTTTCTCTTTTCTCTTATTAAATGGCGAAGTGTCAGCTCAATTTTAAGATCATATGCAACTAATTTAAGGCTACAAGTTCTTTGCATACACCTACAAATTGCAAATACAAAACAAATACTTAAAAGAAAACAAAAGAAAACAAAAGCTTAGATTAAGCTTGAACAATGGTATTATAGCATTAGTAATAATTCAAAATTATCAATCCTCGGCAACGGCGCCAAAAACTTGATCGCAACTACGCTAACCGCAAGTGCATAAGTCGTATTAAGTAATAAAATGATAAGAAAAGATATCGTTCCACAAGGATTGAAATTCAAATTAACTACTAAAAATTATAGTTTGAAAGACTAATTTTATCTAATTAATCTAGATTGATTAATTGTAACAAAAAATAAACTCAAACACTACTATTAATTAATATAGAATAGAAATCGAATTTAAGAATTTATAAAGGATGAAATATGCAAGGATGAATTACCTAAGGTCTTGATTTCACTTATCAATCACTATGTTTCTCCTAATTGGCCGTTATTGATATATTTTGTTCTAATTCACTAATTATAAGATTAAAACCAATGAGCCTAAATCAATATTTTATATATAATGACTCAAGTTGATATCTCTATCTAACTCAATTAATTATACGCTATTATGTATTACTTATTGTTTAATGCTTAGAACCCAATTTACCTCCCGGTTTTTAGAAATCCTAATTATTAATTTGATTATCTAGATGTCGATTACCTTCAGGTCTCACTATCATCTAGATTGTGTTTACTTAGTCCGACAAACAAATTAATCTTTCCCAAGACTTAATTTATCTATCTTCAATTTAACTAATTCATTAATTAATTATCAAGGTAAACACAAATGAATTAAACCATAATAACATTAATAACATGCCTATTGATTAAAACATAGTTTGAACAAGTTTACATTAAGACCCCACATTAGGAAAGTTAGCCAACCATTACAATTATCAACATTCAACAATTAAAGTTCAAATGAAATATAAAATAAGAGTGATGGAGTTTAGGAAAGCTAGACTAGAGATCCAAGCTTCAATGATTCTCCTTAAAGTCCTTTTCCAAAGACTCTAACTTAAATCAATTTACTTCTCTCTCTAGAATCTTCTCTTTATTTTTCACCTTTCTTACTCAAAAACCCAAATTTTCTCTCTTCGATTGTTTGGCTATGATGGCTATCATCCCAAAAAACATAGAAACATAAAAGATACCCTAAATCAAGCCATTGGGTGATGATCTCACGACTTAAAAACGTCAAAGCACGTCTAAGAGGTGTGGGGATGCAATGAAACAGAATGGGTGGCGCTAAGCTCGCGGCCAAAATGGCCTTGGTGTGCAGGTATCAAGCTGCCATGTCATGCCATCAGTTTTGGATTCAATGAAACTTTTACGGATAATTTATGAATGACACCTGTAAATTGTAAGTTGATTATACATAGATATTTGTCAATTTTTAAAGTGCTGAGTTTAATGATTCAAAATTTTATAATAAAATAAATATGAAAAGTGTATTAATGTCTAAAGAAGGAAAAAAACTGCAATTTGTTTGCTTTCATGAAAATAATTAGATCTAATTCAAATTTCAAATACATAATAGTTGATATTTTAATTAAAATAACATCAGGTTGTATAAAATCACTATATATTTTACTTAAATAGTACTAATCACTATCACCTATTAATTTAATCAAGGGATATTGACATATATCTCCCTGATGTATAGAGAAAGGACAGATACACCCTGGAGGTTTCAAAACGACAAATACCCCCCTGGCTCTATTAATAAGTGACAGATAGACCCTGGTGTTAGTTGACCGTTCGTTGACCAGTTAGTTTATTATCACTTGTATCCCTAAATGTTTATAAAATAACAATATAATATATAGTTTATTTAAATATAATAATTTAGTCCATAATTTAATATTTTTTATAATATATTTTTTAAAATTTAACAATTTAGTCCCTATTTAATATTTTTTACAATATACTCAAGACTAAATAATTTTTTTAATTGATTATTTTAATAATAAAATCAAATATATAATTATTAAAAAAATTCAAATAATGAGTTAAATCACACTAATATATTAAAATATTTTTAACTCTTTTATTTTTATTGTAATAATTTGATATTTAATTATTAAAAAAATCTAATTAAAATATTTTTTAGCATTTTATTTTTACATGTAACATATTTATTTAAAAAAATTTAAACTCATTATATATATATTTTAAAATATATGAAGATTTAAATAAAAAATATAAGTAATAAATACATATTATAATATATTTATATACTATAGATAAAAATAATCAAGTTTTGCTTTTAAACCTTATTCATATTTTCAAAATATTTAGTTTTATTTTTCAATGTAATTAATAATTAGATAAATTTTATATTCTTAATAACTAATACGATGAGCACGATTGTATACTCTAGCATGCATAATGAATGTAGTCGTATACCGTGGCATGTACGCAAAGATAAAGGAAACGATACTTCAATACGCCTAAAAATGTTTGGACTAGCTCTAGTAAACTAATTGATTGTCGTAAACGAGGAAATAAGGTGTGCCTTTATAACACCTATTGAGTTATGTTTTGTACCATAAATACTTTGTAAAGGACCATTTCAAAAGATAGCACACAACCTCTGATCAGGATAGTAGGCAGGCTATCTGCTAGACATTGTAAAGAGCTTAGGTAGGGACCGTGCACCAGCTAGGACAAATAAAGATGCATCACTTGTTCGTTAAGGGACAGTGCAATCTTCACAATTAACAAGAGTTGACATGTGGCCCCTAAGCTTAGATAAGGTGAAATCCATCAGTCATAGCTTGTCACATGCCATGCTAACCTGGGACCACTGAGAGCCAATAATGGAAGGATATGTGCAAAGCTAAAGGCCAAGGCTAGGGCAATATATGCTAGCTAATCAGCTTCAAGCTTTCTTTTCCATATATAAGCATATTTTTTTATATTTTAGGGAAAAACGTTTCATGAACAACATTTTTGGCATTAGAGAGTTCATCTTCTCCAAAATGATTATCTCTCTTTCCTCTTATTTTTCCCACACATTCACCATAAAAAACCTCTATTAGTGTACAATCAACGCACTATACAGAGCTTTATTCAACTTATTTTGTGTTGACTCTTTTGACTTTTTGTGCTTTGTTAACCATGCACCTTATGAGTTTTCATTCTCCATGTTGACTTTTATCTTATTCTACTACTTTTAGAGGGAGATACCTATGTCTCACCCTTTCTTCTTCTTTAAGATGCTAACTTAAGCATTAAAAAGATGTCACCGAACTAACAGCTCTTATCTAAGCTTTGATTTGTTTTGCAAGGAGTTTGCAGACCAGCTTATGGTATTTTGGGTTCAAGACTATTTAGAGGCTAAGAAATTTGAGCAGAATGGTTGTGTAAGAAATTAACAGTATTCATTTCACCATTCTCAAGGTTCACTGAGCTTCCACGAGCAAGCGGAGTGATATCTTGAGTTTAGGACCAATTAGAGGCAGAAGAAGTTGAACAAAAAAGCTGTGTGGAGAGCAAAGTATATAAATTACACTATTTTTAAGGACTTTCAATGGGCTGACTTTCGAAATAACTTTGGACTGCATTCCCAATTTAAGCAGAGAGGAGGTCCTAGTACACGTTGTGTGACCACCTTGGATACGCCTAGCTCCGTCTTAAACCATGGTGCGAAGCTTGTAAAATTCCCACGTCAACATATTTAGATATATTTATACTTTAATTACTGGACGACACTTTCAGTTAATCCCCATTACTCGTGTTGTTTATGGTCGGGTGGTATTTTATTACTTGAACTGGGCCTTATTTTTTGCCCAATCTGAAGTCTACTTTGGTGCTAGGATTTTACTTGGTTTGTGATTTGTCGCTTCTAGTATTTCGTAGAAATTAACATTGAGCAAGGGTGTTGCTCGACCTTGAGGTACAGCCCCGTCCAACAAATAATGCATTATGTTCAATTATTTTCCCAAACAATTTTGATTTTTGATATATAATTGACAATGAGATTGTAGTTTTATGTATTAGAATGATAATTGATTTTATTGTTACAACCATTGTATTATGTATATTTATCCCTAAAACCCCTTATTAGGAAATGTAGTCAAGATGTTTGTGGAAATGCCTCTTTTAAGTTTTAATATTATTATTTTAAGAAATTATTATAATTAAGATAATTTCATACTTACTTTTTTTAAGAATTTTGTTTAGTAGTTAATGAAATATTATGTACGCAAACCTGTTCTTTATAAGTAAAGTAATTGTTTGGATGCTTTATACAAGTCAATAGAGGTCTTTAATCCTTAGGAATCATGGAATCTTACAATATGTCCTTTGTTGGTATGCTGTTAGAAGGTTGGGACTTCAAATTTGTACTACTGACTTGCTAGTTTGAGTTAGTTAAAGTTCTGTTGAAATTAGCTTGCTGTCCAAAATTTCATAATACTAACACGGTAAGATATGAATCTAGCCATAAGTTGATGTATGTTTCATATCTATGACTTAGCAATGTGTTAGCCTTAAGGCTCATAATCTATCATTTTGATGATAACAAATATTGATGCTGTTAACTAACCAAATTCTTCTTGTAGTATTTATTGTGGTATTTTTAGCATGAACAATTGGATTGCAAATGTAAAGATTCAAAGAACATCCAAAATTAAGGCATTTAAAAAAAGTAATAATAGAAACTCTTGAGCAAATTGAAGAAATGAAGACACAAATATTAGGTAATTTTTTATTTATAATGTGTCATTGAAATTGAATATTAATTTTCATTTAAAAACTCAAGATGTTTTGTGCATGTCATCAGTTTTGAAAATTGGAACAAAATGCAAGATTTTAAAACTCTAAAAAATGACCAAAATACAAGATTTTTAAACTCTGAAAAATGACCAAAATGAAAAGTCTTCAAAACTGTCAAAAAATCGATTCAAAGTACTTCGTCGAACAAAATCGATTCAGGCCGATTTGGTATGGTACAGACCGATTCGATCGATTGAACCAGACTGGTCAGTCAACCAAACCAATGGCAGAATGCTCTTTTGGTTTGGTCAACCGAACTGAACCAATTGGTCGACCAAACTTAACCAGTTGGTTGATCAATCTTCTGAGTTTTCAAAATTAATTTTCTGTCATTTCCCTAGTTAATTGAATTGCACTATGTGTTCGACAGACCCTTTAGAAAATTTGAAATTTGTCCCTAACAACTAGTAACGACTATTTTTCTAACTTTCACTATAAATACTAGCGCTTAAATTTATTTGGAACAAGTTTTGTACCCTTGGAAAACTTTGTTACATATGTTAAAAGTGCAACATAAAGAATTTGAGCTTTCATTTGTAATTCAAACATTCAATTCATACACACTCTGGTTTTTCATTTGTTTTAATTTTTAAAAGAGTGTTGGTATTTTCCTTGAGAGAATTCTTTCATCAAAGTTATTTTCTTTATAATTATTGTAAGGTTAAGTGTGAGAAAAATACACTTAGTATAAAGTTTGAGTGACACCCTTAAGTCACTTGGTTGTACAGGTAGAAGAGGTATCCAATCAAATCCTCTTGGTGCAAGGTTTAAGTGGGACCCGAAAGTCCACTTGGTATTGTATGTTTTTATCTTGGGGTGAAGGCACATTAGCAGAATCCTCAAGTGGATTGGCTTGGAGGTATGGACGTAGACCAAAGTTCGCCGAACCACGTAAAAATTGGTGTTATCACTCACTTGATTTATATACTTGTTATTATTGTACACATTTCACACACACACTTGAACTTGCATTATGATAATTTATGAATTTATTATTGTTGTGTATTGAATTTTGTGTATTTAACTTAAGAAGAATTTGAATTACTTAGTACTTAGAGTTGGGTTGCTTTAAGTTTGCTAAAATCATTGAAAACTCAATTCACCCCTTTCCCCTCCTCTTGGGTTGTCTTAGTAGTATTTCAATTGGTATCAGAGCTTGGTGCTCTTGAATAGAACTCGACCGTTTTAGAGTGATCCATGGCAACCTTAGGATATATTGAGAAACAATCTACCATTCAACCTCCATTTTTTGATGGAAATGATTTTGCATATTGGAAAATTAGGGTGACGATATTCTTACAATCTATGGATTATGAAATTCGGGATGTTGTTGTTGATAATAAGTTCATTTCTAAATTCATAATTGAATGGAATGACATAGATAGGAAAAATGCATCTTTAAATTCTAGAGCCTTAAATATTTTGTCCTATGCATTAAGTAAATATAATGTAAATAAGTTTTTTATGTCCAACTCCGCTCATGATATTTTGTGTGCCTTAGAAAATTCTTATGAAAATGACACAAACTAAAGAAACTAAGGACTTGTATGTTGAGCAAAATTGTCTTGAAACTCTTATCCACTACAACGATGAATGTATAAAGGATGAGAGCAATGATGAAGAAAAAAAGGCAAATGAAATTTTAACCTTGTGCTTCATGGCGTTAGGAGATAATGAGGTAAATGATCTTGAAGCTTCTCAATTATACGATGAATTATTGGATGCATCTGAAGAGTTGCATAATCGTATTGAAAAATTGGTTTCCAAAGAAAATTGATAACCTTCTTCTTGAAATTGAATCTTTAAAAGAAGAGAAGAATATTTTAGAAAATGAGAATGCTACTTTGAAGAGTGAGAAAATTGCTTGGAAAGATGAAAATGAAAATTTGTAAAATGATAATGAATCTTTGAAAAATCAAATTGAGTGTTTATAAAAGAAAGTCAATGGTTTTGATGAAGCTAAAAATGTCCATAAAAAAAGAAATTGATTTTCTAAAACAAAAGCTTTGTGCTTCACAAAATAATGAAAACTCAAAATTTCTTGTTTTATCAAAAGAAAATGAGATGCTTAAGAAAAGGCCTATTGAATTAAATGAAATTGTTTTGAAATTTACCAGTGATCAAACGAATTTTGAAAAGTTACTTGGTTCTCAAAAATGTGTTTTTGACTAAGGGGGTATTGGATACAAGCCTCACATCAAACAAAAATATTTTAAAAAATTATTTTGTGAAGACTACATCCTTTAATGATTCTAAAATTGCATGTAATTATTTTAATGGTGTTGGTCATATGAGTTTTGCTTGCCTTATTAAGAAAAACACATATGTTGGAGTTAGAAAGACTTGGGTTCCAAAAAGGAAGAAAACTAAAATTCAAGGACCCAAAGCATTTTGGGTACCAAAGTGCAAAACTTGAAAATTTTTTGTAGGTACCAAATCAAGGAATAATGGGTGGTCCCTTAAGAAGGATTTGCAAGATGAAAACACTCAATGTGATGCAACATATGTTTGGATAAAATGCAAGGACAAGAATTTGTGTATGAGCAAAATGGTATCAAATTCTTAACCTATCTTTTTATTGTTTTATGCACAATTCTTATCTTGGATCTCAAAGCTTTCATGCCATGTGTTGTGGTTAGAATTAGCATATGTTTTGCTTGAAACATGTATTATCATTGTGTGCAAGACATCTCTCATGTACTTTTGTACTTTGATGTGTTGCTTGTTTTTGGATGCATTCATTTATCATGTCATAATGAATATAAATTATCTAGAATCAAGAATGGATAGTATAATATTAGGGAGTAAAAAATGTTTGTATTCACTTTTTGAGAAAGTAACAGTCAAAATGAAAGAATTTCTAGAACTTATTGGCACTGTGTTTTAGGACAAGTGTTATATTATTAAAAAGCTATAGATGTCTAGTTTATGTATAATTTTATAAAACCCAATTCATGTTTGGTATATTTGTTAATATTCTATTAAACATATAAATATCACAATTATAATTATAGATATAAATTATAACAAAAGTAATTAAAATAAATGAATAATAAATTAAAATAAAAAGGGTGAATAAATTCTGATTTAAGCATAGTGAGGCACGCTAAAAAGCGTTGTCCTAAAACTAAAGAGTCCTTACCTCGTATGATTCTAGGATTTAACCAAATACTTGCAGCCAATCTCCTCGATGAACACGACCATCGGAAGATAAACGTCAAATCTTCGGTGTTATAATTGCTAATATAACTTTAGTTAAAATATATAGACATACAGTTTTCTTTTCTATTTTTTTTAGCACATCAAAATGCATACAAAATGCTCTTTATATACTAATAAAATATATTAAGATTTAATGAAAATACTAAAAGACATTAATAACTTTTTTGTAACTCATATTAAATATAAATAATTGATAGGATTAATGGTGTAAATTAAATATTATAACCACCATACAATAATAACAATTTATAAAATATAACTCATAAAATTAAATAATAGTTTTATAATATTTTTCTCCAACAATTCGAACTTTATTACAAATAGATATGCAAGGTTTAAGCCACATAGGTCATAACTGTCAAAAAGATGCAACAGGCAAGAGGTTTTAATTTTTCTGGGTTGAATGTGCTATGGTTTTAGGTGCAATTATATATGGATAGAAAATCATAGTTGTCAGGAGTTCATAGAAGTTTACAGAACTAGATTTGGATATTGCTATAGAAAGATATGACTCCATGATTGACGATTGATCAAAAAACAGAACAAAAATAAAGTAATCGAGATGAATTGAGTTATGAGGATTTGGTCTACCAAATTGTTCAGGTTGGTTGATCGAATTTTTAAGTCCTTTCCCCCCATATTAGTAGTTCATCAAAGAAAAAAAGTGAAAGCTCTAAAAGAGGTTGAATCATTGGAAAATCATAAAAGCATGCTTAAGAACCCAAACCATCAAAAATTTTATCTTAGAGAAATGTCATTATAGCATGCATTTTCATTTGCTTGTATTATGTTTTGGAATACATTCAATAGCTTGATTCATTTTTTTATTATCATTGAATATGCATTCATTATTTTGATTATTGTATTATTGATTAAGATTGCATTTGTTATGTTTGGGATTTACATGATATACAATGTATGAAGGGGAGACGTGATAATCTCTTTGGTTGCATTAGAGTGAAAATTCATCAATGCATTGTATTGAATCATCCATATTGTGTTGAGCATATGAATGAAAGAAAAAGGGGAGAAAAGAGTATGTGAATGTGGAACGGTGATTGTATATAAAAGTACTCTTACTCTTTGTTTTGTTGGATACATTTATTGCTTTGATGATAAATGATATGGATTATTTGTCTATGTTATTCATTGGATGAGGTATATGGAATCTTTGTAAAAGGGAGATAATTATGTGATTTGCTATTGTTTTTGTTAGAGTCAAAAGGGAGAGATATGAAAATTTTACAAATATGCGTAGTTGTCAAAACAAAAAATTATACAATATTTTCATATGATATGCAATGGACGTCATGTGGTTGTTTTATTATTTTAACTTGCATTAACATGAGATGATATGTACTTTTTGATCTAAGCATAACTTTGATTGATTTAAAC
Source organism: Melia azedarach (assembly GCA_028052125.1). Taxonomy (NCBI): domain Eukaryota; kingdom Viridiplantae; phylum Streptophyta; class Magnoliopsida; order Sapindales; family Meliaceae; genus Melia; species Melia azedarach. The sequence continues at coordinate 15,179,959 of CM051396.1, forward strand.
TTGTCTATGATGCATTTTTTTGGTGTATAAAGGGGGAGAAACAAATTACATGGTTAATCTTATTTTCATGTGAAGTCTTTGATGTGTAAAAAAGAGAAATGTCCTATGATATGCAGTATACTTAGGAGAAAATGTGTTTCTATTTTGATTGAGTCTTCCATTAATTTCACATGATAAGTGTATTTTGATTTACGCATAAGTTATTACATTTTAAAAATTTTATTGTCTGCACTTTTGAAACAAATAGGGGAAGATATATTTTCTAGCTTTAACCTTATATTCTTCTATCCTTTGATTGCATTTGCTTAAAATTTTAAAAGGTGTTTTATTTTGAAAATTTTTCTAAGCACCTCTAAAATATGTTTTCAAAAATTGTTATCATACTCTTTTATTTGATTTTTTTTTTATGATAACAAAAAGGGGAGTAGTGTGATTGATTGTCATTTAGTTGAGATGAAATGCCTATTACATGCTCTTATGCTTAAATGTTTCACTTATACTATAATTGAGGAAAACATGAATTTTGGATGTATAATGCTTGTTCACTTTCTAAGTTATCTTTCATTTGACAATCAATGATTTGTCATCATCAATAAAGGGAAAATTGTTAGCTTTAAGGCTCATAACCCATTATTTGATGATAACAAACATTGATATTTTTAACTAACCAAATTCTTCTTATTGTATTTATTTTGATATTGTTAGCATGAGGAATTGAATTACAAATGTGAAGATTTAAAGAATATCCAAAATCAAGGCATTCAAAAAACATAATAATGGAAACTTTCGAGTAAATTGAAAAAATGAAAACACAAATATTAGGTAATTTTCTATTTGTAATGTGTCATTGAAATTGAATATTAATTTGCATTTAAAAGCTCAAGATATTCTGTGCATGTCATTAATTTTGAAAATCGGATCAAAATGCAAGATTTTAAAACTCTGAAAAAGAACCAAAATGCAACATTTTCAAAACTGTCAAAAAACCGGTTCAAAATAGTTGGTTCAATAAAATTAATTTAGACCGATTTAGTCTGGTACAAACCGATTCGGTCGACCGAATCAGACCAATTGGCCGATAAAACCAATAGTAGAATGCTCTTTTGGTTTGGTCGACCGAACCGAACCAATTAGTCGATCGATCTTCTAGATTTTCAAAATTAATTTTCTGCCATTTTACTGGTCGACCGAATCAGACTATATGGTCGACCGACCCTTCGGTAAATTTAGAATTTATGTCTCTAACGACTAGTAATAGCTAATTTTCTAACTTTTGCATAAAATATTAGCTTAAATTCATTTGGAACAAATTTTGTATCCTTGGAAAACTTTATTACATATCTTAGATATACAACATAAAGAATTTGAGCTTTCATTTGTAGATTAAATATTCAATTCATACATACTCTAGTTTTTCATTTGTATTATTCTTTTGAAAAAGAGTGCTTGTATTTTTCTTGATAGAATTTTTTTATTAAGGTTATTTTCTTTGTAATTAGTGTGAGGTTAAGTACGAGGAAAACACATTTGGTGTAAGGTTTGAGTGACACCCTTAAGTTACTTGATTATAGAGGTTGAAGAGGCACCCGATCAAATCCTCTTGGTGTAAGATTTAAATGGCATCCGAAAATTCACTTGGTGTTATATATGTTTATCTTGGGGTAAAGGTAGGGGTGGGCATAAAACCATCCCGAACCGGACTAGATAGAACCGGATTAGAACAGATAGGTTCAGTTCGGTGTTTTCTTTAAATTGGTTTAGTTTCAATTTTTAATTACAAAAATTTAGAACTTTCATTCCAATTTCGGGTTTGACTCAAAAAATTCGGATTAGACCGGAATTATTTTTTTAATATTTTTCTAATAAAAACGATGTTGTTTTATCCTTAAAAATATGAAAAAATTAATAATTTAATTTTAAATTCGATCCATCCTAAAATCTGGACCATTCGGTCCAGTTTTATTTCGATTTTCTCTTATATTCGGTCCGGTTCGGTCTGATCAAATTCCAAAATTGAAAAATCCGAATTTGTTGAGTCTGATCCAATCCGATTCTAAAATTAAAAAACCCAAATTTTTTGGGTCCGATTCGAGTGTTCAAAAATTCGAACCGGACCGAACAGTGCCTACCCCTAAGTAAAGGTACATTAGTAGAATCCTCAAGCGAATTGGCTTGGAGGTGTTGATAAGGCTGGAGATTGTCGAACCACGTAAAAATCGGTGTTATCTTTCTGAACTCTCTCACTCACTTGATTTATATGCTTGTTATTATTATACACATTTTTCTCACATATATTTGAACTTGAATTGTAATAATTTATAAACTAATTATTGTTGTGTATTGAATTTTGTGTATTAAACTTAAGAATTTGAATTACTTAGTATTTAGAGATGGGTTGCTTTAAATTTGTTAAAATCATTGAAAACCCAATTGACCCCCTTTCCCCACCTCTTGGGTTGTCTTAGTAGTATTTCTATTGGTATCAGAACTTGGTGCTCTTGAATAGAACTTAACAGTTTTCTAAACTACCAAGTAATATTATATTAGTCATTAAAGCTTTATCCTAATGTTGAAATACACTTATGAATGAGTGTGTTTAAATCCTACTTTAGGACAAGACTCTTTCGCTTTAATGTGAGACTTCGATATTTCATTTGATATGCGAACATATATTTCTCGAATTTAAACAAAAATAATACGTACATTGTGCAAAAATATCTAAAAAAATAATATTAAGTTTAATATTTAGAAGAATAAAATGCTATCAACCTTTTTAAATCAATAATATGAATTAGGTTTTAATTGATAGGATAAGAAATTTAAAATTTTTGAGAAGAAATTTAACTACTATATATAAATAAGATTAAATTTAATTATATGAAAAAGGAATAAAGAAGAAAAGATATGATAAATCCGAAGCTTTAGTCCTAAGTGACTTGGGAATTTTATCATAATTTATTAATTTTTTGTCAAAAAAATATATAAATAATAACAAATTAATCTTCGGAAAAATATGATAATTATTTCTAGTTTAGGCTTCTTCAACGCCAGTGTCAGCTTTCACTTATCTAGTCAAATCAAACTTTCTTGGGAAATTTTCAACAGTAACCACTGTTCACCCCTAATTTTTGGTAATAACAACTGTGCAAGAAATTTTTCAAAAAATGACCACATGAACTTTTTCGGACCAATTTACCCCCCTTTGACCAATTTTCACAACTTCTTTCTTCTCTTCTCTACCTGTCTGCTTCTCTCTTTTCCTTCTTTCTTTCTTCTTAATTTGCTCGTCCATCATTTCTACCCATGCTGCATTGTAGAATTTGTTTGTTTTTTCCACGACGGTAGACGACTGAACTTTCTTTGAATTAAAGAAAATCACAACTTACAAAGAAAGAGAATTAGGTGAGCTTTTGGAAAATGGTTAACAAAATTTGTAAAAACTATGACATTATTTTTGAGTATTTATGCACAATTAGAGAATGTGATGAAAGAAATTGTGAAAGAAGTGTTTGGTGTAATGATTGAGTAAAAAAGCTGGGAGAAAAATGAGGAAGAAGACGACTCGCCCGCTACTTTCAATTACGTAGGAGAAAAATCGAAAGTGTAGTTTTGATTATGAAAGAAATTTTACCCATGATCGAAACTGTACTTTCATTTTTTCTCCTACGTAATCGAAAGTAAGTTTCGCGCACATGCATTTTTGGCTCTTCTGAGTAGTTACCTTCTACCAAGTAATGAATTTGTAGTGGAACTAATTAAGGAAATTTATTGTTACACATAATTTATATTTAACGTAGATATGAATTTTTTTTTGTAACATAATGTTTGGTATTAGTGTAGGCATAGGTGACCCAATAATGATAGTTACTATGAACGACGGATCTTGGGAAACAACACCGAACAGCAGTGAAGAATATGTTGGTGGCAGGATGAGGGGATTTTCTGTTAATCGAGATATAACGTATAATGCTTTTTGCGAATTTTGTACGAGGCATTTACAATTAATCCTTCTGAATTTATCATTAAGACAAGAACCAAGTATTCAGTCTGTACACAATCAGGGGCGGGCGTTATGGCAGCAGATATCACAATTGAAATGGACTTTCGAGCATTCATGTCGGCCAACAGTCCTTATATGGCCAGTCGGAGGGGATATTGTCCACTATATATTACCTTGGATTGTGTAAATAGTGCAGACGAAACAAGGGCAGAAGCTCCCATTCATGTATCACCTCGTACAATTCCTGCAATGCCAACTCAGTTCATGTTTTCTAGTGGAAGTAATCAAGTGAATGATACCGTTCCTGCAGTGACAACTCAATCTCTATGCAACAGTCGATTTGAGTACACTGGACAAGGGTTTGCAGATCGATACTCCCAGCATAGTCAACTTCCATCGATCCCTCCAGAGCTCCAACACGGACCTATAAACTTTTTTGATGATGCAACCACTATTGAAGGAGGTGATTCTCCCCCCCATAACAATGTTGCACAACAAAATGATTACCATGATACCGAGGTAAACATTAATGGTGCTGACATCTCTCAGCCTTGTGAATTTGGACAAAATATAGTTGAAGAGGAAAGTGAGTCAAGGGAAAATGGTTGTAACTGTGCCGCTCAGAGGAGTTGCTCAACAGCAGTTTCATCATCCAAAGATTGTAGTCGAAGTTACACTCCCCAGAATATTCGTGATGACGTACAGACTGATTATGGGGTACGACTATCATATATAAAGTCATGGCGCAGTAAAGAACACGCTTTAAAGCTTGTGGCTGGCAATCCTTCAGAGTCATTCAAGGGACTTTCGTTATATTGTCACGTGTTGAAGGAAAAAAATCCAGGGACAGTGATGTCAATTGAAAAAGATGCCGATGATTACTTCTTGTACTTTTTCATGTCGTTGGGACAATGTATTCGAGGATTTCGCACCATAATTCGGCCTGTTATTGTTGTTGATGGGACGTTTTTAAAGGGCACATATCGTGGGTCATTATTTGTGGCTGCATCAATTGATGAAAATGACAATATTTATCCAGTGGCATTTGGTGTTGCTGATTCTGAGAACGATGCCTCATAGGAGTGGTTTTTCTTAAAATTTTGGGAAGCGATCGGTTTAATTGAGAATTTGGTTTTCATTTCTGATCAGCACTCTAGCATTGAGAAGGGGATTTCTACTGTGTTTCCTGATGCATCACACGGATTTTGTTCTTACCATATTTCTGGAAATGTGAAGGCTAAGTACAAGATGCGTGCTCAAAAGACAGACTTTCATGGCCGCTTACTTCCTCGCGGCTAAGGCGTATCGATTTAGCGAGTGCAATGAATATATGCAAAATCTATGGGTAATGCATCCGGCAGCGGCAGATTATTTAGAAAATGAAATTGGACTGCATAGATGGGCAAGAGCATACTTTCCTTCTCAGCGGTATAACTTGCTAACCACCAATATCGTTGAGAGTATGAATTCTTTGTTGAGTTATGCACGATCACTTCCTATTATACCATTAGTTGATTATATAAGATCTCACGTACAAAGATGGTTTTATGAGCGTAGGGAGCAGGCAGCAGCCAGAGATGTAATCCTCACCCCAGCAGCGCAAGCAATTATTGATAAACAACTAGAGTTGTCTCGACCTATGACTGTGGAACCTGTGTCGCGGAACGAATTTGAGGTTAAACACCGGGGCATTGTTGAAGTTGTTCATTTGCAGGAGAAGACTTGTAGTTGTAGGCGCTTTGATTTATCACAACTCCCGTGCGCTCACACTCTTGCAGCATGTCAACATATTCGTTTGTCACACAATTCACTTTGCACACACTACTACACCACTAATACATGGATGAATGCATATGCAGAGTTTATTCACCCGGTTGGAAATGATGTGGATTGGTTGATTCCACCTGAGGTCCGAGAAATCATTGTCCATCCTCCAAGGCAATGTCCTCTTGTTGAGAGACAAAGAAAACAAAGAATTCCTTCTGTTGGAGAGGACGTGATACGGCGTATGTGTTCACGTTGTCATCAACGCGGGCACAATCGTGCTACCTGCAAAAATCCAACTCCCCTTCACCCAAACCAGTGAAATTTGTGTTGTTTCTCGAAAAAGAGTATGTCAGACTGTATTTCTATTTGTACTCTTACATATATAGAAAATTGTTATGTTAACAATGAAATATTGACCATTTTTGCCAATGTATGAAGTTTCTATTGGACTTTGGTTGTATATACTATAAAATAATTTGTGTATTATTCCTATATTTGTGTAAGTCTTAAGATCCAGCGATTCTGGAAAAATCGAAACTGACTTTCGATCATGTACAAAAAATACAACGTGATCGAAAGTATAGTTTCGACTACGCTACACAACATGATCGAAATTACACTTTCGATCACGTTGTAGTTTTTGTACATGATCGAAAGTTAGTTTCGATTTTTCCAGAATCGCTAGATCTTGAGACTACTTGAAGGCGACTACGCCACACATTCTGAAAAAATCGAAGCTTACTTTCAATCATGTTTAAATTTTTTGTGCATGATCGAAAGTCAGTTTCGATTTTTCCAAAATCGCTGGATCTTGAAACTACTTTAAGGCAAAAACCACAATTACCAAGTATTCATATAACACCTGTTTATAATCATTTTACATGCAACATATAAGGACAATTTGGCTTATATATCATTATACCAATATTTATCGTAATATATACAAACAAAAAAATACAAAAGCATATACAAACAGAAACAAATAATAACAACAATCTACAATAGGTGACCAGTCCATAACTCAACGGCCATCCTCATCCTAAAAAAAGGTCCGTCTAAAGAACTAAAGTCTAGAGGCCTATTAAACCCTAGATAATATATATACATACAAGTAAACACACCGCAGTCACCGGATATTTACTGAAGAGGGATCCCATCTGTCGGTCGTACAACAGTGAATGCCTCTTTAGAAAACTCGAGATCAGTCCTGATGTTGTAAAAACCTGCATCATCGAGCAGGTATGGGAATAGCTCGGACATTGGTTGCATAACCTCAACCAAATGTTGCTCAGAATGTGCAGATGGACAGGAGTCGTACACTGTGATCGTACACCGATGAAAGTGAATCGCGCAGGCCACCCAATGTGAGGAACTGATACAAATGGGCACATAAACCTCATCTACTGTCCACCATGCACGGTGGACAACACTGTTTTTACCCTCTACATGTGACTTAAGATCTGTTTTAACGTAGAAACTGCCTTTCTCGAGCTCCCCGTTCAAATAACCGGCCCAGGCAATTTACAATGATGTCTACAAGGAAATTGAAAATAATTGTTATAGCGACGTGTTAATTATACAATACAACTATAGAATTCGGAGTATATTAGTTAACGTATAAACTTACAAATAGATGTGTGGAAGCAATGGTCTATCGTTGCGGCACCTGTTGGGAGCATACCCCCTGTTTGTGTGCAAGCAGCTGAATGTACTCGTTCATGTGCTGTAATATAAGCAATAAATGCTGATAAACATTCGCTACGTTAAAAAAATAGTAATTGGGAATTAAATATGTAATTCACTTACAGTATCCTCGAGCCGCTGTCTTTGATCCGCTATTGTGTCGAGCCAATCTGGAGTAATTGTAACGGTTCGGGTCTCAATGCGTGCTTTCGGAATAGCTATCCACTGCAAATATTCTTTATATAACTCCTCTGGAACTCAACATGTTACATCAATAACATACTCTGGAGTGTATTGTGGCCATTCTCTCACTGACAAAGGACCTTTAGCCCGACCCCGTTTCTTGAACTGGTTTGTATATGGGGTCTGTTGAGATTTGCCCGTCTTATACTCCCGGCCGAATCGACTAACATTTGCTTCTACAAGCATCTGAGGAATTGGTCGATTGACATTAATATCTATAGGCGCCTGAACAATGCGCACACTATCTGAATCTACAACATCGACCTGCAATACCAGTGAACATATACAATAATATTTAGTACGAAACGTTTTGAAAAAATTCAGGCAGAGTTTACCCTGTAAATTAGACATCCCAATAAAATAACAACGCGTGCATAAACCTAATTTTATTTTATATATAAACATTAGGGCCTCAGGCACCCTATTTGGCTTCAACCAAGCTTAATAACAAAGCAACAAATCAAGAATAAAGTGTGGGGCGTTAGGCACCCTATATAGAAAGCAACAATGTAAGGAATACAATATGTACAAATAAACACAATCCATTCTATCTGGCATCCAACAACCACTCGAACATATGACTCAAGATAATCACACCTATGGATCCTGCGCCGAATTTGATCCAGTCCGATGAGCTAACTCCTTGACTAACACCATCAAAGTCTGATCTTGTCGATGCAGAAGTTCTTCCTGACGACGCAATATATCTTCGTGCTTGCGCCACATCTCCTCCTGCCTTTCGGTGTACGCAATGAAATCAACTCGGAGAGCACGAATCTCCTGGCTAATATCTGAACAACTCTCTGATGGTCCCGGGACGCCAACAGATGGTGGTGGGGGACTGTGGTTCATGGACAAGACCCCAGGAAATGAATCATGTTCTGTAGGCGAGTAATTAAGGTCATCATGCTGAGGAGCCTCCTCAGATGCAGTGATATGACGTGCACGCTGCAAAAAAGATTCAGATTGTTAGACATTCGTGTCGTAAACGCTGTAAAATTGCCCCACCTCTCATAATCAACTTAAAATATTCAAGTAATTTACCTTTCGCCTACTTTTCCTTGGACTCTTTGGAGTGGGCGGTAATGAATGCTGGGCATCATCATCATCACTTGTCGCCTCCTGCTTAGAAAGATTGTGCACTAATATTAGTAAAGGCTTAACAAAAAATAAATAAAAATTAATTAGTTAATGTAAACGACTCACCATCGGTGTCCTCGACGAATGCGATGACACAGCTTGCTCAGGGATAACAGAACCGGTGTACTCACCACCAAATGCTAAATCAAACTGTAAAGTACGACCATAAGGTAATGCACGCTCTGTTGCGGAAGCTTCCATGATACGAATGACGGACGGGGGCTGGTCAATAAAAGAACAATAAATGTGATTATAAAATACAAAAGATTAACATTAAATACAATATGCATGCTATTATTAAATTGTATCGATCTAGCGTTGAAAATGTATAACTTAAGGTCTTCGTCGCGGACGTTCTTTCGTGTCACGACCCACCTCAACATACAAGGAAGACGGGAATTAGTACGCTTCCTTAATTCCGATCCAGCCGTAGAGATAGCCTCGTACATCCAAAACTACATGAAAATAAAAGTTTCATTATTTATACAATATTATGTACTGTACAATTTAAATGTAATTACAAAATTCAATATTGAAGTGTATTTGAAGTACCTGAAATGCAAACGGAAACCCACAAAGGTTGTACCGGTTGACGTGCTTCAACCCTTTCTTTCGCTTCTGAGCCTGTTTGACCTTGTACGTAGATAACTGTCGAGCCATCACCTTACTTAAAGAACGGAATGTATATGTCCATACAACTGACCCCCACGGAAATCCGTTGAACTGCTCTAAGTCGTCTACCATCTGCAGTATCCACATATTCGTGTGATATCGCTGCCCCCGCCCAAGTAAAAATAGGTCTATCAACACATATAGTGATAACTTAACTACGTCCAAGTCATCTATAAGTCTAAAGTCAATTGCCTTATATGCTTCCTGTAAATCCTTTAATTCCATACTCGTTTGTTCGCCAAAGTACATGTCCCTCAACCTTGTAGACTTAGTTGTATCACTCGGATAAGGTCCGAAAGTCAACCCTGTAACCAATCCGAACTCAACGTACGAGAAACATACAGTACTACCCCCCACTAGAAACCACATCTCTTTCTCCACCCCTTCTGTAACCACCTCATGTAGTAGCATCTTATGCACAAGGTTGCCTGAGAATGATAGCTCTTTAAGATCCAGCAAATGACCTAAACATGTCTGTCTAAACAGCTCAAGTTGAGTGGGGCTAAGCTTCTGTCGCACCATCTTTAACAAACGTTCTTTCGATAGTGAGGTCACAACTGCTGGAAAATGTTCGGCCTCCGAAATCTTTAACTCCGTCGTCACATTCGTAACCATTATCACCTATCATATAAAAAAGGCAACAAATGTAAGTGATAAAACATAATAATTGTCATTTGAATGACTCAAAAATAACAAACATAAACAATAGAGGAAGGCAACAAACAACAAGAAGTAACAATTGTTTCTGGAAAAATCGAATTAACAGAAACAGTTAATTCTACAAAATTTAATTCCTGCATAAATCGAAAGTACAGTTCATTGATTCTGGAAAAAACGAAACTAGGTGACTATTTCCCAAATGTTAATTGATTCTGAAAAAAACGAAACCATACTTTCGTTCATGCAAGTACAGTACAACGTGCCCGAAACTAGGTGACTATATCATGTAAAATGTTAATTGATTCTGGAAAAAACGAAACCATACTTTCGTTCATGCAAGTACAGTACAACGTACCCAAAACTAGGTGACTATATCATGTAACATGTTAATTCATTCTAGAAAATATGAAACCATACTTTCAATCACTTTGTCAATACAGTTTCGTTCACAACATACACGCAAACATGTGATCGAAACTATCGGGGCTTCCCTCTAATGTCAAACACGACAAAAAATCAATCCAATCACCCAAATTTCACACAAGAGGAACCCTAATTTATGCATAATCCAACAACAAATATGTCTTCTACATTATTTCTAACCATAAATCGCGAAAAAAAGTACAAAATTTTTATGAAATTCAACATACCAATTTGATTCCAATTGTCTATCGTCGTTTATCGGTCAATCTTCGCCGAGCCCCGTCGTCTATCGCCGCTCTCCAAACTACGTCTATTGCCGCTCTTCGATTTTGTTTAGGGAAATTTTGGGACTTTCGATTTCGTTTAGGGCAAATTCTGAAGATTTGGGAATTTAGGTTTCATTTAGGGTTTGCAATTTTCGGTTTCATTCACTTTGGACAATTAGGTTTCGTTTAGAGTTTGTTGGGTTTGCAATTTTCGGTTTCGTTCACTTTGGACAATTAGGTTTCGTTTAGGGTTTGTTTTCGGTTTCGTTTTGAGAAAATGAAAGCAACAGTTCCTTTAATTTTGTCAAAAATGGTCATGGGGTAAATTGGTCCGAAAAAAATTAATATGGTTATTTTTGAAACAAATTATGTACAGTAACTATTACCGAAATTAAAGAGTAAACAGTGGTTACTGTTGAAAATTCCCCAACTTTCTTCCGATGCTCATTCTCTCTCCCCTAATATTAATCCAACTGGATAACATTTCGTCAACGGATTCACTGTTATTTTTCTTGATATTTCTATTACGACATTGAGAAGCAAGTGAATTCCCGCCCCGTTGAATAGACTGTTGCTTGCTTTGAGGGAGATAACAAAAGGGCTTCTTGAGTTTCACTGGAGATATCGGAATATTTATCTGGATTCATGAGTGTTTGTGCTAAGGAGAATTGGGTTTTGTTATAAATTTGGTGGAGAGATGGGGCATGGTTCGAAGAAGAAGAAGAAAGGATGAGGTAGTGGGAGGAGGAGAAAAGGAAGAGCTCAAATCAAAGACCATTCTTCTGATACTGTTGATGATAATGAGCTTCTCTCTGAGGAGATCACTGCTTTGTAAGTCCTTCCTGTTTCCTAGAGAATTTTGGTTGGAATTTTGAATGATGCTTACTTGCTTTATTGACAGAAAATTGGGATGAGTGATTTAGTAAAATGGGTTAGAAGTCTGATGAATGATTATTACCTGTGATTCAAGCATGATCTTATCATTGCATTCGGTTTGGATATAGAAAGTAATAAATTGGTTTCATGTTCAAACATTTGAACGTCTGAGAGAAGACGAATTTATGTTAATATTGCTGATTTTGATGAAGCTTTAGTTAAAGCTTGCATAATTTTCAGTGAAAAAAAGGTGTTAGATTGTTTATGGTTAGTTGTTGGGTTAGTTCTTCGGATGGATTTCCAGTTTTAGAAATTATACATTGCATGGTTGCTGGCTAGCAATTCAATCTTGTGCTTCCTTTGCTATCTGAACCTGCTATATTAATTCTACTTTGCAGCAGCCTTTTTTTGGATAATTGCATTGTACTCAAGTTAATAATAAGCTACATTATGGGCAGGTTAGTTTGTGACTCTGCAGTGCAACACTGGAAACATTGGGGTTTACTTTTCATTGTATGTGATGTAATGTAGGATGTTCTGAGTGATCTGTCTAGCTTGTGGTAGAAAGGAATAGAAAAATAAGATGAACCAGCAGTCCACCTTTGGAAAGAGTGGGAATTACAGAAAACTATCACACAAAGAACTAACAACAAAACAACTCCTTCAGGAGCATGTATCTGATGACGACAATGATGTTACTAAAAGTGAGTCTTCAGGATCCTTGAGTCAAAATCAAGCGTCTCAAGACATTGAAAAAGATCTAATACTGGTAATTTTTCTTATGCACTCTCACCACTTTCTAACTTGTAGATTTTAATCCAAGTTATGGGCTGAGTACTGCTTTATCTTATGTTGGGTTCATCTTCTTCGCCTTGCTTGTGAGTCCAAGGGGCCATTGACTGATGCTTTGCCACAGATAGCTACCAAACTGAACAATCTAGGTGTATGTAATTTGATCTGTCTATTTCACAGACAGGAGTCTTTTTCTTATTAATACAGATCTAGAAATATATTATTCTTTCTATATTTTATTAAATCAGTATGCTTTCTGATGATATGGTTCAGATCTTTTCAGAATGGGGGCATGATTTAGCTTCTAAACCATTTTTGCTTTTTAGCAGAACCTTTGAACAAGTTTTTCATCAACATATGGTTTGCTACTGCTTTTTCTTTGTTTATAAATCTTTTCTCTTGCAAATAACTTTTGTCCCTCTTTTATTATCTTCTAGGTTTCTGCAAGAGTATCTCAGTTTTGGAAACCTTCAGTGGATTCTGGAGGTCCTAGTGGTCCTAGTGCATCTCTCCCCAGCTCTTGGTATCTGAATGACTTTGAAGAGCTGCAACCTCTCGGTACCTCAATCCTCTTACCTTTTTTTTTTTTTTTCTTTTTTACTTTTTGAAAAATCAAGAAGTAAATGAACTTGGTTTAGATCATTTGATTTATTGATGTGGTTAGGGCTTTCTTTGGGTATTGATAAGTTGATTGCTGGTATTTCAAGTTTCTCATGAAATAATAGAATTTCCTCAAAAATTAAGATATTGTATTGAGAGGAAATATAAGGATATAGAAAGAATTTTTGTACTAAGGAAATTTTTTTGTCGTAATTTGATTATCTTTTGAGTAAGGCTCATCTTTGTTTAGACATATACTTCTTTTGATGTTGGCTACTTTTCTGACTAAATTACTGTTTCAAGTTCAAATGACTTGGTTTTGATGGAAATCTGTCACTTGGTCTAGGGATCCTTTTTTCTTTCTGGGAAAGGAGACTTGATGCTGTCTTCTGCTGATTCTACTTGCATATTGTTAACAGGCCATGGTGGTTTTGGCCACGTTGTATTGTGCAAAAATAAACTAGATGGAAGGCAGTATGCAGTGAGAAAAAATTCGTCTCAAGGACGAAAGCTTGCCAGTTAATGACAGAATTTTTAGGTAAATTTATTTTAATCTCAAAAGTGTTGGAGTCATTCACCTCCATTTATACTACATTTGAGGTTTTACAATGTTTTGTAATCTGTTCTTAGCTTCTTATGTGCCTTAAAATTAAATTATTTCATTGGTAGTTCTATTTTCTTTAATTTGTTATAGTTTGAAATACCTGTAATTTTTACTGCAAGGCAAATAGCTTTATTGTAATTTGCTTTAGGACATGCCTAGTATTTTTTATGTTGATTGAACTCAATGTTACCTTAGACATGCCTTGAAACTTTAAAATAAGCTCACTTGGTTTATGCCAAATAGTTCTAGGTAGCATGTTGATGCAATTACATGCCTGATTCTGTTTTATCGAAGCTTGGCTTTTTACTCTAACATGGTTGAGGCTTCCCAATATTGTCTAGTATTTTAGGGAACATAGATTATACGGATATCTCATGGAAAGCCTGGGTTCTCTTTAACTGGTAAAATAACTTAGTGAATGAGGTTAGGTTGATATATGAATTGCAGTGTCCAGTAGAAAGTTCTTTTATTGGATGCTATTATATGGATCTCATTGCATCTTATCAGGAAAACCAATCCTGTTATTTGTATGTTAAGTCTTATGTTTAGATTTTATTATGAGCTGTAAAACATAGCATTAGGTCATGCAGTCATTTTACGGTTCTAAATGGAATGCTTATGTCTATGAATTAGGTATCTTTCTGATATGAAATATGTTCTATGCAACAATTCAGCAAAGTGTCATGTTGTGAGTCTGTTCTGTATAGGTTTTCAATACAGCTTCTTTGAGTATATCTTGTCTTACTTGAGCTTTTAACAAAAATATTGGCTGTTTGGTTGTCGACCGCATTTTTTAGAACAATTGTGTAATTACTTTATTAAAGAAGTTTTTTAAGGTTATGTTATGTGAGATATAAAGTAATATTTTGAAAGCAATATAAAAGTATCTAAGGCAATTTAACCATTTAACATAACTCAAAAGACTTTACTTGAAATGCCAGAAATTGTAGTTTCTCCTAGTAGAGGTAAAATAACATTTTTTAACTTTTTATAAGCTCTTAAAATTTGAGTTTCTCCTAGTACTTCTTTTAATTTTTATTATCTTCTCTAGTTACATCCAAACGACATAGAAAAATTTTAACAATAAAAGCTCTTTGACCAATAGAGAAGCCATACCATGGGCTTTCACTTTGGTGATCAAAACAGTTATCTACTCATTCTAAAGGGCTTAGTGGGCTAGATTGACATCCTTGTTTATATTTGCCTTTTTTCCTTCCTTCTATTTATTTTCCAAATTTCTTCCTTCCAGTTTCCTACATTGTCTGTCTTTCTTTTTACCACACGTTGCTGGTTTCCAAGATTAAAATCTTTAGCTAACATTTCAACCACTTGGTCATGGGAAATTTGTTATGCAATGATCAATGTCCCCCCTTTTTTTTGTTAAACCTGAGAATGAAGACGAAATTGCAATTTGTATATAGTTTTCTTTGTGTTAGGATATACTATGTTGTTTCTATTCTTCAAAGTTATCTAACTTGGTATACTACAGTTTTATAGTGGAAAATCGAGTAAACCCAATTTTTATGTTCTGATTTTTATTTTCTATTGCTGTTAAGTTTTACAACACTTTTCCTGTGACTAACATTTTAATATCTGCTTGTGCATCAAATATGATGAGATAATCAGGGAAGTAGCTACACTATCGCGTTTGCAGCATCAGCATGTCTTCCGTTACTATGAGGTCAGAGCATATTGGTGGCTGTTATGTTCTTTCAGTCCATAGTATGGAAATGCTGTTGTTCATACATACCTACATGGTATTACATATGTCACGTTTACCATGGTTGTAATGTTTGTAAAAATTGCCAGGCATGGTTTGAAACAGGAGATGCTGGTACTGATGTTGATAGCATGCGGGGTTCTGGGACTGCAGCAAGCTCCGCATTCAGCAACAGAGCAGCAAGTTCAGCCGATGTCGCCGGGCAGGAGAATAAGCTTGAATCAACATATCTATATATTCAAATGGAATATTTCCCCTGGTAGAACATATTATCCTTGTGTTTTTGGAATTGATACATCGCTGTACTGTCACATGCACCTTTTTTTTTAAATAACTTCTGTCTTACATGTTTCAAGTTTTGAAGTTTTAAATTTTACTTAAGTTTCATGTTACAGTTTCAATTTTTATGTAGCGTTTTCAAATTTTGTGTTAACAAAAAAGGATGGAACAACAAATCCAACGTATTGTAGCCAAGTCCTCTATTTTGATCTCAAGGCTGGTTTTAAGTTTCTTTCTCTTTTGTTGTCTTGGTGAAATATTTATTTCCTTGGTCAGAAATAAATGAGAGCGATATTTTTATGCAAAGTTTCTCATACTCTCTGAAAATGAGCAAGTGAATGTAAAATTGTCTCTGCAACTGCATTCTTTGGTACCAAGTGTTTGTGCTTATGAACGACGTTATGAACCACATTGCTAGCCATGATCATTGAATTGCCATGCGTTGGAGCTTTGTCCATATTGAAAATATTTTGTACTTGAAAATCACCTTCTTGTAAAGCTGATATAGGAGCCTTATAGAAATTGTTACAACCTGTATATTATAAAATAGGAAGCTTTGTATGTTTAGGAATATTAGGAGCTAATTAGTTGTGTATATGGTTTCCTTCCTAGAATAGGTCTCATACTCTTTGTATATATATATACATGCCATTAGTGAATGAACATGTTCAGTTTTTCTCCCATATGTCTGATTACAGAAATATTATATGGTATAGAATAACCTTAAACATAATTGACTTCAAGGTAAAGAGAGCATTTCATGGTAGATGATCTTTGATCCTTTCCCTTTTCTTTTTCTGTTCACTTTTCATATGGAATTATTTTCCTTCGTATTATAGACTTCTGTTTGAGTTCTTAAAGATACACACACGACACATCTACAAACTAATTTTTGTCTTCATAATTCCAACTTTCTTCGTGATTCTTGATGCCTATAGGTTTTTATTTATTTATTTTTCATTGTCATATGTTGCGTTGAACATGTTTTATTCTCTCTTTCTCCTCTTCTCTCTCGTTCTTGGACTGGAAGAACTCTTCGCCACGTTTTTTAATCATAGAACCATTTTGACAAAGAATTAACATGGCATTTGTTTCGCCAAATTTTTGAAGGCTTGGCGCATATACATGGACAAGGAATCATCCTTAAGGATCTAACCCCGAATAATATCTTTTTGATGCTTGCGATGATATTAAAATTGGGGATTTCGGTTTTGGTAAGATCTTGCTTTTGTTTTTTGTTCTTTTTGATCTGCAAAATCTTCCTGTTTTTTTGCCTTTTTCTAATATTTGATTTGAGTCAAGATGTGTATTGTTGACTAAGTTGGTGATGTAGGACAAGTTATTGAATAACATAAAAGAGGAAGAAAGCGAAGAAATAATTGAATAAATAGGTGGGAGGAACCAAATAAGAAAACTATATTAGGTTGATAATTATGATTTAAACTCCTAAGAAAATCTCGACTTAAAAACTAAATAATAATAATAATAATAATCTTAAATTCCTAAAATGCTAAATGATCGGTAATTCTTTGAATTTTTTTGATTTCCCGTTCTCCATCGCCGTGTCAATTGCAAAAAGCAATATTTGTGGAGTGAAGATTTTAGAGAAGAAAAATCCCACTCTTTTATTATACTTTTACTGCAACAAAGCACCTGAATATATAGAGGTATAAACCTCTTACGGCAGACTAGACAATCCCTGAAAATCAGGGATTTACAAAGAAAAAAAAAAGGCCTGAGATATTGGCTATAGGTCAACCAGATCTCTTAAACTACCAAGGAGAAAAACAGTAAAAACAAAATAAGAAAGAATGCATAAATCCCTCAAATCTCTGAATTTCCACATGCAGATATGATAGTTTCTGACAGCTAAGGTGCCAGTGAGATGATTGTCCTCTTTGTATCCTAATACATGCAAGTAATGCTGCTAAATATTACAAGTAAAACCTGAAGTATATTGCTCTTTTGGACATACAGGATCCTGTGAATCTTGTTTGCATATTTGTGCAGATGTAGGATTTGTTGACTTGCTGCTCTATTTCGACTTGGCTTAAGTTTTTTCTATGTTTCAGTTATAGAAAAACATCTTTGCGAAATGATGCCAATGGACCTGGCAAAACATCATGTTATAGAAAAGTCTCTGTTTTACTAAAATTCTGAGCTTAATTCCTGCTTTCAAAAGATTAGATGCTGAAATAGTGAAAACCTCATGGGATGTGATATTGCATATTTTCTTCTATTTTACCACATCTATAGCTATTATAACTAACTGACTGCGTGATTTATGGGTACTAATTACAGTTCAAACTATAAGATGGAAAAAAACAAGAATAACATATCGAATTCTTTTTTTATTATTTTTCTTGCTGCAGCCAAGTTGTTGAAGTTGTAGCAGCTTGACCAGGATAAATCTTTCCCAACGGACACGACTGTAGTCTCAATTGATGGTACTGGTCAAGTTGGTACCTACTTCTACACTGCTCCAGAAATTGAGCAAGGATGGCCAAAGATTGATGAGAAGGTGATTGGTTGCTTTCGCTTATTTCCCAGCTGGAACAGCTTTCATGTTTGTTCTGTAGCTTTGCAGTTAAATAATTATTTAGTAAAAGATTATGTGACATAACTGTTGGTGTTTCAGGCAACATGTACAGCTTAGGAGTTGTATTTTTTGAGCTTTGGCACTCCTTTGGTACAGCAATGGAGAGACGCGTTGTTTTATCTGATTTGAAGCAAAAAGGAGAGCTTCCTCCAGCATGGGGTAGCTGAATTTCGAGAACAGATGTCGTTGTTGAGGAGCTTAATGTCCTCAAGTCCATCCAAACGTCCATCTGCTACAGAACTCTTACAGCATGCATTTCCTTCATGCATGGAATCTGAATTGTTAGATAGTAAGTAACTGTTCTTTCATCTTGTATCTCATATGCTCTCTCAATCTTGTGGTTCTACATTCTTTTATTTCTTTTTCTCCTTTTCTTAATTCTTTCATGTGCTCTATGTTCACGGGACTAGGATGATCATGGCATTCTGTTCTTGTGTTCGTTACTGCTGTTCTACGTAGTGCACTTCCATTGGGGTCAGCCAACTAGTTTCCTTATGCAGAGGGAGAAGTGGCCTCTGAATTTCTGGGGATTATCTGGGCTGAAGGAGCCTTCTGAATGGGCAAAGAAAGAAGAGGAAAATTGTTGGTTTATGAATGAGATGGATAATGAATGACCGAGAGAAATTGTAGTAAAATTAATGTGGGAAGTAGTGTCGAAAAATATCTAGTTTCTGAATAACTTGCAGAGAATGTGCCCATGAATGGGTTTGAATTGTTGGTAATAATTCCTGTGTGGTATGTTGTATAGTGTAGAATTTAAGGATTTAGGGTAAAAGGAATACTTTTCTTATTGCAGTAGCACCAATGATTTATACAAAGAAAAGTTAAGACTTTCTATTCTAAAATAGGAAACTAGATATTGTATCTCTACAATTAATGTAGAATATTCTACTAGCTATAACTGTACTGACTAAGTAAAGTAAGAAAAAATAATTTACAATCAATACAAATCTACAATTAAACTCTAAGATTTAGTCCATATTTTCTAGCACTCCCCCTCAAGTTGATGCATAGATATTATGCATTCCTAGCTTGTCTATCAATGGAATAAACTTAGTGTTTGGGACTCTTTTTGTAAAGATATCTGCAAGTTGTCGATTTGTAGGTGTGAAAAAAGCCATAATTTGCCCAGATTCAATTTTCTCCTTTATGAAGTGTCTGTCCACCTCAACATGTTTTGTCCTGTCGTGTTGAACTGGGTTATGAGCAATATCGATTGCAGTCTTATTGTCACAGTAAATAGTTGCTGGTCCTTTAGGCTTCAACAGTAACTCTTTCAAAAGGTTTCTAATCCATAGTACTTCATAAATCCCTAGGGCCAAAGCATGAAACTCAGCTTCGGCACTCGAACGTGATACAACTGGTTGTTTTTTACTTCTCCATGTGACTAGATTACCTTTTATAAAGGTGCAATAACTTGGAGTTAATCTTCGATCACTAATAAAACATGCCCAGTCTGCATCAGTGTAGGCTTCCACAAGAAGATGGTCATTCTTTTTGAAAAACAACCCTTTACCTGCTATAGCTTTTAGGTAACTCAAAATTCTTTTAACAGCTTCAAGATGGCATTCTAATAGAGAGTGCATGAACTGACTAACAGCACTTACTGCATAAGCTATATCTGGCCGAGTATGAGACAAATAAATTAACCTTCCAACGAGTCTCTGATATCTTCCCTTGTCAACTAGGTTTCCCTCAGTTTCAGCTCCAAGCCTGTGATTCAGATCAATAGGTGTACTTGCAAGTTTATAACTTGTCATCTTGGTTTCCTTCAAAAGATCAAGTACATACTTTCTCTGGCAAACATAAATTCTCTCTTTTGATCGGGCCACTTCCATGCCTAGAAAGTATCTTAATGTTCCCAGATCTTTAATTTCAAATTCCTTGGCTAGTCTTTTTTTCAAACTCTGAATTTCTTCTACATCATCACCCGTAACAATAATATCATCTATATAGACAATAAGAATGGTGATTTTCATAAGAGATGAGTGTTTAAAGAATAAAGTATGATCTCCTTAGCTTTGTGAAAAACCATAACTCCTTAAGGATTTGGTAAAACACTTAAACCAGGCTCTAGGAGATTGTTTAAGTCCATACAAGGACTTTTTCAATTTACATACTCTTCTCCCATTAAGCCTATCTTCAAAATCGGGTGGAAGATCCATATAAACTTCTTCTAGATTTCTATGCAAAAAGGAATTCTTAACATCAAATTGAAACAAATTCCAATTAAGATTGGCAGCTAGAGACAAAAGAATTCTAATTGAGTTTATTTTTGCAACTGGGGCAAATGTCTCTTGGTAATCAATTCCAAGAGTTTGAGTGTACCCCTTAGCCACTAACCTCGCCTTATATCTCTCAATAGTACCATTTGCCTTGTACTTAATTGTAAAGACCCATTTGCAACCCACTGTTTTCTTCCCGCTAGGCAAATTGACCACCTCCCATGTATCATTCTTATCTAATGCTCTCAATTCCTCAAACACAGCTTCACTCCACTTAGGATCTGTTAGGGTTATTTGTATATTGTTTGGAATGATTTCTGAGGATAAGAATGTAGTAAATGCTTGAAATGTATGGCCTAGACGATGGTAGGAGATAAAATGAGCTAGTGGGTGTCTAGTAAAAGTCCTAACATCTTTCCTAATGGCAATAGGAATATCCAGGTTAGTTTCAATCTTAGAATCAAGAGAATTTGAAGATGAGGAATTAGAAATATTACCTTTATCCAGAGAAGGCGATTGGATCCTTGGAAGAGGGATGGACTTTATTACATTCTCTTTCTGTCTTCTAGAGTATACCAAAGGTGCTTTGCCAACATCTTCTTTATTCCTTTCGATTTCATCATTCTAATATGGAATTTCAGGTTCATGCTACAAAATTTCATGGTTTTCCTTTTCAGTCACGTCTAGAATAGGGTTACTCTCTGCCCTTTTTGACTCACCCTTAGATATTTCTAATTTATGTTTGCTATCCACTAGTTTTTTATGGCTCTCGGTACTCTCATGTAGGGTAAAAAGATCATTAAAGGTAGGGTTCTCCTGAATGGAAAAGGACAAGTCTTCTATTTCTATGTTCTCCCCTTGAAGAGTTGTCTGAGAGAAGTAGGATAGATTTTCAAAAAATTTTACATCCATGGTGACAAATTGGATCTTTGAGTAGGTGAATATCCTAGGAACAAACATCTAAGCCCCCTTGGATCTAACTTGGATCTTTCTCTATTTTGGACATAAACATATGCTACACAACCAAACACTTTAAGGGGTAGGGTTCCAAAGAGATAGGCACGAGGGAAAACCTATTTTAACAAGCTAATAGGAGTTTTCAAATCTAATGTTTTTAAAGGTGTCCTATTGATCAGATATGATGCTGTTAGAATTGCTTCACTCTAATATATTTTAGGGACACTCTTGGTAAACATTAAAGCTCTACCCACTTCTAAAAGGTGTCTATTCTTTCTCTCAGCCACTCCATTTTGTTGTGGTGTGTTAATGCAAGAAGAAAAATGTACAATGCCATTTTCAAGTAAATAAGATCCTAAGACAAAGTTAAAGTATTCTTTCCCATTATTGGTTCTAAAACCTTGAACTTTGGCATTGAATTGAGTTTTGATCATTTGGTGAAAGTTCTTAAAGGAGAGGGCAACTTCAGATTTTTCTTTTAATAGATAAATCCAAGTGGTTCTAGTGCAATCATCAATAAAACTCACAAACCATTTATATCCATTGTAAGAGATAGTTCTAGAAGGACCCCACACATCACTATGAATAATGGAAAAAGGAATTTCAAATTTCTTATTACTTAAAGGATATGGAACACGATGGCTTTTGACCATTTCACAAATTTAACATTGAAAACTTGAAGGTTCAATTCCCACAAATAAGTTTGAAAACAGTAACCTAAGAGGACTAAAATTTGGATGTCTAAAACGAAATGTAACAACCATATTTCTCCTTTTTTGTTTTCTATAGCTTTGGAAATCAGAACCTGATCATCTTCTTTAACCTTTGGATTTATGTAATAAAGCCTATTTCTTTCCTCAGCATTGCCAATCGTCTTCCCCGTAATCAGGTCCTGAAACGCACAATGAGTTGGATAGAATTTAGCACAACAATTAAATGATCTTGTTAACTTACTAATTGACATAAGATTACAAGAAAGGTTAGAAACATGAAGGATACAATCAAGTGCAATTGAGGGGGTAATTGACACAGAACCTTTACCACTAAAAGGAATAGATGATCCATTAGCAATAGAGACCTTACCAGATAGTGTGCAAGCATTATACGATGAGAAATAACTAAGCTCATTTGTCATGTGATTGGTGGCCCCTGAATCTATGATCCAAGGGCTGGTTGAAATTTTTTCTAAGACATTCAAGGCTAGATTCATAGTAACTAACTTGGCAAAATGAGAAGAAGGATTAGAGGACGGTCCTGTTTGTCCAAACATTTTATACAACAACTCTAACTAATCTTTGGTGAAGAGGGTATTGTCTGAGGATTGAGAGTTCGTCACATGTTCATGTTCCTCCACTACAGATCCTTGAAAAGCTTTCTTGAAAGATGTCTTTCCCTTGTCATTAAGAGATGGTTTCCCGTTTAACTTCCAACATGTCTCCCTTGTATGTCTCGACTTTTTACAATAATCACACCATCGTGTGTCCTCAGCACATATATAAAAAAAAACATCATCAAGACTAGGGATAGATTTTTTACCAAGTACTCTGCCTCTTGCTTCATCAAATTCTGGTCTCAACCTTGCCAAGAAGTCATAAACTCGGTCATGTTCCAGCATTTTAGCAACCGTGGCTGCATCTTCAGCGGCTACCATTTTAAAGTGTTGAAGCAGGTCTAACTCTTGCCATAAGGCCAGGATATTGTTGTAGTAACCTGTAACAGTCTGGTCATGCTGTTTTGAATTATAAATTGCTTTCTTCAACTCATAAATGCAAGATGCATTCCCTTTCTTGGAATAGGTTTTTGACACGGCATCCCATATCGCCTAAGCAGTTGAGAGATACAAGAATGGTTTCCCAATTTCTGGTTTTATGGAATGCAACAACCATGACATGTATTACATGTATTTGTGCTATGTTTCCTTCATGTTCATTCCTTTTTGAGTTATTGCGGACATTTCAGGAATAGCTCAGCCATGCTGTCACTTGCTTTATTGCAGAAGTCTTCATTTAAACAATATGAGATATCGTCTGTTTACAGAAGAGCGATTGGTCATTCTCCCCCAAATAGCTATCTTCAGGTTTGATACTTCAAACATTACTTTTTACAAGCCCTCTATCCTCTGAAATTAAGCAATTAGAAGGAACACAGTCGAAGAAAGCAAATATACTTCCTGGGTTTACTGGCCTGCCAAATTGATGCAAGTTAAATTCTTTTTATGACTTTATTTCACTAGGGTGATTTTGATATTATTGGTGGTGCAACAGTTTTGACAGAGGCAGAGGTTCTCGAGGTGCAGTTTTATTTATCACATCTGTGATATTTCTTTCATTGCTTAACTAGATTCTTATGATGATTCCATTCAGTTCTTGTGGCTGATGCCATGTTCCATATGAATTCCATGATGTTTAAGGCTTTTCTTAATTTTTAACTCCCAAATATAACTGGTTCAAATAATTTTCCGTGGGCTTCAAGCTTATTCTGTGTGTGATCTGTTACAAATTTATCATTTAAATGGGGTTCAAAACTGATCTCTTTCATTGAGCCCAAAGAAGAGTTTTGTCTACAAAGTACTCGAATTATCTATTTGCATTAATGATAGAAAGCAGCTCATGATTAATTACTTTCACATGGGCTGTGTAACTTGATGTGGCAAACATTTGTAACGACCAAAAATAGAATAGTCCTCTGCATGTATTTTACTGCATATAAGGATCAATGGTTGGCTAACTATCTTCGTCTAGACATTGAAAAATAACTAGCACCAGCTGGCATACTCATTGTGTATTATTTTTCACTGAATTATGTTTAGTTTCACAATGTGGACTGTTAGAATATTTTCATTATGACAATATTATATTTATATATGAATATATGTTCCTCTTATATTTCAGGTGACAATGGACATTGTATCTCATTTCTTCCATGCAGAGTCATGTGATATTCACCCCAATCATGGGGACCTACTAGGGGCAATTTGGTCCTGGGCAGGAATCAAGGCTGAGCATAGACAGAAAGTGGCTGAGGTATATACGTATTAATGTGCTTATAAGATGTTTATTATTGAATAGGTATTTAAACTTATATGCTTCTGTATGAAGCTTCTTTCCATGATGGGTCCTTTGCGTCCTCAATCATCTCAACGGAAGTTGAAGTGGGCGGTTATTTGGCGCCAGGTTTTGCAGGTATGATTAACAGTATATAACATCTTTTACTTTTTGTTGCCTAAAACATTTGGATTAACATACTAATAGAGAGAAAGTCTAGTATGATGCTGCCTCCATGGGATTGTTCATTAGAACTGTGCCTCCCATTTTAAAGTTTTTCACTTATCTACACGTTGACATGATTGGTTGATTTTAAAGTGAATATATGGGTGGTAAGATTTTATTAGATGGACATACAGATGATGTTGTGGGGCAGCACCATAAGTACAAGACTTTCTCACTAACAGTAGAAGGGAAAGCATTCATATGGAATTTGAGACTTTCTCTCTCAAATGGAGTTGCTTTGTGAATAACCATTAACAAGATATTTTCCTCTTGCTAGTAAATCAATCTCGCAGTCGAATTGTGTTTCTTTTCTACGAGAGCACCCATATGTGAGTGATTCTCTAGCATGACAATCTTATTAATATGGAATTTGAGAATGAAGAACATTTGTAAATAATATAATTTCATCGTGATGCATTTATTGTCTCATATGAATTCAATTTCATTCCGGGAGCTTAATTTAGCAGATGCTGTTGTAAATAGGTTGCAGACTGTTGGCCTAGGGTTTTGTGGAGCTGCAAACCAGGCACTTCCTCAGTTGAGGGGTGCTTTACCAGCTGGTAATCTTTGATGCTAACTTCTCTGAATTTTCATCTTGGTTTAGGGGGAGTTATTGCTTTACTTGCAGTGCACAGATACCTCTTTCTGTGGGTGAATTTTGGCTGTTTAGGGGATTTCTGGTCCGCTTTTTATACTTTTCCCTTCATTTCATTACGTGTTTCCAGTTTCCCATTCACTTTCTTACCCAATGCATATAAAACTACTCGCAAGGCACTGGATGAGCTGTCTGACCTCTGTAGCTACTTGAGAGTTTGGAGGATTGAAGAACATGTATATATAGATGCATTGATGCCGCCTACTGAGAGTTTTCATAGACACTTGTTCTTTCAGGTGATTTGATTTCTTGTATTTGGTCCATTCTCTTTCTTTTTCCTTATCTTTTTGTTATCCCCAATGCCTTTATACTACCATGCACCAGAAAGTTCACAATGCTTATTTTCAGTATATATCTAAAAGATAGTAACAGATGCTAAACTGATTGCATACTGCATCATTTGGGATGACATTAGAGCCTGGCAGGCAAACTTTAGATGACATTGGCCTGAGCTTCAGCCTCGACCATAATATTTATAAACTTCGAATTGTCTCCTACATGTATTTATTTATGCATGTATATATGTCTGTGTGGTTTGTGTTATTAAGCCCGGGCTTTTAAGATTTTCTGATAAAACTTCCGGATTTTCAGGAGTATATGCTAAATCATTTTTCTTTTTACTTGGTTCCTTAGCTTTCTGTCAGCAGTCACCACTAGCAACTCTGCAGTCTATGATCAGGATATCTTCAGCAAATACCGGGAAAAAGTTTTAAGCTCATCGGAATTCCACGTATGTTCCATATACTGCGAGGATGCATATAAATAAGCTTTTTGAATGGCAGAAGAAGTTCGAGCCAGGAAGTTTTGCAGCTTTAGTATTTACAACTTTATTTGCTTGAGGTTTTATCACAGTCTACAACATGAATTGATAGTGTACATAGTATAGATGTTGTAAATTTGTACAGGATTGCGTTGTTCATTTTGTTGTTTCAAAACTGTGTACCAACAAATTTTCAAGGATATGTTATCATTTGTTTGCCTTGTCCTTGAATTGATTTGTACCATTTGGACATAAATAAAGCAAAAAGGAGTTATATTGGAAGTGTACATAATTAATATAATTACAAGGTTGATTAAATTTGTATGTCAAATTTATTGATAAAGTTAAAAGACATTCTTTTATTAACTAAAAAATGGTAGATATTAGAACATAGCCTCAAAAAGGGAAATTAAGTGACTGGCTTATATTCATCACAAAAATTAGTGTATATAATATATTATTTTTTACTTTTTTGGCTCGTGAAATTATTCATCTTAATGCAAAGAAACTTCTTAATTTTTTTTTTTTTTTGAGAATATGATACTTAAGCAATGATTCTTCCTCGCCACATACTTAAAATTTTATTACTTAATGCAATGATTTTGAGTAGTTTTATTTAATTTTAAATATGACAAGAAAATGCCTACAAACAAAAATAACGTTGTAATGGTACTTATGATATTATAATGTGCAACAAAAATTCACATCTAAATTGAAAGTCATTCACTTGCGGATTACTGACAATTTTTAAGTTATGAGTTGTAAGTCACAATAAATAATTTTAAACAAAAAAAAGAGTGAAATACCCCAAATCAAGCCCAGCCAAGCTCATAATACATTAATTTTAGAGGATTTTTTATGTAAATATAATTTTTAAAAAATGAGTTATTTGCACATATATATTTTTGGTAAATTTTTTGCACGGATACCTTTTTTGAGATAAAAAGTATTTTAAATACTCTATTTGGAGAGAGAGAGAGAAAGAGAGAGAGAGAAGACTATTATATTGTTTATTCTACTTTTTAGATATTTTAATTTTACAATTTCTTAACAAAATTTATTAAATACTGTTCATCCTTTAAATCATATTTTCTTCCAATCTCTTCAATAATAAAAGTACTTAACATTATTGTAAAAGTGGATTCTTTATTAGAACATAAAATTGCATATTCTTGAGCTACAAATCATCATACATTAATTTGGATCTCCAAGAATATTTAATTTTTACATCTACTCTTAAGGAGATTAAATTTGTAAGTTACTCATTACTTGTACTCTTATTTCTTTTTTTATAGTAAAGAAGTGAAAAAAATGGGTCTTTCACTTTATTGAGATTATATTGAGTATTTAGGTTAAGTCGAACTATGTAAAGATTGTTGGATATCACAAATTCTAGGTTATTTGAGTATTTATGATGAGCAAACACTTGCAAGGTTTAAGAGGTACCCGAAAATCCTCTTACTTGTAATTTGAAGTCTTGTGGGATCAAGATATGGTTATTTAATGAAATTTTCAAGTGGAGCTTAAAGAAGTATATGTAGGCCGAGTGTTTGCCAAACCACTATAAATCTTGTGTAAATCTTTTTATCCCTTAAACTTTCATATTTGTATTTAATTTGAATTTGTGGGTGGTTAGATTGAACTTCGAATTTGGAGTCAATATTTGTTAGAAACCTAATTTACCAAAACCTCCCCACCCCCACCACCCTCCTCAGATTGCTTATTAGTATTTCATGAGGGTGATGAATTTTAAAGTGAGGAAGTGTAGTGAGGTTTTAGAGTATGTGTTTAAGACAAATAAAGAAGAAAAGATTTGGGCAGCTTTATATAGGTGAAGAAATCCCAAAATTTTGGTAAACCATTTATGGCAATTCGGTGGACTAATTTGGTTAATTTGCCGGACCGTTTTCCAACAATTGATCCACCGATTTGGTTTGGCAAAAAGGTGGCACAATGCTTGCAACAATTTTGGTCTACCGATTTGAGAAATTAGGCAGGCCGAACCACAAGAAAAATTTTGCAGTTTTGGTATTTAGGATTTTTGGCTCTTTCAAGGGTTTCCATCCAATATTCACTGTAGTTGATCAATGTTTGGTTTAATAATTGTGAGAAAAACTTACCACGAAGGTGATTAATTTTCTTCCAAAGATTCAAGTAACCAAAACAAATAGAAATCAACGAAATCACAAACCAAAAGAAAAAGCCATATAATATACACAAATACAATTCAAGTACTAAATATGAGCCACAAGTTCTAAAGCCAACTTGGACACAATGAAGCTATATAATATAATAGTGATCACGGTGACTATGATGAGGCAAGCAAATTTCATGAGTTAGACAATTAAAGATAAAACAAGTTTAAACAAAGTATAAAGCAAAGTATCTAAAAAAAGATTGCAAGGAGAAGCATGAATCAAGGAATATATTA
Organism: Melia azedarach; assembly: GCA_028052125.1. Lineage (NCBI taxonomy): Eukaryota > Viridiplantae > Streptophyta > Magnoliopsida > Sapindales > Meliaceae > Melia > Melia azedarach. Next base: position 15,208,580 of record CM051396.1, read on the forward strand.
GGGCATTAGGGATCCATTTTAATGACATGTGTAAAAATTATTCTTGATCCATCTTTTGATACACAATTAAGACTTAAATAAGAAGTAATCTTAATTGGAGGATGGATAACATTTAAATATAAAGAAATCAAAAGACTTACCTTTGAATTGAAGGTGAAAAATTATAGGTTCCTTGCTCTTGATATGTAGAAAACATCCTAGCATTAAATGTACCCTTAGTTAAGAATGAATCAAGGTTTCTAATAAATCAAAATCACTTGTAAAATATAGTACTCACTCAATAAAAAAGTTGACAATGAAGAACAAATTAAATGATCAAAGAACAAAATTATACAACCATAAAAAGTTCATCCTTTGCCTTAATTATGAAATTAGAAATATATGGTGTAAAGAAAATATGAAGAAGAAGAGATGAAAGTATTTTTAGAGAAAACAAGCTGCCTCAAGCATTTAAAACCAAGGTTTATATAGACAAGGTGAAGGTGAATTCACATATGTGAATACAAGCAAGTGGTGGGTTTCATCATAGCATTATTCTCCACATTGAGAAGTACTTTTGACTATTATCCACTCCAAATTAGAGAAATATTCTTTCTTTAAAGATATGTCCCCATGAATAATATTTCCAGTACTTCATTAATCATAGAATTTGGACCTATATAGTGAAAGTTACACTTAAAATATTAAGGCATGTTCAAATCAAAAAGTTGATAGCTACTGTCTAAATGATAATTATTTTAAACTACCAAAATGCATGAATTAGAACTTTTCCATAACACAAACATTGTAGCTACCTCTCTCATGGTTCATATGATTCAAGAATTAACATAATTAGGGCATTATAGGGAATGTTATGTTCAAAATATTGAAGGTTGTGCACAGGTCCAGGCTATAAATAGTAGGACCATGTTTTGTTGTATTGTTTCAAATATCTGGTGATGAATAATTTCAAAACTGAAAACAAAATTTAAATATGAATTATGATAAATTGATTCAGCTTCCATTTAAAACAAAAATCATTATATTTGGAGGTAGGTAAACAAAAATATGATCATTAGACTAATTAATGCTCAAATGAAAAATATGATGTTGACCATTTTGTTATTTTTTCAATTGCAACTTGATCACCTTTTACCTATATAAAAAATACACTATATTACTATTTTACATAAGTATTATATACATGCCAACTTACATAATTATAGATATTTGCATGTAATTAAGCTTTAGATCATGAAAATATGCAAATTAAAGTTGTGCCAATGAAATATACAATTTTTACACAAATAAGGACTTTAAATTAAACAGTAATGCAATAATGTCATAGGCATCTTTCAACAGTGTTGGCCAAAAGAATCGCAATTGAAGTATCTTGGCAACTGTCTTTGTTGCATCAAAATTTCCCCCATACTCCTATGAATGATGATGCTTTAAAATGATCATCATCTCATCTTCTGAAACATATCTCCTAATGAGTTAATCCGAACTTCTCTTGAATAGTAATGGATCTTCCCATAAGAATGATTTCACATTATGTAAAAACTTTTTCTTTTGATGAAATAAAAGATCTTGTGGTAGCTCTTCACAAGCTAAGTAATTGATATAATTGGTTTACTAAAAGGCTTAGATTCCATTGCAAACAACTGCTAATCTGAAAATGTTTCAAGGATTTATGAGTTTTTAGATTTCTCTTCTGTTTCCAACTATAAAAGATGATCCGCTACGGAATTCCCATTGCCCTTATTGTCGCTTATCTTAATGTCAAACTCTTGAAGTAATAAAATCCATCAATAACCCGAGATTTTACATCTTTCTTTGCAAATAAATGATGGATGGCAACAGGTTTGTGAACACAACTACCTTGGAGCCAATGATGTAAGGTCGAAATTTATCAAAAGCAAATATTACAACAAGTATCTTTTTCTCTGTTGTTGTGTAATTTTGTTGAGCACTATCAAGAGTCTGGCTTGTATAATATATAGCGCGAAATGTCCTTTCTCACCTTTGTCCCACACCGTTTTAAAAGTATAGTCACTAGCATCACATATAATTACGAAGGGTTGACTTAAATCGGGAACGACCACTATTGGGGCTGCTATCAACTTCTTCTTGATGAACTCGAAAGCCTGTAAAGAATCACATCAAAGTCGAACATTGCATCCTTTTCAACTAAATTACACAAGAGCTTAACAATTTTAGAAAAATCCTTAATAGATATCCTATAAAATCTCACATGTCTAAGAAAACTTTATGTTCTTTTTATATTCTTGAGTGGTGGAAGCTTTATGATTGCCGCAATCTTAGCACAATTGACTTCAATTCCCTTTGATGAAATTCTATGTCCAAGAACAACCCCCTCTTGCATTATGAAGTGGTACTTCTCCCAATTGAGCACTAAGTTTGTTTCTTTATACCTGCACAAAACTAGAGAAAGATTGTGAAGGCATATATCAACTTATGAACCAAACACAGAAAAATCATCCATAAATATCTCAATTATCTTCTCTACAATATCCACAAAAATTGCCATCATACACATTCGCAACTCTTTTAAATTTCACGCCTTCATTTTTCAAATCACTTCCAACAAAAGTGTCATACCCAACTTCATCAACCGGTAAAGCTTCTAATGCACAAACTTCATGAATTAAATCTCCACAATCATCATCGTAATCATCAATATTAAAATCATACATCACTTCACTTTTGGATAAAGAATTCACAAGACATTTTTCCAATGAATTTTTAGGCATTACATCACAAAGCATATCTTTAACACATTTTGAAACTAAATCAATTTGGTTACAAGAATGTACCTCATTCAAATATTTCAAAGTGTTGTAAATGTTAAATTTTACTTCTTTGTTTACTCATAAAGTGAGCTTTCAGTTATGCACATTAAGCAAAACCTTACCGGTAGCCAAGAATGGTCTTCCAAGTATGACAAAAACTTCACAATCCTCTTTCATATCCAAAACCACAAAGTCAGCTGGAAATAAACTTATCCATCTTCATAAGTACATCTTCTATAATGCCCCGTGGATACGTGAGTGAGCGATCCACCATTTGTAGTGAAATGGTCGTTGGTTTGAGTTCTCCTAAGCCTAACTTCTGAAACATTGAAAGTGACATCAAATTTATACTTGCTTCGAAGTCACAAAATGCCTTCTCAAAGTTTGAATTTTTAATAGTGCACAGAATAGTGAAGCCACTAAGATCTTTTTCCTTCTTCGGTAACTTCCTTTGAAGGATTAAATTACATTCCCCCGTCAACTTAACAGTCTCATATTCTTCTAAACGCCTCTTTTTTGACATCATTTCCTTCATAGACTTCGCGTCATTAGGCATTTGCTCTAATGCATCAACAAATGAAATGTTGATATGAAACTTTTTTAACATTTCAAAGAATTTGGAGAACTGAGCATCAAGCTTCTTCTTTTGAAATCTTTGAGGGAAAGGCAATGGTAATGCAATTATTAGAGGATTATCCAAAAATGATATCCCATGTGGCTAGATACTTCCGTCGGTGCTTCATCTTCAACTTTTTTATCACTCACTTTACTTTTCTTCATCTTATCTTCCCTTGCTTCATTCTCCTTAGGCTTAGGTGGCTCTAACTTTTTACCAGTTCTAAGAGTTATCGTCCTGCATTGATCTTTAGGATCTGGCTTCTTGTCACTAGGAAACTTCCTAAATGATTGCTCTTTAATTAAAATGACAAATTGGCCAATTTCAGTTTCTAATGACTTCATTGTAGTACTCATATTTGTGTAATGCGTCTCAATGCTATCAAGTCGAGCTTCATTTTTGTTAAATCAGTTTCTTGTTTCCACAATAAATGTTCCTTAGAGATCTTCCAAAGATGGTTTCTTTTTCGCCATCAATTATTGAAAACCCGATGATTGATGTGGTTGTAAAGCATTCCTCTAATTTCCACTGGATAAATTCGCATGCTTGCGAAATCTAGGATGATAATGAGTTGGTAAGTTATTGCTTGGCCAGAAGTTATAATTCTGGTTGTTGATATGACGTTGTTCTTGCTCAAAACCATCATCAACACATGAAAAACTTGCGGCTATCACCTTATCTTTACATAAAGAAGCCTCCCTTATGGTGAAGTTCTTAATTTAGTTTGATAATGCAGCAACTTGGGCTAAAAGTACTGCCATTTTATTCAGTTCGTGAACTCCCACAGGTTCTTTTACAATCAATCTTTCACTCGACCACTAACAGTTGTTGTAAGTCATTTTTTCAAGCAATGCATGGGCCTCTTTAGCCCTCTCAGACAATAAAGTACCGCCAATCGTAGCATGTACAATTGTTCAATTTTGCCCATTCAATCCATTGCAGAAGAGTTGAATTTCAAACCAATCTTGACACACATGTTGAGGATATTTTCGGATTAAGTCCTTAAATCACTCCCAAAACTCATACAATGGCTCAAAATCCAATTACCTAAACTAAACAATTTCTCCTCTCAATTGTGAAGTCTTTGATGGTAGAAAACATTTGGTAAGAAATTTCTACATCAATTCTTCCCATGTGCTTATACCAGCCAGTTGTAAGGATTACAACCAACCCCGAGTCTTATCCCTTAATGCGAACATAAATAACCTTATTCGCATCAAATCTTGATCTACTTTATACATCTTAACGCTATCACACACCTTCAAAAATATGGCCAAATGGATATTGGCCTGAGACAAGCCCCCACATTGATTTTTCTAAACCATGTTTATCAATACGGGTTTAAACCTGAAATTATTGGCGTTGATTGCTTGCCTACAAATTCCTGAATAGTTATCATTAACCATCGGTCAAAAGTAATATTGGAGTACTTTTGGTTATTGTTGTGGTTGTTGTAAAGGATTTTGATCTCTTTCTTTAGCCATGTTTATAGCTCAGTTTCTCTTTTCTCTTCTTAAATGGCAAAGTGTCAGCTCAATTTTCAGATGATATGTAACTAATGTGTTTCTATTTTGATTGAGTCTTCCATTAATTTCACATGATAAGTGTATTTTGATTTACGCATAAGTTATTATATTTTAAATATTTCATTGTCTGCACTTTTGAAACAAAGAAGAGAAGATATATTTTTTAGCTTAAATCTTATATTCTTCTATCCTTTGATTGCATTTGCTCAAATTTTAAAGGAAGCTTTTATTTTGAAATTTTTTCTAAACACCTCTAAAATATGTTTTCAAAAATTGTTATCATGGTCTTTTATTTGATTTTTTTTTTATGATAACAAAATAGGGAGTAGTGTGTTTGATTGTCATTTGCTTGAGATGAAATGCTTATTACATGTTCTTATGCTTAAATGTTTCACTTATACTATAACTGAGGGGGAGCATGAATTTTGGATGTATAATGTTTGTTCACTTTCTGAATTATCTTTCATTTGACAATCAATGATTTTTCATCATCAACAAGGGGGAGATTGTTAACTTTAAGGCTTATAACTTATTATTTTGATGATAACAAAGATTAATGTTCTTAACTAACCAAATTCTTCTTGTACTGTTTATTGTGATATTTTTAGCATGAGAAATTTGACTACAAATGTGAAGATTCAAAGAACATCCAAAATCAAGGCATTAAAAAAAACAATAATGGAAACTCTTAAGTAAATTGAAGAAATGAAGACACAAATATTAGGTAATTTTTTATTTGTAATATGTCATTGAAATTGAATATTAATTGCATTTAAAGCTCAAGATATTTTGTGCATGTTATTAATTTTGAAAATCAAACCAAAATGCGAGATTTTAAAACTCTAAAAACTAACCAAAATGTACAATTTTCAAAACTGTCAAAAAACCAATTCAAAGTACTTAGTCCAATAAAATTGATTCAGACCGGTTTGGTGTGGCACAGACCGATTCGGTCGACAGAACCAAACTAGTTGGTCGACTGAACCAACTCTAGGTTTCCCAATCTTTGTGATGAAAAAGGGATCCCCCGTAGTTTTTAGCAAAAACGAGGAGCTTTCCTGTCTCACTACAGAGATCGTTGACTAGAGCAAAACGAAAAATTCTGTAAAGAATTGTTCTCTCTAACGACTTGGAACCCCTAAATCTAACCAAAAAGTCAATTCCATGTGGATTATAAATTTGAAACTTGGCTGTTCTGAATAATGAGAAAGAGTGTTCAAAATTCGATCAAATCGATCGAAAATCTCATCATTTATTAGGTAGGCCAACTGACCGACCGAGTTGGGGCGAGCAAGATTGATCCTAAGGGTCTATTTCTTTTCTTAGTTAGATAAGGAAAGAAATCCTAGCCATTGAAAAAGCCGCTAAATACGAGCACAACCTTCACTAAGTAATTCTTTTATTAGTACATCTAAGTAAGGTTACCTCTTTTTGGGCGCGCTTCCTTTGCAACTAGTGGGCTGGGTTATCGCCCTTGCTGATTATCTTCCCCTTGTATTCACACCACATGAATGAAATTCCACCGAGCCTAAGCATCACTGAATGCTTCCTTTCCTGATATCGAACATACAACACTGTGAAGGTGGCACAGCGTCTGCAAAGTCAACCTGCATATACTTCAAATTAGACTTCTTGCTCCGCAAAGACCTTTTGAGACTTGGCCTATCTAATTCTTATAATCTCGATTCCATACCGAAAACAAATGGGGACTCACCCTGTGACTCTTACTTTGACTTCTACTTTACCTCGGGCTCCGACTCTTATTCTTACGCCACTTTCTATTTCAAAAAATAAAAACTAGATTCTTATTTGCTGCCATGCCAACTCAACAATAGTAGGTCTCAGTTATGCGCATTCCTAATAATTTTTTCTTTCTTTCAGCTAAAGATTATTATCATCTAGTAGAGCCCAAGTTGTGTAGGGGCCTAGCCCTTTTTCTCAAAAAAAGTCTTAAGTTCGGCGGTTCAAACACTTGCGTTAATAAGACAAAGACGTGGGGAGTCTATGCCTTGAATGAATCAATAACAACGGATTAATGGAATGAGGGATCAAGAGACAAATAGGGGGGAATGGCCTATCAGTCATTGGTGGACCTTCCCTTGAACCAGTCACGAAGCTCTCAACGAAGTTGTTTAGGTTTTGGAATTCCATATCTAGTTAGGGGTTTCAGTTCGAAGGTTATAAAATACGGTACGGGTTCATCTATGTCGACCAGTTCAGGTTCAAGGTAAGGGTGATCGAGGGGACCCAGACTTTAGATCTCTTCTCTATGGTGAAAGGTTTATTTCGTGGGTTGAGGAGGCTAGGGAAGACGGATTGGATCGAGAGGCGATGTATGCCTATGTCTCTTCTTTATCGATAGAATTCTTATTATTATTATTAGTAAGATAGGTTTGGAACCCTATACAATTCCTATCTCTAAAGAGGCTTATGCACTCCACTCGTTACCACTAAACAGCGAAGCCAAGAAGGGAATGAGGGACTTGAACCCTTAACCTCAGCCTTGGCAAGGCTATGCTTTACCATTAAGCTATTTCCGCTAGCTATAGTAGTGCTTCGTTGATCGATCTTCTAGGTTTTCAATATTAATTTTCTGCCATTTTCCTGGTCGATCGAATTGGACTATATGGTCGACCGACCCTTCGATAAATTTGAAATTTATGTCTCTAACGGCTGGTAATAGTTAATTTTCTAACTTTCGCACAAAATATTAGTTTAAACTCATTTGGAACAAGTTTTATACCCTTGAAAAACTTTGTTACATATCTTGGAAGTGCAACATAAAGAATTTGAGCTTTCATTTATAGATCAAATATTTAATTCATACACACTCTAGTTTTTCATTTGTATTATTTTTTGAAAAAGAGTGTTTGTATTTTCCTTAATAGAATTTTTTCATCAAGGTTATTTTTTTTGTAATTATTGTGAGGTTAAGTGTGAGAAAAACATACTTGGTGTAAGGTTTAAGTGACACCCTTAAATTACTTGGTTATAGAGGTTGAAGAGGCACCCGATCAAGTCCTCTTGGTATAAGGTTTAAGTGGCACCCGAAAGTTCACTTGATGTTGTATTGTTTGTCTTGGGGTAAAGGTAGGGGTGGGCATGAAACCCGTCTTGAACCAGATCAGACCGGACCAGAATCGACAGATTCGGTTCGGTGTTTCCTTTAAATCGATCCGATTTCAGTTCTTAATTACGAAAATCCTAAATTTTAGGTCTGATTTCGAGTTTGACTCAAAAAATCCAAACCGAACCGGAATTATTATTATTTAATATTTTTTTTTTAAAAACGACGTCATTTTATCCTTAGAAATATGAAAAAATTAATAATTTAATTTAAAACTCGATCCAGCCCGAAATTCGAACCATTCAGTCTAGTTTTATTTATATTTTCTCTTATATTCAGTCCAATCCAGTCTGATTCCAAAATTAAAAAACTCAAATTTTTGGCCAACCTAGGTTTTTAAAAATCCAGACCGAATCGGACCGTGCCAACCCCTAAATAAAGGTACATTAGTGGAATCCTCAAGCGAATTGACTTGGAGGCGTGGACGAGGCCGAAGTCTTCCGAACCACGTAAAAATTGGTGTTATCTTTCTTAACTCTCTCACTCACTTGATTTATATGTTTGTTATTATTGTACACATTTTTCACACATACTTGAATTTGAATTGTAATAATTTATGAATTAATTATTATTGTGTGTTGAATTTTGTGTATTGAACTTAAGAAGAATTTGAATTACTTAGTATTTAGAGTTAGGTTGCTTTAAGTTTGTTAAAATCATTAAAAACTCAATTCATTTCCCACCCCCTTTCTTGGGTTGCCTTAGTAGTATTTCACAGTGACCCAACTGAACAGAAATGCCTTAATGCATAAAAGCAAACATATGGGATTGATGAGTAGACCACAAACTTGTGAGAGTTGTTCGCATAATATGTAGAAATCGTCTTACATACACAAGCTACGATTTCGTGAAAGCCTGTGTGTTTGTGGTGATCATTGAGGCAGGGTTTCAGCCAGTACCAAATATCTTGAAGAAAACAATTCTATATACTTTAAGGTAATTCTATAATCCATATCTACTTAGTCGTTTATTTTGCTCATTAATTCTTCTTAATTACTCGAGGCATGTTTTATATGTTGGATTGGATATGATTACATAGGGTAGGCATGTTTTATAAGATTGAATATTGATCAAAGATAGCATGTTATATTAAAAAAAAAATCTGTAGGTAAATTTACAGTTAGAAATTTACTACACATGTATACATAATTATAGGGGAGTCTATCAAAACTTTAGGAGAGATTGAATAGTGCATAAGATTGAGCATTAGTCAAAGATAACATGTTATAATAGAAAAATCTACAAGTAAATCTACAACTGAAAATTTACTCACCCATATATACATAATTGGAGGAAAGTCTACAAAAAAATTTAAGAGAATCTCACGTAACGCGATAAAGAGACTAATAAGACTCAAACTCACGCCTACTATTTATGCATGAGTTCGTTACCACTAGACAAAAGCTTGATATCATTAACATATTATATATATACACTTATTATTTATAGATTATTGGATTTGTACATTTTTAAGGGTTGATATATATATATATATATATATATTTGAAAAATGAAAAAGAAAGGAAAGAGATAGATTTAAAAAAATAATAAGTACATGATTTGTTCAAATTTAATATGTTTAGTCCCATATATATAAGAGTTGCAATTTTGTGCAGGACACATATTAATCCGGTTGAGTATGATATAAAGTTAGCGAGTTGGGGTTGATCAAATATAATACAATTAATAAATTAGAGATATATAAGTGACACAATCAATAATTATATTCTATTCGTATTCAAATATTTAACACATAAATTTATTTAGAATAAAATTTATTAGCATTTAAATAAGTTGTATTATAATTATTTTAAAAATATATAAAAAAAAAACATGTTAAGTTAGTGATATGATTATAATTTGTTTAATCTATTACAATAATGGCTACTGATATAATTAAATTCTTAATTACAGAAGAAAACAATGAAACATGTAAGAATTTCAATAGGTATTAAGGTAATAATACTTCAAATTTTTGGGAGAAGATGAATAAATAATATTTGCAGGACATGCCCAAAACTTGTATTGTCTTTGTATTATTTTATATATACACAAACCATAATTACAACATAAGTCCAAATTAATAAACCAAATTTTGTTAAAGAACTTGTTAGCTCATAGTGTTTTTTTTTCTATCTAAAATCTGAATATAACTTAAATATAAATTTGACTGAAGTCTGAATATGATTAATATGTTTATTTTTTTTTACTTTAAATGTCTTAATATAAATGTTAAGTTGTTTATTTCTTAAAAAATAAAAAATTTGAAACTAGTAAGTTGACATATATATTTTAAAAAAATTTAAACTAATGTATTAAATTGTTGACATATATATATGTTAAGTAATAAATTAAGAGTATTTTTGACAAATAAAATATTTAAATTATTAAGACATTTACTCATTCAAAGTTAAGTTAAAATTTCTAACTTAATTATATTCAGACATTTTTAATAAATATTTAGACAAAAATTGAAAAACAAACAGCTTTTAATTGTCTAAATAATTAATTAAAATTTCAATTAGAAAAATAAACAGGCTCGTATATTTATTAGCCAGCAAATGACAATAGTCCCTTGCAGTTAATGGGAAACTGAACTTGGATTGTCAATTTGAGGTTCCAAATTAATGAAGTTGTTCGTACTTTATATGTAATATATTAGGAATGTTAATTTTAAAAAAGTGGTATATATGTAAAATATTAAATTTAAATTTTATAAAAAAATTAATTTAATATTTATTTTAAAATATTTAAAAGAAAAAATAAGTATATCATTCAGATTTAAATTTCGAGTTCAGATAAAAAAAATAACCACTACCTAAGTTTCAAAAACAATTATTGTTAGAATGTTGTGGTAATGCAAACAGTCAAAATATAAATATGATACATAAAAATTAAGGTAAATTTTTGTTTGTATATATAACTTAGAACAATTTATAACAAAAATATAAATCTCTTAATTATATTTATAAAAAGATAAAAGAGTGATTGTAAAATTTATTTAGTTTGTAATAAGTTTGTCTTAATTAAAAATTGAAATTTAATAATTATTTTTAGAAGTAATTTTAAATTTTTTGAATTCTAAATGGGTATATTTGTTATTATCTTTAAAAATGAAACTATTTTTAAAAATCAAAATTTTAAAAACAACTTTTTTCCCTAAAAATATTTGTTGTAAGATGGAGAAATAATCTCAAACAAACTCTATCTTAATATCTGAGAGAAATTAACTCTCATTATATTTTTGTGTGTATAATTATAATTAATTTTAAAAAATTAATAAACGAATATGTTCATGTAGTTGCATAATAAGATATATCCAAATCAAATCACACAATTTATTTACCTTTTTAAAATACCATCATCTTAAATACTTAGTGTTTTGCGCCTAATTTATGCAATTGCATTGTTGTTTTTTAAGTTTATAAATAATTATTATAATTATAATTATTATTTGAATAATTATGATAATAATAAATAAAATAATAAATTTTCGGCTGAACTCTAAACAGGTTTTAATTAGATTGTGTTAATAAGTGCAAACTTGGGCTGCAGCCGGCCCAAATTTAAAGAATGGCACTAAATTGAATAACTCTTTTTTTTTAAATTTTAATCTATTTAAATAATTAAGTTATGTAACTACTACTACTAATTATTATTATTATGATAATTTGCTTTCTTAAAAAAATTTAAGTGTTTTGGACATTTTAATATGAATATAAAAACCTAATTTTTATTTTTATTTAATAAAAAAAACCTATTTGAAGTAGTAAATCATTTAATTGTACAATTTTAAAAGAATTTTTATGTAATTAAGTTACTAAAAGAGGTATATCAAAATATTTATTTAATAATCATAAAATACATATAAATATAATTTTATATTTTAAAATTGTACATGAAATTGCAAATAATTTCAAGCATAAATTATCACTTTTTTTCTAATGAAAATGATCCTTAAAATAATTGTATATTATTACAGTATTATTTATAACAAAGTACTGATATTTAATATCGCTCCATTCTACCTTTAATTCTTTTTTTATCTACGTCCGTTTTAATTTTCATTCTAAAAAAAATATGTATATATATATATATATATATTATTACATAAATTTATTCAATACAAACTCTTTTTTATTATTAAAAATAACATTTATATATAAACATGGAAATTAACACAGAAGAAATCAACCAAATGTAAAAGAATAAAAATAAATATAATCTAATTTAATAGAATATAAACAATTATATATAGTCATGAAAAATAAATTGAATAGACCATCACAACTAAACAAAAAAAATCTAACCAAATCATAAGTTTTTAATGGGTTTCTAACAATTTAACCAAGTGGATAATAACTTGAAGTCTATTAAAATAAATAGATTTTTATGGGAATGAAATCTATTGAAATTAACACTAATCTCTATAGTAGATATATTTTTATAAGAGAAATAAGTGAAATCTATTAAATATTGGGAATAATTGGAGTTTGGATGTGAAAAAAATTATTAAAACTTTAATTGTAAGAATATTTTATGCTAAAAAATTATGATTTTTTTTATATACGAATTTTTTACATAAATATTTGTATTATATGATTTTTTTTATATATAAATATTTGTATTATGTGATTGATATTTTTCTTCATCTATATTTTTATTTACTAATTATTTAATAACATTTGTTCTAAAAATTTTTGGGTTTGACTTAAAATTTTCAGTAATTTACTCTTTTATCGTTATAACTTTTTTAAACGATCTGTTCTAACTCCACTATGACTATTATATTTCTTCAAAACAAATTTTCAAATCACTTTTTTATATTGATTGATACTCTAAATGAATCTCTAACTAAATATATCTAAAACTTAGCTTAGTGTTGTGATATTTTTATTGTGCTTGGAGAATAAAACTAAAGAGTACTTGATAATATCAACTTTTTAATGAATTTATTTTATATTAATATTTGTTATCGAATGATTTTATTTTATAATAAATATTACAATCTATTAATATTTATGTCACGTATATATTGAGAGTTTATATATAATTAATAGTTATACATTTATGCAATGTGCAATATCTACCTCTCTATTATTACCCTCTGAATATCTATAATAATAGAAGGGTACTCATCCACATAATTGGTGGGAAATTACCTAAATATTTATTATATTGATGAAATATCTTCCCACGTAATTATTGAGAAACCCCTATAGCAAAGATGAGAGAGTCCTTCCCATAATAATTCTCAAAGACGCTTCCTCTCTATGTGAGTATTCCTAAGGGGTTAACAACTATGGCTTTAAACACCCGTACATTAATAGCAAACAAACCATAAATTGGTATCTAATTTAGGTGAATTAAGTCAGTATATGACACTCATTTATACTGCTTATTAGTCAATGTTCTTTTCTAATAGAATCGTTGGACTGGAAAAAAGAATGGAAGCTAGCTAGCAAGCTTTTGACATTTGCATATTTTGCAGCATGTGTGAGGGCATGATTCAAGGTTAGATAGAGATCCAAAGTGGTTTATTTTCATTTTATTTTTCAAAGAGAGAAAGAGAATAAGTATTGAAGCCAGCTCAAAGACAGAACATGTGTTTGCTTCCTAAATATAAGGAAACTTGTAATTAAAATGGCTTACAACTAACCACGCTTGCCTCTTCCCTTGCAACTAGTTCTCACTTCTTTAAGTCATATCCATTTTGGTTTCCTTTGCTTCATTACTTTCTAAGATTCTGCTTAATTATCATACAGTTAATTCAAAACAACATTATCTCAACACAACACAAGTTGCACTTTCTACAAGTTTTCTATTATTTATATTTATATTTAAGAGAATCTAATCCAACCAAGCTCAGTCAACTTAGTTTTGAGATATGACTTTAAAATGTATGAAAATTAATACGAACATTGAGACTTACGATTAGGGTTAAGAATCTGTTCTTTAACGGAACACTTTACTTCAGTGTTCATTGGGTGTGACTTTTCTACTACGTAAAGAATTTTTAATATTAAAATTTTTCTTGAATTTTTTATCATGGTTTTTTTTTGTCACTAAAGAGTTCTAGAAAAATTACCACTTAGGTTTTGTTCGAGTGGTCAAAAACCAAGAAGCATAGTTCCTGACTTCGAATCCTGTTAGACATGCAGGGTGCTTTCTACTTAATTGGGGTTCCTCCTACAGCGTATATGTAGACTTCTCTCGTATCTGTGTGTGTAAAAATTTCTGGGTTAGACTATCATCAAATATATCTAAATTTTCAACAATCCTCTAGTTATAATTAGTGATTGTGGAATTTTTTAAAATATTTTAAATTATTCAAAATACTTTCATTTTATTTCAAAAATTTTACTCTATTTTTGTTGATATAACTTTTAAAATTATATATAATAAGACAATTACACAAATTTTATTAAAAAATACTTGACAACTAAATAAATAATAATTTTTTTCCTAAATTTGTTACTATAAAAAAAATCTATTTCACGAAATATTATTATTTAAAAAATTATATCAAATAAACTTTAATGATTTAAAAAGATGTGGACATCGAAAAAAAAAACTTTTAGAGATGTTGTACATCCTATTTTAAATTAAGCAACTAATTAATATAATATTAGAGTCAAAATTTCATATTCAAATTTTAATTTTTTCTATTTTTATTTTGGTTTCATGTACCAAATCCCTCCCAATGCATTTGTTGGTCCCGATATGGATTTTATTGGTTTATATTGAGACTAAAATGATTAATTAATATGAGTCAAAATTCCATATTTATTGATTGGCAATTAAGATTAGATCTTAACATCGAAAAAATGGAGAAAAGTTTTAGGTTTAGTTGATGCAGGTGAAGACAGGCATGTGTAATCATAATTACAAAAGCAAAGGATTATTGACTTTAGAAATTAATATATATTACTGTTTGTAGATAATCCAGCTAATATTATGTCTTCAATGCGGTGATCATGTAACTACTTTTGACTTCCTATACTTCATGTTCTTCCATTTTTTAATAATTTTTAATTAGTAAATATTTTATATGAGTTAAGAATTGATAGATTAATTAATAAATCAAATAACTCAACGTTAAACATTAATGAAAAGATTGATGCTACTATCATTTCTTGAAAGTCCTCTTAAGACCCTCACTTTCTCTGTTTATTGTATAAAATAATAATAAATTTTTATAACAGTTAATTAAACTAAAAACAATTCTCGTTGTCTTAAATTTTTGTAAATTTCTAGTATTTTTAAAGTTTTTGGAAACTCAAAATAATTAATTGAATGTTTTTCTTTAAAATGCACTCAATCAATATATAAGACGAATCTCATTCAGTTTTAAGTTGTGATTAAATTTTTTTTATTCACGATCAATGCTCTCTCTTAAAACTTTTATGAATTTATTGAAAAATAAAATGTTTATTTATTTAATTTAAGATTAAAAAAAAAAGTTTATGATAAGTTTTAGGATAAAAGCCTTTTTAATCTTAAAAGTGTGGTTTAATATCCTTATTAATCATAGTGGTTTAAAAAATATCCTTAAAAGTCTCAAATTATCAGAAAATAACAAATATACTCTTATAATAATAGCTGTTTAAGAAAAATAATTAATAAATTTCTAAAATTTAATAAAATATAATATATTTATGTAAAATATTTTAAACAAATAATATTATTTATAATTTTAATAATCTATTGAGTATTGTAAGTTTTTGTAAGAATACATACTAGTAACTACTAGAAATTAAATAAAAGTAAAGGATAATAAATATTAATTTATTTATGTATTTTACAACTTATTTATAATAAATATTATGATTGTACTGTAAATAATACATGAAACACATGTATATATAGTTAAAAAATATAAATAAAATAACAAAAATAAGATATCAATGAAAATGAATAAATTATATATATATATACCATATAATTGATTATATTTTATCAAATTTTACTAATTTTTTTAAATAATTATTTTTATATAGGGACATAACTTTTTTTAATAAATTTAAAATTTTAAGTATATTTTTAAAATTATTAAAATTAATAAAGATATTAGGTTAAATTTTTAAGATTAAAAAGATCATGACCTCAAATTTTATTGAAAAATACGTGAGGGGCTGCAGCCGGCCCAAATTTAAAGAGCGATATTAAATTAAATAATTGCTTTTTAAATTTATGTCTATTTCAGACATTTTGATATGATATAAAAATCTAATTTTTATTTTTATCTAATACCAAAAATAGAAAACCCTTTTGAAGTAATAAATTAATTATTTGGAGTACAATTTTAAAAGTATTTTTATATAATTAAATTACTAAAAAAGGTATATGAAAAATATTTATT
The DNA here is from genome assembly GCA_028052125.1 of Melia azedarach. Lineage (NCBI taxonomy): Eukaryota > Viridiplantae > Streptophyta > Magnoliopsida > Sapindales > Meliaceae > Melia > Melia azedarach. Next base: position 15,225,003 of record CM051396.1, read on the forward strand.
AAATAATCATAAAATACACTAAATAAAATTTATATATTAAAATTGTACATGAAATAAAAAATAGTTTCAGACAAATTATCAATTTTTTTCTAACGAAAATAATCCTTAAATAGTTGAAGAATATTACACTTTTAATAACAAATTACTGAGGTATTTCATATCACTCCCTTCTGCATTTTTTATTTTCCTCCATTTTAGTTTCCCAAAAAAAATGTCTATATATTATTACATAAATTTATGCAATACAAATAATATTGTCTTTTTTATATTATTAAAAAGAACACTTATAAAGATGGAAATTAACAATTATCAAAGACGAAATCAACCAAATGTAAAAGAATAAAAATAAAAAATATAATCTAATTGAATAGAATATAAACAATATATAGTAATTAAAAATAAATTGAATAGAACATCAAATTTGAAAAAAAAAACAAATCATAAGTTTTTAACAGGTTTCTAACATTTTAGCCACTGTACTTTTTGCAAAATATTAACTTAGGGTATATTTTTCTCTAAGTTTAACAGTTTAATGGAAAATAATATGAAAACTCTGAAACTAAATAGTTTTTGTATGGGCGTAAAATCTATTATAAAGACACTAATTTCTACAATAGATAAATTTTTATAAGAGAAACAAGCGAAATCTATTAAATATTCGGAATAATTCGAGTTTGGATGTGAGAAAAAATTACTGAAAGTCTAGTTGTAATAATTTTTTGTATACTAATATTTTCTCTTGTCATCCTTAGCAATCGTAATTTTTCTCTGATGTACAAGTTTTTTTTATGTAAATATTTGTATTATATGACTAGTATCTTTTTTCATTTATATTTTTATTTATTATTTATTTGATAGTATTTGTTCTAAAGAATTTTCGATGAGACTTAAAATTTTTCAGTAATTTACGCTTTCATCATTATAACCATTCTAAAAGATCTATTCTAACTGCACTGTAACAATTATTTTTCTTCAAAACAAAATTTCAGATTACTTTTTCATAGTATTGATTGATACTCCAGATAAATCTCTAACTAAAGATATCTGAAACTTAGTTTAGTATTGTGAATCTGTTATATTTATGTTGTGCTTTGTAAAGAGAGTTAAAAGAATACTTGATAACACAACTTTTTTATGAAATTTATTTCTTTTATATTAATGTTTGTCACTGATTGCTTTTTATCTTATAATAAAAAATATTATAATTTGTTGATATTTATATTAAATAAATATTGAGAGTCTAAATATAATTAATAGTTATATATTTATGGGAGTTTTAAAACATACCTCCCATAAGGTTTGAGACTTTAACACTTAAATGAAAAGTTTGAGGAAAGACACATTTACCTTTTTTGAACTATTAGTTGAACATCAATTTTTACTTAAATGATTATAATACCCGTAATTGTTTTAAAGTTAAAATTTAAAAAATTCAATTTTTAATTTATATAATATTTAAAAGATTAAAATAATTAAAAATTAATTAACAATTTTAATTTAATTTATTTAAATTTAAATTAATAATATTTTAATTTGATTATTTTAGTTTTTATTTATTTATTATTTATTAGAATTAAAAATTTAATTAATGATAATATAATTTGATAATTTTAATTTATATTTATTTAAATTAGGAATTTAATTAATAATAATTTAATTTTTATTTATGTACCATATTTATTTAAATTCTAAATCCTAATATGCAAAATGGCTGCCTTTCTAACTTAACAATTTCAATTTTTAATCATGTATCATATTTAATATTTATTCAAAATTAAATTTCTAACTTTAAATAAATGTTAATTAAATATTAATATAAATTATTGTTAATTAAAATTTTAATTATTTTAATCTTCAAACATTATATAAATTAAAATTAAATTTTTTAAATTTTAACTTTAAAGTAATTAAGGGTATTATAGTTATTCAAGTATAAATGGATGATTAACTAAAGATTCAGGAGAGGTAAGTGTGTCTTTCTTCAAACATTCTATTTAAGTGTTAAAGTCTCAAATATCAAGGGAGATATGTGTTAAAACCCCTATATTTATGCATAGTGTGTGTAATTTCTGCCTCTCTATTACACTCCAAATATCTATCATAGAGCAAGGGTATCTATCCACATAATTGGTGAGAATCCAATTTAGGTAAACTAAGTAGTACACAACATTGATTTAGATTTCTTATCAATGTTCTTTTCTAATAGAATCTTTGGACTAGAAAAAGAAGGGAAGCTAGCTAGCAAGCTTTTGACATTTGCATATTTTGCAACATGTTTGAAGGCATGATTTAAGGTTAGCTAGAGATCCAAAGTGGTTTAACTTACTTTCATTTATTTTTCAAAGAGAGAAAGGAAAGAAGTATTGAAGCCAGCTCAAAGACAGAACATGCGTTTGCTTCCTAAATACAAGGAAACTTGTAATTAAAATGGTTTACAAGTAACCACACTTGTCTCTTCCCTTTTGCAACACTTCACTTCTCACTTCCTTAAGTCAAATCCATTTGCTTTGCTTTATCACTTTCTAAGATTCTGCTCCATTATCATACAATTAATTGAACAAGATTATCTCAATTTCACAACACAAGTTGCACTTTTTACAATTAATTGAACAAGATTATTATATATTTATATTTAAGAGAACCTAATTCAACCAAGCTCAGTCAACTTAGTTTTGAGATATGACTTTAAATATATGAAAATGAATACTAATATTGAGACTTACAATTAGGGTTAAAAATTTGTTATTTTAGGGAGCACTTAAGTAAGTGTTTATTAGATATAATTTTTCTATTGAGGGAAAGGATTTTTTTAATATCAAAATCTCTTTTTAAATTTTTTATTTTAGTTTAATTGTCACTAAGAAAATTTTGAAAAATTAGAAGAATTATTTTACTCTACAGGAATAGACTAAAAAATTTTTAAATTTTTAATAGTAATAATTTTGGAGCTTTTAAAAATTATAAATGGTAAAAAATATTCTTATTTTATTTTAAAACTTTTATTACTTCATTGTTTATAACACGATATTTATTAAAAAATATATTTGACAATCAAATAATTAATAATTTATTTTTCTTAAATAGTAGCAAAAAATCTTATTTTAAAAATTTTTATTTAAAAATTATACCGAATAAACCTTATGTTATTTAAAAAGAAGTCGGTAGTAAAAGTCTTTTACTATAAGACATTTGAAAAAGAATCTTACATCAAATTCTAAATTAAGCATGGATTAATTGATATAAGAGTCCAAATTTCAAATTAAATTATATTTTCATTTTGGTTTCATGTTTCAATTTCAAATCCTTGTCAAGGACTTTGATGGTTTCAATATGTATTTTATTGGTTATATTTAGATTAAAATAATTAACTAATATGAGTCAAAATTCCATATTATTGGTTGGAAATTAAGATTAGATCTTGACATTGAAAAAAATGGAGAAACTTTTTAGGTTTAGTAGATGCATGTGAAGGCAAGCATGTGTTTTGTATAATTATAAAAGCAAAGGATTATTGACTCTGAAATTAATATATATTACTACTTGTAGATAATCCAGCTAATATTATGTGTTCAATGTGGTGATCATGTAACTACTTGTTGACTTACTATACTTCAAGTTCTTCCATTTTTTTAATAATTTTTAATTAGTAAATATTTTATATGAGATGAAAATTGATATATTAATTAATAAATCAAATAAAAAAATATTAAACATTAATGGAAAGAGTGATGTTACTGTCATTTCCTCAAATATTTCCTAAAATTCTCACTTTATTTATTATTTTAAAATCATAATAAAATTTTATAACAACTAATACATTCTAAAGATGGCTTTTATTGTCTCAGCATTTTTGTAAACTCTAAAGTTTTTTGAAATTAAAAGAATTAATTGAATATTTTTTTAAAATATGGTCAATCAATTAGTAATAATCTCACCTAGTTAGTACAAATTATGATTGAATTTTTTATTTATTTATGATCAATTCTTTTTCTATGATTATTTTGTTTATCAATTCAAAACTCTTATTAATTTATTGAAAAATAAAAAAATATTCATTTGATTTATTTTTTTTAAAATTTATAATAAATTTTGAAAGTGTAAATAAACCTATTCTTTAAAAAGTATTTTTACACACAATTAACCTTATATTCTTTTAAAAAAATTTAAAAGATTTTAGATGAGAATGGCAAATCTCATTCATAAAATATCAAAATTTTGTCCATATTTTAATTTATTTGAATTGAAGATGACCTGAGATTATCAAGCGTAATCTAAATTATTTGAACTACGCTCAAAAAGCAAACTCTTTAAGTTTATTCGAATAAAAGATTAATTTAAGAAAACAAATATAACCCAATAAATATCAAAGTGTTAATGTGCAAAGTGAAGTACCCCATGATCTATGGCTTTAGCACTTTTTTTTTTCCCTTGTAATCATGTTTAGTTGTAGTCTAATTCTTGCCAAAATTCAATTTACAGTTGGCTTGTAGTCAATTAATGGAGTGTAGCTGGACACAATTTCATTAATGAATTAAAAAATTAGATTAATCCAACTGTTAATCAAAATATAGTATATCCTTCTTTCTTTATAGGACTTTTATTAGAATTTATAATTAGAAAAATTAATTAAATATAAAAAATTGGAAATTACAAAAAGAAGAAATGATAATACAATACGTCCATATACGTACATGACGCATAGCTGAAACCCTCAACTATATATATTTCTATTTTTTAAAAAATACATAAATAATAAAATAAAATAAAGATAAATAATTACTTCTTCTATGGGTCACTATGCTTTAGTGGGTCCCAGTCAAGACTATGATGTAAGATCGCTATGGAAAGAAAGCCCCAAACAGACGGAAAAAAAAAAAAAACAAGACAAAACAAAATGCAAAAACAAGAAAGCAAGACTTTGAAATTTGTATCTTCATGTTAATTTCTTTTAATTGTTTTATTTTGTTTTGTAGTTTAAAAAAATAAATTTTGTTTTATTATTTATGTTTGTCTCCACTAGCTATAGGGCAAATCCATCTTTAGGAATTTTCTTTTTGTAGTATGTTTAAAGATTGTATTAATTAATTTTTTTAATAGAAGCAAAAATATAGTATTTCTTATCATTTTAATATTTGATAGTCAAAATTATTCTAACAAAAAAATCTATATGAAATAAACCTATAAATCATTTCATATCTAATAAAAATTATATTTATTTTAAAGAATAATTACCTTTTATAATAATTAAAACAATATTTTTTAAAAGTCTATTTATTTATTTTTTAATAATTTTTATAGATATATGTCAATAAAATTTAAATAAAAATATAAAAATTATATTTTATATATCCGTCCACGGCTTGATGACCGAATTATAGCAACAAATTGACGCAACAAAGAGTTCGGGGCCCACCATTTCCTAATGTCGCCACGTGTCGGCATTACACGAATGAAGGCGGTAGGAGCCGTTGAGACCAATCCAACGGTCATTATCAGCCGGCCTCATCTTTTGGCGCGGTCCAGTCCCCAACGTCTCTCTCTTTCTCTCATTTCAGATCCGTTATCAACGGTCTAATTATTTAAATTTCTTTTCAAAGAAAATTGAATAAAGTGAAGTAATTGAATAAAATAAAAACCAAACCAAACACACACCAAACAACAGCAATTATAACAACGCGTCTTTGAAAACGTAAGCACAATAATAATAGAAGGCAGCAGAATAAGCAATGGATAATATCATTAATTCCCCTATAAATTTATAAGTTTTCAAATAAAAGCAGAGCTTGTTAATTTATGTTAAATAACTCCCCAGCCCCGGCCCGGACCCTTATTAAGATACCAAATTATCCTTGTAATGTTAAGATTTTTCAATTAATATAAGAATATTTAGCGTAAAAAAGTGTCACATTTTAGTTAATTTGATAAAAGTAAAGTATTTCTATTTTATTAAAAATAAAAGTGAAGGACTTAAATGTTATTATTCCAATAAAGTCACATCATAGTAATATTTGTTGACACTGATGTCTACCTTATCATTCATGATGTATGTACTAGAGACATCAGACATGAGTATAATATGGCTTGTAATATTGGAATCTTTTCTCGCAAGTCCCTTTAATTATATTGTTGGAATATAAGAACTATCTCACATAGACCCCATAATTTTAAAAATTTAAACTTGCAATTCTTTGTAATATTAATTATAACAAATTGATAGCATATTATTAATTGTTCAAGTGTTAAAATACATAAATATTATAAACTAAAAATATTTTTTTCGTATTTTTTAAGAAAATTTATTAAAATATCTAAAATTATTCATAAAACATCTAGAATGATGCCGTGATATTAATTAAATTCTATAAACACTTTTAAAATAAATATTTATATTTTTTAATTTAAAATTTTATTTTACGATACATCTATCATATTTTGAAAATACAATTAAGAAAAAGTTTAGTAATACTAATTTTTTGCAAGACTCATTTTCTTTTAATTAATTTTAATCTCTAATATTTTTTTCCCATCTCACATGGGTGTACTTATTAGCACGACCAAACGGTCCTAAATTAGTTCTACAATTTTAAATTGTTAATATTAATTAATTAACTAATTAATTAAATAATAATGATAATAATAATAATAAGTGTGTGTATGTGGAATACGCGTTAAATTGACAGACCGACTCTCCCAAGAAGACAGCTCTTAAAGGACGTCCTTCAATGGTGAATTGAAGTCCAAAGTTATCTCCATTTTTACAAACAATTCTCAGATATCATTCTTCCATAACAGGCTGTTCTTCTCTCCCTATATTAAGCAATTCCTTCCCCAAAATTTTCTCTAACTTCCATTGACGACCACACAATTTTCTTTCTTATATTCCCTTCACCAATTCAAATGCCAGCCATTTTCTTCAGAGTCTTCCTTCTTTACAATCTTCTCAACAATTTCTTCCTCTTCTTGGTCCCCAAGAAACTTCGTTTCTTCTTCCCCAAGTCTTGGTACGCCGCCCCTACCGCCTCCCCTGCCGCAGCAGCAGCAGCCACCGCCCACCAGCCTTCCTCAGCTCAGATTTCATTCAGAAGAATGGATCCGGCCGAGCTCGACCGCGTTTTTCAAATGTTTGATCGGAACGGAGATGGAAGAATATCCATGAAGGAGTTGAACGATTCGTTGGAGAACTTGGGAATTTTCATCCCTGATAAGGAATTGACGCAGATGATCGAGAGAATTGACGCTAACGGAGATGGGTATGTTGACATTGACGAGTTCGGCGCGCTGTACAAGTCCATTATGGAGGAGCGCGACGAGGAAGAAGACATGAAAGAAGCCTTCAACGTGTTCGACCAAAACGGCGACGGTTTTATCACGTTTGACGAGTTGAAATCTGTTTTGGGTCAACTCGGTCTTAAACAAGGCCGGACCGTAGAGGATTGCAAGCGGATGATTATGAAGGTTGACGTGGACGGTGATGGCATGGTTGATTTTAAAGAGTTTAAGCAGATGATGAAAGGTGGCGGATTTAGTGCTTTAACTTGACCAAACATTTCAAAAAAAAAAAAATAATTCCCCAAAAACATCATAGAAATTTCAACGGTTGTAAATAGTTCGGGAATCATTTGAATTGGTGATCTGACGGCCATCAACTTTGCCATGTGTCGATACAACATTGCAGCGGTATAATCATGCATTCATCTAATAAAATCACGTTATATATATTCATATTTGTTTTGAAAATATTTATAATTAAATATATACGTGATAAAATTTCATTAGATGGGTGATGAAGTTGATGTATTTGAGGCAGGGAAGGGGGACACTTAAACACCAAGAGAAAGTGATTTATTTTTTTATTTTTGGGTTTATTTTATTATTATTATTTTTTTCATCTTTGATGTTATTGTAAGATTTGGTTTGATGATTTTTAGAAGTGTTTTCCTGTTTCTGATATTCCCATTTGTTTTTCCCATTCTTGTCTGGTTGGTGATGTAAATTGATATTATTACATATACTAACCAAATTACGGCCGTTGGATTACCATAAATCACTTCTTTGATTTGTCTTTTAATTCATCTTCTACTTTGTGTATGTTATCATTTTATCATGAAATTTTCAGATATTATTGTGTCATTTATCATAACAATTCCGATACAAATTTTGTAAATATTCAACAAAATGTTATCAAATTGAACTATTTAAAAGAAACAAAAGAGAAAAATTCCAAACAATGTAGTCTATCATTTCTTCATTACTGTAAGTGTTGCTTAACGACAAAATCAATGAGAAACACTCTAACAAGAATGAAAGGGAATGAAAGAAAAATGCCTTAAAACTACAAGAATCAAGATCAATAACAGCAACAGCAGCAGCAGCATCGTACTACATTCAAAGATCGATGAGAGGAAATTTGCACTTGTATTCTCCTCATCAGACAATTTCCTAATGAAAGCAATGGTGAGAAAGAAAACCCTCAACACCAATCAATTGGAGAATCGAGCACAGGGCCTAATTGAACAGTTAGATATAATGTAACTCTCTGTTACAGTTTCAAGAAATGAACATGTTACTCATAATCCTCTTCATAACCAGCAGTTTTTCAGTTGAGTTGTTTCCCAAGATGCATTTGTCGTGTGACTCGGTGTCAATGGCTATGGCTACGCCATCTAGCTTTACAAGACATTCGGCATGGTGATCTTGATCTTGAATCTTGATACTCTAATTTGTTCAGGAAATACGGATTGCATGATCCATCCAAGACAAAAACCAGTATGCCTCTTTCCATGTCTGAGAAGCTATAGACCGTTGAGTTCAATTTCTTTCAATCTGTTTACAATGTCTTCGACTCTTATAGACATGAACTCAGCATGTTCTTCAAGATCTTTGAGAACCATGAGTAACTGTTGCTGTATTGCTGCTGATTGTTCTCTTTCCCGCCGAAGTTCATTGTATAGATCCTGTATTTTTTTATCCTTTTCTTCCTGCATGTTCACGATAACAGCCAATTCTAAGTGCTAATGATAACAAAACTGAAACAGCAATTTATTAAGAGGCTGTAAAACTAAAATTAACACTAATAGTTGCTTCAGTGTTCCATTAAGTACTGAAAAAGAGGAATATGCCTAAACATTATAAGTTTACTGCAGTTAGATTGATCCGTATACCATGTTTTTCAAGTACTCAAGACATACCTCGCTGAGTATATTTACAATTGGCAGCTCCCCGGGAAATTTACTGTGAGTAAGTAATTTGTGGTTGTGCTCTCGGACAAACTTAGTAACAACCCATTTACTTCCATCTCTTGCTGCTAACCTTATCATTGCTTTGCACCCTTCCCTCGTAATCGGTCGTGGAGGAAGAACCCTGTCTTTTCTAAGAGCATGCTTTGCAGAACGAAAACCTTCCCTAGAACAAACAAAGTCCCGACCAATTATAGCCATGTTTTTTAGTGAGTGTCGGATTCGATTCGTTCTTATGGTGAAACCTGTACGCTTGGCATATTCATAATAGAAATCCCTCGCATCTTCTAGTGATGGAAATGTCATCCCTGTATATGGTTCAAAACTTTCTGAGCTTTCTGCTGTTAAGCCTTCTATCGATGGTATCATCAAATTCAAATCATCATTTACAACACTGTGTGAATTGTAGTGCTGTAACAACCCATCTTCTGTGTTTTCATTTTCATCAAAGCTTTCCACAGTTTCATCATCCGAGCCACCTTCACAATCTACATATTCATGCTGAGCAGGGCCCATCATAATGTTCCTACATATAAAAGAATGCTATCTAATAATTAACTCCATTTCCCCTATTTATACATATTGCAGTCACAGAGGCAAACACTTCCGTTACGCATCCACATCCTTTTTTAAAGAATAATCAAACGCTACATATTATTATAGAAAACACACTCCAAACTATTGTGCCATTCTCCATGCGCACTTTCATTATGTGCAAAATAAGAACAAGGCAAGACATGAATCATAAAATGACTGAAAATAAGGTAAGTGTAGAGAAAAAAAAAGACAAATGTCCAACTTGTATGAAAATTTTTCTTTCTTTTGACAAGCATTTGCAGAGCTTCAACCCCGAATAACCACAGATACAGAGACTCAAGGATCTGATATTCACAATGCAACATATCAAAGTATTTTTCCTAATTTGTTTCCTTTTCCTTGGGATATTTCATTCTACATTTAACAAAATTATCTTCCAATTAGATTGACCACATTGATTCAACTTTCCCAAACAAATACATAAAACTTTTCCCATTGCTGGATAACACATTTAAGACTTTAATCACAAATACACTTAATGCTATTATTGTTCACAAAACTTCTCTTCGTAAGATTAAATTTGAACCAAGTTCTATAAATTTTTAAGCAAGAATGCAACTTATCATAGTAAGTAATTAAATTATCTTGATTTCTCGGAAAGAAAATGCAAATCCCTGAAATTTTCTCTTCTACTAAATTTTCTCAGCAACCAAACTGAGATTTACACCCAAAAAGAAAAAAACATTCTTTCAAAAAATAATACCAAACCCAGTTGATCAATAACTCCATAAATACTCTCCATCAACTTAAAAAGAATAAGAAACGAAAAATGAACCATGAATTGAAAGAAAGCAACTAAAAGCAGGAGTAATGAAATTAAATAAACAAAATAAAAATCAAATAAAAGAAGCAACTTACATTATTTTGGGTGTGATTTGAGCTTTTGAAATTTGAGGTATAAATAGAGCTTTGTAGCGGTTTCAGTTGGAATCGTACCTCGTTGTTTCAGATGGAGTACGGAGAAGGAACTGAAATGACGAGAAAGTCGTGTCAGATCACAGATCTACCGGGTGAGTTGAAGGTTCGGATCTAACGGTTGATATGCAGCCAGGAGGCGGCGCAGACCAACGGCTGCGATGCACGATGAATCGATGATGTATGTTCTTACTGTTCATTTTTTTTTCTTTTTCTTTTTTGTATTTTTAGGTATAACGCTTTTTAAAAGTTTTTAATTTTAATGTCATTAGATTTCTTTTTCAAATTAAAAATTTCAATAAAAAATTATTTAATTATGCTAAAAGCATTATTTTTATAAAATAATAGGTTTATAGATGATAAAATTTTATTGAATAAAATAAGATTATAATATAAAATAATTTAATTAAATTTTTGTTGCAATAATAAGTTATTTTTTAATTTCATATTTTCCAAAACTTGAAAAATATTTATTAAATAAACTTAACTCATTTCTTTTATATTTCAAAGAAAAAAAATTTATTGCAATGAAAATTACTCGATCTACATGTCAAACCCTAATTGGTTGAATATTTGAATACGTGGTAGAGTACTATAAATTTTTATACTATTGGGTTTTTGAATCTGAGTTAAGCTTTTAAGGCCCACCACGAACCTTAAATCTCACTTAATGGCTCAAGGGTCGTGATGTAGTAATATTTGAAAATTGGCTTGGTTGATTGGAAGGATTTGTTATCGCTATTGCTATTACTTTCATTAATAAGACACAAGATTCAAATTATAAGTGATAATCCCAGTATTAATATCAAAGAACACAGACAATAAAGTTTGGTCGCAACCACTATTAAATCAAATCAATATCGTATAGCCTTGTTGGTGGTGGCATATGATACATTTGTTTGTGATATAATAAGTTTAAGGCTGGGGGAAAGGTGTTTTAGAGCCTTAAAGTAACTAGGTTGATGATACCTACAGATGCAGAACATATGTGAGGATATTAGGGTAATATTTGAGGTCGATTAATTTCTATGGTAAAAGATGGCTGAAAAAATAAGGGTTATTAGAGTTTTACTTAGTTTGATGCTAAGGAAAAGAAACTAATACTGTCAACGTACTTCTCTCAAGATTATGATTTCAAGGATTCCAGGATGATATTTCAAGGATGCTTTGAATGTAGAATAATGTCCTTATATATTGTATGATGTGTAATTGTACTGGAAAATAACTATCTTATGTAATCCTAATTTAATTGAAGTCATCTTCTTATGACAAGTCTTTGTCATGGAATTAAATTAATGTAATTTAATCTTAACTAAAAAGGATGTATAAAAGACTTATATTTATAATAAAATACTTATTTTAATTAATAATTATAAGTTAATTAAAATAATATTTTATATCTAAAATGGACTATAAAGTTTTGGGTCTTTATGTTTTTATATATTAGCTTAATAGATAATGAATCCTTGGAGCTTTACGTCTCCTTAAATGTGCTAAACTAACATCATTATATTAATTTAGGCTAGACTTTGGTTTACTCTTATCTTTCACACCAAACTTGCAATTTGAGCTCTAAAAAGTGATTTAAGTTTATTTGTGCATTTTTATATATAACTTGGACAAAACGACATAACTTTGGCAAGGGTTTAGGCTCAGGTTTAAGATCAATTTTCAAATATCAACTAAGTTATGAACTATTACACTCTTTTTGATACTAATAACAATGTAAAATATTAATGAAAGAGGTCTCATTGACAAATATTTTTTACTTGAGAGACAAGTGGATACATATTTTTAATTTCGAGGGTCTTATTGTCTTTTACCTTAAAATTAAAATAAAAGGAAAAGTATAAAGGGAGTAACTATACCAAGCCAAAACCCCTTAAAGGGGAAAGAAATAAGCAAAAAGTAAAACTAACAAAACTTATAGTTGAGAAAATATAAGCGATCTTTACTAAATAAACATATCTATCATAGAAAGTAAGGGATTCCACAAAGTTAAAGAGGATAGTTTGAGGTTTAAATTGGAAAAGCCTATTCGTCAAAAGGTTCTCTTCCCTAAAAATAAGAGTGAAATGCAGACACATGTTCTTCATTTTTAGTTGATAATGAGACTATAAAGACTATAAGGGCCATGTATAAGAAAAAGAATTCTATTAGATACTAGCTGATGTAACAACTGAATTGCTATCCACCCAAAGAGATAATCAAATGCAAAATCAATGGCTAAAAGGATAGCATACAACTTGACAAAAAATACGTGTCACTTTAATGTGCCAAAAGCAAAACAAAAGCACAACAAGAAACTAACTGCTAAGGAAGAAATTCTATTTTGGCATGCCTTTATTGTTAACTTTAAACTTAACAGGACAAATGAGTGATGCCAACAAACAATGGTGTTATTGGTAGCCTTGCAGCTATTAGATCGAATGCCAATGAAGGATACGGAAAGATCTTTGTGATTGTACATAAAGTCAGGACAATAAGGTTGAGAACCTAAACTTACGCACGATATGAGGTAAAAATATAGTGCTTATAGATTGGGGTGCCAAAGCCAGCACCATTCCTAACTTTCCCAATTGAGTAAAGAAATAAAGATCTCAAACACCCAAATATGAAAAATCTAAGAGGAGAATCATTGAGAAAGAATAAAAAATGGCAAATTGTTAACCCCAAACTTCCTTAGCCCAAGAAAATAATTATAGGAAAGTGGCAAACCATGCTAGGAAAAAATGATATATATGGTTAATGTGATAATTATAATATTGCATGCTAGGTATACTATATTGTTTTATTATTTGCTCATGTTTATTTGTTAATTAAGTGATATAAATTCGACTGTTTTTGGTTGCTAGTTTATTTTTCTTAAAAGAATAACATTTTCATCGGTATGTCATAATTTTATCAAATTTTGTGAATTTGATAATTTTCTTACACATTAAAAATAATCTCTTTCTAAAATTTTATTCTATCTAAAATTTTAAATTGTTTTAGTTTGTTCAAATTTAAAACATTTAAATTTTTCAATAATTTAAATTAAAAATGTTTAAATTACTTTATTTAGTTTAATTGTAAAACCATATCCTTTTATTAATTTTCTAAGAATTTAAGTACGTTAAACTACAATTTCTAGTTTATTAAAGTTATGACGTTAATTTTATTTTTTTTCGGTTATGAATTTTTAAATAATTCCCCTAAATGTCTTTTGTTTTAAAAATTAAAATTGTTTTTCATTACGAGTATAAATTATAAAAGTAACATTTAAATCCTCTAAATAAATATTGTTTTTAGTTAATTTCTTAGTAAATTATTGTTATTATATAGACTTCTTATATTCTTTGCTTTTAGAACTCTTTAGTGAGATGAATAAATCCAACAAAGCAAATAGTGTTAAGCTAGAAAAATTTATGGGACAAAATTTTAGAAGGCAAAGACAATCGAAATACTGGCTCACCATTCTAGGACTAATCTCAGCCATTGAACCCAATAACGAAAGAACTTCTCAAGCCTCTTGTTCAATTATTGAACTTTCAAAAGAGAATTTAGATTATAAAATTTTGAGTGCCTTGGATGACCACTTATATGATGTCTACGAATCTAATAAAATGCCTTAGATTTATGGAATGCTCTTAAGCAAGCCTATGAGATAAAAGACACTAGTATTGATAGATTTGCTGTGTTTAATTTTAATAATTATAAGATGATAGATTCTAAACCTATTACAGATCAAATTCATGAATTTCAAGAACTTTTGAAGAAAGTTGAGAAATTTGATACTAAATATAGTAAAAGTTTTAAAGTATCTTGTATAATAGAGAAGTTACCCTTTAGTTAGTCTATTTTTTCCAAATCCCTTAAGCATAAACAATAAGATTTTACAATGACTCAAGCGATAAATTCCCTGAGGATAGAAGAGAAAAATACATTAAGTAATATACGTGAAAGTGAGACTTATAGGGCAAATATTGTCAAAAGTTCTAAAAATTTCAAAAATAATAAGCGATATGATTATAGGACTAAGAAAAAGAATTTTGAGGCAAAGAATGTCAACACCCTAGAACTTCTCACCCTAATAACTTTAAGAATTCTAAAGGCAAAGGAGATAGATTGTGTTATATTTATGGAAGGATCAACCATTTGGTCAAGGATTGCTTTTACAAAAAGACAGTCTTTCAAGACTAAATCTAAGTAATTTCATAGAGGGCAAAAGGGTCTTGTTCATATGCTAGAGGACAAAAAGGTTTCTAGTGAACCTAATATTAGGTATAACTCTAATTCCTTAAACGTGAATTTTACTTATGAGAATAATGAGTGGTGATTAGATTCGGGCGCAAATGTATATGTTTGTTTTGACAAAGATTTTTTAAAAACTATCAACACTCAAGTGAAAAAAGTGTAACTTTAGAGAATAATTCTACTGTACAAGTGCTTGGAGTTGGAGGTATTAATTTGAAGATAACTATTGAAAAAAATTTATCTCTCAAAAGAGTGAGCCATGCACCCGAATAAGAAAAAATCTTATTAGTGGATCTTCCTTAGATCAACAAGGATAGAAGATTGTACTTGAATCTAATAAGATAGTTATCTTCAAAAACAATATTTTTGTGGGTAAATGTTATGTTTGTAATGGTTTATTTAAGTTGAATAATGTTTCAAATTTCACTAAATTTTTTAAGTTCTTAGCATTGAATTACCTAGTGTTTGGCATAGAAGGCTTGGCCACATAAATTTGAAAAAACTTAAAAGAATGACGTATCTTGGGTTAGTTCTTAAGGCCCAAACTGACTTCAAACAAAAATGTGAAATTTTTGTACAAACCAAACAATCTAAGAAGCTTTATAAGTCTATTGATAGGAATACTCAAGTTTTAGAACTTGTTCATAATGATGTCTGTGATTTTAATAGACCACATACTAGAGAAAGAAATAAGTATTTTGTTACTTCTATTGATGATTGTTTGAAGTATTGTTATGTATTTTTTATTAAGACTGAGGTTTTTGATAAGTTCAAAGTGTATAAGAATGAGGTAAAAAATCAATTAGCGAAAAAGATAAAGAGACTTAAATCTGATAGAGGTAGAGAATATACACAAGCTAACACAACCATACTCACCACAATTTAGTGGTGTTATTGAAAGAAAGAATTGAACCTTACTAGATATAGTAAACTCAATGTTGTTAAGTTCTAATTTACTTGATAACTTGTGAGGGGAAACAATGTTATTCGTGTCCTTTATATTGAATAAGGTTTCTATAAAAAATCAAGAGAAAACACCTTATGAGGTTTGGAAAGGTAAAGTTTCTAACCTTAATTTTTTTAAATTGTTATGGGTGTTTAGCTAAAAAAGATATACTAGATTCTAAGAGAGAGAAAATAGACCCAAAATCATATATACTATGTTATATGTTATGCTAAAATAATAATATGGATAGAGTTTTAGTTACAAATTTTAAGGTTAATGGGATATCCAATAATACGGTGATAGAATCTAGAGACACTACTTACTTTGAAGATATCTTTTCTTATAGGAACAAAGTTGATAAGCCAATAAGTTATGAAAAGCCTTCTAGTAGTACTTATGTTTATCCTTCAAAGAACTTAGAAAAAGTAGGTTAAGAGTTTTGGAGAGTATTTTTATACTTTTCTAGTTAAAGGAGATCTTACAACTTATAAAAAAGTCATAGTTTTTATAGATGCACCTTTTTGAAAAAAAGCCATAAGTGGTGAATTTTATTATATTGCTGAAAATAATACTTAGGTGTTAGCCAATCTTCTTCATGGTAACAAGGCTACAGATTATAAATGGATTTTTAAGAAGTTGAAACCTGGTCGTATTATAAATAAGTATAAAGCTAGGTTTCTTGATAAAGGATTTATCCAAAGAAAAGGAATTATAGAGAAGTTTGCTATAGTCATTTAGGGACATGGTTTTAGAGCTAATGAATTTGATAAATGTTTATATTACAAAGAGATTGACACAACACATATTTTATTAAGTTTATATGTAAATAATATCTTAATATTGGATAATAAATGATGTTAAGTCACATTTGTCATTTTTATATGAAAGATTTAAGTAAAGCTCATGTGATTATAGAAATGAGAATTTGTAAGACAACTTAAGGTATCACTTTATATCAAAGTAGCTCTATAAAGAAGTTGTTAAAGAAATTTAGATACTTTAATAGTACTCCAATTTCCACACCTTATGATCCTAATATAAAATTGAAAAAAAAAATTAAGGGGAACCAATGTCTCAATTGAGGTATCATACGCTATTGGAAGACTTATTAGTAAATATACTCATAATCGAAGCAATGAACATTGAAGTACTTTAGAAAGGATATTCAAATATCTTAGAGGTTCAATTGACTATTCATTACGTTATCGAGGTTATCATAATGTGATTTAAGGGTATAATGATGCGAATTCAATAACTAATACTATAGATGTAAAGTCTACTAGTGGTTACATATTAATAAGATTTTTGTAATAATATTTAGAGTTATAAAAGTTTAATTCTCCTAATAAACTCTATGAAGGTTATGATTTTATGTTTCAAATTTCAAACTAATTGTTATAGAGATTAAAGGTGTTAGGAGTTACAAATATTTTAAATTTTAAATTAACTTTTAATTATTGTTTTAATGCCTAAGACTAAATACCACTGTATAAAAGAGTGTTAGCTCTTTTGTGCAAAACATACTTAACTATCTATTTTACTCTATAAAAATATATACACTATTTGCTTGTAATTACGATAGTCAAAGACTTGGTATTTTTTTTGCAAGTTAGTCTTTTAAAAAAAGAGATTCGTAAATACTACACGAGGGAAAGAGTTTTTGACTTTAGCAACAACGCGATGTGTAACTTCATTTCTAAGGTCAAGTTTTTCTAAATAATTTTATTATCTTAATTTATAGTTATATTATTAATTATTAATTATATAATATCCTTTAAGATTAACAGAGTAAATAGTTAATTTCGTTACATATATATATATATATATATATATATATATATATATGTAACAATTGTCAATGCCAATTCAAGGCAAATTGAACATGAAAGGGAATTGAAGCTTTTCCACCATAGTTGCAATCGCCATCATCACCATCAACCACCAAATCATGATTCTCACTATTTCTAAATCCCACAATTAATAAAAATTTTATTTTTCTTGAAGATTTGTTTCCATTATCCTCTAACACAAGCCAACATTGTTTACATATTAGAGAGTTTTTTAAATTTACTTGTTTATTGTTCAATTATTGTTTTACTTCAAGAAAGTTATTTTTTCTAAGTGTGGCAATTCTATAACAAAATTTTCAGTCAACACGAATCTCATTCATTTATTAATCATATCAAAAGTTTAAATAAAGATATGATTAGTTCATTAATCGTATCTAAATGAATTATAATCGTATCATGACACAATTTGTTTAAACAAGATTATTACTAAAAAAAATCTATAAGTAGGTTTTATAAATTAAAAATAAGATAATATGGTATAAAACGGGTCATTGCTAATATAATGAAATCAAATTTTGTTAGAATTATATAAAGTGTATTAGAGGTGATAAAATTTAAAAAGAAATTAATAGTGCATGTATAATTATAAAATTCCAACTTTAATGATTGTTTTCCGATTATAATCCATTAAAAGTTTTAAAGAATATTTTAAAATTTAAAACAAGAAAAGTCACGGCTAATTAATTTGATATAAAATAAGGTTAATGTCGTCTAAATCCTTAAAATTTGGCTTATTAACCTGATTAGTTCTACTAATTTTAAAAATATTCATAAAAACTTAAATTTACTATAAAATAAAAATGATAATAATTGGTTAAAAAATTATTTTCAATTCCTAATTAAAAGTAAATATTAAAATAATAATAAGTACTATTTTATAATATATATTAATAATTAAATATGTATTAATACATTATAAATAAAATATAATCATTATAAATACTATATTATAAATATATTTTATTTTTTAAAATTAAAGTAATATTGAATTGTTATAATTATATTATAGTATAATATTTATGATTATATATAATAAGTATTGTACTGCAATATATTTTAATATAAATTAATATTTATTTATTATTTATTTTATTTATTCTTTGATATCTAATTAATATTAAATTGTTAATATATTGTAAAATATTAATTTATATTGTATTTATAATATATTAACAAATATTTAATTATTAATGTGTTATAAAATAGTACTTATTATTATTTTAATATTTATTTTTAATTAAGAGTTGAAAATAACTTTTTAGTCAATTACTAATACACAAGGTATAATTATTATTTTCTAATAAATTAAAATTTTTATGGACATTTTTAAAATTAGCATAACTAATTAGGTTAATTAGCCAAACCTTAAGGACTCAGATGCCTTTAACCCTATAAAATATTTAATTTTTTCAGTTCTAAACGTATAACTCTTATCTAGGAGTCTGCTTTTAAAAAAGATATGTCTAGGTTTTCTACTTTTATTATTTAATTATGATGTATTTTGAATCATGTGTATACGTAAATGTAGAACTCATATATTTATAAAGTTTGGAACATGGATTTTCATTGCCAGAAATTGCCGGTTTAAATATTTGATGCTCAATAATCAATGTTTAACTAATTATTTAAATTTTATAATCAGTGCATTAATTATAATCAAACAGTTGTTTAATTAGGTTATAGATAAAAATTGCAGCATAGGTCTTAGATGCTTGTAAAATTAAATAATTTGGACCACTAATTAATGACATTAATAATTATTTAAAAAAAAGAAAAGAAATTTATTACGCATAATGCAACCGATTACAATTACAGTTATTTGAAAAAGTTGTTTATTTTTTAGGACTTTTCAGCCATTCAGATAAGCATACGAAAACTTGTTTAACATCATCGTCGAGAGATGCAAACTGACAAATACAGTTAATCACAAAAGTAGGCAAATCAAGACAACAATAAAACAAAAAAATGGAACTGCTAAGAAATCACGAGCCATACGAGCTAGCATAGGAAAGATTGGAGTGTAAGCACACCACTAAGCTAAAATATCAAACTTTTCGATTGAAAGAACTTTAGGTTCATTTAAATACCTTTTAAGTTTTGATGATGATTTTGGTGAAGATGTGCATGGCCTCCCTATAGCTAAATATGAAGATGTCACATCTCCAGACTTAGACACCCTTCTATAATATTCGTTATAAACATTGGTAAAATTATCGAATGATTTTCTTAAAGTAGCGATTACATCACCAAAGTAAATCTTGTTGTATCAAAATTGTACAATATCCATCTTGAATCGCAAATTAAGAACCGCTAAAATTACCATAATAGAGTTACTTTTCTCTAAGTTAGTAACTTAAGTACATGCGTAAATCCTTAAGTAGTGGTGTTGTTTTGATGAAGTTTTTTTTTGTGCAGAAATAAAGAAAATCCCAATTAAGAAGATAAGCAGCACAAAAATGAGGTAAAAAGGACAAGTCATAAAAAATCAAGACCAAAATATAAGGACTAAAATGTAAGGAAATTAAGAATTTAAATATAAAAAATAAAGATTTAAAGGACTAAAATATAATATTAAATATTTAGTGACTTAATTAAGAAAAGATTGAAGGACTTAATTAAAATTATGCTTAATTGATGCAAGGTTCATGCGCGGCAACTTTTTGGCGTGCTCGTTGGCTGAAAGCATGGCATGGCTGCGCCAAGCTTGGCGCGCCCGTGCCATGAGATTTCCTTCCCAACAAAAGCAAGGGCGTGGCCATCACATGGATTGAATTTCAGCTGAATTTATAATCAAATATTCAGCCTTTGGATTAACTTTTTATGGCCAAATTTGATTGATCTTAGGTTTCCTTAATTGTAGAACATTAGCCACCATATAAAAAGAGTTATTTAAGAATATAAAAAAAAAGGCTTTTAGATTGAGAAAAAGAAGAACAAAGGAAAATTTTAGAGAGAGCATGAGAAGAATCAAGCTTGAAGGCATTTGAAAGAAGACTAGAAGATTGATTTTGCCCTTCGTCACTAGTTTTGTCTCCTCAAACTCTCACTTTTGTTTTAAAATTCATTTTATTTTATTGTTGGATTATTGTATAGATGATGAATTTTATCATGGACTTGTGTTTGATTTTTTATATGTTAGGCTAAATTTTTATGTTCTAGGATTTTGGTATAAGCTAATTCTACCGTGTTTTGCCTAATGAAAGAATTTGTTATTGTTATTATTTTTTTACTAGTTTTGTCTCCTCAAACTCTCACTTTTTGTTTTGGATTTTATTTTATTTTATTGTTGGATTATTGTAAGGATGATGAATTGTATCATGGCCTTGTGTTTGATTTTTGATATGTCAGGCTAAATTTTTACGTTCTAAGATTTTGATGTAACCTAATTATATCATGTTTTGACAAATGAAAGAATTTGTTTTTGTTATTATTTTTTACTAGTTTTGTCTCCTCAAACTCTCACTTTTGTTTTGGATTTCATTGTTGGATTATTGTAAGGATGATGAATTGTATCATGGACTTGTGTTTGATTTTTGATATGTTAGGCTAAATTTTCATGTTCTAAGACTTTGATGTAGCCTAATTCTATCATGTTTTGACTAATGAAAGAATTTGTTATTGTTATTAATTTTTTAATCACTTGAGTTTTTCTTGCACTTAATGCTAAATTTAAGCCTTCATATTTCCTTCTCATTTCTTTCCTCAAACACAAAATCCTCCATTCACCAATTCCAACCAAAATTCATCCTCCAAACACTTTCCAACCCACCTAAATTCACTTTCAAACACATTTGAATTAACAATTTCTCATTTTCCTAATTTCTAACCCAAAAACACAAAACCAACTTAATTTAATCCAATTTTTCTTCAAAGAACAAAAGTTGAAGACAACTCCATCAAATTTCAAGCAAACTCTAGCTTTGACCATTGCAAGTTTCTTATAACTATAACAAATTGTTTTTTTATAAAATAATCAATTTAGGCTTCTTTAGCTTGTTGGTGGAAATTGGAATTAGGTGTTGTTCTTGTTGCAATTATTTGATGAAATGGGTTGTGAGATTATTGGTAGAGTGAGTAATTGTGCATGAATTGAAGTATAAATTAGGTTTGGAAGAATTGATTGCATTGTTGAATGGGTAGTGTTTAAATTGTGTCTACCAAGTGTTTGGTGAAATGTCTAAATGAGCTATTTGTGAGAGAAATTTAGTTTAGACATTAGAATATGCTTGTTGTATGTTTATTTTGTAGTTAAACATTGGGGACAATGTTTATTTCATGTGTGTGTGTGTGTGTGTGTGTTAGGAGGCACGGGGGGAGGGAGGGGTGCAAATTGTGAAATGTTGTTTTCATGATGCTATGATTGTTTGCTTTATTGATTCTATTGATCATGCTCAGTTTCACTTGTTATAGCACACCGCACACAAATGTCACAAATTATTTTTTTATTTTTATGCATGTTTAGTTTATTTTTATTAGTTGCTTTGTTTTACTTCATATCCTTGGATTAAATCTCTTGTGTTTTGAGCTTGTGTTTTTTTTAAATGGAAAACCAATTATATTAATTCAGTTGAGAGTAGGTAGTTTTTAGAGAATGATGATTGTTGATAAGACCTAGGTGCTTGACCGGTCACTAAATTCATTTTGTTTTTGGATTTCTTACATTTTTTTTAGCACGTAGCCTCATCTTTTCAACTGTTTGCATTCTTAGACAAAGCTTATGTGAACAAGTGAATATCTTGGCTTCTTTGGATTCTAGACCTTGAATGATTATTACTTGAAGTAAAATCTTAGAAATTGCATCATTTTAGACATGAGTTAAGCCAACTGAATCATTTGAACTTATTCATACCTCTTGAGAATAAATATTTTTCAGCACACTCTTTTGAGCTTATTTTTGTTTCTTATTCATGCTACCCTCATAGCAATTTAACCTCAGAATAAATACATATAACATTTTATTCATCACCCTAAATATTTGATCATTTTATTGTTTATCTAATAAGGGAGGGTGGGTGAAGTATGAGATTGTAAGCCTAACTCTTACTGAGTAACCAGATCTCATTCCTTGAAAGCATGGAAAGCTCACATCAAAAAGTAGAGTGAGGCTGAAGAAAAAATATTTTAAAAAATGAATGAAAATACAAGTTAAGCTCTTACCGAGTAATCGAGCCTCATGCCTTAAAGGCATAGAGAGCTCGAGTCAAAAGGTAGAGTGAGGCTGAAAAAAAAAGAAAAAAATTTGATGAATCTACGCAGGTGAATAAATTTGGGGATGCATGGGTGGATGTTAAAAAAATTGAAAATTAAGTGATGCTTGAAGGTTAAATATGAGATTTGAGCATGATTTTTTAGAATGATTAATATGTTAGGGTGTTGAGCTACCTTTGATGTCCATAGTACTAACCTAACCTTGGCCCAATATTACACGCATAATTTAAGCCTTCATGATCTACAATGATGCGATTTCTTTTATTAGTGGAAAGTGGTTTGAAATTAAGTCTTTAGGGTTCATCTAGAAGTCCAAGTAGTTCATTTGCTTGCATAAACTAATATGAGCCAAAAATGGTTGAATAGTTTAGACTACTTACATACTTGCCCGAGAATCCAAAATAAAGTGATATTTGGTTTCCATGTTGAAATCTTAGGTTAGTTGTTAACACTTTAAGACTGCTTGGCGTTTAATTTATGAGGCTTATTTTAAGAGTAAATTGCTTGCTCAAAATAATTATTCTTTCTTGATTTTAGTTCATGCTCCTTTCTTTTGTTTTTATTTTCTTGAAGACAAGCAAATGTTTAAGTTTGGAGGTATTTGATAAGTAAGTAGTTTACTCATTTATCCTTTACTTTCTGACTTAAATATATGCGCCAATCCTCAAGCGATGGTGTTGTTTTGGTGAAATTCATTATTTTTGTATGGAAATGAAGAAAATCGCAATTAAGATGATAAACGACACCAAACAAGATAAAAAAGACAAGTCATCAAAATTTGAGATCAAAATGCAAGGAAATTAAGAACTTTAATGCAAGAAATAAAGAATTAAGGAATTCTATATAATATTGGATGATTTAGGGACTTAATTAAAAAATAATTGAAAGACTCAATTGAAATTATAATAAATTGATGCACAGTGCGCCTGCGCCCTTGACAAAAAGCAATGCGCGGCCACACCAAGCTTTGCGCATCCGCGCCATGAGATTTCCTTCCAAATAGAAGTAAGAGCGCGGCTACGCCACATAGGCCAAATTTCAGTCAAATTTTTAGTCCTTGAATCAGTTTTTTATGACTAGATTTGGTTGATCCTAAGTTTTCTTATTTGGGACATTAGCCACCATATAAAAAGGGTCCTCCAAGTATAACAAAAAAAAGCTTTAGAGAGAGAAAATGAAGAACAAAAGAAAATATTAGAGAGAGAAGGAGAAGAATCAAACTTAAAAGGCATTTGCAAGAAGACTTGAAAATTGATTTTGCCCTTCATCACTAGTTTTGTCTCCTCAAACTCTCACTTTTGTTTTGAAATTCTTTTTATTTTATTGTTGGATTATTGTAAAAATGATGAATTTTATCATGGACTTGTGTTTGATTTTTTATATGTTAGGCTAAATTTTTATGTTTTAGGATTTTGGTATAAGCTAATTCTACCGTGTTTTGCCTAATGAAGGAATTTATTATTGTTATTAATTTTCTAATCACTTGGGTTTTTCTTGCACTTAATATTAATGATTTATTGTAAAATGAATTATTAGAATAAACATGAATGAATTGGAATTAGGGATAGTCTAAATTATTTATGAGATTTAAAAAACTTAGTCCAGTATATTGAGAGTTCAGGAGAATATCAATGGCTAGATAATTATGTTAATACTTGGAACTTAATGAACTGGAAGGTGAATTAATAATAGGTTGGATTTAAGGAGCGTAAAGCAAATTCAGTCAAATAAGAATATTGATTAGTTTAGCTTAACGTAAAATTAGTTCGGCACTGAGAGAGGGAATAAGGTTAATTAGAACCTGTGATTAGTGTATTAAAAATGAAAACTTATCAAATTCAAAAATTAGGAGAAACATGGTAAGGGTCAAGCGAAGTCGAAATCTTAGGACCATTTTTATATCAATTTCTATACATACTCTCTTTAATTAGCTCAATTTATTAACTTTTAATTGTGTTAATCAATTTAGTTACCCTCTTATAATTTTTATTTATATTTTCTTGCTCTTGCAATCTTGAGTGCCTAGTAACGTTAATCTATCATAATCGTGGTATTTAATTCAAAAATTCAAAAACTTACTCCTCGTAGGCATGAACCCTTCCTTTCCACTTATTACTTGTACGACCCCGTACACTTGCATGTTGCGTAGGAGCATATCATCTATTAGAGTTGAAATCTTTTTGCAAAGATGATAAATTTGGATTCTTTGTAGTAGTGGAACCAATTTCATATATAACTCACATAACTTAGGGAAACAATAATTTAGAATGGTATATTTGCTTTCAACCAAGTTTTCAAAACTATCCCATAACTCATTGAAATGCTGGTATATAGTTGCCTATCCCACTCCACCGCTGGTAAATCTATTGTTTTTTCCTTCCCCGAAAAGAGAGAAAAAGAAAAGGCAGCATACTCTGTGCATTGGGTTTATGTGTCGCCAAGACTTCGTTATTAACCAAACAATAACACAAGATTTCTATTTCCATTGCTAGTGAAGCTAACTGAATTGGATGACTTCATTATCCCCATACATATGATTGATCATACATACCAAATTAATTTATATATATAAGAATCGGAGCGTACTACTTACTTGAAACCAACCAGATCTCAGTTAAATCACAGTTGTAGATCTAGATAGAGTAGAGCATAGCAGAACCTAATAATTTTATTTGAGGGGTGTGCGTAATTTTGAGGTATCAACGTGTGTGTAAATGTATATATACACGCCAATCTTCTCTTCTCTGTTCTGTAAATGAATGAAGAAAGAATAAATTAGTTAATCAAAAGCTTTATGTGAAAGCAGAGACTAAGAGCATTACTTCGATATATATATTTTTTTTAGTATACAAGCTATTTGCTATTTACTATCTATCCGCAATTTACGGAAACTCTATTAATAACACTGGGAGCAGACATGCGTTGTGAGATTGGAATATTTGAACCAGAAATAAAATTACATATAATACTTGCTGGGTCAGCTTTATAAAATTATTAATTTATAATTTTATTCTCTAATTTATATATGATATCTTAATATATAATTATTTGTTGGATCCGCTAGTGCAATGACAGAGGTTACCCTCCAACAATCATAATTTATTTTAAAAAAGTAAGTACTTAAGATTTGGCATATTGGACAAATTAACCTTAACAATTTCAAAAATACCCATAACAATCATAATTTATTTTTAAAAAGTGAGTATACTCGTACGCAATAATAGTTATTTATTGAAAATAACTATTAACCTTTTTAATTTGACAAAATATAATATATTTATAGCACATTAATACTATAATATTTATCAATATATTATAACGTTATTTATTTTAAAGATAATATATTTTATTTTTATTATATTATATATATTTAGTTATATATAAACATATCTTTTATCAATGTTCTTATTAATAAATATTTAATTTCTAATATGTAATTAGCATTATATTGCTAGTATATTGTAAAATAAATAAATTTATATTTTACTTATATTATATACATAACTATTTAATTCTTAGTATGTTATAAAATAATACTCATCATTCTTACATTCAGTTTAATTAAGAGTTTGAAAATTATTTTTTTAGATAATTATAATTAAATTAGGATGTGTTTATTATTTTAAAATAAATTAAAATTTTATGAGCATTTTTTAAAACTGTTGGGACTAATTAATCTAATAGGTGAAACCTTTGGGATTTATAAAATTTTTTCTCTAAAAATTGTTGTCTTGCTTCTCTATTTTTATTGTTGTATTTTAAATTAGAGATTATATTCATTTTGACCTCTAATATTTTAAAAAATATCGTTTTGATTAGTCTATTTTATTTATTGGATAAAAATATTCCCAACATGACAACATCATTTGAAAGTCGGCACTTAGGTCAAAATTGTTTTGGTCAATATTATTTAGATCCCTTAATTAAATTTATGTCAACTTGCAACAGTTAATGGAGTGGGATAATTTTTAATCTATCTCAGTTAATATTAGGATTTATTTGGTATAATTTTTCAAATAAAATTTTTTAGAGTAAAATTTTTGCCTGTAAAATTTTTATTAATAGAGCTTTTAACAAAAATTATTAAACGTTTAGTTGTCACAAATAATTTTTTTAAAAAAATTTGAGTAATTACTTTAATAAAAAAAATTTAATGTTTTATTTTAAAAAATAATGTAAAATTTTTAAGATAAAGTAAGGGTATTTTAAATAATTTTACTTTTTAAAAAAATTAAAAAACTTTACTGCAAAAAACTCAAAATTTAGGCTCTTTCTCGTAGAAAAAAAATAATTTTTTAATTCTTAAAAGCCATTTTTTAGTGTCAATCAAACGATATCAAAATATTTAAAAAAGACTTTTATATTTAAAAAAATTCATTTAGACAATAAAAAAGTCAAACTAAACGAGCACATAATTATGTTCGACCAAACTTCAGAATTTATAAAAGTCCTTATATTACCTCCACATGTTAGTTTTTTATGTTTAATAACTAAAAGTAAAATTGTAATTTTATAAACTTAAACTAATAAGAAAATGAAATTTTATTTTTTGTTTTTCCTTGTCCTCCTTTGTATTTTTTTTTTCCCCTACTTCTTTCCTTATCTCTTTTTCTTTTCATTTTTTTTCTTTCGATCTAGGAGACATTGAAATTGCCATGACCATGGAAGGCTGCTTAGGACAATTTTGGTTTTGGAGTTTTTTCATAAAGAGAAGATTTTTGGGTTTTAAGTTTTTTTTTTTTTTAAGTTTCAATTAATTGGTTTCATTACTAAGATTATGAGATCAATTTCAGCTATAAAATTATAAATTGGTTTGATTTGAATAAATTGATATTACTATGTATTGTGTTCTTTTTTATGTTTAAATTGCGACCAATAAATAACTAATTTGAATTAGTTTTAATCTCATTACAGTTTCTTTTTTATTGGCAAAAAAAAAAATGAGGGAAGAGAGGGGGAAAAAGAGAAGAAGAAAGAAAAGAAATTTTATCGAAATGCATATTCTTTTTTTATTTTTCTCAAAAATTATCAATAATAAAATAAATTATAAGAACTCAAAAATCAATATTAAAAAGTAAGACACATCTTATCTATTATTTATGAGTATTATATTTATATGATTTGATAAGAAACACCTTATAATTTGAAAATGTAAATGTTACTCTAAGAGTTGAAAATGAATAATATAATAAAATAACCTTATAACTAATATTACATTAATAAAAAAAATAATGAGAATATCTTAAAATCGATAGATTGTGAGCGTGGAAAAGTATATAAGTAGTAGTACAAATATAAATAAAAAATTTTGAAAAAAATAATTAAGAAAAGTCAAATATAAATTAACCTAATTTTATAAAATTGACGTTTGTTTGGGAAGATGGCCTTAGGTCAAATAGAAGTTAACATTATGGTCAAAGTGCAAGTGCAGTGTGGTCAGGTCAGGTGCGCAGTATCTGGTAAGATCAAGAACGAATCTGACTAGACCAACTGAGCTTAACTTAGTCCAACGTTAATTGGGAATAAATATGGAATCATAACTCTCGGGAGAATTAATTCAATAAATGCATGTGATTGAGTAATTACGAAGATTGAATTGAAGACTTCAGTTATGAGGATAATATAACCGTTGGGTAAGAATATGTTTAGATCATTATCCCAGGTCAGCTCAGATCAGCTCATGGGGACATCCTAGTTCAAATTAGTATCAATTAAAGATTTTAGTTAATAAATCAAATATAATCATTGGCTTACAAAAATTAGTAAAAATATAAAGTAAAATGAAGGAAAAGATATGCATTTTTTCATAAAAAGTACTAAAATTCTATCAAAATAGCCTTAGAACTTAAACAAAAACCCAAAAAAAAACTTTTTCTAACTCTAGTATCAAAGAGTTTTAACTAGGAAAGTCGGCTTTTTTTCGATTATTATCTTATGATTACAGGTTGATTCAAGTTTGGAGAGTCTAATTTCATCGTTGTAGTCAGATATCAAAACTGCCAATTTCAATATCAACAACGTTAATTGTGAAAAATATAAAATTTAAGAATTCTTATTCACACGTAATGCAAATTCAATTTAACATAACGTGGATGCTATTATTAAATTATTTATATTTACCATTTATAAAACGATACTTTATTTAATGTCATACAATCGGAAAAAAAAAAAGGATGAAAAAGATTAATTAATATACATATAAAATTAAATTATTTAAATAATTAAAATAAATTAAAAATATCAATAGTCATTCTTGTTCCTGTGTCTGTGTTGAAGCATACCTATATGTTTAAAAATATATATATTTCATGATGCGTATACTTTATTTGTATGATGATGATGATAATAATAATAATTTAAAATTATATAAAATTTTGTAATCATTTTCATAATTTTACAAGTATCGTGTTTTTTATACAACCTTTTCATTTTAATTCAAATTTTT
The DNA here is from genome assembly GCA_028052125.1 of Melia azedarach. NCBI lineage: Eukaryota > Viridiplantae > Streptophyta > Magnoliopsida > Sapindales > Meliaceae > Melia > Melia azedarach. The sequence goes on from CM051396.1 coordinate 15,254,436, forward strand.
ATATTATGATTACAAGTAGAATGTTGATTTACTTATGTTACATTTATATTCTTTTTGTTTCATATACCATTATGATAATATTATTATTAATTTGTGTTAATTTATATTTATTTATCAAAATTATATTTTTTACGTACGTTTTATGAAATTGATATTTATTTTTACTTTTTATATTGACTTATTATTTTTTATTTATAATATTTACGAGTATGATATTTTACATATAAGTTATATTTTATAATTTAAACTTTTATGTGAATATACAAATTTTATGTATATTTATAAGTTTTATGTCACATTTATATATATTTTTATTTTATTTATAATATACTATTGTCGTTTAATAATTTGATGTTAATTTACATTTATTTTATCATCTACATTTTTATATTTTATTTATGAAATTGATATTTATTTTTACTCTTTTATATTAGCTCTTTAATTTTTAATTATTATAAATATTTTATTTTTTATACAAGTTATATGTTATAATTTAATTTTTATATATAAAAATTACAAATTTTATATGAATTTATAATTTTTACATAATAATTATAATTTTTTTGTTTTATTTGCAACTATCAACTATGTTGTTATCATTTAATAATTTAATGTTAATTTATCTTTATTTTAATATATTTATATTTTTTGTTAAAATTTTGAAATTGATATTTCTTTTTACTTTTTATGTTGACTTATATTTTATTTTTAACTAGTACAATAGGTAAATTTAAAAAAATATGTTCTAAAAATTAAATTAATATTTTAAAATAAAAAAAGGATGGACCATTGATTTCATCCGTCGGTTCGAAATTTCACATGATCAAAACTAGTAATTTTTTTCTCAATATCATGACAGGACCCTCTGCTATGCGTTATTTCAGATAGGAGGTATTTGTTTTTCTTAATTGAGTAGTGTTTATGTCTCTTATTTATCATACATTTAGTTATAGGAATTTTTCTATTTATAATAAGTATTTAACTCTCAAATTTAAAAATAATCACTATTTATAATTTAGTTCAAAAATAATCATTTCATTTTTTCATATATAAAATTTACAATACTTTCGCGGGGCTGACCGCTGACCAACGCCCCTATGTCTAATGCAGAGAGGGCAAACAAGCCTGGTCTGAGGCTTGATATTGAAGCCTGCTACAGACTAGGGACTAGCTTTAAATATGAAAGCCTGCTTGAACTGGGTCTAGGTTGGGAGACTTGGGCTTGACAAGGCTTTCGGGCCCTTCCAGAATGTCTCTGGATTAGGCTTAGATTTCTACAAACTCGATTTATTTACAATATTTTAAAAGGTTTATATATTAAAAATTAGATAATTTATAATTCAAGTGTATTTAGCGCCGTTGTAAAGATATTGATGTATTTATTTTATTTTTAGGTTCGAATATACTTAATATTAATTATTTCATAATTTTTATTTTAAAAAATCAATTTAAAATTATTTTGTAATTTTAATATTAATTTGATAGGATTTGAATTAATAGTTTGGTGGTTTAGGGTTTATTTATAACTTTTTAAATAAAATTTTTTTAAGTAGACATTCTATTTGTATAATTTTTATAAGTAGAATTTTTAATAAAAATTTATTAATTGTTTTATTATTTCAAATAAGTTTTTAAAAAATTTGAGTAATTATTTAAATAAACAAATTTTTAATGTTTTATTTTGAAGAAATGTAAATTTTTTAAATAAAATAAGTTTTTAGATAATTTTACTTATTAAAAAGAAATTAGAAAAACTTTATAGCCAAAAGCCAAAATTTTGAACTTTTTACAGTATAAAAAAATAATTTTTTTAATCCTGAATTTTTTTTAAATATTAATTAAATAATATTAAAAAATATCAAAAAAATCCTTTTAGCTAATAAATATTAAGACAAATGAGTACTTAATAATTTAAATATAAACAAAGTTTTTCTAAAATTAAAAAATAATAACAAATTTTTTTTAAAATTGTAAATAATATTAGTTTAATACGATTCAAATCCAGGATAATATAAAAATTTTATAATAAAATACACAATATCCTTCCTACTATTAAATACCTTTCAATAATGTTTTGTTAGAATTTTAATAACTCTTTTCAAAATATATTTATAATTTAAAAATAGTTTTATAATCATTAAAATTCTTAAAATTATTATTTTCATTATCATTAATAATGACATTAAAAAAGAAAGGAAATTTTTTAAAATAGTCTTAATTTTTTGAGTTTACGTAAATAATCTCTTGTAAAAAACTTTATCAATCTAGTCTAAAATATATTTTTTGGACTAAATTACTCTCAATAGCCCACTTCAATATTTTTTCCTTTTCTTATTACTCTACATTTTGACAAATTCAAAATCTTATAAATCTTCTTTTCTCCAAACTCATATCTCTTAATAATGGTGGCAGTAGATGGTAAAAACGATAAAGTTTTGGTTACATTAAGTAATTTACTTTACCATATAGGTATGTATTTTATGTGTGGATTAAAAACATTCAATCATTCCTCAAATTAGGATTTATATTCAATCATATTTAGGTAGCAAAAAGTAATCGATTTAGTATTTAAATTATGTTAATTTGTTGTATGAATGCAAAGCTATGAATGGATTTAATGATGTAAAGTTGTTGATTGATTTTAGGGTAAGGCTAAACTTTACCTTACCCTAAAAGTGATTTTTGGGTAAGGCAATCACTTTTCAGGTAAAACAAAATTTGGCTTTACCCTAAAATTATTTTTAAGGTAAGGCAATCACTTTTCGGGTAAGATAAATTTAAGGTAAGTTAAAACTTTTCAGGTAAAACAAAATTTAGCCTTACATTCCATATTTTTGGTGTGTTTTTTTATATTATAACAGTATTGAATCCTTATATATTTCTGTTAGGTATGGAAGATCTAATGATAGTTTCTATTCATAACTATAGTTCATGAGAAATACTTGATGAAAGTATTCAAAAATATATTGGTGAAAAAGTTTGGCTTATTACCATAGCAAGAAATTTTAACTATCAAATTCTAGAAGACATGATTTACACCCAGCTCTAGATAAATAGAAGAGAATTAAATTTTGTATAAAGGCAAAGTATAGAGAGTATGGTGATTCATTTGTTGCGCCTATTCTAGCTGATATAATTGATGACCATGATATGTTGTCTCTAATGCATTTGTTTAATGCCAATAACTCTCGATTAGATGGTTCAACTCTGTTGTATATAACTTTAGACCATATTGTTGGAGCAGAGCTACAAAGCCTGAAGAATCTAGAATGACATAACTTACTACTTTTGAAGATATAATTTGAGAATCATATGCACATCCATTTGTCTCTTCAAAGGGTAGTAACCGTTTTAGCAATGTAGACCCATCCACTTGTATACCGTTTAAGTATAACATGCCAAGAGTGACAGATAAAATTCTTAAGATCATAGTGAATTTGACACTAAAAATGGACGTTTCCTTTCAACGCCTCATTATGCAGCGCCGGTTAACTATGGTGTATGCTTACTGCCACTACACAATGAAGATCTTACATATGACTATTTTGATAGTCAACCGTCTATGCAAAGAGCATACTACTCTAGCAATGAAAGTCAAATGAATTATTGTGACTAGGATACCACTGTAAGAGATGAGGTTGGTGGCTTGTGAAGATAATGCTACGAGGGGTAGTGATGGTAATTAGGATGTGCTGGGCAGGCACGGCCCACAAAAATTGAGCCTAGGTGAGCTACCATACTGGCCAGCCTGGCATGCATAGTAACCGTGTTGGGCCGCCCAGACACGCACAGTAATTTAGAAATGCCCAACACGGCCTATGGCCCATTTATTATATGTACCGTGCCAGCCCATTTATCTTAAGTTTAGTCCAGCACGACCCACAAAATCCACTTGAGCTATGCAGGCCGTGTTTAGTCCAACGAGCCGACCCATAGCTTGTGTACAGTAACATTAAAAAAATAATTATTATTCATAAATTTTTATTTGTTTAATATTTAAAATTTAGAAATAAATTGAAAAATTAATTTAAATCATTCCAAAATTATTAAAAATTGAATAATGATTATTAAATTAAAAATAACAATAATTAAATAATCAAATTTGCAATAATAATATATTTAGTTAATTGTCTATATTTGTTAATTAATTAAAATAAAATATTAAATGATAATATTGATGATATTAAATTTGAATACTTACAATTATTTTAAAATATAACGATTTATTATATTTTTATCATAATTTAAAATGTGTTCTTTGTATTTGTTTATTTATTAAATCAAATTCTTGAATGACAATATTTATAATAATCAATAATTAAATTTTATTTCTAAATCTAATGACTGATTAAATTTGGTCTTAAATTAATATTATATTTTTCATATTGGTATATGTTCAATTCTTCATGTATAATATGAAATATATAGTGATTCGATTATGTTTAAGTATAGTCAATATAATATAAATATTGATATTAAAATATGAGGACTAATTAGATGACTAATTATATAAGTTTGGCAATAAAATTATAAAAATTTGGTTGAATAATATAAGTTTATAGTAGAATATGATGACTAATTATATTATAATAATAAATTAACAACTTAATATAAACACACTAGTGCACATTGAAAATACATATTATGTCATAGTGATAATATAATAATCTATTATACTTATTTCTATTTTGTTAGTATATTTAAAGAAGTAGTTTGTTAAAATATATTCAAATAATTTAAGTTTATAATATATTAGAATGACAAATTATATTTTAACTTTAGTTCAGTGACAATTACATGTTCTAAATTTAAAATTCTAAATGTTGATATAGTGACTAAATTATAGTTAATTATAATTAAATTAATACAAGAAAATTAACAATTAATCAATTATAAATACATAAAATTAAGTTAATATTAATTTTATTTGTTTAAAATTTTATATTTTTATGTTTCACCAAATTTAAAATTTAAAAATTTAAATTATATGAATAAAATGATTTAATTTTATTTTTTAACATTCAAATGATTTCATTTTAATTTCCAACGGTACAAAACAGTATAAAGTATTAAAGTCTACAAACATAATCATAATGTCCCAAAGAACATTAACGTTATAAATAATTAATTTTTTATTTTTTAAATGTTGTAATAGTTAAAAGAAATTAAATATAAAAAACTAAAAAACCCTAATCTCATATCCTCATTTCTCTTCAGTCTTCTACTTCTACTTTGTATTCAAAACAGCAAACCTAAAATACTATTTGCACCGCCTACACTTGCTCATATAACCACACTCACCTGCCGTCGCCCGTTGTCAGACACAGCCACCACATACTCCCTAGCAGTCGTTTGCACAACACAACCACATTCATCGTCGTCGAACACAACCACCACATACTCCTTGGCCATCATTCGCACAATCGCACTTACCTTCCGTCGCCAGCCGTCGAACATAGCCTCAACACAGCCCCTCTAGAGTCAGAGACAAATCCTATATAAACATGTACCTTTTAATAACATTTCTATAATACACACATAACAAAATTTTATAATAATATTTAAATATGGCCTCAAACCTCTATAATCCACACTCAATGAGGTGTCATGCCTCATCAAAACATATATAAATAATATTACATACACATATATTTATACATGATGTGTCCAAAATATTTTTATGCAGTTGCGTAGAGTGGTCGTAACCCCAACTATAAAATTTTATCTTACACGAAACCCTGTGTACCTGGAGGAGATAGGGAAAATAGGGAGAGGGGTGAGTTTACAGCTCAGTGAGTAGATATACATTTTATGAAAATAAGTTTTACCTATCTCATAAATAATTCCTTAAAATCTCATAATCAAATCATAATCCATATCATAAATATAATTATAATAAAATACTTACACTTGCATGTACAACTCATAAATCATTCTTACAAAAATACACTTTAAACATCATTGATCATCCATATTGTCAATTGTATATAATTGTAAAAGATGATTATATGATACTCATAACAAATCAATCATCCTTGCGCCCAACTAGTACCTAGGAAAAAATCATGCTTGGCGGAAAAAATACCATACTCAACCCGACAGCCTCGTATTCTTACCCGGGGAGCTAATATCATATCATATCCATGCTTAACCCGACAGTCTCGTATTCTCATTCGGGGAGTTCATAACATATCATGTACATACATTTCCATAAGTCCCAAGGACCTTTCATCATTACTAGGGAATGAACACTTTGTAGGATGCCTCAAACAATCACAAATCATAGTTGCACATTTTATTTTTCATTTTCTTATAAATATTGAATTCCCATATATAATATCACTTTTCACATCACAATTCAACATATTCATAAACAAATCAACCATAAAATAACTAATAATCAATTTCACGTAACCCAAGAATAACACAACATAAATTAAATATCACGTTAAATCAATCGAATTTCACACGTCAAAATATAATTTATTTATAATCTAATTTATTTTTTATATAACATAATTAAATTCTTTTACAAATAAATTCTATAATAATATAATTTAATTCAATCATAATAAAATTATAAAAACATATAATAATTTAAAAATAATATCCACTCATAGTTAATAATTTAATTTTTGGAGGTTTCAAGATCTCCTAAATTTCCTACAGCAGCTCTACTTTCTAAAATACAATAATTAACCGATTACCATCGAGATTATTTAAAATCTAATAATTATTACTAAAATTATTTACATAAATGAATATACTATTCACGCAAACTAATTTTCTAACTAAATAAAATTCTAAAACTGAATTATATATTAATTCTAAATTTAACTAAAACAAACCAGAAATCTAATCGAACCTCAATCTTCCTCTTCCTCTTCTTTCTTCTCTATTTTCCCTTTCTTTCTTTTTCTTCTTTCTCTCCTTTCTCTTCTCTTTCTTTTTCTCCCTCGTTTCCAAAATGAAAACAAAACCGTAACACCCCTTCAAATTATTATTAGAATATGAATCATTATTTTACTATAATATTATTATATTATTATTTAATAATAAACCTAACTCAATGATTACTATTAATTATTATTATGTTTTTAATTGACACCTAGCATGCTAGGTATCACAGTTACGACATGATTTGAGTATTATGGCATTAAAGAGGCATTTTTAATTCATCATTTATCAATTAACGACTACACGTTTTGAGGCAAAATGTGTTGTGGATGGATGTAAGTGGCAAATACGGGCTATAAATAATAATGGAACTAATTGGCACTTTCGTGTCACATGAATTGTAGGTGAACATACATGTCAAAGCGATCAAATGCGGGATGGTCATCGACAAGCCAGTAGTCGGTTAATCGGTGAATATGTCTTGAGCAAATTCAAGGATCCTAACAGAATTTATACAACAAAGAATATCCAATATAACATACATAGTGATTATGGAGTGCTTGTATTTTATAGGATAGTATGGCTAGCAAAGGAAGAAGCGCGTCGATTGGTGAACGGAGATCTAGTCGAGTCATTTAAAGTACTTCCTCAGCTTTGTCATGTGTTGCAAGAAACAAGCCCAAGGACGATAACACATATTGAAAAGGATGACGAGATTATTTCTTATACTTCTTTGTGGCCTTTAAGGCATCTATTCGAGGGTTTCATAGAGCCATCCATCCAATAATTGCTCTTAACGATACCTTTTTTAAAGGGGCATATCGGAGAACTTTATTTTTGACAACTGCTATTGACAGAAACAATCACATATATCCCATGACATTTGAGATTGGAGACTCTGAAAATGATGACGCATCTTGGGAATGATTTTTGTCAAAACTTTGTGAACTAATTGGCCCAACATCATATTTGGTTTTTGTTTTGGACCGACACACTAGTATTGAGAAAGGCATAGTTATAGTCTTCCCAGATGCATATCATGACTTTTGTACTTATCATATTTATGAAAACATCAAGGTAAAATATAAAATAAGAGAAAAAGTCAAAGACGTTCTTCCCTGGGTATTACAGCACTGTTAAGGCTTATACATTGCTATGTTTAATCATTGGATGGACAAGTTGAGGAATATGCATCTAGGAGCAGCAAACTACTTGGAAATGAAGTGAGTTTTCATTGATGGGCTAAAGCACATTTTTTAAAGCGACAGTATGACACATTGGTTACCAATATAGCTGAAAGTATGAATGCACTATTGAGGGATATACGAACACTCCCAATTATAGCGTTGTTGGATTAGATTCGATCAGTAATGCAATGATAGTTTTATGACAAGAGGGAAGAAGCTGCAAAATGTGAACCACAAACTCTTTCCGCGTAGGCCTAGGCCAAAGTCAAGAAGTATGAAATAGAATCCGAACAACTAATGGTGTACCTTATTTCCAATTTCGAATTTAATTAAAAAGCGTGGGACAAGAAAACGTGGTGGATTTACACGCAAAGAGTTGTACATGCTGGCAATTTGATCTAATGCAATTACCTTGTCCATATGCACTTGCAGCAACCTGTTTTATCAGAGGACAATATAACAACCTTTGCTCTAATTATTACACAAATGGCACATTCGTGTTAGCTTACATAAAGAATTAAGACCATTTTTATAATTACAACTGTTATGTATACAATTTAACATATTCAAATAATAATACATAGAGCTACATGGATGCATTGGTCCAATGTTGAGTGATCATCCAAGGCATGGCTAGCTGTTGATGTGCGACCATGTCTAGAAACTCATCAATATGTTGAGTTATACAACAAACATGCTAGTGAAAAAAAGTTATACATAGCCTTAGAGTTTAATAAAAATGAAAAAGGAAGAAAAATTGAAAAGAAATTAAAACTTATAAATATGACTTACAGTGTCCTCTAACCACACATTGCGGTCTATAATCCCACGAAGCCAACCAGTCGTAATGGTGACATGCTTTGTTTCAATTCGCACGTCACTACCCTTAATCCACTGCAACACCATCCCATATCTTTCCTCTGAAATTGGCATAAGCGGCTCAATGACGTGCACGTGACCGTACCGTGGACATGGTCTATATTGTAGAAGAGGTTATTGTTGAGGCCTATCGAACATCGTATATGAGCTATGTCTGTAAAGACTCGGTTTATATAGTTGACTGTACCGACTAAGAGCTTTGACTCCCTTTGGCCCCAACCTATTTTCTGGTGGAATACTGCCACAATTTGTATGGTGCTCCAAAAAGTCACCGAGCCCACTCATTTTCTATATGAAAAATGATATATTTAGTGTATATATGTGGTGTGACAATAGACAAATCAACAAATAGATGTAATACTTATACACTAAGCCATACTCATAATTCCAGATTTATATATTTATATTTTATAATTTATATTTATTTACCTGATTAGTTGGTGTGGGCGCTGCCCATTCAAACCCCTCGTCTTCATTGTGAAAGCTTGACAGTTATCATAAACTGATATGATTGCCTTCAATCCACTTTACCATGAACTGGGTCATCTTTGTCTATTGTGTATCCATGAACTGTATAATCTCTGTTCGCTGAGTGTCCATCCAATTCTTTATATCAGTTCTCAGGTTGTCAATTTTTCAAGTGATATTATCACTTAACGATGAGAAATTGATGTGCAAATTTTAATATGCTTGCAAGTGCATAAATCATTAATAGCTAATGATAAATTCACCCCAAAGTCGATCTCTCAAGGAATTGTAGTGGTTTAGGTTCTTTTTAACTAAATTTAACAAATAATAAAATCCTAAATACTCACTTAATTTGTAGTTTAATGCGATGTTAAATAAATGAATTAACTTGCTAAATTTAAATAAAAGAAAAACAAGAATAATGACAATAAATTAAATCCAATGAAATGAAATGAGAGTTGGTTAGCTATCTACTCATGCATTGAAATATTAAATGAATTAAACAATTATTCTAATGTTTAGATTATTGATCTTTTTCCCTATAGTTAGAGAAATCCAATAATCATGACAATTCTCACTTGCAATCAACTAAGTATATCCTTGATATGAAGTTTTTACTTAATTAATTGAATTAATTACAAGAAAATGATATGACTATTTAAATTAAACCAAATCAATGGATCCAATTTAAACACTTGTTCAATAGAGCTTAATTAAGGTAAGATGATGTTTTTAACACCTTAATTCTCATTTGTTAACTTTAACTATAAATAATAGATTATTAGTCTATAATTTATAATCTACGGTATGAAGAACAATAAACAAGTAATAATCTTAAACATTCATTAAACATAATTTACAAAATAACCAACACAATCATAGTAGCTAAACCAAACACCCACTATGTATTTAGCCTTCCATTATCAAGTTCAAATCAATGAAATTAAGTATAAAAGTACAAAACATATAGAAGATTGAAATAAACTTATCTTTATCGAAGATTTTCCCTTGAGTTTGAAATGATTGATCGTCTTCTTCAATCCTTTGATGGAAATTGCTTGATGAAGAGTACAAAAACAACACAAACACTAGCTACGAATTTTTTAGGGACAACACTTGGATTACAACAAGAAAAGAAATAAAACAAGGAAATAACTACTTAAGAGAAATGAAATCAAGAATAGCATGCCTTTCTCTTCAAAATCACCATTTATATAGCCAAGATAAAGGATGCTTTATATATGAAGACACATGCATGTTGCAGTTTTATCATATCTCTATCTGCCAGATTATAGCTCACTTATGGATGTCTCTCTCGACGAATTAGAGAAAGTAGTCTTCATACAATGTTTGAATAATTGAATAAGTTTTCTCATGCTTTAAGAATCATGTCATTTTGATGTCGGTAACAGGAGATATGATCAAAAGATTAAAGTATGCTCAAATTGCCATTTTGACAGCCATTGTCTGAATGATGTCCACTTAGACAGCCTAGATGCATGATCTGGAAAATATGGATAACATGAACATTTTAATTGTCTTTCTCCTGGTTCCATCAGTTCAAGAATCAACTTGATTGATGGTGTATTCAGAAAGTTATAGCCAAAAGACAGAAAGGTGTTTGTTGGTTCAGGTTACACATGGATGAACAATGCTCAATTACGTTCCTTTATACTTTTGGCGCCTACCCATTCTGAATTTGCAAATGTTATCTGCACATGAATTATGTATAATTGAGTTAGCTTTCACTTCCAAAATAATCATGCCATTTAAAAATGTCTACATAAAGTTATGGCCATGATAGTGATTCATGTTCAAGTGAGTTGTATGCAAGTGGATATTTTATATCTTTAATTGTAACTTGCACTCCTTTAATACCTATACACAAAAATACACCACATAAATACTTAAATACAAGTATGATACTCATGCCATCTTGTACAATTATACATATTTGCATGTATTTGATTTCTTGACGATGAAAACATGCAAATTAAAAGTATGGCAATGAAATTTCATAATTTATGCACAAAAAGGGATATTAAATTCAAAAGTAATATAATAATGTCTTGTAAAATATATGTAAATGATGTATTTTAAGACACTTATCACACCCCCCAACTATCATTTTGCTAGCCCCTAGCAAATTATGTGGTAATTATATCAAAAATTGGCAAAGTGGGCAATATCTAAGGATTAGAAAAACATTACATCCATATGAACTATCATCACATGTCTAAGTTAGACATTAACAAAGAAACTTTTCTTATCAAAGTTACACAAACCATATTATGGTTAGAACATCATGCCAATTCCCCAAAATAAAAAAAAAATAAAATTGAATGACAATTTGAAAAAAAGCATACCCAATAATGTATAGGATAATGTCATTCATAAATATGGAATGGAAAGCAAGAATAAAATAAGGATGATTTCAAGTCTCACACCCAATTGAAAAAAGAATGATGGCCTTAAGTTTCAAATAAAAGTTAAATGATCTTTTCCAAAAAAACGATCAACAAATACCTCTATCGTTTTTTTTTTAATGATACCATATTTTTCGGCCCTTATTGCTAAGCATATATTTCAAACCATAATCTCTCAAAATCAAAAAGGATTTTTATCAGGACGTAATATAGGTTTGGGACAAGGTTATCAAAAGATAAGGAAAATGAGTAAACAAAGTCATATTTTTGAGAAATTAGATATCTTGAACATAATAAGATGATGCATCATGAATATTTTTATTTCTACTTTTTATTTCTTTTTTTTGGAAAGTATAAAACTTGTATACTTTCACCATTTTTTTTTTTTGGGTTTCAATATAGAAGTATATAAACCATCTTGGAAATTTCTTCTTCATCTTTTTTTCATTTTTTTTTTTGCACCATCCTTTTTTTTATGAGATATAAACATTTCTCAAACATAAAATGGTAGTGAATTAAATAAAAACAAACACTAAATGGTTAATACTCTAAAAGTGGAGTTGGGTAAAGTGAAAAGGCTAACAAATGAAAAGTCTTTTATTTAATGGCTCAGAGGGCTTTTTAAGGAAAAATATTTTAAAAGGTAGGCTTGAAAAGCTCAAACGGATAAAAAAAAATGCCTTCTATCACTTTTTAAGAAATATGATAGCTATCCATATTAACTAACTCAATGGGCTTTACAATATAGCAACATGTATTTTTTTTTACTTTTTATTTTTTTAGTATTAGTTGAAAATTCAAATGTACAGATCATAAAAGAAGAATAAGAAAAAAAAATCCGTGAATTATAGGCTAAAAGGATACTTTCCAAAGAAAAAGAAAATAAGCTCAAAACTCACCTGGAACAAAATTAAATGGCATATAATTCCTCCAACAGTTAGGTTCATTTCACTCATCAAACTTTAGTTTCCTCATTAGAACTAACCTTAACATGCAATTCAAGAAAACATGGTATGTTATTTATCTAAGCAAAAGATGATTGCCATCAATAAAGCTTGAAAATTCTGTTTTTTTTTTAAAAACAAGACACTTCATCCCCCAACTAAAATGAAACATTGTCCTCAATGTTTAAAAGATATGACATTAGAAATACATAAAGGATATAATAAGAATAAAAGAAGGGTGTAGATGTCACCTGGAAATTTGAAGGGCTTATACTCTTGATGTTGCAAAATTTTTCTTTTTTTTTAATTAAAAAAGAAAAGAAAAAGGCAAAAATATTACCAAACATGAGTGGGTTGCCTCCCACTAAGCGCTTTCTTTAACGTCTTAGCAAGACATTGCAGTTTCTTATTAAGGATTGCACAGCTCAATGTATTCCACCTCTCCCTTTTTATGAACTCCCTCCAAGTATGGCTTCACACGATGCCCATTTACTTTGAATATCGCTTGAGTTTTCGGATTTAATAACTCTATTGCACCATGGGAAAAAACTCGGACTATTGGGAACGGTCCACACTATTTTGACCTCAGCTTTCCTGAAAATAGTTTAAGACGAGAGTTAAATAAAAGAACATTCATTCCAGGATGAAGAGACTTAGGAATTAGGCCTTTGTCATTATAACACTTGGTGTGTTCTTTATAGATCTTTGCATTCTCATAGCTTCATCTCGAATCTCTTCTAATTCATTAAGTTGAAGCAAATGTTTCTCTTCCGCCATTTCCATGTCTATGTTCAACTCTTTAATTGCCCAATATGCCTTATGCTCAAGCTCAATAAGTAAGTGGCATGCTTTTTCAAAAACCAATCGATAATGGCTCATACCAATAGGTGTCTTATATGCTGTGCAGTATGCCCATAATGCATCATTCAATTTGACTGCCCAGTCTTTCCTTGAATGTCTTACCGTCTTCTCCAAAATTGCCTTGATTTGACGGTTGCTAACTTCAACTTGGCCTAAAGTTTGTGGATGATATGGAGTTGTCACTTTGCGTTTGATGTTGTATTTTTTCAATAAGCCGTCAAAGAGTTTATTATAAAATGACTTCCTCAATCACTTATTATTGCCCTTGGTGTCTCAAACCTACTAAATATCATATCCTTAAAAAATTTCACAATATAATTAGCATCATCGGTTCAGGTTGGTATAGCCTCAACCCACTTGGAAACATAATCAACCGCAACTAATATGTACTCAAAACCAAGTAAAGGTGGAAAAGGTCTCATGAAATCAATGCCCCATACATCAAAAAGTTCAACAACAAGATTATTCATTAAGGGCATCTCATACCTTTTACCAATGTCACCATTCCTTTGACATTTATCACAACACATGCAAAAATTATGAGCATCTTTAAAGAGAGTTGGCCAATAAAAACCAGATTGCAATACCTTGAGAGCTGTTTTCTTACCACCAAAATGACCTCCACAATGAAGCTCATGGCAAAAAGTTAGAATACTCTCATGCTCATCCTTGGGCACACATCTTCGAATGATTTGATATTGACAAAGCTTGAACAAATACGGATCATCCTAAAAATATTGTCTACAAAAAAATAAGAATCTCTTCTTTTCTTGAAAAGAGAGGTTAGGTCGCAACACACCACAAGCAAGGTAATTGACAATATCAGCATACCAAGGTTCATGACCTAAAGCAAACAATTGCTCATCAGGAAAAGTTTCAACAATTGATTTTTCTTATTTATGTTCATACGTGCCAAAATCTGAAAGTAACCTAGAAAGGTGATTAGCAACAACATTTTTACTACCTTTCTTATCCCTCATTTCCAGGTCAAATTCTTGCAAAAGTAATACCCATCGAATTAGTCTTGGCTTTGTATTTGTTTTAGTCAATAAATATTTCAATGCGGCATGATCTAAGTGTATAATGACTTTAGATCCTACCAAGTAAGAATTTAACTTGTCCAATGCAAATGCGACAGCCAAAAACTCTTTTTCAGTGGTAGAGTAATTTAGTTGGGTATTATTAAGTGTTTTACTAGCATAATAAATCACATGTAAATGCTTTTCCACTCCTTGCCCCAAAACAACCCCTATAACATAATGAAATACATCACACATAATCTCAAAAGGTAATAACCAATTGGGTGCCGTGATAATAGGTGCTGATGATAATTTTTCTTTCAAAGTATTAAAGGCAACAAGGCAATCATCATCAAAAACAAAAAGAACATCCTTACACAACAAGTTACATAATGGACGACTTATTTTAGAGAAATCTTTAATAAATCGCCTATAAAATCCAGCATATCCTAAAAAACTCCTAATTCCTTTGGTTGAAGTAAGGGGTGGTAATTTAGCGATCAAATCAATTTTTGCCTTATCAACTTCAATACCTTTACTAGAAACAATATGACCTAATACAATGCCTTGTTGCACCATAAAATGACTTTTTTCCCAACTAAGTGTCAAATTATACTCAATACATCATTCAAGTGCCAAAGTTAAATTATGCAAACAATCATCAAATGAGGTTCCAAAAACTGAGAAATCATCCATAAATACCTCAATGAAGTTCTCCACCATATCTGAGAAAATTGACATCATGCATCTTTGGAATGTTGCAGGTGCATTGCACAAACCAAATGGCATCCTTCTGAAGGCAAATGTCCTAAACGGGCTAGTGAACGTTGTCTTCTGTTGATCTTCTGGTGCGATCGGTATTTGATAATAACCTGAAAGACCATCAAGAAAACAATAAAAATCATGTTCAGCTAATCTTTCCAACATTATATCAATAAAAGGAAGTGGAAAATGATCATTTTTTGTAGTCGAATTCAATTTTCTATAATCAATGCATATTCTCCACCCTGTAGTTATCCTAATAGGCACTAGCTCATTATTTTCATTCCTCACCACGGTACTGCTTGATTTTTTAGGAACAACATAAATTGGACTAACCCATTTACTGTTAGAAATAGGGTATATTACCTCTACATCTAAAAGTTTCAAAATTTCTTTCTTTACTACCTCTTGTAGATTAGGGTTTAGTCTCCTTTGGGCTTCTCTCACTGGTTTGGCATCATCCTCTAAAATAATCTTATGTATGCATATAATAGGACTAATACCTTTAATGTCATTTATGCTCCAACCTATAGCTTTCTTAAGTCGGGTAAGTTCTTTCACAACTCTTTCTTCTTGGATTTGGGTTAAGGTAGATGCAATAATAACAGGGTATGTCCCCCTCTCCCAAAAATATAAACTTAAGGTGCTGAGGCAATTCTTTAAGGTCAAGCTTAGATGGAGTGATTTCTTCCCTAGGTAAGGACTTTGGCAAATCTAAGGGTTTGCTAGGCTCTTCTTGTGGTGAAATTGGTATGGCTCTGTCTAGCATCTTATGATACCCCTTAGTTTCTTCTTCAAGTATTCCTTCTACCTTTTCAACAACAAGTGCCACTTCAAGCTTATCCTCTATCTCTTCCTGCAAAAAAGTGTTATGAACAAGTAAGTCAAAATTATCAATAAAAAAACACTCATCATTAGAAGAAATAGAAGGAATTGGTAAAGAATTGAACACTTTAAATTGTACAGTTTCCTCTAAAACAGTCATCGTTAACCTCCCATTATGGACATCAATAATTGTCTTGGTTGTTGCCATAAACGGTCTACCAAGAAGAATTGTATGCTCTTTATCCTTATATGAGGTTTCTTCCATCTCTAAAACCATAAAATCCACAGGTACAATAAGTTTGTCTATTTGTACCAACAAATCTTCAACTATTCCCTTTGGATATTTAACTGACCTATTAACAAGTTAAAGTGTCATAGTTGTTGGCTTAAGTTCTCCCAAACCTAGTTGCAAATATATTGAATATGGCATGAGATTGATGCTTGCTCCTAAGTCTAGCATAGCTTTAGCGATCTTCTTATCTCCCATTGTAATGCTAATGTTAAAGCTTCCTGGATCTTTCAATTTAGGAGGCAAATTTTGTTGAAGCACAGCACTAGCTACTTCTGAAACCATGACTTTTTCATTGTTCTCATATCTCCTCTTTTTGGTGTTGAGTTCCTTGAAAAATTTTGCATACGATGGTATATTCCTAATAACATCCAAAAGAGGTAAGTTAATATTAACTTTAGAAAGCATGTCAAAAATCTCAGAAAATTGCTTATCCTGTTTATTATCCCATAAACGATTAAGATAAGGAATTGGTGGTCTATAAGGCTCGGCTACCTTATGAAGTGATGGAGTTGGAAGTGACTTTTTCTCTTTGATTTTTTCAGAAGGCTTAGAAGATTGAGGATCCTTAGCTTGTCCTTTATTGGAAACTTCGAACTCATTTTTTTCTTCTCCTGTATCAAATGGTAAGTCATTAGAACTTTCATCATCAAAACTTTTGTTAATAATCTTACCACTTCGAATGACGGTAATGGCTTTTGCTTGCTCAGGTTAGCTAGGTAATTTTCCTTTTTAATGTCCTTGCATATGTTCCACAAGTTGCCCAACTTGCATTTCCACCTTTTTCATAAAAGATTCTAAGAAA
The DNA here is from genome assembly GCA_028052125.1 of Melia azedarach. Classification (NCBI taxonomy): domain Eukaryota; kingdom Viridiplantae; phylum Streptophyta; class Magnoliopsida; order Sapindales; family Meliaceae; genus Melia; species Melia azedarach. The sequence goes on from CM051396.1 coordinate 15,271,798, forward strand.
TCTAATCTTTGGTTATGTCTCTCATGGTTCTCTTTATTAACTTGAATGAAAGTGTTCAAACTCTCTTCCAAAGTTGGTCTTCTAGGTTGATCAGGTGGTATGGTTTGGCTTTGATGTTGAATTGGTCTTGAGTTTTGAGCATATGTTGGATTGTTGTTAGTCTTCCAAGAGAAATTTGGATGATTTCTCCACCCAGGGTTACATGTGTTGGCAAAAAGATCATGTCTCGGTCTAGGTTGGTAAGACTTTATCAAATTAACTTGTTCTTGTGCACCATCTACATAAGAATCATAAGACGAAGAACAAGTGTTAGCATTATGCCCATAAACACCACAAATTCCACATACCTTGTGATTCGGTTAGATATTAGTTGTGAAAAGTTTGACTTGCTTAGTCAATTCAGCAAGTTGCATTGCCATTTCATTGTTAGAGCTCAACTCATTTACCCCAACTCTCCTTCTTCTTACACTTTTTTGTTGGGAATTAGCACCAAGCATTTCATACAATTCGTACGTCTTTTCAGCAGTTTTTCTCCCATTGCTCCACCAACGGCATTATCAACGGTATATTGACATTGTTGTGTCAGTCCATCATAGAAAAATTGATTTTGTAGCTGCAATGGAAAGTGATGGTGAGGACATTGGATGAGAAGCATCTTGAATCGGTCCTATGCCTCGTAGAAGGGCTCTCCCTCTATTTGAGAAAAAGTGGCAATCTTAGTCCTCAACTCAGTGGTTTTTTGGTGGGAATAGAATTTTCCCATGAATTTGTTGTAGATTGCATCCCATGTAGTCAAAGATCCAGATGGAAGAGTCATCAAACAAACTTTAGCTCTATCTTTTAGTGTGTAGGGAAAACATCTCATCCTTAGTTGATCCTTGATCAAGCCTTGCAAAGGAAAAGTTTGCAATGTTGCATAAAAATCCCTAATAAAAATCAAAGGGTCTTCGTTAAGAATTCCATAAAAAGAAGGTAACATAGAAAAATGTATGTTCTTGATCTCATAGTTTCGTGCTGCAGCCGGTAATTGTATGCAAGATGTAGAATTGTCAATGATTGGCCTTGCATATTCCTTCATCACCATTTACCTTACAACTATTCTTTGGGGTTCCATTCTTGTTGTTTCAACAATTTCTTCTTCTCCCTCAAGTTGTAATTGATTTTCTTCTATTAATTTTCTCAAGTTTCTCCTTATTCTTTGAATGTTATCGTTTGCTTGTACAAGTTCTCCCTTTAATGATCTTCTTTCGTGCATGCACTTAAAAGAAATTGTGATACCAAGAAATAAAGAAAAACACTAAACAAAGAATTCTTTTATTTTTATTTTTTTTTTAAAAAATGCAAAGACCAAAATAAATGGCACACACTCAAAACATGAATTAAATAAATTCAATAATAACAAATAATTTAAGGAAAACAAAATAATAGAACAATAACAATAATAATAATAATACAAATGAAAAAAAAGGCAGTAAAACTTTCTTCTAAGAATAACAAATATAAAAGCAATTAACATAGAAAATAACTAAATTAGGTGGCAAAGCCTACCATGAACAAAATAAGCAATTAATAATATAAAGAAACAAATAAGGTTATTAAATAGCAAATAAATAAATAAGCAAATGAATAAAAGAAGAAAAAAAATAATAATATAGAAAATTTAGCAACAAGGAAAACAATTAAAGAATTTAAACGCCAATTCTCCGGCAACAGCGCCAAAATCTTGATGTGCAAATTTTAATATGCTTGTAAGTGCACAAATCATTAATAGCTAATGATAAATTCACCCCAAGGTCGATCTCTCAAGGAATTGTAGTGATTTAAATTCTTTTTAACTAAATTTAACAAATAATAAAATCCTAAACACACACTTAATTTGTAGTTTGATGTGATGTTAAATAAATTAATTAACTTGCTAAATTTAAATAAAAGAAAAACAAGAATAATGACAATAAATTAAATCCAATGAAATGAAATAGGAGTTGGTTAACTATCTACTCATGCATTGAAATATTAAGTGAATTAAACAATTATTCCAATGTTTAGATTATTGATCTTTTTTACTATGGCTAGAGAAATCTAATGATCATGGCAATTCTCACTTGCAATCAACTAAGTATATCCTTGATGTGAGGCTTTTACTTAATTAATTGAATTAATTATAAGAAAATGATATGACCATTTAAATTAAACCAAATCAATGAATCCAATTTAAACATTTGTTCAATAGAGCTTAATTAAGGTAAGATGATGTTTCTAACACCTTAATTCTCATTTGTGAACTTTAATTATAAACAATAGATTATTAGTCTATAATTTATACTCTAAGGTATGAAGAACAATGAATAAGTAATAATCTTAAACATTCATTAAACATAATTCACAAAATAACCAACATAATCATAGTAGCTAAACCAAACTCCCACTATATATTTAGTCTTCCATTATCAAGTTCAAATCAATGAAATTAAGTATGAAAGTACAAAACAAATAGAAGATTGAAATAAACTTATCTTTATCGAAGATTTCCCCTTAAGTTTGAAATGATTGATCGTATTCTTCAATCGTTTGGTGGAAATTGCTTGATGAAGAGTACAAAAACAACACAAATACTAGCTACGAATTTTTGAGTGACAACACTTGGATTACAACAAAAAAAATAAGTAAAATAAGAAAATAACTACTTAAGAGAAATGAAATCAAGAATAGCATGCCTTCCTCTTCAAAATCACCATTTATATAAGCAAGATAAATGATGCTTTACATGTGAAGACACATGCATGTTGCAGTTTCATCATATCTCTGTCTACCATATTGTAGCTCACTTATGGATGTCTCTCTCGCCAAATTAGAGAAAGTAGTCTTTATACAATGTTTGAATAATTGAATAATTTTTCTCATACTTTAAGAATCGTGTCATTTTGATGTCGGTAACATGAGATATGATCAAAAGATTAAAGCATGCTCAAATTGCCATTTTGACAGTCATTGTCTGAATGATGTCCACTTAGATAGCCTAGATGCACGATCTGGAAAATATGGATAACATGAACATTTTAGCTGTCTTTCTCCTGGTTCCATCAGTTCAAAAATCAACTTAATTGATGGTGTATTCAGAAAGTTATGGCCAAAAGACAGAAAGGTGTTCATTGGTCCAAGTTGCACATGGATGAACAATGCTTAATTACGTTCCTTCACACTTTCGGCGCCTACCTATTCTGAATTTACAAATGTTATCTGCACATAAATTATGTATAATTGAGTTAGCTTTCACTTGCTAAAAGAATCATGCCATTTGAAGATGTCTACACAAAGTTATGGCCATAATAGTGATTCATGCTCAAGTGAGTTGTATGCAAGTGGATATTTTATATCTTTAATTGTAACTTGCACTCCTTTAACACCTATACACAAAAATACACCACATAAATACTTAAATACAAGTATGATACTCATGCCATATTGTACAATTATACATATTTGCATGTATTTGATTTCTTGACCATAAAAACATGCAAATTAAAAGTATAGCAATGAAATTTCACAATTTATGCACAAAAAGGGACATTAGATTCAAAAGTAATGTAATAATGTCTTGTAAAATATATGTGAATGATGTACTTTAAGACACTTATCAGAAATCTTGAGTGAACTCTTCTTTTAATACTATGATATCTTGAGTGAATTCTTCTTACATTAATCGAGTATCACGAAAATGATCTTCATCGTTTATTGTCTAGGTCTTGTAAAAGGTGTCTTTTAAAGTGGGCACTTGAAAGGGGAACGATCGTGTAACTTACATTATCCAAGCATAAAATCATTTATTTTAGAAACATGTGCACAATTTACGTGCAAAATAACCATCATATGCTTACCTTCTCTTGGCATGTAACTTTCTGTACTAGACCCCAATTCATAGTATGTTGGAACTCACCCTCATTGGCAATGTCAACGAAATCAAGCAACTCTTTAATATACAAGCCCACTAACTCATTCGCTGATGACTCTAACATACAGACAACTTGGGGTGACTATAGTAAAACAATGGAACAACATTCATCATATAGAATTGACAAAATTAATAAATTTTCAAACAAGAAAATAAACTTCATTTTCTTATATATGCATCATCAAATTATTTCTTTTTTACTAAATTCATTGTTAAATTTTTTTTCTTTGACCTCTATCTAACAATTCGAGGTATCCTGGCATTCACAAGTTGCCCAAATATACGACTGGCGGATGAAACTACTTCATATATTCACATATGTAACAATAATATATATTGTTACTTAACAATAATATGAACATTAAGCGAAATATTATATAATTTTCATAAACAAGTAAAAGAACCATATACCTGGAAAGCAATGCTCAAACCCTTTAGATTGTACATACAATTTGAGCTTTCTTCGTCGTCAATTTTACTTCGAAACCTAGCAAAAAGTCGTCCCATGATTCGACGTAAAGACCAATACGTAAAGTGCGAAACAACAATACCCCAAGAATACTGGTTGAATTCATCCAAATAATCTAAAATCCATAAGAACTATATATCTACATAATTATGGTGGAACCTTCTGAATATAATACGCTCCATAAAGAAAAACAACGATAATTTCACAGCATCATAATTATCAATCTGTGAAAAATCGAAGTTCTTATAGACCATGGTTAACTGAGACAATTTAATACTAGATTCACCATCAAAATATTAGACACTTAAATGATTGCTCTCCTTAACCATCATTGATAGATAACGACCAAATCTTAGTCTTGTGATAAGCTTAAACTCGTCCCGGGAAAAAACGAATACATTGACCACCTACCAAAAATCACATTTCATCATGGGCACCCTGTGTGTATGCTTCATGTAGCAACATATAATGGGTCAAGTTACTAGAATTGGAGGTCATTAAGGTCTATAAAATGGCCCGTACACGTCTCTCTAAAAAACTCAAGTTGTTTAAAGGTGAGTTTCTCCCGAATTGTGTTCAACATTTTTAATTTAAATAGTAATGTAAGAATGCCATGAAAGTGATCGGCGGAATTAATTTTCAGTCTCCTAACTGGTTTGATCATTTTCTTTTACCTGAAAAAAATTAAATTTCTCAATATATTAATTACAGTATTAATGCTAAAATATAATAATAAAATCGTAATGTAAAAATTCATTATTGATTTTATTACTTTTTATTAATTTTAATAAATTATTATAACAATTTTATAAGAAAATAACAAGATAATAATATAAATATTTTTATTATTATAATTTTTATGGAATTTTTCCACATACCTCCCTTGAGGTCTGAAAACAGGGAAAATGTCACATACCTCTTTTACAGAGTTTGTCTTCCGTTGATAAATAATGATATGACCAAAATACCCTCAAAGGGTTGTAAAATAATTATTTACTTTGCCAGCATTCAAACCCATAACCCTTAAAAAGATAACCAATACTCATACCACCACACCAAGTATATTTTCTTGAAACATTGTTTAAGTTTTAATAAATAACCATTTAAATATACTTATGTGATAATTTTTTTGATAAATAAAATTATTTTGTTATAAAGAAAAAATTATAATTCAAAAATAATTTTATAATCATTAAAATTCTATATAATAACTTTAAATTAAAATCATTATCAAATAATAATAAAATTATTTTTAAATAATTAATAAAAAATAAATTTAAATTGTTATAAAATAAAATTATTCTAAAATTATAATTGGCACTAATAATTTTAAAAAATTATTCTTAAATAGCTTTTAAGTAAAATAAATTATTTATATAAATAATACTAATAGGGCTTTTTATAATCAATAAAATTTTATATAACAACTTGAAATTAATGATACAAATTTTAAAACTATTATCATAACTAATATTTATTTCTTTAAATAAAATGATTTATTTCACTTAACAATTATTTAAGAATAGTTTTTTAAAATTGTTAGTGCCAATCATAACTTAGAATAATTTTATTTTATAACAATTTAAATTTATTTTCTTTAATAATTATTTGAGAATAATAACTATGATTATTATTTATATTTGTTTCTTTAAATAACATAATTTATTTTACTTAACAATTATTTAAAATTTTTTAAATTATTAGTGCTAATAATAATTTTAGAATAATTTTATTTTATAATAATTTAAATTTATTTTTTAATAATTATTTAAGAATAATAACTCTTAACATTATTTATATAAATAATTTATTTTACTTAAAAGCTATTTAAGAATATTTTTTTTAAAATTATTAATGCCAATTATAAATTTAGAATAATTTTATTTTATAACAATTTAAATTTATTTTTTATTAATTATTTAAGAATAATTTTATTATTATTATTTGATAATAATTTTAATTTAAAGTTATTATATAGAATTTTAATGATTATAAAATTATTTTGAATTATAATTTTTTTATAACAAAATAATTTTATTTATTAAAGAAATTATCACATAAATAATTTTAAATGGTTATGTATTAAGACGTAAACAATATTTCACGAACTTATGCTTGATGTGGTGGTACAGAGTATTGGCTATTTTTTCAATGGTCGTGGGTTCGAATGTCGACAAGTAAATAATTATTTTGCAATCTTTGAGGGTATTTTGGTCAAATCATCCTTCATTAACGGAAGACAAAATCCGTAGGGGAGGTATGTGACATTTTCTCCAATTGTTTCCGCAAATTATAATTTCTACAAACCTCAAGGGAGGTATGTGGAAAAACTCCTAATTTTTATTTGTATTATTAATTTATTCTATTATTATTACCATTATTATTATTAAATAATTATTATTACAATAATTAAATAATTATTACTATTATGATTTATTAATAATCAATTATTATTTTACTATTATTATTTATTATTACTAATTAATTATTATTACTTTGAGTATTTATTGTTATCATTAATTATTACTAATTAATTATTATTATTACATTATTAATTATTTTTATTACTATCATTATTAATTATTATTATATCTGATATTATTAGTTATTAATTATTATTATTTATTATTAATAATTATTTTGATCAATTATTATTATTACATCTCGTATTACTATTAATTATTATTGCTATTATTTTATTATTATTAAACAATTATTATTACATCTCATAATAATAATATTATTATGATTTATTATTACTAATTATTGATAATCAATTTTTATTGTTATATATCATATTATTAGTTATTAATTATTATTATTACTATTATTTATTATCATTAATTATTAATCAATTATTATTGTTCTATCTCACAATATTATTATCATTTTTAATTAATTATTATTAATTCTAATTATTATTAAATAATTAAAAAATCATTAATTCATTATAATAATAATTAATTTAGCAAAAAAGAAGCTAGTAGGCCCAACATATTTTTCGAAAATAAATGGGACACAACAAAAATTGGTCCTTTTTCAGACAACAATTGTTGCTCGAAAAGTAACCCATTTTTAAGAAATTGACTAAACATATTCTATCGAAAGTTTTTCGAAAGTTTTCTAAAAGTTATTGTAATTTCAAATCTATTTTTCGATTATAATACTAGATTTTTTCAGCAAAATGTTCCACAAACCTTTTTTTTCCAATTAAATTTTCTTTACATTTCAACTAAATACATTCACATTATTAATACTAAACAAAATTATGCTAAAAATATATACTTCATTCATTTTATATTAAAAATATTTAAATAAAATTATAAAAAACTTATCAATTGAAAAAAAATCTTCCGTTCACTATCATTAAGTTAGAATAAACTTCTCTTTGTACAATTTAGTTTGCCATCGTCATCTTCGTCGCTATCGCCGCCGTTGAAGAAGAGGTGAAAGTCTTAGTAAGAAAAGAGTAAAATAAAAAGTTATTTTTATAAAAAAAAAATAAAAACTTAAGTGGACTATAGAAAATATTTTTATACAAAAAATATATTTTGAATTAAGTTGATAAAATTATTTTATAAAATTGCTATATACATAAACTGAAAAAAATTCAAAGCTATTTTAGAAAATTTCCCAAAAAGAAAACACCAGCCTAGCCTTGTCTTCTTTCTCAGCTCCCTTGCCATTTTCTTATATGTTTTAATTTTCTTTCAAATTCTTTATTATTTTCCTTCTCCCGTTAAATATTAATTATGAAGGATATTTTTCACATTCCTTCTCTGAAGTTTTCTAAAACTACAGATAGAAAGAAAGAATTTTAAAATTTACAGAGACCACCCTTATAACGTAAGAGAATTTTGCTTTACCGTCCACCGTAAGGACAGCGACTGCAAAGTCTAAACTTCGATTTTGCATATCTTTGTTTTGCACATTTTCAGCTCTCTGTGACCAAAACCCAGTGAAAGCTAAAATCGATCGTGTAACGAAGATCAAATCGGTGTGAAATGGCAAATCGATCTGTCAATACATCAACCTATAGCTAATGAAGCACTGTATTGGGTATTTTGGAGGGAGAAATTCGGTCCGTTTGAGCTAGGGAACCTACTGTTCTTGAGAGTCTAGGGTTGAAAACATGGTTGTATATATAGTTGTAGTTGTAAAATAGAAGTCAGAAGAAAACGCAGCCTGCGACGGAAATTCTTGGTCTGTCCGAGAAGGAAGAAGGCTCAATTGAAAAACAATGAGGTAAGACTCGCCGATTTTTGTTGTTTCGAGCTTGAAATGAACATTGATTTTTGTTATTTGTCTTGATTTGTATTGTCTTGTAAATACAAATTATTGGACCCAGTCATTCGTAAACCCTAGTTTGCAAAAGAGGGGGTTTTGTGGGGTGTTGTCGTTTGTATTTCTTGGAGTTTTTTTTTTAATTTGTCTGTGATGGTTTATCATGCATGATTTTTGTTTATGTGTGGTCTGATAGTGTGATGTTTGAAGCTTTTGTTCGATTCGCAGGCTTGTATTGTACTTGTTTAAGTTCTGTTAGACTTCAGTTGACACAAACGTAGCTTTTGAAGGTATAACAATACATGTTACTTGTTTGTGCAATGTTAGATTTCACTTAATACACGAGCAACATGCTATTCTTAATTTGAAGTCCAACTTTGTGTTTTTAGTGTTAAAATGATGTAATCTATATTTTCAAAACTTTTCTTTGTACCTTAGCTTTTGTATATATGTCTACAAGAAAGTGGAGAGAAAATTAATAATAGATAAGGAACAGAATATAGGTGAACTTTAATTAGTTTCCAGTTATCGACTTTATTGATTAAGTAGTTTAGGAACATAGGATTTGTAGATTTTTTTTTTCTTTAATCTTCTATGAGAATAGTAATTGTAAATACTAATAATAATTGAGTGACAGTACTGAAAGCATGCATGCGTTGTTATGTTGTATTATGTATCTGTAATTGTGGCAAAATTAAGAGGACAGACGAGAGTTTTTTGTTATATGATAATGCATGGACATCATTCAATGAACTATTAAGAAATAACAGATCAAAAAGTACTGAATTATATATGTGATAATTTCTTATATGTGTATGGATGCATATATATGATTTAGTATAATTTGTGCTATTCTTCAGCTTCAGTTTCAACTTTAGCCTTCTTGTTGAGATTTGTGTTTTGTCTCTCCCTTAATCCCCATTTGCATAAGCTAGCTAGCTATATAGATTTTATAGCGAACTTCATTGAAGAGGCAAATATATACACCCTGGCATTAGGATTTAATTATTATATTAAAAGTTTCTTTAATTTCTTATTCACAAATGAAAAAAAAATATGAAGTGGAAATGAGTTAAGTGCACTTTAGTTCTTAATTAAACTGAATTAGGGCTGTATATTGCATGTATTAAATTGTAAACAGTTTTCAATTAGGTCCTGCCATGCTTAATTAGGCCTTATTGTAAACATAAATCAAACTTAATCTCAAATCTGATATGAGCAGAATTAATTATTATTGAATCCCTTTTGTATGCTAAGAATAATTTATTTCTAGTTTATATTGAATTTGAGAAAAAAGTCAAGGAATTTTGGTTGTTATGTATGTGAGAATTATCTACCATATGTTGTGTGTTTGCAACTTGTGTTCTGATTTTTTTATTTTTTTAAAATTTGCAAATGCTAAGTTCTTCTTAAGCAAAATCTGCTTTCATTTTCTGATATAACATTAAGCTATATCTAGTCATGCTGGTTTATTCTAAATTGAGCAAGGATTTGTTTGTTTTGCAGAATGAGGAATACGTCCATTTACTGTGACATTGGTGGGAAGAGGCTGATTTTTAAAGTCTTGTTGGGGCAGGTTCTTTTTTTTTTTTGGCAGGGGGGGGTTGGGGAAGCTTGATTGAGCTTTTGTTTTGTGTTGCCTAATGAGTGGTTTATAGCCTTCTTGGCTGAATGTAATGCATCAGCTACCCTTGGTATTGTGTTGCAATAAGCTTGGTTAATGTTGTTGAAATGGCAATTGTGTTGAATCTGGATATATAGATGTAGTGTTAATGCCAGTGAGTGAAATAGCTGTTGCAAATGCAATGGTTATTTCAATTTTTTTTCTTGTTTCTTGGCTTGAAAAGCTTCAACTATCTGCTATTGATGGTGTGATTGAAGTCGCAGCTTTTCTGTAGAGTTAGATTGAGGGCAGAATAGGTTTTTCACTACAAAAGTTGACAGATTGGAGGGAAAAGCAAAATTCTGTTATGTCAGAGGGGTGACCTTCTGTGAATTTTGGTACTTCTTTCTCTCTATCTGTGGTTTTGGCAAACCTCAGGGGAGGTATGTGAAAAATTACCTTAATTATTAAATTATAGCATGGCTTCTTCAAGTTCTGAAATCTCAATTACCTGCATCAGTTATCACCAATTTCACCAATCAATTGAATTGTCCAAGTTGAATGAGTTTCTCAATTTCTTGTACTCACTCAATCCTGGCTTAACTTTCTCTATCAGTTGTTGTTGCAGAGGTGGCTCAGGTGTTGGTTTCATGCAGATGAATCTTCTATCATTAGGGAAGCGTAGATGGCATCTCTCAAGGACATTGTCACCCTGTTATTTCCCTCTCTTTTATTTATTTTTCCTCTTTCTTATTCAGTTCCTTCATTCTTTGATTCTTAGTTTCGAATTGCAGGAATCCACTTCTCCTTCTCGATTGTTGCTATGCTGTTTCAAGAGTAGGCCGTTGGGTACTATTATCCTTTTTCTTTTCATTCTGTTTTGCGGTTATTCTTGTTGTTGAATTTAGACTATTGAAGAAATGAGAAGCTTTTATGGGAAAAATTTTCAGCGGTTTGGTAACTTGGCTGGCATTTTCCAAGTGATGGCATTTGGAGTTTGTGCATTGGATAAAAAGAACACTAATCCAGCTGTTATGGCTAAGCCTCTAAGATTGCTACTGCAGAAACGATCTCCACGAAGGTTCTATGCTTACTTTATTTCATCAATGAATTTGTAGTTACTTAAAGTATGCCATTCTCAACTTAGTTATAGAGGGCTAGATTGCCTTTTGGCTGTGGATTTTTTTTTCATTCTTTTTTCAATTTCAAATGTGTATCTTATGAAGGGTTTCTTAGAGGCCTTGATTCTCATGGATCATAGTTTAAATTGCTATATTACATTTTAATTGTGGGAGTTAGAAGGTTTTTTGATTGAAATTAATTTGCTTTCTATTTTATTTTTGGAAATTCATATACCTTGATAACTATGCATATTGCTCATCTTACATTTTCCTTTTAGGCAATTTAAATCCTAAGACTTTTGATGGTGATTAGAGGACATAAATATCAGAATGAGAGAGAGGAGGGAAATAGATATTTTGAGTGAATATTGCATCGCAAAGTAAACCATTATTCTTTATATACTTGTAAGTTTTGAGGTCAGGCTTAAAATAAGGTTAATGTAATGGTTAGTTACCAGGATTGTTTGACTAATTGTCTTCTGATTCTCCACTCTCTCTGCCTTTGGTTATCACCTTATATTTGTCTATCCAGTAGGAGTGTTAATATCGGGTTTTATCTCTTAATATTGGATTCGTGCATACCATCTGAACTTTCACCTGGGATTTTCTTCTCCTTTTTTGTTCATTTTGATGTAGGAGCTTAATACAGATTGGCAAAGAGCTGTGCTGCTTGCTTCTACAGGCTCACATTTTCCTGACCTTGTATGTCGTGTGCCATTGCATAATATCTTAATTAGCATAGGAAGAATTGCATTCATTAATATATCCATAGGTACTTGTATGCATTTAAGGTACTTGTGTTCATGCATGCACTCATGTAAACATGTGTGCATATGCACATTCCTTTGGCAATGTGCTGAACTCCTAGATGCATAAGGAACACTTGCGGTGGCTTTTCTTGCTTTGAATTGATTAGGAAACAGTATTTTATCTCATATTATCTTAATACTAAGCATTAAGCAATGTGTTCTGTTATGCTAGACTTGAATTGTTTTTTGCATGTTTTAAGGCTTCCTTTTGACAGGTTACCCTGATTTGTAAAAGTTGAAACAGTCTATGAGATTCTTTTAAACGGGTTCATATATGTCAGTGTTGGGATGCTTGTACTACCTAATTCTTCTTATATTCCCATGATAGTAACTAGAGTGACTTTACTTCTCCTTCATTGTCTTGATCAAGAAGCAATGCAAAATTGGGGGTAATCTGACAGATAATTGTTTCTACTTGTTTAGTAGTTTTATTAGCAGTTGATAGTGCATATAATTGCTAAGTTAAAGTTCTATTAGCAGTTCACAAATCATATAATTGCTAATTTATGTGTTTGATTGTTTTACTTACCGTCTTCGGACAATTGTGATTTACTGCTTACAGTGTGGGTTAGAGAGAAAGGGATGCAGGTCTACACAACATTCATTAATTTACAGTGAATATTGATATCTCAATTATTTTTCTTGTACTGATTCTGTAAATTGGCAACAATTTTGAATTTTCTTACTGTTTCAGGCTTACGTTGTTGACACCATTAATATTTGGTCTCTCCCCAACTTTTGTTCAATGTCTCTGTGTTTGGCTTAATTACTCATGCTTATTTTTCTTTGGCAGATGATGGAAGAAATATTTCTATATTTGCATGGAACAAATTAAGCTTTACCAGCTATGGTTCAAATACTTGCGGACTTTGCTTCTGCTGATGCTTAATCATTTGCTTCCTATATTTTTTTTTCAAATTTTTTTATATGCTTTTATTAGTCTAGGGTGGTGCTCTGCATGTGCTCAAATTGAAGTGTTCAATGTTCTCTTTTTCAATTCAATTGAAGCATTGCAGTTCACTCCACTACTAAAAGATGTGCTGTCACGATTTCTACCTATTCTAGGGAATGTGCGAGATGTCCACTAGCTAATTTTTACTAGCTAATTTTTACAAAGGTATGTGTCACAACCTGACTGGGATTCCATTTGTTAGATATTGTCCGCTTTGGGAGAACTCTTGCCCCCTCACGTCTTTAAAACGCGTCTAACAAGTTAAAGAGTCCTGCGGCTTATATACACCTTGCCCAAAACCTTTTCCAAGACCTTTCCCAGCAATGTGGGACTCTTGCCATGGGTTATTACAATCCACCCTCTTAAAGGACACACGTCCACATGTGCGGCTCACCACTTACCGTCACTGAGTCGGCTCTTATACCATTTGTCACAGCCTGACTAGGATCCCACTTGTTAGATATTGTCTTTGGGAGAACTCTTGGCTTTAAAATGCGTCTAACAAGTTAAAGAGTCCTGCGGCATATATACACCTAGCCTAAGACCTTTCCCAGCAATGTGGGACTCTTGCCATGGGTTATTACAGTATGGTTATTCATCTTATGCCTCGTTGTTGGCAAAAAGTAATTTGATAGGAGGTGTATGAAATCACCTTGTATTTCTTTCCTTGTGATCTTATTCACCTGTTTAGCTCTACTTATTTTTCCAGTTTTCAAAATTGTTGAACTGGATGGATATTGATCCCAACTTTGAGATAGATTTTATTCTTGATTTTAGATGTTTTAAACTGTTCACAGCTTTAAAAAAGATGCATGGCATCCAATATGCATCAACCAACTTGTTTAAATTACAGTGGATTTTATTTTCAATTTTCATTTTATCTGTTAGCAAAAAAAGATGACATAGACAAACTTTATCGTCCTAGTTACCAAGATAAACCTTTAGAGCAATTGCGTATTTTTCTTTTTCTAGAAGAAATAATGTATTATTACATTTGGGTTCCCAAGTTAGACATTTTTGGGGATTTATGCTACTAAAAACAGATGCTACATTGAATGAAATAGGTTGCACTCTGTGACATTGGTTGGTGGGTCTAATAGAGATTGTACTACAGGTTTGTGTTGAATCATCATGGGCTGAGCTCGAACTTGGAAAACTCTCATATCACTGGTTTTGATATTTCTTCAGTTATGTTTTACAGGTATGTGATTTCTCTGATCTCTTATATTGGATTAGCCTGCCCAGAAATACTGGTTCTATATGTTTAAATGTTCCAACCTTCTATTTGGTTTTGATTTTAGTTTCTTCCTCAAATAAGTATTGTGAATTTGGTAAGAAATTTCATTTGAATATTCTGCAAAGGCTTTCTAGGATCATTTGTTGTAATGATATTTTTCTCATGTACTCACCATTTGTACTGTTTAATATTCAGCCAACTTGTAATAATGATATAATGTTAGTATTTTACTAGCATTTAAATGTTGGTGTCAGGCTGCATGGCAATATATTATGGCTTTCCCTTCGCAATATATTTTCAATGGCAACATCATGTGAGCCGAATATTTCAATGTTTCCTTTTCTCAGATGGCACATAATATATCTGCATTACATCATGCCTGCAATAATGTTTCATATACACGGGTCTTTTCTGAATTCTGCTTTTGAGCTTTTATTGAGATTTTGGGCAACATGAAGAGATCTTAAGGCTCTTTGCAAAATATTTTTCGTCTTTTTAGCCTTGTGCCTCTCTTTTTCAATATCATTTTTGTTCTTGTTTTTCTATAAAGGATGCCCCTGGTATTGGGGGTTTTAAATTCATTTACCTTTCCTTAGGAAAATTCTTCAGACTCAATATATGTTGTTATCAATTTCTGGTGAAAGGTTTAGTGTCTCTATGCATTTAATAAAGACATGAATCCAGGTTATTAGCAGAACATTATTAATTTAATTAACACAGCTTGCAACTTACAATCTATAGACTTGGATGGGAATGTGTGATTGTATTGCTTGCTGTATGCATGTGGAGGCATTGTTTATATTTGCAAGAATATCATTTATAGAACTCTGCTAACTAAAGAATAAGAAAATTTCTTACAGAAAATATCTATGAAAGTTCTCTGTCTATGTTACCAATAATTAGTTTATGAATATGTCTAATGATAGCATATGCTTAATACAGTTAACACCTATAGTGTAGGCTTTGCAGCAGTTTTCGGCATTTGAAGTAAATTTATTTATGTTGTTTAACTTGAATTATATTTCTAGCAGGTTCGCGTATCTACTGTGAATGTGCTGGGTCAGACTGGTTGGACTTATTACATGGACACAATTAAAAGGTGCTTTGCCAAAACTTGTCCCCACTGTATTGAAATTGTAAGATTACTTAAGTTTCCTTTTCTTTATGTTTCGCTAAGACTATTGTACTGCACGTGTGTTTTTTCTGGCTTAATGGCTGGATATCAGAATAGCTTGTATGTGTTTTATGTGCCAGAAGTAGCTGTAATGGAATTCTTGACTTGCTATTACAGTTTTTTTTTTAAATGCAACATATACTGTCATCATGTCTTTAAGTCATTGAGGATCAACCAGAAACTATACTGTGCTTTCATTTCCCTGTTTTCTGTTATTTAGGTATATAAAAGATCAAGAAAGCATGTGCAGTACCTCAACTCAAGGGAAGGACTTGTCTCTGAATGTAATGAGGCATTTAACAGATTGTGGAGTCTACATGTCACAAGAAATTTGTTTGTGTTCTGTTTTTTCTTTTTCTTTTTTTTTTTTACTTTTTCATTTTTTTGGAAATTTAAAATTAAGTGAAACTGAAGTCAAGTTTGAATGCATTTTAGTGTATCACAATGATATTTAGTGGCAAAATCTTGAGCTTCTTCTCTTACGTCATTCTGATTTATCATCAAACTAGGTTTTCTTTTCAATTATACCAATGATATTGATTGACGCATTTGTTCAGAAGTTCAGAACCAAAGAATCCAGTTACTCTTTGTTCTTATTATCATTGAAATGATGCTAACTGTTGGATTCTCTTCCTTTTATTTTCTTTAACCCTTTCAAGTTACTGTTATTATTATTTTTAATCAGTAAGTAATGAAGTTAGAAAGAATGTTGAGAAGGTAAACATCAATGTTCGATGAAGGGTTATAAATAAAAAGCATGACTCGAATGGTTTAGTGGGTTAACTGTTGTTTCATTTTATATGAAAAATTATGATGATAACATGCTATATCGTGAATAATCAGTGTTAGAAAGAAGGATGAGATTTCTTGGGATGAAGAGATGGTAAACCACTGTTTTCGTCATTGTAAAATTACATCTTCTCTTGGGGGCAAATTACATAAGGAAGCAAAGATTTCTTGGGTTATTCCAGCTTCATCTAATGCCTTGTTAGTGGAGAATGTTTTTGCTTCCTGGGAAAAGTAGAAAGGCTAAGACTTTATGAAAATTTGTGGTCCTTGCTATGGGTAACTTGGCAAGAAGAACTAGTTATGTCATCGAAGGGGGGAGAGAGAGGAGCATGATTTTTATTTGGTTATGGGACAAAATCTGTTTTCTTCCTCATCGATGGGCCTTGGTCTCTAAGGATTTTGAAGACATTATCTCTTCTTCATCATTCTCAACTGGAGAGGAGTCTTAGGTTAATTCTGTATTGATGCTTCTTTCCATTTCTTGTAAATTTTGGGATATACTGTTTGAGGTATAGATCTACTGATATGTGTATAATCAATAGGTAGTTTATACAGGGCTGTTTGGGTGGCCTTTTGGATCTCTGGTTCATTTCCTTATCAAAAAGGGAAAATAGAAGAAGGATGAGAAGTCCTTTACAGAGTAAAGACAAAAGAAAGAAAGGGAGAAATGCAATCAGAAACATGGTACCTATTCTGAAGGAGCAAAACATATTTAGTTAACTTTCCTTTAGAGTAAGGATATTAAAATTGAATATTGAAGCATTACTTTATCAAAAAGTTAAGTAAGATAAAAAAGGTAATATCTCAATATATTCTTATAAATGGATACATAATTTGATAAAAGGAGTTATAGGTAATAAACAAAATTTGATATTACTTTCAAATCCAAGGCAAAAGCTTAACCTATTATGTTGTGGGTACACCTAAATTACAAGTAGTCATAATATCATTATTATATTTTTTGCAGTTGTTTGATTATGGAAGCATAAATACATAATCAATTGCAATGCTATGTTCTGATGGGAGAGTGTGTGTGATTTATATATTTTTATCCTATTTATTTATATATTTTTGCAGTTGTTTGATTATGGAAGTATAAATACATAATCAATTGCAATGCTATGTTCTGATGGGATACTTTCTGATTTTATCTTTTTTTTTTTTTAAATTTATCTCCTTATTATTTACTAATTGCAGGACCTCACAGTTATCTTATCAACACTTGTTCCGGTGGTTTGCATTTATAATGACAGCAAAGAGCATTCATCTTTCTAGGTGGGACTAAAAGTAAACTTCAGTAATAGTTGTTAAAATTTATGCAAATGTTATTCCTTTTTTTGGATATGATGATTCTATCTGTTATTTGTGCCAAGTAAGTCCTTTTTTCCACTCTTATCATGACTTTTCCTTTCTAGGTTCCTTTCTTCTTTCTTCTTATTTTTTTTTTTGTGACACAGACCTACAATGAGGTTCATCATTGTTTCCTTACAGTCAGCTTGGTGTATCCTGATGCTTTATTTATTTTCCTTTTGAATGTGAGTGTGGTTTCCTTCCTGCAAAAATGGTATCTATAGTTAATTATTGTTACTATTTCTTTGTCATGATAGTTGATTATTTAATAAACATTATATTTGTAGTTTTAAAATTATGACAGCATTTCTGATATAATTCCTATTATGTTTCTACCAGAAATGCAGGCTGAAGGAAGAACCTTTGACTTTTGGTGCTCTCTGTGTTCTAAAGCATCTCTTGCCCAGGTTTCTTCCCACCTCTTCTTTCTGTTTCTCTCAGTTATTATTTGCATAAATGACCTGACTTGCTTGCATTTTTATTTGGAGTTCAGTCTGAAGCTTGGCACAGAAAAAGGCCTTTGCTTGTTGATGCGGTGAAGTCCTTGCTAGATGAGCCAAATTTAGCCGTCCAAAAGGCTCTTTCTGAGGCATGCTATAAATGAAGTGATTAGCGATACTCTTTCTGTTGTTAATAAGGCACTTTTGGTGATTGTGGCTATTTCTGAGCAAAATTTGTTGTTTTGTGGCAGCTGGTTGTGGTCATGGCTTCACACTGCTTTTTGGTTTGTCCTTCTGGAGAGTTGTGTGTTGAATATCTCATATGCAGTTTTGCTCTGTCAGATCAGGATAAATATGATAGTGGGAGCTCCAAGGTAGGCTTCAACTCAGTTTTTCCTGTAAAAAATATTGGAAGCTTGCATCTGAGTTTCTTAACAGGAAAGAGGGTATGTTTGAACATTGATTAGGGGAAGTTGTCAGAACAAAGATGATCAGCTGTCCAAATGATGTAGTTAATTGCTAAAGCAAAAAAGAAAGGTTATGATACTATTGCAGTAAGAATCAACTAATCGGGTACATTAGCATTCAAGTGTGGGTGGGTGCTGAGATAGATGCCCTATTTTGCCTAGAAATATTATAATTGTCTTTAATTTATTCATATCTGATAGACTACAGCAAAATACTGAGTTGTTTTTCCTGGTCAATATAGGGGCATTCTGTCCGACAGAGCTGAGAGTAATATGTGGAAAAGGCCTTCTTTTGCTAACTATTACAATTCCTGAAATGAAGGTATACTCATTGTCCTTTTATATTCAGTCAATCTCTAATGATGATTTTACTTTTATGGGTTACTTTTATATTCATTGTCCTTTTAGAGCTTACCCCAGTATTATATACTTAATTCTTTTTCTAAATAGATAATCTGAAATCATATCTTCTTGACATCTAAAATTTCTGCAGCACATTAAAGAAGATCATTCCACGGGCACATGCTGGTGCAGCAGCCACTGTTAAGACATTTATATATAGATCTTCTATTTCTGACCGTGCAGGAAAATAAATTATGGGTAATCTCCTGGGTCCTGTTGTTTTTTAAAAATCATGAACACCAAAAGTTAGGCAATTTCATCGATTAGATCATCTTAGGTTTTGATATCATCCTTCTTTTCTGAGTTTCCCAATTTGTCAGTGATGAAAGTCTTGTCTGTTTTAGAGGGTGAAAAAAATGAAAAGGAAATTAAAATAAATAACAATAAACAAAGCCTCTTTCCAAAGCTTAAAAGTGCTCTACTTTCGTGTTTGGGAAAATTGATAACAAAATGCAATTACGAATTCATAAAGCATGAGGAGTGCTTTCTCATATGAGATTTGCACATTATACTAGTACATTTTAAGACTTAAGCCAGTTGTGTTGGAATGTGCCAAAACCAAGGTTGAATATCCAAAATATGCTAGATGTAAGGATGTTTAAGATGGTGGCCAAATGCAAGACACAGCCCTCCAGTTTAGATGACAGAATTTGGATTTTAGTTTCTTGTTAGAGTTGTATTTAGGTTACTTATTCTGGTTTCGGTTTTCATTGTTATCATCAGGTAGTTAAATGAGGGTTATGTAGGGATAGTTTTTATTTTTGTTCTTTATTTTTTATTAACTTTTTCCCCTTGTGTTATAGTGCTCGTTTTCATTGTTAGGGGTAGATTTCTGTTATTTTCTTCATTTACGGATAGCAATTAACAGAAACAACATTGTGTTCTGTTATTGAGTCTGACATTACACAGTGGATTTTCTCTCACAAATTTTCTGATTCTCCATTTTCTCTTTATATTTTCTCTCTTTTGTTTTTCTTCCACAGTTTCTACTTATTGTCAAGTCCTGTTTCTTAAATTAAAAATTAGACAAGAAATTGTGAAAATTATTGGTTGAGTTTCATTTCAGAGAAGATGACTTTTTGTATTTCCAGGTCCTATATTGTTTGGCATCTCTTTTTCTAAAGAATATCAACTTATTTTTGGCAAGATGAGGTATGTCCATTATTTATGTATCAGGTCGAAAAGTTGTTTGAAATGGAAGTTCATGTTTGAGTTGATGTTTCTATTGAAAACAAACATTTGTGGTGGTTTATACATTATCATTGAGAAACCAAAAAATAATTCAAAACTGTTATAAAAGTCTTAGTTCATCGAATTGGAATTGACACTAGACAGAAGTAGGATTAGTTCATTGTAGTCAAGAATGTTATAACAATTATTTTTATGCTTATGCTGCTACCACTGCTTCCTGAAGCTGCTATTTGTACTGTTCAATTATTTTTTAAGTATTTTTGTGCATATGACAGTAAGATGGAGAGAGAGAGAAATTTAGAAAGCGACGAAAAGAAAGGAATAGAAAGGGAGGAGAAATCAGAACAGATAATGAACATCTCATGTTTAATTAATCAATGTTTGCCTCTACACCAGTTACAGAAAGGTTATTTATGTAGACATAGGTATGAACATTGCACAGGATAAAACTCTGAGATAGTTCTAATTGAATATAACAATAGAAATCATATATGAGCTTTATTACTGATGACTAAACAAATCTAAATATTCTAAAAAGTAAAACTAATGATAATAACATGAAAAATTGAGATAGTCTAACATAAATACGCAGGTTTCCTAATGGGCTCTCCATTTGTATGACACTTTAGTAGACTTCAGTTTTAGATTCATAGCTCTTTGTGCCCTCATTCATGCATGATTGCTCTGTCCAATTTGATTGGTCTCTCTCTCTCTCTCTCTCTCTCTATATATATATATATATATATATATATATATATCTCCAAGAAGTCTTTGGATGGCATTATGAGCATTTTATTATCATGCATTTCTAGGAATAGTGCGGAACATTGAGTGTAGTTGACTTATAATGATCATTTATGGCATTGACATTAAGGTTAACATCGTTCTTTCTATAACTCACATTTATGTATACTGCTAAAAAGCTGACAAATAGTTTGTATGGATGGATGGCTTTTTACTATTTGTATATTTATATGGAGTCATATCTCTGTTGGATGAAAGTACTTTCTGTTTACCCTGATGTACCGTGCTTAAAGGAATCAATAGTTTGGAAATAAAATTTTAGATTAAGAAATGCAATCGGTACTTCTTGGAGGCACTTTCATACAGATCAAACACAACCTTTTTCACTTTAACACAGAAGTAGAAATAGTGCAGGAAATCTTTAGGATGTCTTATCATGAAGTTTCTTCTCTTCTGCTACAAACGGTGCTCTTTAATTTTATGAATAAATTAGAGATGCTTACTCTTTAAAGCATTACAAGTATTGTTGAATACTTTTGTCATATAAAGAGAACTGATGTTTGTATGCATCTGTTTAAAATATATTAATAAATACCTTAGTATGTGATAATAATTTTAGATGTGATTGGCTACATTACAGGCTTTTCTGTAATCTGCCGTTGCCTCTTCACAACTGGTGGTAACATTTCTTTATTCTCAATACCATAACTCTACATATGCCCCTTAACCTCTGGTCTGGCCTTATTTCTCTCAATAGAACCATGAGTTTTGTACTTGATGGTACACACCCATTTTTCAGCTATCTTCTTCCTTGGTGGTGTCATTTTTATGCAAGGCTCATATTCAATGAAGAATGGACTCTTGCCCCTTACAATTTTTAAGAGTTTCTTTTACATTTTGTGGGACTTTTTTCTGAGGATGAGTTGGCTATAAAAACTTTGTACTCTGGGTTAAGATGGGGTAAGTTAGAAAAATCTTATTTGGGATGTTAGTAAAGGTTTTAAATCTTAATTGCTACAGGAAGATCAAAGTTAGCATCAAATTTAGAGTCAAAAGATGTGTTTGATACATACATAATTTTTTGATTGGATCATTGACCATGAGAGAGAGGGAACTGCCATCATATTTACTGTAGTAGGTTTTAGTAGACTTGTAAGTCAGGGACTGCTTGTGAAGCTGCTAGTGGTTTTTTATTTCCTATTTGTGGGGCAGCTGGTGCTTTTTCAGTTTGGCCATTTCCAGCTCCTACTTCCTTTTGCTGGTATAGGTATTTGTGTCATCATCCATGATGTTTACTGATCTTCCATGTATAGATGCTCCCCCTCAATAAGCTTTATTGAAATAAGCTTGAGTCTCTCAAAAACTTACATCCAAAGGAATAGACATCTTTGTTGGAGGATGATAACATTGTGGTGAACTGTATTTTCCATGTAACTAATGGGTAATGCATTGCATGAAATATAGATTCTTTTGTTTTAATTGAGAATGCATTATGAGTGTTGACTGGATGTCTATATATGATTTGCAGCATCATCACTTTTTAATTTTCTCGGCCTTTAGTTCCATTTTGTGTATCTCACGTGGCAGTATAATCTCCCTCTTTATTTCATGTGCAGCAAAATCTCTCTTGCTTTCCATAAATAAGTTCCCCTCCCTGTATTCTGTGGATGTGTTCCCCTTTCCTTTTTTCCTATTGCAATGGTAGTTTGTTTTATCTTTTTCTTTTGTCAACTCCTTATTCGTACTTTCACTCGCATAGAACTAATATGGGCATGTGTACTCGTTTCCATATATGCATGTGTATTGTGTACACTATTCCTTGCCTATATATATTCATTTACTCTATAGGACTTTGTGATCCTTCTTTTAACTGGAGAAACATGCATCATTTAGTGGAGATGGAAGTAGGGTGACCAGCTATTATATATTTTGTGACAAATTGATCAATATGTTTCTTCACCTGTGGAGTAATGAGAGGAGAAGGAGCTCTCTTGCAGTTTATGAGATGCTTCTTAAGTTTCAGACACTTTGTGTTAGTGGCTACTGTGCATTAGGCTTCCATGGAAGTTGCACATACAGCAACCTAATTGACCGTACTACAGGGAATGTTTCAAACTTATTATGTAATTTTGTTTTCTAAAGCATCTCTCCTGAGCTTTCTATGAAGTAACCATTTTGTTGTTCTTTTACTAACAGCATTCAACTTTTCTGTTTGTCTTTCAGTAGCATATGCATTGCCAAATCATGAACCCGTGTTTGGTTTGAAGTATTAGCTATTGCTGGAAGGGATATAGTCACCAAGGACATATCTTGACTACTTGGCGGCCGGCCAATGCAGGGCGCCTTCTATGTGAGTACAATTTGGTTAGCTTTTCAATGATAGTTATTCAATTTTGTTGCCATATAATAGATTGCTTGGTGAATTGTTTTGAGTGATTATTTGAAGATCTTTCGCATCATGCATGAATGAGAAATTAGATAAGTTGAATGGATGTTTTTGCTGGCCCATGCATGCGTTCCTAGTTGCTTTTTAGTATGGGCCTGCAGAAACTTGACATTGTATAGAAGATATAAGAAAGGAGGATAACGAGTATAATTTTATTTGCAAGGTTTAAGCAACAATAAAAGTTACCATCCATAAAAATTTTGGACTAGAAGTAAAAATATACAGCTTAGTAAAATGTCCTTGGGAATTTGTTAGATATTTTATTTCACTGTAAACCTTGCAAGCCATCTCTTAAAAATTCTTGAGTTTTTCTTGTCTTTTCCTTTTATATTTTGAAAAGAATTTTAATTCTGTTATTGATTATAATATTATAGCTTGCTAACAAAGTCTTCTAGGAACGTTGAAAAAGTGAATTGAAATTTTGAACTTTCTACTCATCTAAACGCGTAATTTGAAGTCAGTATCAAAGTCATATTTTTCATAATGCACATTACACAGGTTTCGATGAATAGAACAATGGTACGCGTCAAGGTGTTGAAAAAGGGGAAATTTTTAATTACCTCCTTAAGGTAACGTCTGAGAAATGTCTCTTCCCTTCATATTTTTATTTTTCTTTTAATTTTATTTTTACATAAAATAATTTAAATCATCAAATTTGAATTATCAAATTGAATTATATTTGAATAGTAAGATGAAATTATTCTCTTAAAATTAAATATATATATATAATAATTTATAATTTTTTAATTTAAAATAATTTAAATTTAATAACTAAAATATGTATAAATTTATATTATTAATTAATTGTTAAATAATAATAATTAATATAAAAGTTAAATATATTTTTAATTAAATTTATTTATTAAAAATAATTTAAATTTAATGATTAAATTAGCACTTATTTTAAATACATTTTATTATTTTAGGAACAATTTTACCGATGAAATAATTTTTAAAAGAATGGTTTAATTTTTTAATTTAATGGTTCAGTTTAGTAATTTAAATTAATTTATGTAAACATAAAATTGAAAAAAAAAAGTGCAAAAGTAAAAGACATCTTTTAAACATTAAGGAAAAGTTGAATGGTTAGTCCAAGTCTTAGGAGGGTAATGAACATGTTTCCTTGAAAAAGTAGAAGGCGCCAGCTTTGAGTAAGGACTTTTATTGTGGAAATGGTGTGTGCCACAATTTTGAATGAACTTTTTGTTGAGAATTTTCTTTGAAAAACATTATTGATTAGCGGCGGATTTTATACACTAAGTCTAACCCTGCTTTCACACTAATGAAAACTAAATCTTCTGTTAATAAATACCAAGTCTTAACTCTTCCTTTTACTACAACCACAAAGATGAAAACCATGCTTCTCTGTTTCCTACTGTGTGTGTGTGTAACCTTAGCATACGAACATGGGTCCTCGTCTTCATCATCCCAAGAAATGAATCCTTTATTTCCTCAGCGTCTTTCCATCAATCAACCTGCAAGTTCAAGTGATCATATTGTTGAAATTCCTGCTGCAGGTGATGACCCTACGACTCAACAGAGCAGAGGTGATGGATCACCATCAACAGCACTCCACGTTGCAGTACGACAGGTAAAACAGCTACGTCCAATAAGATGTATTGTTTCACTCCCTTATTATGCTGATAATATAATATTGTAGGCATTTCTTTATTTCAGGACGATCGTCAACAAAGATACTTACAAAATCAGAGAAGAGATGAAGAAAGACCACCCTCAAATCCAGCTCAAGCTGACCCTCAAGCCTCCGGACAAAATCAGAGAAGAGATGAAGACAGACCACCCTCAAATCCAGCTCAAGCTGACCCTCAAGCCTCCGGACAAAATCAGAGAAGAGATGAAGAAAGACCACCCTTCAATCCGACTAGACTCGACGACGAAACTCTCATCATGATTACAGTCCAAACAGCTTCCGTTTTGGGGACATTCTCAGTCAACAGGTCTTCTTTGCCCCATAATTCCCAAATCCTTTGGTTTGTTAGTCTTGTTTGTATCCTTCTCGCCTTTATTATGGTCTTGTATCGTAAATTTCCATACTTTGGGCGTGGAATGGTTGCACAAACCATTAGAGGCTTAGCCAGTATTTTCACTGCATTTGCATTCATAACTTCAGTTACCATGCATCTGGATGATAACAGCAACCTCTTGGTCACCGCAGTTTGTCTTGTAGCAGCTGTTGTAGCTCTAATCCCCACATTCAAGGATTGAATGATTATCTATCTTACCTCCTACCGGATGGGATATATTTCACCTCCAAGGGATTAAAAACATTAATTGTCCCAGCCCGCGCCTTCTTTTAAAAGTATCTTATTGTAAGTGCAAAGTTTGTTATAATGATTTTCTGACTTGTTTAAACGTATCTCCATGTTAAGGCATTTCTATATGAGCATAATCTATCCATAAAGCAAACAAATGCCACAGTAGCGTTCAATGGACTACGTATTAATCAAATAGTTGATTCATCTGTCTGTAAGTCATCCACAAAAAAGATTTCACATCTATGAATTAAAAGGCCGAATGATTAACTCTGCAATCAGCGTTAGAATTATTAGGTATTCATCTAAATGAATCAAAGTTTATTAATTGATTATAGATATGAAACCGTAGTTCATTATATTGGTTGATGACATCAAATACCCATTCCACTAACTCACCTTCAATACTCGATCCTTTGAACTTATTCACCATATTTGAGGGACGAGACTGAGACAGAAACCAGCAACAAGAAATTATCCAATAAAAAAAATTTAAGTCTGACAATCACATCTCTTATTCTAAATTTGATGCTAACGTTGATGTTCCTGTAGCAATTAAAAAGATACTAGAACCTGTCCCAAACATCCCAAATAAGATTTTTCTAGTATACCTCATTAATTTATTCTCAGTGCACGCCGTTCAAAATATCTAATAAGTACTCTCTTACATTTTAAAACTAGCCACATATGATTCTGGCAGCACTCACATACCCAAGTCAAATTATACTAAATGTATCCGCACGTTATAGTGAGGCCAAACCAACAGAGCTCATGATACAATATTGAACACACCCATATGTTACTCTAAATGAACTAGCTCAACCCATTTTAATATATTCTGAACACCTATTTAATCTTGTCCACAGCCACAGCCCACTGAAAGATACGATAGACCTACGCCACATTCTGGACGCACCTACAAAGCCAAATGAAAGATGACGAATTCTAGCATTACTTACTTTGTCTCCACCGACATAGCCCATTGGAAATATTAAATACACCTACACGTATTTCTGAATGCACCTTTCCAAACGCTTTAAAATTTTCAAAATCGTGCCCGTCTTCAATATACTAAATGTATCCACGTATCGATCTGATTACACTGACGTAGCCACTAAACAACATTTAAGAAACCAATACAACCCCTTAAAATATTCTAAGAGCTCCTACATATAATGCTGACTACATCCACGACTCTTCCTGAAAGACTCTAAATAACCCACCTCGCATGCTGGTTACATCCAACAAAATCTATTCCAAACAATATTCACACCAACTCCGCCCATTAGATAACTTTTAAAACACCCATAAGTTACACTGAATGCACCGTGACAACCCATTTAAAATATTCTAAAACAACTTACGCCTAATATTGAGAGCACCTACAAAAATCTACTGAACAAATACTAAGTGCGCACATCGATTGTTCTGGACACACCCACATACCCCACCGTACTGTATACTAAACGAAACCAAAAAGGGAAAAAAAAAATCAGTCTCGTGTATAGTAATTTTCTGAACTAAAACTTGCAACTCTTTTAAAATGATCTAAACCACCCATTCTTGACACAAAATGCACCACAAACTTCCACTGCACTTTACTAAGTGCACCCACTAGTCAGAATATTAACCTGTAATAGGCATGGTCAAAACACTAGGCGAGTGTACTTAATAGAACCAATCAGATTCATAACTGGGTGGGGTGATACGTGGGCGGCTGTTAGTATGATCAGTCATTTTTGTGGGTGTAGTAAGGGACATAATGTGCGGCTACTGGGCCGTGATAGTGTTTCAAATTGGGGAGTCGGTGCAGCTAGATTTTAAGTGGGGTGTATGTACTTATTTTAAAGATACACCCACATGTTCTTCTAAATGCACCATTATAGCCGTTTCTGACATTATCTAAAACCACTCCACTTAAATCTGACAAGACCCACGTACCAAATCCAGCATCCCATTTTAAGATACTGAACGAATTGTTCGCCCCCCCTAATTTAGCACTACAGTCGCTTGCCAGCCCTACAAAGATATTGTAAATAGACCGGCTCATGGAAATTCAGGCCCTATCCAGAGAAATTCAGAAAGGGCTCCAATGTTTTGCCAAGCCTGGACCCAGTTCAAGCGGGCTTTCAAATTTAAAGTGCACTGCCACCCCGACAAACAAATTGTAAATGGACCGGCCCTATAGAAGTTCGGGCTCCATCCGTACACATTCAGAAAGGGCTACAATGTTTTGCAAAGCCTAATGCATCCAAGGGCCTGGACCCAGTTCAAGCGGGCTTGCATATTTATAGCGCCCAGGCCAGCCCCAAAAAATAGTTGCGAATGGACCTGGTCTATAGAAGTTGGGGCCCAATCGGAGACATTCAGAAAGGGCTCCACTGTTGTGCCAAGCCTATGGATTTAAAGCCTGGACCCAGGCCATAACAAGCTTCAATATTTGAAGTCGGCCCAGACTTGTTTGCCCTCTCTCCGTATACGACACCAGGGCCTTCGCCAGCCCCGCGAAAATTACTGTAAATTTTTATATAGGAAAAGCACGCTTACCCACCATTGCTATTGTCCATGAAATATCCAAAATTCCGCTACGGTAAAATTTTTCACAGGAAGCCACCAACAGTGCAATGGTTCCCACCAAGAGAAGAAGTTAAACTCTAATACTATATTCTTCGGTATTAGTATCGGTAGTACTTCTAAATATTAGATTTATGTTAAATACAACCAATCCTATATTTAAATAAATATTATAAAAATACTTTTTCAGTCTTTTTTTCTTTTTAAATCTTAAAAAAAAGTTTGGACACAAAAATTAATAGTTGTTAATTATGTATTAAAATAATACATTATTTTGTAAAAAAATGAATAGAAATTAAATTAATAATTATTTTGTAAGAATAAAGTTAGAAAAATGAAATTTGTATTCTTACCAAATAACCAAATTAATTTATAAAAAAATTAAATAAAATATATATATATATATATATTGTACATTAAACTGTTTATGACTTAGTAGAAAAAGTTATATAAAAATTCGACACCGGTTAATTTGAAGCTAAAGCATGCATATAATAAACAAGACAGATCAAGAGAACAGAAAATTAAAAATGAGAATGGTATAAATTTAAAATAAATAAAAAATACCTGATGATAGATAGGGAGGAATATCCATCTTCATTCTTCCACAGAAAACCATATAAGGTACAGCAGAAACTATGGAAACAACGAAATAGAAGCAGCAAAGCTTTGCAAGCTTTGGCTTATTTCGGATCAGCAACCATCTAAAACGCGCAGACAAAGGTGAAGATGTTGGAGATCACAAAGGCTTCATACATAAGAGGGCGTTGTTTGAAGATAGAAGTAGGAATCGGCGCTCCGTTGATGTATTTCCGAGGAAGTAAAACTTGAGAAAAAAATACTGGAATAAAACAAAATTTCCATAACCAGTGTTCTTTGTTTTTCTTTATTACTTGACGGAAACTCTGCTGAAATACTATCAGAACCCCGAACTGCAGACGGCATCTTCACATCCATGGTGAGAAGTTTTCTTAGACGGAAGCTAAGAAATGATAATGAAATTTTTATACACTAAAGCTAAAGCTGAGATGAAGAATGGGGAATATCGATATAACTTGCTACCAAAAGTAATCGGACATCCGAAATTATTATTTACTATTATTATTTTTTTTTTAAAAGTCTCCGAGCGAAGATCCGCAGCATGTAAGGACAAAAGAGATGTCAGTTCATGCTTCAACCCAAAACACGCGTTTTACGGGGGAACTGTGTTTGTCACGCAGTTTCATTTCAGAGTCGGAGTCTATGTCTAATTCACCCGATTTGAAACAACTGGCTTTGTAATTTATTGGGATATTATCAGTTTCCCTCGACATATTATTTATTATTAATTAAATAATTAAAAATAAATAAATATTTTTTAATTAAATAATAATATTTTTAATTTTTTATTAAACGATCGAATTATTTTTTTTAAAATTAATTTATTATTTATCTTTTTACCCTTCTGCGCCGTTCTTTGCAATTTATCGTGGAAGACGTGTTGTAAGAGTGTAGAAGAGACGTAGAGGAAATTGCAACCAAACAACTCATTCGGATATCCACTAGTGCAGGGGAAAATCTATAAGCTAAGAACGACTTATTCGTCGGATCGATCCGCAGGTTCGATGATTTGTGGGACCCACGGATGCGCTGAAGAATTTTCTACCGAATATTCGAATAAACTCTAATGAATTGTCAAGAAACTTATAGAATAACCATAATAAAAAATTGTTATTTTCAGTTTTACTAAATTAGTTAAGACAATTGCAGTTTAGTCCCCCGATGAAACCTTTTATTCCTCATAACATAAAATAAAAATGAACTTAAGGGATATATATGATTTTGTCTAAAAAATTTTATTTTCGATAAAAAAATATTTTTTTTATATTATCTTCATTCTCAATTTTCTTTTATTTTCACATTTTAGCCCATCTTTAGACTCTAATTTATTATAAAATCTTTTTAAATTTAATTATCTTTTCTTTTTTACGTTTTCCACCTAATTATTCTCTTAAACTTTTTATAATATATATTTTTTAATTTTAATAATCTTTAAATTTTCTATTGCAGACCGCATATTGGCATCCATCTTACCGTCTGGTCCGAAAGTGTTCATTGAACATTCGAGCGACCGATATCTATTTATATGAAATCGTTCGGATCTTAGATCCAAAATCAATGACTCGAATTCTTTTAGATCCGAAATCCGAAAGTTAATCTTTTATCGGAGTCATCGATATCTATTTATACGGAAAAAAATGCGGATATCCGGTTTGAATTCAGAACAAGAGTGGGTCCACGTTCACAGTTTCAAAATTTGTGGTCGTATACAAATAAACAATAATAATTTTCGGGACATCATCATACATACTAATATTACTTCGGAGCGAGAAAAATTCGGTATAAAATTGATCATATGCATACCAATATTGCTGCGGAGCGAGAAACTGGAGAGAAACTCCGAAAGACGGTTTATAGAGGTCTGTTCTCTGAGACGGAACACAAATTAATTAATCAAAAGGCAAATTACTTTGAAGCCCCTATCTGCTTAATGTGAAAGCAGAGACTGGAAGCGTTACTTCGGCTAAAAATTCAAATCGGACCATCCGAATTTCTAGTTAAGAATTAATTTTCTGCGATAGATGGGGCCCAATCTACCATTTAATTATTGACTTTTGCTGGCCTCTAATTTTACTTTAGGGAAATTGTTCTAGACCCCTCAAGTTTAGTCTAATTACTTATTACTCTTAAAATTTAAAACATATTCTGTTAGTACTGTTACGTCCTACCGCCAATTTAGTTAATAGAAAAATAATTGATACAAGAATAAAATTATCTTTTAATATAATTAAAATAAAAATAAAAATTATATTAAAATAATATAATACGTGTAGAACCTATGTAATCTTATACTTTTTTTAATATTATAATTTTTCTTTTTAGGAAAAAAGACATTCCAAGTGATTAAGATTTAGCTAATTTGAATCATTAGTTTTAATAATTTCAAAAATACTATAAAAGTCTTAATCCGACAATGTCTTTTGATGGTTCGGATGGAACCAAGAGTATTGTAGTATATTTAGGTAATACAATGATTATAATTAACATTAGCTAATATGGTATGCCAACTCAATAAATAAATTTATTAAAAAATTAATAAAAATATTTTACTTTTAAATCAAAACATAATGATTTAAAAGTAGATATAAGAAAAAATAACTGTCTTTTTACCGCAAGGTTTTATAATTGCCGCTCTAACAACTGCTGACAATAGACAACAAAGAAAAAGGTTAGTATGTGTGTGCTTTTGTTCATGGTTATAAATATGTATTGGTGGCATTGTGGGTTTGGTGGCATGTCCCATGTGTAGGGTTTGAAGGTTTGTACTCATTGATTTAGTGGGATTGTGGCATGTGAATGTGTTGTTTGATCATAAAATATTTAACTGAAATTATGAATACTTCAATTGGCTATATATATGTTAATTTTATACTAAGTACTCAACTACCACCGCCAATTAAGGTAGATTTGGTGGCAAATATAAGACCAAAATTCACTTGTTTATATAAATATAAGTTATGTATTATTTGTTCTCTCTTTGTCCTGATTTAGTTAATAAGCAGGAAACACCAATCCATTAAAATTCAAATTTAATTTATCCTTAATTCAACATTTATACTTATTTAAGTTTGATGTATTGATTCGTATTTATTTGAACTCATATTTATGCATTTAATCGGTAAAATTGTTGCATGTACATAATATAAAGAAGGTTATCTATGATATTTGAAATTAATTGGTATTATGAATTAAATTTGTGACATTATGGAATAACATATTGTCGTGCCATAATTTTTGACAAAAATATTTTTCTTGACCAAAGTATCTCATTGATCAAAGTATCTCCTCCACGAAGGTATTTTCGTCGAGGAAGGTACTTGTCTAACGAAGGTATCTCCTCCATCTCCTCTACGAATGCATTTCTCTAACGAAGGAATTTTGTGAATGAAGATATTTACTTAACGAAAGCATTTCTTTAACGAAGGTATTTTGTTGACGAAGACATTTCCCTGACGAAAGTATTTTGTTGACGAAGGTATCAACTTGATAAAGGCATTTTCCTGACGAAGGCATTTCATTGATGAAGGCATTTCCCTGACGAAGGTATTTCGTTGACAAAGGCATTTTCCTGACGAAGAAATTTTGTTAACGAAGATATTTACTTAACCAAAGCATTTCCCTGACGAAAGTATTTTGTTGACGAAAACATTTCTCTAACGAAGGTATCTACTTGATGAAAGCATTTCCTTAACGAAGGCATTTTCTTGACAAAGATATTTCATTGACAAAGGCATTTCCCTGACAAAGGAATTTTGTTGACGAAGATATTTACTTAACGAAAGCATTTCCATGACGAAGGTATTTCATTGACGAAGATATTTCCCTGACGAAGGTACTTCATTGATGAAGACATTTCCCTGATGAAAGTACTTCATTGACGAAGGCATTTCCCTATCGAAGGTATCTACTTAACGAAGGCATTTCTCTTACGAAGGTACTTCGTTGACTGAAGGCATTTCCTTGACGAAGGAATTTCGTTAACGAAGATATTTACTTAATGAAAGCATTTCCTTGACGAAGGTATTTCGTTAAGAAAGGCATTTCCCTGACAAAGGTATTTCGTTAGTGAAGGTATTTACTTAACGAAAATACTTTCATGACAAAGGTATTTAGTTGACGAAAGTATTTCCATGATGAAGTTAGTTACTTGATGAAGGCATTTGAGGCAAAAATAAATAAATAATTATCCTAAGTCATAGTCTATCATGAGCCTAGATAAATAAAGACATCAAGTTAATTAAATTATCACAACTTTAAATAAGGACCTACCACATGTCTTCTAAAAATATATATCTTTTGTTATAAAAAAGACAAAGTGATAAATAAGGACTTTTTTTGGAGAGGGTTGGTGAAGGTAACAGCCAAATAAGATCCTTCATTCTTCTTCTTAACCTGATGGCTATACAACCAAAAATGACTTTCTAATATTTTCGGGTAGCTTCATATCATTAAAAATCTTACAAAAACAATTTCATATGCATTATTGATAAGTTCGATTGTGATTTTAAAAGGTTCATTGACTAACTTGGGTGTCAAAGAATTATCGTCGCGACCCCGCCGACGCCTTCTAATGATTTTTGGTGTTTTCAGGAAAAATAAAAATTTAAGAAATACATTCAAGTTAGTGACGATCGGAGACTGTTGCGAGAACCTAAAGCATCCCAGAAGGTCTACATTACCCAGGCAGCCAAAGATTGTCATTAGAGGGTCTCGTCAATACCTAAAAGCTTCCTTAGAGGCCTAGTCTATTTCAATGACGATCGGAGAACATCATTGAAGGTATTTCACCCCAAAAGTCAAAGGGCATTTTTAGTTATTTCATATGTGTTACTGTTAGGTGAATCGTTTTGTCTATATTGAGTTAAGCGTGTTTCCCACCTTAAACAAATTGTTGAGTATTATGACTGAGGATGAAAATTCGGCAATAACACATGTTATCAAAATAAGATGTAATTGGCATAAAATTTTATATATTTAATTGGTATAATTGTTGTACATAATGCAAATGTCTACCACCACAAGTGCAAATGCCAACCCATAATGATTTAAATCAAAAGTAGACATTGAATAAGATCCACAATCCTAACTTGAACAACATCTTCCCACATCCTCACCATAACAACAATATGATAAAACTCCACAAAAATAATAGAATAGAAAACAACAACGATATGCCAATAATGATGATTATGATGATTTTGAAGAAAATGAGTCACACTGGTATGATGATAATGATGATGAGACTCTTCAAGCTAGCAATAGAGATGATGCTAATTTCATAGTTGTTTGTGGCATGGTGGACGTAGAAGACAGTGAGTTAGAATGTTCTAAAGATGAAATCTTGTCCAATTATGAGTCAGGTGATGATGGTTATGCATTGGTATCATCATCTGAAGATGAAGCTCTAGCAAATAGGATGAATGTTTTAGTTGAGAAGAATCATTACAAAGAGGATCCTAACGGGGAAGCGAATCTATACATAGGTTGAGAATTTGACCATAGGAAAGAGTTTAGGATTTCCCTAAGAAAATATTATGTTAAAGAAGGTTTTATGTTAAGATTAAGAAGCTTTTTTATGGAATTTTATCTTTTTATTGTTTGAGCGTTGTCTGCTAATTCATGTTTTGGTTTTATAGAATAATAAATATTAATTGTTAAATTAAGGTTGTTTATAGTTTTTAGATTATAATATATAATGTCGCAACAAAGAACTATGAAAAAAGTTTGATGTGGGTGTATGATTGAAAGTTTTCTTTCAATACTCAGGTAACTTTTAAGTGTTTGTTGAACAATCGCTTTGTGAAATCATCATTGCAGAAGATTAGGGGGTTGACGCTTATGCTACTTCTGGCTCTGTGAGTAGAGTATTTGAAGGCAGATGTTTTGAAGAACACAGTTGTTATGTTTAATCCCTTTTGTTATTAATAATTTGGAGGATTAGTACGTTTGCTATTTTGGGACGGTTGTTTTTGTTTTAAAATTTTGCCATCAGAATATGCTGGAATTTGAATGGATGATTATTTAGTTATTATGGTCGAGTTGGGTCATTTACTTCATTTTCAATTGTTTTTTGCTTCTTTTTTTTTTTTCTTTCTAATGGGTCATTTATTATTGTTGTTACTTGTTAAAATATTATATATGTAGAATTTATATTTTAAGAGGTAGTTTGAAAATGCTATCATCAATGGGATATGTGCTCGCCTAGACCCGATGTGATGGTAATGCTTGATTGATTATTTTAAGCTTCTTTTTGTTGTGTATTTGAATTTGTTGGGTGCAATCGAAGTAAACACTTTTTCATTTTTCAGGTTGTGTATTTGAATTTGTTGGGTGCAATGGAAGAAACACTTTTTCACTTTCAGGCTCAAATTAATCTTATGATATTTTGAAATTGTCAGCTTTAAAAATACATTCAAATGATAATATATATATATACACACATATATATATTTTTTGTCTAAGTCAAGAATGTTTATGCAAGTTCAACCTCTTTTCATTCGCACCTCCTCATTTTTTTCCTCAAACATTTTTTTTCATATTTTTACATTATCAGCTTTTTATATGTACTTTAAAGATATTTTAATAATTTTACTTTTGTATGTTAAATTAAATGCTTTAACAAAAAACTGTTTAAAAGAATAGGTGTTTCCTTATTTTTTAATCTTAGCCATTTAAATAATAAACCATGATACTTCAGAGAAAAAATTATCAGCGAAATAAAAAAAATTATTTTAATTTAACTGAGAGATGACAAGATTTGACCGAGGGTAATTTAGAATTCACTTACGTTAGAGAAGTTTGAAATTGTTAAAAATAAACAAAAAAAATTCTCGTAACTTGTACCATCAGTAAACTAAATAAATAATTTAATAATTTAAAATTACAAAAATGATGTACTGTTGAATTCAACCCTTTCAGAATCCATATAATATTATATGTATTTATGGTTCTAAATTCCTAAGATCAACAAGTAATTAAGCTATAATAAAGCTTATTTTATATAACTTTTAACAATATGTATTTTTTTAAAATTAATAATTTAATTAATGATAATATAATTTGATAATTTTAATTTATATTTATTTAAATTAAGAATTTAGTTAATAATAATTTAATTTTTATTCATTTAACATATTTATTCAAATTTTAAACCCTAATATGTAATTTTAATATAAATAAAAAATTAAATTTCTTAAATTTTAACTTTAAATTAATTAAAAATATTATAGTCATTTAAGTAAAAATTAATGATCAACTAATAATCTAAAAAAAATATCTTTTTTCAAATTTTTTATACAAATATTAAAGTTTCAAATCGGATATACTTATTAAAACCCCTTATTTAGTCTTGTACAATTCGTTCCACGATGAAAGTTGGAAAAAGTTTGTAGGATATCCGAACTGTGGCTATATTATCTTATTTCATTTTGCCAAGAGGTAGGTCCAACGCCTCGCAATAAGTAATTCTAGCAGAGCATCATTATTTAGCTACATTGAAACTTTCCCTAGTTTTCATTTTCTTGCATTTTGAAATTAAACAAATGTTGAACCAAAATTTAGACTTTTATAATAGAGCATATTTTGTTTTATTCTTCACTTATGCCAACTACATTTATTATTCTATTTTAATTATTTAAATAAAAATAAGTGCAATTATTTATTTATCCTTCACACATCTAATCACTCAAGACATAGACATGGATTCAAAAAGTTGGTAGCTAACACACGATTTTCAATTATTTTTCGATTAAAATAGTGTTACGAGGCAAATTTAATCTTGACAAATTTTAATTAGTGTTGAGTCGGATTGTTTTTTATATAAGCCTACTGCATTGATAGAGTCTAACATTTCTGAATATGAGTTTGAGGGAGTTAGACCAACACATTTTTCGAAAATTACCTGGTGATCTGATAGTCATGTTGTTAAAATCTTACAAGATGATTGATTACTGAACAAAATGTATTAGATACTACTATTATTATAATTTAACTATGGCCAAGACACAAATTATGAGTGTATAATATGTGAGAGGGAGATAGATTGGGTGACAATGCAAAGAAATACAAATTGGTGAAGGTAAAATAGTAAATGGAACTTAATCATACGAAATTTTAACGATTTTACAACTTTAGGTTTAGCAAGAATAAAATAGTTTTCCTGGGGACTAAACTGCAATTAATTTAACTAATTTAGTAAAACTCAAAATAATAACTTTTTATTAGGATTATGTCATGTAAATCCTAAAAGTTAGCTAATTAATCATATAGGTCCTAATAGTTTCAAAATTTATCTTAAAAATCTTAATATTTATAAAAAAATATATAATTTTATAATAATACCCTAGTTATTATAAGTTCCTCAAGGTTTTAAAAAAGATAAAAAAAATTCATAATTAATTATTTATAATAAAAATAAATATTTTATTTTTGTATTATTGCCTGAAATTATTAAAAGATATATAAAATTACTATAATATATTATTTTTATCTTTTAATAATTAATATCATTTTATTTTTTAATATTTAAATTTAAAAATTATAATAATATTTTAATCTTGAATTATTTTCTTTAAGATTTATTGCCACTTTATTATAAAAAATATAGTTATAACATAAAAAATTTCAATTTATTTATAAAAAAATTATAAATTTTTTTAGTATTAATTATAAAAAATAAATGACATATTTTAGAGATTTTGACAAAATAAACCATTTAATATTGTTAAAATTTCTAAAATAGAGTATTTAACTTTTATAATTAATAATAAAAAATTATATCGTAAATATTTTGACAAATAAATTAAAATTTTCATATTGTAAATTTTAATTATGTATGACAATAAATATTATATTGTAAAAATTATCATAATTAATATTTTAAAATATTTAGAGATTTTGATAATATTATTATATATAATTTATATATAATTATATTATAAAAAATTGACATCAAATTTTGGGAGAAAAATAATTAATTAATTTTTTCATAGTTTAAGACAATAACACAAAAATAAAATATTTATTTTTTATTATAAATAATTAGTTATGGATATTTTTATATTATTAAAAATTTAAGTAAATATATTTTATTTTTTAAAAATTTGAGTAACTTAAATATAATAATTAATAATAATAATATTATAAAATTATTTTTTTTATAAATATTAAAAATTTTAAAATAAATTTTAAAATTATTAAAATTTATATGATTAAATGACTAAACGTTTAAATTTCTATAACCATTACCCTTATTCTATAAGTTTGTAGACAATTTATTGGAGTCTAGAAAAAATTTCACCGAACTATCGGATCCGACAAATCATCCGACCTGCAATCCACAATTTAGTCTTTTTCAGCTTTGTTGATTTTCCACCGGATATTCGACGACAAAATGCAGAGTTTGGTTGCAATTTCCTCCACTTTCACGTCTCTCGAAACTTTTGTCTTTTTGAACACGTATCTTCTATCGATAAAACTAAAAGCCCACGTATCTTCTACCAATAAAACCCAAAGCCAGTGGTCCCACATATATCTTTCATTTTAAAATCGCTTATTCCGGGCTTAGTGTAGGCGCCCTCCGGTCCTAAATTTAAAGCGGATGATCCCACATAATAACTTCGGATATTGGATCTGGAGAATGTCCGATTGTTTTATTATTTGGCTTAATATTTTGATATGTTAATTATTTTTATAATTTTTTAACATATTTTTTTAATTTATTAATTTAAATAATTTAAATACTTTTAAAAATTTTAATTTATTAAAAATTACAGTGACATCCTTATATAATAATAATTAAAAATATTTTTAATTCTTAATTAATAATAAATATTAAAATGATAATATATTTTTATTTTACAACATATCAATAACTAATTTATAAATTATCTTTTGAATATAAATTTATTTAAAATTAATTTTTTTAATAAGATATTTATAAATAGAAAGATAAAATTTTATAATTTTTAAAATAAATAAAATAATAATAAAATTAATCTTTCAATTTTATTTAATATTTAAATAATTTATTATGTATAAAAAAAGTTCAAAATTATTTATGTTGACTAACACATATAAAGAATAATATATTTAAAAAATTATATTAATTAATTACATATACAAATCTATCTATATAAATTAATATGATAATACTATATCATATTACTACATATTTTATATTTTCATAAAAAAAATTTATTTGAAGTAGTTTTTAGTTGTGAAATATATTTTTTAGTTTAAAATATTATTTTTTTAGTAATGATACTCATTCTTGTTTTAAATTATAAAAAAATTAATTATATGTGAGTTCATACAATTTGATCCATTAACTTGACTAATGTTGAATTTTTTAATATATGATAAAATAAATAAACTTATATTTTAATTATATTATATTAATAAATATTTAGTTGTCAATGTGTTATAAAATAAAATATATTATTATTTTAATATTTATTTTCAATTAAGAATTAAAATATCTATAAAAAGGCTTAATTTATTAAAAAATAATAATTATATCTTTATTTAATAGTAATTAACTAAAAAAATGAATGGTAGTTAGCTAAAAAGATAAATAAAATATTAAATGTATGATATATTTTTATTTATTTTCTAATACCAATATAATATTGAATTGTTAATGTATTATAAAATTTTATAATTATATTATAATATAATAGTTATGATTATATATAATTATAAGTATTGTATTACAATATATTTTCTTTATGGATTAATATTTATTTATGAAATTTTATACATTGTATTATAAAATATTATTGTTTTATTTATTTTAAAAATTATAGAATTAACTTTTCAATTTATATTCAAAAGATAACTTATTATAAAATACAAATATATTATTATTTTAATTTTTATTATCAAAGTTAAAATATTTTTTTTAATTATTATTATATAAGGGTATGATTGTTATTTTTAATTAATTATAATTTTTATGTGTATTTTTAAAAATATTAAAATTATCTAAATTAATAGATTAAATTTTAAAAATTTACATTTATTATACTTAATTCTGTCAACTAATATAAGCTATTACAAAACAATCTTACGAAAACGACAAGGTATCGATAATCTTAATATTTATCTTTTTAAATATAGTCTTTTGCTACTAACTATACCTTATATCTTTCAATTGTGCCATCCACCTTTCTCTTAATACAAAGAATCCATTTGTTTCCAATGACTTAACGATTAAGTAATAAATTAATCAAATCCTAGACTTGATTGACTTTTATAGACTTCATTTTTTCATCTATTACTTTCATCTATAATTTCTTAAAAGATGAAGTGAGAGTTTCAACAAATATTTTCAGCTCATCACTATCATGTGAACCAATCATAAAAGTCTCGCCCTCAATCTCAAAACGAGAATCCAAGATGATTGTAAACTTGCTTTTATGAGTTAGTCCGACTAAAATTGCACAAATAATAATAAAATTAAAATTAATTTTTTTTTTAAAAATGGCGACAAAAAATTCAAATGAAAAGGTGGCATGTGGTGCGTACTGGAAAATTCCAGCACACAACCACATCATCACATAGAAAACCTTTTCCACTCACCTACTTTCGTTCATCTTCTAACGATTAGCTAGCCACCATTCAACTCAAATTTTAATGCTAATTCTATCTGCACAATCCATTTTGTTAACGAGTATGCGATGAAGGTTACTAGCCAAAAAACATTCTGCCCATATTATTTTATGAAAAAATAAAATTTTTTAATTTTATTTTTGAATTTTAAATATGACTCAATTTTTTACGAGTCAATCTCTTTTCATATCAATGAGTCAAATAAGATATTACCAAAAAATTTATAAAAAATTATTTTCAATAGTACCAACGTCGGGCAAATTGAAGTTACGCACAGAAAGTTATTGGCAAAACACAAATAATAGACATAAAATAAATATTCATATTTTAAAATAGATACTATTGAAAATTAAAAGGAAATTAAAAAACAGGTTATTTTACTGTCTTTTTGGTGGTGGTAAATATTCCATACAAGCTTTGATACAAATGTTGGAAATTAAAAGGTATGATGTGAAAGTGTATCTTTTTCGAATTCGAATCTCTAAATAGATTGTTCTATTATCTTTTTGGTGGTGGTAAATTACACAAAAGAAAGACCACTCAGCTTCACAATGCAAGAATCTATTGATGTTTTACTCACTCTTTGTTCTCTGAATTTATAAATTTTGGACTACTAACTTTTTTATATAATTAAAAATTGTATCTTTATTTAAAAATTATTTGAGATGAACGTATCTCATAAATTTTTTATTTATCTATAATAATTAATAATTATTCTAAATAATTAATTAATTATTTAAATAAATATAATAATATTCATTACATTAATAAATATTATGTCATTAATTTAATTAGGTTTTAAGGCCGACGAGGTTAACTCATTATGGGTAAAGGCATTTAGGCTAGCCCTAAGTCTAATTGCATTCTGCGTTCAAATCCAAAACCAAAAACCTTGTTTCACGATTTCATCTCGTCTCTCATTTTCTTATTCTTCTTCTTCACCATCCTTTATCATTTATTATCTTTTCTCAACAACCGCTGCAACTCTCCAACCTTCTCCACATTACTTCATACCCTATATTTGATAGCTTATTATGCAAATATGTGACATTCAAATTTGATGGCGCGTGTTCCTAGATGCCACCATCAGAACACCTATGACGGCGATTTGGTTTTTGGACACCCACGGCCGAAAGTTTTGGAAGTATTTCGTTGTAGAGGAAAATAATATAATCATTTAGTTTCTGAAATTTGATTTGTAATTGGAGTTGTTAGTTTAGCTATTGATGTATTATGCATGATTGAATTATGAAATGTATCAATAAAAAAAATGTTATTGATAAAATTTTTTATTTCCAATTTTGTTGCTTGCTGCTTGCAGGCTCGAAAATCTCTCTTTCGCCTCTCCTCCCTGTCTCTATTCTGATTGATTCGCTTCTTCCTTCGAAGTTTGGTTTGCCCCTTGTTGTGTTCCATTTTGTCATCCTCCGCTTCAGTCTTCTGCCTTTTTCAGATAGCCGGGATCCGACATTGATTTCCGATTTCAATGGTTGCTCTAGGTTTTGGTTTTGGGTGGCCCATTTGGTCATGGTTAGTTCAGCTATCACTGGAAGCCCCTCCGATTAGTCATTATTCAACTAAGAACGATTATATATTTATATATATTTAAATTTAAAGATGAAAAGAAGATTTAATTAAACTTTTGGAGTTGTGATATTATATTAGATGATTGTGGCATTCATAATAATTAATTAAAATTTTTAGTTACCATCACCAAAATTTATTTTTTATCGTACATAAAAATAAAAATTATTGTTCTAGACCCACGAACTGACATATAGAACCCATGCTTGATCTGTGAGCTCATGTGTTTCCTTATTTGGTCACTCGGGATATAATAGTAAAATCAACGTTTCTTTGTCATCTCCTGTAACAGTAGGATTTTTTTTATTTTTTTCAAGAGGTAAGGGAGTGGGGTAGAGCCCCAAATAGTTTTTTTCATTCCATTTACCTACTCGGGGTCGAACCCAAGCAGAATGCTTGGTAGGGATGGGAATGAGACGGGTTCAGGGCAGGTTTTGTCATCCTCGAACTTACCCTGTTTGGGGAGGGTGTGTCTTCGAATCCGCCCCACCCCTATTTAAAATGAAACGAGGTTGGGGTCAACCCGCTCCATTTTCAACCCACAAGAATTCAGCCTCGTTTGACACTACTTTGACTAAGTTATAGTGTGCTACAGTGTCCTACTACAGTATTGGATTAATATTTTGGGTCATCTACAATATACTACAGTTTTAAAATAATTTTTTTGGACTACCACGCTACCGCTGTTACAGTAATTGATTATTTTTTAGGGTTGCTACAATATATTTGCTATAGTGTCCGCGGGTTAAAATGGGGCAGGATAGAGCAAAATATGAAATCTCTAAATCCGTCTTGATTTTTGAACGAGTTGGATTTTTAGACTCTAAATCCGCCCCAAATTTTAAATGGGTTGAAATTTTAGTTTGGGGCAGGGTTCGGGAAAAATTCCCATCTCTAATGCCTAGGAAGTTATTATAGAGTATTTTTTTAAACTTCAGGGGTGGATTGGAAATTAGGTCAAACCTGAGGGGGTCTAGGGCAACGCTTCTTGATTTCAAAATTATGAAAATTGAAACATGTCAACATTCAACCCTGAAAACGCGTTTTTCCAAGGGAAGAGTTCTAAAAGTTTGGAAGAGACGTAAAGGAAAGGGAAATTTCAACGAATCTTGGCGTATCGTCGTCGAATATCCGTTATCGCCGTGGAAAAAATCCACGAAGCTGCAAACGACTCATTCGTGGGTCGGCAGTTCGGGGATGATTTTAAATTTAAAATAAGCGAAGTAATGATGTCACTTTCAGAATCACTTATTTCGTGGTGTTGAACCTGCCTCTTGAAAAAATGAAAAGGTAACGTATTGTAGCCACAGTTCGGATATCCTACAGACTTTTCAAACTTTCATCGTGGAAAGAATTGTATAAGAATATATAATTCACATGGAAAGACTGTTAAGACTTTTTTCGGATATCCAATGGCTTTATTAGGATTATTCGAAACGCTACTTGGTTTGCTCAAAAAATATACTATTAGTGGCCATCAGCCTCAGGTGTGACTGTGGGCGTGGGTTCGGATCCCACTAATCCGAAACATTATTTGGTTTGCTCAAAAAGCGTACTGTTAGTGGGCCTCATCTGTAGCGCGGGTTCGAATTCCAGCCACTGGTCCACTACTGAACTAATGAATTTCTTACTTTACGTGAAAATTTCTTCTAGAAATTTCACAATTTCTCCTAGAAATTTCACAATTTCTCCTAGAGACCGGGTGCATTATAATAATAACTCATCAATTAAAAATTTTATTGTAAATTCAGTAGATTTGTAAATAGTGAATAAGATTGTAACAATTAAAAAAAGTATTAGTGAAATCTCAGGTTATTTCAATATTTCAAAATGTTAGGCCTACCAATTAGAAAAATGATAAGAAAATATAGCCACCGTGTCAGATATCTTGCAAATTTATTTTTTGTCTTAAATTTTAGACGGCATTTATTTTTATTATTTGAATTTTAAACAAGGCTATAATATGAATCTACCTGAAATTGAATTTGAATAATATATTTATTTTTAGTTTTAAAATGTTTTAAAATAAATATTAAGCTATTTATTTTTACAAAATAAAAAATTTAAAAATTGATATTTTGACATATATATTCTTTTAAATAATATAATTATCTTTATAATAATTTTAGTTATATTAATACAATAATAGATAAAAAATTAATAAACTATATTAGTATACACATTATTTATTTGTTTGATATATATATTTTTTAAAATTTTTTCTAAATGATGATATAAAAATCAATAAAAATTAAATAAAAATGATAAATTATATTATAATGTAGTTGTAATTATGTAAATATACAAATTTATTGTAATAATTAAAATATAAAATAAGTAGGATTGAAAAGACAAATAAAAGGGACTCACAGTAGAGAAGAGATACGTAAAAAATAGTTAACTAGAATTTTAATTTTATTAGTAAATAAATTAATAAAATAAAAATATTTTAAAAAATAAAAATATTAAATTATTCAGATATTTGTTCATTCAAATTTAAGTAAAATTT
Organism: Melia azedarach; assembly: GCA_028052125.1. Classification (NCBI taxonomy): domain Eukaryota; kingdom Viridiplantae; phylum Streptophyta; class Magnoliopsida; order Sapindales; family Meliaceae; genus Melia; species Melia azedarach. Next base: position 15,316,375 of record CM051396.1, read on the forward strand.
TTTTAACTTAATTATATTTAGATATTTTAATAAATATTCAGATATAAGTTAAAAAACAAACGATTCTTAAACATATGAATAATTATATTCAAACTTTAGTCATGAAAACAAACAACTTTTAGTCTAATACTTTTATTAACTTAATAATTTTAAAATATTTTTAAAAGTCTTAATTTATTAACAAATAATAATAATTTTTTTAATTTTTGATTTATATTTAATTTATAATTTTTAATTAGTTTTTACACATTCTATTGTGATAGTTTTATATTCTTAAGTTCATTTTTATTTTAGCGTTGATTAGGATTAGCAAGAATAAAATTGTTTTATTGGGGGACTAAAACTGTAATCGTTTTAACTAATTTATTAAAACTCAAAATAACAATTTTTAAGCAGGGCTAGTCCATACGTTTCTTAGCAATTTATTGGAGTAAAATTTGGTGGAAAATTTTTCACTGCTATTAGCGGATATCCGACAACAATTAGGTTGCAATTACCTTCACGTCTCCTCGAAACTTCAAGAAGGTCACGCGTGTTCTATCTATAAAACCCAAACCCAATGGCCCCACGTAATTAAAAACCGCCTATTCTGGATAGACCGTTCGATTTTCGTTCTCGTTCTGGTTGTCTTTTCTTTTCTTTTTTTTTTTTTACGAAGAAAATAATAATTTCTGATTCGGAGATCCGAAATGATTTCCTATTAAATGGATTGAACAATCCAACAGAGTCACACGTTAAAGATGGATGTCAAGATGCTGTCTGTAATCCGAAGCTCTGATCATGCTTCAGCAGAGTTCCCTTCGCTGGTGATGAAAAAGTTGCTTTATTACAGTATTTTTGTTCCAGTCTTACTTCCTCGGAAATACATCACTGGAGCGCCGATTCCTGCATCCATCTTTAAACAACGCCCTCTGATGTATGAAGCCTTTGTGATCTCCAACATCTTCACCTTCATCTTCGCGTTTAGTTGGTTGCTGATCCGAAATAAGCCAAAGATTGCAAAGCTTAGCTGTTTTTATTTTATTGCCTCCATAGTTTCTGCTGCAATCTCTTTATCAATTATCGTTGGTACCTTAACTTTCCGTATATGTTTTTCTGCGGAAGCATGAAGATGGATCTTCTACCCTATCGATCATCATGTATTGTTACAGTATTCAAGTTTCTTGATATCATATTTAATTCTCAGTTCTCTTGATCTGTCTTGTTTGCTACATGCGTTTGATACACATTGATTAAGCGGTGTCTAAGCCGCAAGACGGAAGCTTAGGAGTTAAAATGTTCAAATTAGGACGGCGCAAAATTGGTTAATGTTGAAAATTTCCCAAGAAAAGAAAAATTAACACAGGATTTCTATCTCGTTATGAAGCAAAGACCAAGACATCTCCATGGCCGGCCGATCTCCACAGCTAGTTAGGCTGCAAAACAAAAAATAACACTTGATTTCTATTCGATCATTATCATACCAAAAAGTGATAATATTTAAGAATAAGAACGAAATACTTGAAACCAATCAGATCTCAGTTGAATCACAGTTGTAGATCCAGAGAGAACGGAGCGGAGCGAAGCAGAGCAGAGCCTAATAATTTTATGCAAGGGTGTGCTTAATTTTTGAGCTATCAGTATACACCAGTCTGCTCTTCTGTTCTGTAAATGGACGAAGAAAGAGTAATTAATTAATCAAAAATTTCGGTACCCCAAAATTCAATAGGGATGAATCGACGATGAATCAATAAGGATTCTAACGATATCCATAGAAAACGGATAAAAATTGGTCAAAAATTGGGGCCTTTCATATTTGCCATCGCCGGCCCGCCGGTCACCGCCTTCTAGGCCTTGTTCAAGCCATGTATTTGTATGTTTGTATGTATGTATATAGAAGCAAGTCTTCTAGTTCGAAGCCCCGATCTAAGCAAGTCTTTTACTTCGAAGCTCCGATCTTGGTCTGGGTCTGGGTTGTTAAAACGGCAATATGTGAAAGCAGAGACTAAAAGCAGTACTTTTGTGCTTGAAACCCAATTCGAACCATCCGAATTTCTAAGCATTAATTTTCTCCGTCAGGTGCGGCCATTTAAATTTGTCCTGCGATTCCGAGTGCATTGACTTTCGCTTGCTGCCAATGTTACTTATAGCGACTCGCTTCTTTTTCTTTCCTAAATTTTTAATGTAAAACACATTGATAGAAATTTTTTTTCTGAGTACAGTAAAAAAATCTAAAAATAAATGAATAACAAATCAAAGATTATATTATATTATATTTATTACAAATAAATAAATGTTTGTGTTCGGATTTCACTAGATCTACTTGCAGGAAGAGGAAAATGTATTTTTTAAAAATCCCAACTAATGACTTTCAACATAATTGTTGGTTGGAGATAGGTTGGGCAAAAAGCTTAAGCCCGGCCCGTTTCGGGTAAAGTCTAAATTAAATAATTGGTATTGTCCAACTTTTTACGTTTGGGTATGTTTCAGATTGGGTGATGTAGATCAGATCGATGACTTGACACTTGATTTCTTAGTTAAATGAGATCAGATTAAGTGAAGAGATATGGTGATTTGGTTCTATTTCTTTCAATTTTTAAGTTTATCCATTTGTTTAGGAGTTTTAGTTATGTTATCTTTTAAGCTAGTTTAAATAATTTCCAACACGATGCTGGAAGATATGTTGAATTATAGTGAGTAATGTGTTCTTCTAGCTTGTTTTGGAATTCATTGGAATCGACAAAACTTGGCTTGTTTTTCAGTTCTAATATTTGTTCTCAATCAACAGAATTGATTCTTCTCTCCTATTCCTATGTTTTCTTCATAATTTGAAGCTGCATCAGGTTTTGGTATTAGACCAACCACAATCTCCAATTTTATTTATGAACACCTCCAGCAACATAATACCCATTTTTTTTATCAGAGCAACCACAATATCAAAGGGTATAAGGTTATGACATTGCTTCTAAGCAGATTTTCGTTTCCAGGGACATTGTTTTCCATGAGACAATTTTTCCCTTTCATATTGTTTCTCCCTTCTTTTTTGACTTGGTTGATCCTTTTCCTTACTTAGTTTTGCCTAAGTCCACTTATGTTACTTCCTCTTTCCCATCCATGCAACCAGTTTCTGCAGGTGTTCCTCCTTTTGATCCAGTTTCTAACTCCAATATTTCACCTCATGCATAAGATGTTCAACATGCTTCAGTAGATATTCTTTCTTCTCCTACTTCTGTTGCTTTAGTAGAAGTTTATGCTCCTATTTCAGCTCCTCCACCTCCCACTAAGGTTGAGGTTAGGAGATCTACTCGAACCAGTAAATCACCCTCATACCTTAAAGACTTTCATTGCAATCTTTTAACCAATAATTCTATTCTTGATATAGATTCTTCTTATCCCATCACTTATTTTCTTTCTTATGCTTTTTTTTCTTCTTCTCATAGCATTATCCTCTATAATGTTTCTTCTACTTTTGAACCATAATTTTACCATTAAGCAATCAGATTTGATTATTGGAAAAAGGCTATACAAAGAGAGTTAGAAGCTATGGAGTTTAATAAGACCTCGACTATTATGTCTTTTCTTAAGGCAAGCATTCTATAAGCTGTAAATAGGATCTATAAAGTGAAATATAAGTTAGATGAGAGTATTGAAAGATATAAAGCATGCTTTGTTGCTAGGGGATATACTCAATAAGAGGGCTTGGATTTTATTGAAACATTTTCTCCTGTAGCAAAATTTGTTACTGTCAAAGTAATTCCTGCCATTTCTTGCTAAAAACAATTGGCCTCGTTCAACTTGATGTCAACAATGTCTTTCTTAATGATACTTAGTTGAAAAGGTCTATATGGACATGTCTATGGGTACTCTAAACAGGTTTCTCATTATGGTCCTAAAAGGGAGCAATTAGTTTGTAAAATGCACAAATCAATTTATGGACTGCAGCATGCATCTCGATAATGGTTTGCCAAGTTTTCTCATGCCCTCATTTTTCATAGTTTTACTCAATGTAAATCTTGTTGGTTTATGTTGATGATCATCATAGGAGCACAATCTCAGAATATTGATTCTCCTTCATAGTCAGTTCAAGCTTAAAGACCTTGATATTTTAAAATACTTTGTTGGCCTTAAACTTGCTCAATCTAGCATAGGCATAGTTCTATCTCAATGACATTATTCCTTAAAGTTACTTAAAGATATTGGCTTTCTTGCAAGTAAGCCAACTTCATTGCCTATGGTTCCAAAGCTCAAACTAAGCTTTTTTTAAGGAGAATTACTTTAAGATCCTACCATTTATCGAAGACTTGCGGGAAGATTGATATACTTAACCTTTTCTCGGGAAGATTGATATACTTAACCTTTTCTCGGCCTGACATAACTTTTGCTGTTCACAAACTTAGTTAATTTGTTTCCTAACCTGGGCAACCTCATCTTGATGTTGTGCACCATTTGCTTCAATATCTTAAATCTTTTCATGGTCAAGGTCTCCTATTTTCTTCTGTTCTTAATTTATAGCTTAAAGCTTTTATTGATGTTGACTGGGGAACATGTTTGGATTCTCGGAAATCCATTTCAGACTTTTGTATTTTTCTTGGTGATTTCATGATTTCTTGGAAGGCTAAAAAGCAAACAACATTGTCTTGCTCTTTCGCTAAAGATGAGTATTGAGCCTTGGTACCTACTACCAGTGAATTGGTATGGATTCATCATCTTTTTCAAGCTTTTCAAGTCCCTCTCATTGGTTCAACTTTGGTTTGCTATGATAATCACATCGCGGTGCACATTGCTTTCAATCCTAGTTTCTATGAATGCACCAAGAACATTGAGATTGACTGTCACTTTGTGCGTGACAAGATCAATGATAGTTTTCTCAAGGTTCTTATTTGCACTTAGCATCAGTTAGCTAATATTTTCATCAAGGTACTCTGACAGGACCCACCCCTGACCCCTCTGGAGAGTTCGGGACAAATCCTGTTAAATATTTATAGTAAACACCTATCATTCTCATAAATATTTCATAATAACATGCATAGTTAAAGAAAATGGCTTCATGCCTTCATTATTAACATATATTAAGATTCTATGTCTCGTCGCGCATATATACATATTCACGTACATACATGTTGTGTTCAAGATATTTCATGTAATATGCATAGAGTAGTTTCAACCTCATTTACAAAATTGCACCCTGCACGAAATCCTACGCAACCTAGAGAGAAATGGGAAAAATAAGGAAAGAAATGAGCTTGCGGCTCAGTGAGTGGACATAGTCTTTAAAAAAAATATATTTCATATAACCACTGTACGACATCCTAAAATCGTACATAATTTAAGCATCACTTATATATTAAGAATGCATATTATTGGAAACAATTCATATAACACCCAACTAGTATTCGGGGATATCATGCTTGGTGGGATCACAACGCCCAACCGAGGAAAAATATACTCAACCCGGCGGTCTCATATCATCGCCCGGGGAGCTCACATTCATATACATATATTTCCATGAGTCCTAAGGACCTTACTACATAATATTGAGGAATGAGTACTTATAGGATACTTCAAATAAACACAACCAATATTCAAATAGATTACAATAACTTTCATGCAATCAATGAACATCACGCATAATTTAAATACTATATAACATACAGTGCAATCTAACTCATTAATAAACAGATCGATTATGTTATATTTAATATTTAAACATAATATAAATTTATAATATTTTAAAAATATATATCCACTTACAGTTTAATCGCTCAATCCCTGAAAATTTAGAGACCCCCTGAGTTTCTTACCACCGCATTACTCTATAAAAATACATAATTTAATAGTTTACCGTTAAAACTACTTTAAATCTGATACATATCACAAATACAGTAATAAAATTACTTCAATTTCATAAATATACTATTTACAGAATTTCTGAATACCAATTCAACTTTCAATACCTTTTTTCGTACAATTTTTTTTTCTATGAATGATTTTTATTCTTTTTTTTCTTTTACTTTCCTCTCTTTCTCTCGAATTCAATTTGCTTCTTTTTTGTTCTGTTTGATTTCTTTTTTAATTTAACATTTGAAATGAAAAAAAATGTATAAATATCTACTACAAATATTTAACAGAATTTATCCTGAATTTTCGAGAGGGTCGGGACGAGTGCTGTCATACTCCCTACTGCTGGGAATAAAATTACTTGTAACAATTGCGATATCAACTTCATAATTTTACTCTTTAATTTATATACGATATTTTAATATAATACATTAATTGTGGGATCGGCAGGTCGGATCATTTGTGGGATCCGGTAGTGCAGTGATACTAAGGTTACCCTCAGCTGCGTGCGTGTTCATCTGATATTGAAAATTATGACTTCATTGTCTGACGTGAAGTTTGGACTTTTATCATTTATATGGCATCTTTCAGTTTCTTTACTTACCTCATCTATTGTTACTTTTTTTTTCTCAACCACTTAATGATAAGCAGGGTAGTTTTGTAACTTCGTTTACTAAAAATTTGGAAATAAAATTTAATCTCTATTTCTGACATAAAAGCTTGTTCACTTATGGATTAAGTGGATTTTTTTTTTTTTACATTCTTAATTCTTTCACTTGCATTCTTTACACCAACTAAAAATCATAATCCCTTGGTCATATGTGTGTAACTATTTGTTGACAGTAAAAAATAGACCTTATATCTCAATTCTAACCTAATGCTAAAAATGATGTTATTTTAATCCAAGTAACGTAAGTTTAAATGCACAAATAGTGGATCATAATATAAAAGATAAGAGTAGACCTGAGTATTGTTTAAATTAATATAATATTTTGAATTAAACCCATGTGGAGCAACTTAAGTCAGAAAAAATATATGTTATATTGATTAGGCTATTGTAGAAGGAATAAAGATCAAAGGATTATTGTCCAATAAGAAAAGCTTAGATTATAAAAAATTATATATTCCCATCAAAACCTTATTTTAATTAAGTTCCATTTGGGATTCCAAAAAAATCTTATGATTCTCAGATACCAAAATATATCAATTCATAAACCTGCATCGTAAAACCATTATTGTATATTGCTAGCGTTACACCTTCTATGATTCCAAGTGATTAAGTTTTATTTGAGATTTTTCTTCATTGTTTGTATTGTTTTAGATTATTACTAGACCTGTCTCTTTCTCACTCACAGATTATATCTCTTGCCATGTTTAATATTGTAACAATAATAGTACCAAGTACTTTCTTTTCAACCGTTATTTTGTATGGTTTTAACATCATAATTTTCGAACTATCAAGAAGTTCTCAAGGGACATAGTGGACTTGACTCTCTCAATCCAATATTCGGAGATTCAAAAACTCACTTAGGTTTGAAGGTTAGGCGATCTCTTTTATTTTGATAATTTTTTTTATAATCCTCCAATTTTTTTTAATACAAAACATTAAAAAAATTTCTTTAAACCTTAGCCATAGTTGGGAGATTTTCTTTCTTTAAGAGAATAGATATCCTTCAAATTTGTTAGTAGGTTATTACAGGCATTATATAAACTCTTAGTAGGATCTACACCTATTAGACAGTATTTAAAAAAATAGGAGAATTAACACATATCTCCCTTGAGGTTTGAAAAACCTACACTTAGATGAAAGGTTTGAAGAAACCCACACTTACTTCTCTTGGACTGTTAGTTGACTGTTAGAAGACTATTAGGATTAAGGGTATTTTAAATATTTTATCAATTTAATCATTTTTCAACTTGCTAGATAATTAATTTCTACAAAATATTGTATTATTGTTTATTAAACATTCAAGATTTCAAGTTATAAGGGTGAAATTTTAAAATAAATTATATAAAAAATCATATAAGATATATGTAAACAAAATAATACTATTACATTAATTTATAAGTAGAATTTACATGTTTAATATTATTATTTATCACAATCATAAATTTTTTAAGTTAATAACAATTTTAAAATTATACTTATTTCATATATATGTGCGCCCAGTTAACAAAAAATAATATGAAATATAATTTAATTAAATGAGTACATGGATATACTAGATTTATTTTACAAAGATTCTAAATATCAATTCTAAATTCAGATAAAATTACAGAAAATGAGACTAATTCATGTTATGCAAAATAATATTGTTATATGAATAATAATGTAATATTTTATGAAAATTAATTATGTAATAAGTTAAAAATAATAATGTCCAAAAATACCCTTAATCCTAGCGATTTTCTAACGATCAACTAACGGTTTAGGAGAAATAAGTGTAGGTTTCTTCAAACCTTTTATTTAAGTATAGGTTTCTCAAACCTTATGAGAGGTATATATTAATTCCCCTTAAAAAATATATATATTATCATATACCCTCTTAATTTTTAGGAAACAATAAATATCTTTTCAATTTTTAGGGTATCCTATATACTCTTTTGGTTTAAAAATAGTAAGATACTCTTATACTTAACTTCACCTATTAAGATATTATTATTTTCATCTTTAAATTTATTCAAAATAAAATATATATTTTTTTATTATTGACAATCAAAGTTCTGCTATTTCTGAAGTATTATCAGTAGTGATGGTAAACGTATGGGGCTAGAACTCACTAGAGCCCGACCTGTTCGGGTTAGGGATTGAGGAGGGATATGACATATTTGTCATATAAAAATTAATTTTTAAATATTTAAATTTAATATATTTTTAAATTTTTTCCTCTCTCCAATTAATTCAATATGTAAGTTTTTTTTTTACTCGTTCCCCACACACTGTATCTACTCAAAGAAATTGAATTGACTTCAACATATTTGTTGTTGACATCATTCAAGCACTGAAAACATACTCACTAGAAAGCTTGTTTTCCAATTTGTAGTCACACCGACTAAACTGTTCTTCAAAGAAAACAAATCTGAATCAGTATTATATCCACTACTATACTTCTGGTAAAGATTCAAAAGAATCTGATAACATGGTGAGCAGGCTTCCTAACATAACAAACAAGAATTCTATCCCAAATAAAATCGGTGCTCTGTCTACTAAACTCCATCTAATATTTCTAATATTTACATGAACAACTTTTTGACAAAACGGAGCCATGTTTCAGCAACAACACAACAACAATAATTAAAAAAAAAATACGTTGTTACATGAAATTTTGGCTTTTTTTTCCGTATGCAAGCCAAGGCTAGGCTTTCTTCTGTTGCTTAAGGCTCCAAGGCTAGGTTTTCATTGGAAAACATGAAACAAGTTGGTTGTAGCTTATAGATCTTGCTCTTGATTTCGAAGATTGGTGCGATTATTCGCAATGAAAATTGGTTGGGATGGGAGGGCGATATTTGCTGAGTTGTTTAATGGTCGCTATGCTGCCGAACAAGCAGTAGATGCCAATGAATGACAATGGTTGCAAGTTTTCTTCGATATCATACAATGCGCTTGGTGAAGAAAGAATGAGCAATATTGCTAGGATGAGTTCGGCGACTTTTTTTGAATTTGACGATGGCTTCAGATCGTCGAACAACACTAATCAAGCGGCAACTTGTGGAGGCGGCAATGGTGGAGTTAGTGGCAGTGAGGCATTGCATGCGACTGGGCTGGGAAGAAGAAGTGTTAGGGATTTAAAGGATATTATTTTTATATTTATTTTATTATGTATTTTAATTTATAAATTATAAAAATAATATTAATACAAAAATTAAATTTTTAATATTTTATTAATATATTTTTTATTTTTATAACATCAAAAGAAAAATTTGTCCTTAAATATTTAATTTCAAGATTAGTCAAATTAACAGTTGAATGTAATGAGATATTTTTAAAAATATAAAAAAGTGTTGGATGGAGGGTCTAGAACATTTTCCTTTAATATTATGTACAAAATTTTTAATTTTTATGGTTTTACTAATTTTGATATTTTAGTTTTAATACTTAAGAATTTTTATTAATATGCTTTTTATTTTTAAAATTTAAAATTTTATGTATAAAATAATTTTATAATTTAAAATAATTTAGATTTAATAACTAAAATTGCCCATATATAATTTTAATTATTGACTTATTGTTAAATAAATTCAATTATGTGTGAAAATTAAATAATGTTTTTGAAAATTTTTTGTTTAAAAAATAATTATGTTTATAATCAAATTTTTATTATTAAAATTTAAAAATTATAATATTAATATAAAATAATTGTTCTCTTAAACAATTATAAAAAAATAATATTAATAAAATTATATTTAAATAATTATTGAAGATAAAAGTATTGTTACATTATATACTTATTTTATATCAATAATGACAATTCAAAAATAATATAAAATATGTATGCTTTGCTAAACGTATTTTATTTTCACATTCAATAAACAAATGAAGGTGGTGTAGTAGTAAGGTCTCTAAGTCCAGAGTTCGAGTTTAGGCAAATCCAAATTTTCTTTTTTAAAGTGTGAGGTGAAAGGGGTTAAAATCAAGTTGGGCGCTTGCAGAAATTCTCGGTCTAAATCGGAGACACCCTCAACCCATTCCTAATTTATCTATATTAAGGATAATTTGTGGTCTATTGCCATCCCTAATTATTACTAGGGATGACAATTCGGGTAAATAAATTGTGATCGTGTCGTGTCAAATAGTTAATCGTATAAAGAGTTTTCAACTTGAGCACGACTTATTTATTAATTGTGTTAAAATTTCTCAACTTAAACACGATTCATTTAATAAATAGGTTATATATACGACTATTAATCAGATATATAGTTGTAAGGATTCAAACTTAGGACTCTAGTTTAATAAACTTCTCATCATTGAGCTACAATAACTTTTTTTTATTTAAATTGTGAATGCATTATTTATTTATATCATATTTTAGGATTCTTCTTTTATATTATAATGCTAAATTATTTTTAATAGTTTTAAATGTGTTTATTTTTAACTTAATATTAAAAATTTATAGTGACTTGTAAATATGATGAAATTAAAACGTTTTATATGTTACGTGCACTATTTATATTTTTATAATATTAAACAATTTTATTTATATTAATTGAATAAGTTATTTGTTTCTATTCACAAGACGTTAGAATAAATAGTATTTAACTATTTAGATTTTATATTTTTAAAAAATTTAATTGATTATTTTAGAGTTATTTTTTATTTTATCTCTAAATTTATTTGCAATCTTCACATAAAATTTAAATTTTAAAATGTTATCGTAGTGCCACATTAACAGTAAATCACCATTATTTTTAATTAAAAAAATGACAAAACAACAAATTTATTGCAATTAATATTATTTTGTAAAGACAAAAGTAACCCCATATGTAGTAGAAAAATAAAATTAACCATATAGTAAGTACTCTCTGTATTATTGAAATAAATAAATAAATTGTATATTAAAATCAAATTAAATTAATATTTTGCAGTTAAAAAATTAATTAATTAAATAAAATGAATAAATAAAATTATATTTTTAGTGTTATCCTTATCCTTGTCATTATCATTTAATTAACTGAATACTTAATATTAATTAATTAATTAATTAAAAAAATTCTCAACTTTGCTTCAACCCCGAATTGGCCTTCTCATTGTCCCTGTTACTGCAATAACAACAAATGCCACCCTTGCTATTAATTTCCAAAATTTCCTACAACTGATTCAACTCAAAATGCACCGAAGAGCATCTTTTAAGTAAAGCACTAACAACGAACAATATGCCTTCATCTTCTATTGTTAATATACGTATACACTGGCAAGCTCTCAGATCCCTAAATTATTAAATCCATTTTAGTTTCACAAACTCTTTAAAATTCTTCAATCTAAATACATTTTACAAACCAAATCCTAAATACAACTAAATAAAATTATTTTTGCTTAGAGAAAAAAATCTAAGGGATTATCAAAATCCCATAACCAAAATACAAAATCCATGTAGAAAAAATTAAATCCATGCAACAAAGAACAAAATTTTGATAGAAAGAAATAAAAATTTGGTAGAAAGAAATTTGAGTAAAAAGAATTAAATCTAAATGACAAAAATATAAAAACCAGGTAAACAAAAGATCAAATCCAAGTAGCGACTATCAAAACCCAAGCAACAAAATAGAAAATTCAAGTAAAATAATCAAATTTCAGGTAGAAAAATCAAATACAAGCATCAAATCAAACCCAAGCGATAGAAAATAAAAATTCGTTATCCATCAAAACAAAAGAAAAAAAGATGAATATGGATTCTTAATATAGTGGCCTTCCAGTGACCTTGGATGGTAGTGTTAATCATGCTCGTTGCCTCGCTGTAGAGCTCTATTCGCGACCACTGTTGCCTCGCTGCAGCTCTATTCGCCACTACTTTTGCCTTGCCTTGTCACCACTCTAGCTAAGAAATAGAAATTGATGAATTGAGGAAAAAGAAGTAGAGGAAGTAGAAATCCAGCGAGAAAGGAGATATAAATAGGGCTTTGTAGTTTCAATTGGAATTGTACCTCGTTGTTTCAGATGGAGTACGGAGAAGGAATGGAAATGACGAGAAAGTCATGTTAGATCACAGATCTACCGGTTGAGTTGAAGGTTTAAATCTAACGGTTGATACGCTACCATGAAGCGGTGCAGACCAACGGCTGCGACGCACGATGATGTATGTTCTTAATTTTTTTTTGGGAAAAGACTGTTGAGTCCCGAAGGTTTGACAAAATATACTTATATGTCTCAAATGTTCGAAAAATATCCAACTCTTAGTCTAATAAGTTTTAAGTTTTAACGATCATTGAGATGGAATACAGTGCAATTATACTTTTACTGTGATATGTCATCTTTGACATAGTTATTATTGTGACATGTGTCATCTTTTTATTAGATAACTTATATTTGAGTTGTATTATAATATCACTATTTAAATACTGTTTACCATAAATTTGAGGTGAAACTTTTAAAAACTAAAAAAATAATTCAAATATACAACAAATGTTTGCTTAAATAACAATTATGATTATATTATTATGTAAAGTGTTTAATAAGTATTTAAATAATATCCACAATGATCCAAACAACAATTATGATAGAATTATTGCATAGAGCTGTTGGAACAACCATTTAGCTCAATGTTTAAGTGTTGAAATTCAACTTCTGATTTATGAAAAATGGTTGTTCAAACAACGATAATGATGATATTATTGTATAGAGCGTTTAATAAGGACTCGAATGATTATCATAATGACCTTAGTGGATGTTTGGAGAAGATAACCTCGGGCCCATGGAGTTAATAAGCTTCGTGTAAACAAGTCCAATGTTGGGAGGCATAATGCTTGGTCAGCCAGGATGTGCCATGATTAGATCATCTTAGGGAGGAATCTGATCAGGTGTCACGCAAGTGAATCTGTTCAGGCTAAAAGGATTTTGGTACTATAGTAAGTCTAGTAAGACCTTTATTTGTTAGAATTCCTATAGAAGAAGAAATTTAAAATTACCAATTCTAATTTGAGGCGAACTAGAATTTTGTTAAATTCTCTCTGAATTCTATTAGGACTTCTAATACTACATGGATGAGAAGATTAATACTTTTATATATATATATATATATATATATATATATATATATATATATGTCGCGCTCTTCTCACGGGGAAAATCATAATTTTTCTCAAATAAACAATAAAGTGATTTCAACCTTTTAGCAAAGAAGCGAGAAAAATCCAATTTTTATTGTGTGATATCAAAGTCACAAATTTCGATATCAATAGTATGTGTCGTTTGTGCCGTCTATGAGAACAATACAAAAAGTCATGAGAATTAGTGATGAAAAACAATCATGGTGAAGAAATTAAAGGCGAACAAAAAAAGGGCATGTAAAAAAATACAGTGTAGGAAAAATCATAGGAAGCGAAGAATTGGATTCCAAAAACAGATCAAAGAAATTAATCTTAGCCATCGCTACTACTGTGCCCCAAACCAGCCAGTCCCCACAGTTATTGCCCAACAAGGATAGCTCGCTCAAAAACCTGATTCATATTCTCTATGAACACTTTTCAATTCATTGTGGGGTCTCAGACATTATCAAAATTTGTCGAAGACGACCGTCAAGCTGATATGGTAGTTCCACCTTTCAATCAGATATGCTTCTCCGTACTTTCATTTGTTATTTTCACTGCATAGAAGCATATGAATATGATATGAATCTTATGTGCATGCTTCGTGAAGCACTAAGTGAATATATATTATATCATTGCATATGAATATTATATGTATTAGGGAAATTGACAGATGCCCCTGATGTATAGAGAAAGGACAGATGCCCCCCTGAAGGTTTCAAAACGACAGATACCCCCTTGGCTCTATTGATAAGTGACAGATGCCCCCCCTGATGTTAGTTGACTGGTAGTTGACCGGTTAATTTGTTTATCATTTAGATCCCTAAACGTTTATAAAATAACAATATAATATATCTTTTATTTAAATATAATAATTTAGTCTATAATTTAATATTTTTTATAAAATATTTTTTTAATTTTAACAATTTAGTCTTTATTTAATAATTTTTTTAATTTATTATTTTAACAATAAAATCAAATATATAATTATTAAAAATATTCAAATAATGAGTTAAATTGCACTAATATATTAAAATATTTTTAACTCTTTTATTTTTATAGTAAAAATTTGATATTTAATTATTAAAAAAATCTAATTAAAATATTTTTTAATATTTTATTTTTACATGTAACATATTTATCTAAAAAAATTTAAACTCATTATATATATTTTAAAATATATGAATATTTAAATAAAAAATATAAATAATAAATACGTGTTATAATATATTTATAAACTGTAGATAAAAATAATCAACTTTTGTTTTTAAATCTTTATTCATATTTTATAGTTTTATTTTTCAATATAATTAATAATTAGATAAATTTTATATTTTTACTAACTAATACAATTTAATTTTATTATTTAAAGAATATAATTATAATTTTATAATTTTATTTAAAATTAAATTATAATTGTATTGGTTATATAGATAAATGAGGAAGGTTTCTTTTTTATTTTTAATTAAATTAGATTGTATTAGTTATTAAGAATATAAAATCTATCTAATTATTAATTATATTGATAAATAACACTAAATATTTTGAAAATATAAATAAAGGTTTAAAAATAAAACTTGATTATTTTTATTTATAGTATATAAATATATTATAATACGTATTTATTATTTATATTTTTTATTTAAATCTTCATATATTTTAAAATATATATAATGAGTTTAAATTTTTTAGATAAATATGTTACATGTAAAAATAAAATATTAAAAAATATTTCAATTAGATTTTTTTCATAATTAAATATCAAATTATTACTATAAAAATAAAAGAGTTAAAAATATTTTAATATATTAGTGCGATTTAACTCATTATTTGAATATTTTTAATAATTATATATTTGATTTTATTATTAAAATAGTAAATTAAAAAAATTATTAAATAGGGACTAAATTATTAAAATTAAAAAAAATATTTTATAAAAAATATTATATTATAGACTAAATTATTATATTTAAATAAAAGATATATTATATTGTTATTTTATAAACGTTTAGGGATTTAAATGATAAAAAACTAACCGGTCAACTACCAGTCAACTAACACTAGGGGGGCATCTGTCACTTATCAATAGAGTCAGGGGGGTATCTGTCGTTTTGAAACCTCCAGGGGGGCATCTGTCCTTTCTCTATACATCAGGGGGGTATCTGTCAATATCCCTATGTATTATCGAGCATTTGGTGAATATATATTATATAATTGCATATGAATATTATATGTATTATCGAGCATTTGGTGAATATATATTATATCAGCATATGAATATTATATGCATTATGAGCATTAGTTGAATATTATATCATTGTATGTTAATATTATATGCATAATGAGTATTAGTTGAATATTATATCATTTGGATATGAATATTATATGCAATATAGAGTATTAGTTGAATATTATATGATTTGCATTTGAATATTATATACATTATAGATTTATATCATTTGTATATGAATATCATATGCATGCATCATGGAGCAGTGTGTGCTGTAGTAATAGAAAATAAAACTTGTAAACTCATGCTTTTCCGTTGAAGAGTTGTCGTGGCCGGTTAAGGGAATTTCAGTGTTGAAGAAGTTGAACCTCAATCATGTGACAGCATTACCCAACCAACACAGCAGCATGGATGTCAACAGATAAAAGAAGACAAAAGGCATGCGTGCTGGTACAATAAAGAACACACACTGCAGGGACCATGCTCACAGCGTACAGAGAAGCAATCCTGCAGTGATGGTGACCATAACATGCTTGTATTGAATTAGTGCAGATTGATCAGTTCTGTGTGCTGTAGGTTTTAACAAAAATCCTTCTCTTACTTGTATAAAAGCTAGCATTGTATTTTCTGGGAAGTAGCCGTTTTTGCTGAATATAGAAAAGATCCTTTCTGCCTCCAAATTTTAACTTGGTATTAGAGCTATGGCAACCAGCAGCAATAGCAATGCAACTACTTTAAATCCTTCCTCAACAACTCAGCCAAATACATCCTTTGTCTTTGCTGCCCCTATTAAGCTTGCTCACTCTAATTATTTGTTGTGGAAGACTCAAGTTTTACCAAGCATAAGAGCAAACGGCCTTGAAGATTTCATTGATGAAAATCAACAAATACCCAGAAGTATGCTTGTTAGCATAGACCAGGAGCAGAATGTAGTCACCAACATCAATCCTGAGTACCTATTATGGCAAAAACAAGATCAAATGTTGATGAGCTGGCTGCTTTCCTCTATGTCCGAAGGAGTTTTGGGTATTGTTCTTGAATGTAAAACCTCACTTGATCTATGGAGTGCCCTGCAAAAATATTTCATGGCTCAAACCACTGCAAGAACAATGCAGCTCAGAAGTGAGATTCACAATACCAAAAAGGAAAGCATGCCAATGAATGAGTACTACTTGAAGATGAAATCTCTGGTGGAGGATCTGAGATGTGCAGGGAATCATGTGACAGATGGTGAACTGATTCTTTTTCTTATGGAGGGCTTAGGATCTGAGTATGACCCTGTAGTTGTCAATATCACTTCCAGGCCAGAGAAAATACCTCTTCAAGAAGTTTATTCCATGTTGATCAGTCATGAGAGAAGAGTAGAAAAGAATCAGTCCAGTGCAAGCATCAATTTTGGAACAAATGTTACAGCTAACTATGTGCAGCATAGGTACAACAACTTCAACAACAAGAACTGGTCACGGAGAACAAATCAAAACCAGCATGCCGGAAATCTTGAGAACAATTGGAAAGAAAAACATATGGGTGAAGATGGCAATAAACCTATATGCCAAATTTGCTTCAAACCAGGGCATGAGGCTTATAGGTGCTGGAACAGGTTCAACAAGAAGTTCGTTCCAAGGACTGGCAGCAGAAACAACCTGAAGCAGGCCTACGTAGCAAATCCTGAAACCACAATTGACCCAGCTTGGTATTTGGACAGTGGAGCTTCAAATCATGTCACCAACAACCTTGCAAATCTCTCCATTGGATCTGAGTTCAAGGGTGAAGAACAACTGGTAGTAGGTAATGGATGCTTACTCAATATCACTCACATAGGCTATGCATCTCTACCCACAGCACACACACAAGACATCAAGCACCTTCACCTAAAGGATATTTTACATGTGCCTGCAATAACCAAAAATTTGATTAGTGTATCTAAATTAATTTCTGATAACAACATCAATATCATCTTTGACAAACACTTTTGTTTAATCAAGGACAAGTTGCAAGGGAAAACACTACTGCAAGGAGTGGCTAAGGATGGATTATATCAGCTGGTGTGTTGTCCTTCCAGTCTTACCACATCCTCACTCTCATTTTTCTCAACACAAAAGGATAGATCACCACTCAAGAATCCTAAGTCTATGTTTTCATTTTGTTCGTACAACTCAGAGTACACTGGAAAACTAGATGTAGATGAAGACTGGAATGTATGGCATAGGAGACTAGGACATCCACATTTTCTTTCTTTGGAAAAGAGTCTATCAAATTGTACTCACTACAATATCAATAGAAAATCAGTCTTGAGTTTCTGCAAAGCTTGTCAATTTGGGAAATTGCATAAACTGACCTTCAAAAGCACAGAAACTAGATCATCAATACCTCTAGAGATTATACATTCTGATCTCTGGGGGCCAGCACCAATCCTGTCAAATCAAGGCTATAGATATTATATAGCCTTCATTGATGATAAAACCAACTTTACTTGGATATATCCCATGAAAACCAAAGGGGAAGCACTGAACATCTTCAAACAATTCAAAACACAAGTTGAAACTATGCTAGATAAGAAAATTAAAGCATTCCAATGTGATATGGGAGGTGAATTCAAAACATTTGAGCCTTACCTGAAACAAACAGGAATAACATTAAGATATTCATGTCCATATACCCATCACCAAAATGGAAAAGCCGAGAGAAAACACAGACATATTGTAGAAACTGGTCTCACGTTGTTAGCTCAAGCAAGCATGCCATTGAAATTCTGGTGGGAAGCCTTCAACACAGCTACCTTTCTTATAAATAGAATCTCAACTCCTGTTTTAAGAAATATCTCACCCTTTGAAGCCCTTTTTCACACGAAACCAGATTTTTCAATGATTAAAACGTTTGGGTGTGAATGCTACCCATTTTTAAGGCCCTACAATAAACATAAATTGAACTTTCATACCTCCAAATGTGTTTTGCTGGGATTGAGTGTTTTCCATAAAGGATATTTATGTTTGCATCACTCAGGGAGGATATACATTGCTAGGCATGTAGTCTTCAATGAAAACTCTTTCCCTTTTGAAAATGATCCTAATTTCAGAAAAAATCAGTGTCTAGTTAACCCTGAGTCACCCAATCAGCCTAGTCAGTTCCATGTAGTCAAGCCTAAGTCAGTAAACTCAACCGTAAATGTCGACACAGCAGTTGATATCACCAATCTTGGCACACAAGAGGCAGAAGTGGAAAACCTTCAAAACCTTGATGAAGAAACTCAAAGTACACGTAGCCTACATCATCAATATCAACCAAACACTACCTCTTCAAACTTTGAATCACCTGAAACACCTACACCACAGCAAACACAAAGCCTACTGCCAACACATCCTATGATAACTAGAGCTAAAGCAGGAATCTTCAAACCAAAGATCTACTCAAGCATTGTCAGAAAACACCCTGAAACTGAGGTTCCCAAAGATGTTCAAACAGCCCTGTCAAGTCCAGAATGGAGCCAAGCAATGACAGATGAATTTACTGCTTTGAAAGAAAACCAAACTTGGACACTTGTGCCATATATTTCAGATATGAGATTAGTTGGTAACAAATGGGTTTATAAAGTAAAAATGAATCCAGATGGAACAATTTCCAGGTTCAAGGCAAGACTAGTCGCCAAAGGGTATCTTCAAACGGCAGGTGTAGATTATAATGAAACCTTTAGTCCAGTGGTTAAGGCTTCTACAATCAGAATTGTTGTGAGCCTTGCAGTGATCAACAACTGGGCTTTGAGACAAGTAGATGTGAATAATGCATTCTTGAATGGTGAATTGACAGAAACAGTCTACATGACACAACCAGAAGGATTCATTGACCTCACTAAACCTAACCATGTGTGCAAATTAAAAAAGGCTCTATATGGATTAAAACAAGCTCCAAGAGCTTGGTTCGAGAAGCTGAAGAATGCACTGAAGCAATGGGGATTTGAAAACTCAAAGTGCGATACATCTCTTTTCTTCAAAAGGATTGGACGAGATTTGGTAATCATCTTGGTATATGTTGATGATATTGTGGTCACAGGCAGTAACAATGGAGAAATAGAAAGAATCATTTGCCAAATGAATAAAATCTTTGCACTGAAGGATTTGGGACAACTGCATTACTTCCTCGGAATTGAAGTTAACAGAACAAAATCAAAACTCGTACTCTCACAAAGCAGATACATTTCGGAATTACTGAATAGAGTCAATATGAGTGGTTGTAAAGGAACAAATACTCCACTTGCTCTTGGGGAAAGACTCTCTAAAACTGAAGGGTTTGGATTCCAAGATGAAACCTTGTATAGAAGCGTGATTGGGGCACTTCAATATGCTACCTTAACTAGACCTGAACTGGCATATGCAGTGAACAAGCTAAGCCAGTTCATGGCAAAGCCCCTAGTTCCACATTGGACTGCCTGTAAAAGAGTACTAAGGTACCTAAAGGACACAAAGGACTATGGTTTGGAATTCACCACCTCCAACAACAATGATCTGGTAGGATTTTGTGATGCAGATTGGGGCTGTGATGTTGATGATCGAAAGTCCATTAGTGGCTACTGCATTTTCTTAGGTGGTAATCTGGTGTCATGGAGTTCAAAAAAACAGCATGTGGTGGCAAGATCAAGTGCTGAGTCAGAATACAGGGCCATTGCATTGACATGTGCCGAAATTACTTGGATAAGCTCACTGCTTAGTGAACTAAATATGGCTATTCCATCAGCACCAGTGATTTGGAGTGATAGCATCAGTGCAGCAGCTATTGCTTTTAATCCTGTCCTTCATGGCAGAACAAAACACATAGAAATAGACTTGCACTTCATAAGAGATAAAGTCTCAGCAGGAGAAATTGAAATCCAGTACATATCCAGTCAAGAGTAAACAGCAGACATTCTGACCAAACCCCTAAGCTTTGGGAAATTCTCTCATTTCAGAAACAAGCTCAAGGTCACAGAGAAAACCTTGAGCTTGAGGGAGGATGTTGAAGAAGTTGAACCTCAATCATGTGACAGCATTACCCAACCAACACAGCAGCATGGATGTCAACAGATAAAAGAAGACAAAAGGCATGCGTGCTGGTACAATAAAGAACACACACTGCAGGGACCATGCTCACAGCGTACAGAGAAGCAATCCTGCAGTGATGGTGACCATAACATGCTTGTATTGAATTAGTGCAGATTGATCAGTTCTGTGTGCTGTAGGTTTTAACAAAAATCCTTCTCTTACTTGTATAAAAGCTAGCATTGTATTTTCTGGGAAGTAGCCGTTTTTGCTGAATATAGAAAAGATCCTTTCTGCCTCCAAATTTTAACTTTCAGAATCTTCTAGTTTCGTTTTGAGTTTGTTAGCAAATCACCGACAAGATGCTCGCTCCAACCGACCGTGTTTGACTTGAGTTTCTTGCTGTGCCGTAAGGCTATCAAACAATGGTTCGACGAATTCATACCAGCTGTCGCGTTTCTAGCAAAACAAGCAGCCTTAGTCAATTAGTGCCCCTCTACAACCAAAATTCATGATCTAGAGCAAAAAATCACCGCAGTAACGGTTGCGGGACCTACATACAGATCACAAATTGGCGAAGGTTTTGTTCGATGCAAGAGGAAAATAAAAGTTTGGCTTGAAGCTGTATGATCAACTGATTGAAATAATTTGCGAAAATAATGTGTTGTAATTTGGGAGTTGTTGCGCCAGTTGATCGAATTCGAAACTTTTCAGTCTTGTTTCTGAGATGATCAAGCGACCGCAGAAGTGCTTCGATTTCATGTTTAAATTGTTTCAGTTGGCAATAGGAAGCACCGAGTCTCAAAATCTATTAAAGGGAGATTGTCATTGTGGCGTCTAGTGTTATATATTGCAGAATGCGAGTCAAACTCTGCCTTGAAATTCCCACTCAGCCTTTCGCACATCTATTGGCTCTTTTCCAGTTCATTTGCATTTTATATGCTTCTGACCTGGGTTTTCTTTTAGAGCAAAATGGACTTTAGATTTGCTGGTGCAAGGCTACAGTGATCGTATCAAGATGGTTAAGACTAATTGGAGAATTTGCGTACATCTTTTGGAGTGTAATGCGGTGTCAGGAGCATTGTTGGGAAGTTGAATGCACCATCACCGAGAGAGAAAGCCAGATTGCAAGAAGCATAATTCCAAATGAAATATTTAGTCCAATTCTTCATGGATTTATTTATAGAAAGAATTGCTTCCTGCTGCACATAAATCAGGGAAGTTTAGTTCTCATATATTTAATTTGTTTATTTTCTCTTTTGGTTTTATTCAATTAAAGTATTCAGGAGATTTATTAACATTTAAAATAGTTAAACCCTGCTTTTTGTTTCTCTGTTTGCTTTTTAGGGGATAAGGATCTAAAGCTTGTTACTAGGAATGCCAGCTGAAGTAGAAAAACGACTTTCTTTAGTCAACTATGCAGTAAGTTCTTGCAAAATTGGAGTGGGCATTTCATACGGGTTTTCCATCCTAGAAGTACAGAAGCTAAAAGCATTGCAAAATCTTGGGACTATTGTTGAAGAGAAAAATGGTCTTCTCCAATGCAAGATAAGGTAATAAATAATTTGCCCCACTTTATGGTTAAGGCATGCAATTTCAATGTGCCTCCGTGCATGGAAACTTTCCAAGAAAAGCCGTGAGTAATGTGCAAGATGAAAGGCAGGTTTGGCTGCGTTAGCTTAAGTTCCCGCCATTGTGGATGCTGCATAAAGAAAGCAGGTTTTTGCTTCAGCAAAGCTCTTCCATCGAGACCTCCCAGTAATACTGCGTGTCCTTGCCTTTATCTTCTCTTTAAGCCAACAACAGGCAATAGTCAGTGAGCTTCAACTACCCAAATATGCCAGGCAACGAGACTTACTATTTGGCAATTTTGTGGAACAATGCATACCCATTTCTAATGTCTGCACATGTTGGGGCATCCAAAAGCCTGTTGTCCAGCCATTCCATTCATTGAATCAACAAAATCTAGTGCGTCAAACCAGAATAATAATAAGTTGCCCGCTTTTGGGAAGAGCTTGAAGCAACTCCAACAAGGGCTACCAATAAACCCCCCAACCTGGGAAGAGCTGTCCCATTCAGTACCATGGCTAATCTGGTGCCTAGTATATCCGACACATGGAACAGAAAAAGCATATTCTGATCTAGCAGAACAAGATGTATATGAGGAGAAAGCCAAAGAAGAAAAAAATAATTAATTTCTCTTTCAAGGCATACAAGGAAATATTTTCCTGATAAGCTTCAGATTTAATTACAAGAAAATTTGTTTCTTGCTGATCATAAACCAGGGAAGTTTAGTCATTTTAATTAATATCTTAATTTTTTCTCTTCGGTTTATTCAGTTCAGTTTTCAAGGACATTAATTAACATAATTAAATGCTCACTTTGCTTTTGTGATTGTTTACCGGGGAATAAAAATCTTGTGGCTGGAAATGCAAAAAGAAATCATTCCAGTTCCTTTAATCAAGCACGGAGTGATGAAAGTCCTTGCCAAAAATGGAGCTGGCATTTCCCATGTGTTTTCTCTCCTAAAATGCATCACACACCTTCTGACAATGATTACATCTAGCCCAATCTCTTCCATCTTCTCCTGTAAACTTAGTCATCTCCTCCCAAACCTTTGATCGCTTCTTTCTTCTTTGATTCATGACTATATCCATCTCAACATTATTCCCTTGATGTTCATCTACTTCTCCTCCCCCAGTGATTTGCTGTCAACGTAAAATAATTGGTCATCATTGTATAATTTGAATGAATACTGAAAGTACAATTCTTTCTATGAAATTAACCTCTCTAAAGTACTCCTTATCAATTAACTTTAGGAATCCAAATTAATAGTATCGCTTATATTAATCTACATAGAAATTAAAATGTCTAGAATATGTATACCAATTATCCCTTGATTTTTGAGGGTTTTATTGCTTACTTCTCCAATATTCCAAAACTACCACTACAAGAAAAACGATCTTTTTACGGTTAATATTTGCGGTTGATTTTCAATTTATCGCAAATAAGTATTATTTGTGATTAATTTGCTACTGAATACAATTTCGTTCTAAAAAACTGTATTATTTGTAACCATATTTAAGTATTAGGCGCAAAAAATGGTGGTCAGTTTTATTTTATTAAAAACTAAATATTATATTATTTTTATTACATATTAGTTTCAAAGAAATAGGACTAAAATGTTTAGTTATATAAAATTATATATTAAATATTAATTACGAAGATATTAAAAATAAAAATGTTATTTTACACTAAAATTTTATTTTTCGTTTTCTTTCATTCAAATCGTTTTTACAGAATTCATTTTTTCCCCAAATCAAATTTACTCATCAACTCACTCTCAGCTTGCTGACACCAGATACACCGCCATCAGGTTGTTCCCCAAATCAAATTTACTCATCAACTCACTCTCAGCTTGCTGACACCAGATACACCGCCATCAGGTTGTCCACGCCAGGTATGCTGTCAGTTTTAATGTTTCTTTTTTTTTTAATTTCTGGAAATGCTATATGAATTGGTGTTTTAGATCAAGAAGCCATAGAAAGATTTTCCATATTCACATCAAGCGAACAATTTTTTTAATGAGCCAGGGTAGTGGTTTAAGAAAGCAGGGTATGAAATTTGAAAGGTTTTACTATATATGCTTTGCAGTTACTTGAGTTATTCTGACATTTTTCTTGTTTTGTGGCCTTTTTCTTTTAAAGTTCATTGATTTCAAGATTGGAGCTGAATCGGGTTGCATTAGGTTTGAAGAACCTGATTCAGCTGGAAGAGCTTGTGCTGCTGCAGTCCTAGATGAAGAAGGCAGCTTGACGATGAAGAATTTCACAACTGTTTTAGAACCAGTTAGTGGTATGAAAATAACAACCCATGTTTACCTTCCCCTCACCTTTTTTTAAATACTTTGTTGTGTGATTATTTAAGATTGTGAGCCAACCTAGATGAGTTGTGGTACTGAGAGAGATGGTACTTCTTTGTTCTCAGGTGAGGCCGAGAAAGAATATTGGAGCCTTCTCCGTGGTAATCAGGAGAGACACCGTGAAATTAAGGGTTTCCGTGGAAGGTCAGTATATATGTGCTACTTGTAATTCATTTGCTTTAATTTTGATGCAACTATCTACAAGATTGCATTGTTTACTCTCACAGCCAATTATCATGGTAACTGATTCATTCCTCTGACCTATCTTTAATGTCAATCACCCTATGCAGGGTAAAGGAATTACATGGAAGTAGGTCCATTCCATTCTTGCAAAAAAAGCTGTGCAAAAAGCTAAACTGAGCCAAATTTTAAAAACTAATTTTTGAGGTTTAATTTTTACCTTTCAGTCACTTTATTTCTCTTTGGCCAGAAACCTTTTGACTATGGAGCAGAAATCTGAAGTTGGTGAAAAAGATTTCTCGCCCACTTCATCTAATCCATTGTTTCTATATAAATTAATTGAATAATTAATTTCCATTAATCTTGTATCCAGCAAACAACTCCCTCTATAAAGAAACCAAAAATATGGTCAATGATTATAAACTAAGGTAATTATATATATGAGCTAGGTGTACACTTTGATTAGAAAAAGAAAATCTAGCATTCATTTGATACATACCTTTGGAGATGCAAGAGCATTTATAATTAAGTTTATGTATTTATCACATAATTTTGACTAAATGTATGATTGATTTACCATGTGTGGTTCATAATATAACATGGCTATATGAATAAATCAGAATTTGTTTAGGATGTGATTTTGAAAGCTAGAGAAGACCTGTGCCAGCTGTAATTAGATAAAGTAAGGAAATTACAAAGTAATTAGAGAAAATAAAATTAAGAGAGAAGAAGGCTTTTCTGGGCACGTCTTTGAGTGAATTGACATATCACCTACATCATGCCACTCATTCGTTTTTGAATACCTTTCAATTAGCCATCCATAACACTATCTCCATTTAAACTAATTTCATGGAATCCAAGATTTGCAATTGCTATATGTGTGGTTGCTAGATTTTACAATATAGATTGAAAATTCACAGTTCAAAACATTAAACTTGTACTAATTAATATTCAAAATAAATAATCTTTATTATTCAAACTTAGAATTTACTGACACTGTTTAATTCTTTTCGAAAATGATTAATGGGTTTTAATTTAATTCATTGCTTTGTTATTTATTTGTGAAAATGTCTAGGTTTAAACATTCATTTGATGACCCCATTTTGTTGTGTTATGTGTCATTTTCAGATGATTCAGAAACTTCATTAATCGAAGTGGAGAATCTATACAGGGAGGTTGTGTGCCCCAGAATTCACATTATAGAATAGTTAAGAGGTGTTTAAATTTTTTTGTGATTTTGTGTTAGTGGTTTGTTGGTTGTACTGAATTTGGTTGACTTGGTAATTTTAGGTGATAAACTCAGTTCAAAGTTTTCTCTACATACTTTCTAATGGTGACTTGCTAGCTCCGTGGATTAAATTTTTTTGTATATAACAACTTTTTTACAAATTTTATTGTATATAAAATAAAAATTTTAATCTTATTTTTCAAAATTTTAATATTATCTAGTGTTTTGCAATATTTAATCAATTAAATTGTTCAAAATTGGTCTTGATATTTGGTTCACATTTAATATTTAAATTAGTTTAATGAGATCAATATTTAAGTTCATAAAAATATTATAAATAGTTAATATTTTTTGCAACTAAATATTTGGTAACAAAAGGTGGTAGTAAGAAAATTTTATTTTTCAAATAAATTACGACTATTACAAATTGGTCACGAAATAGTTGTAAATATTTTTTGCGGCTGATATATATCGGTTGCAAATATTTTTTGCGGCTGCTAAAATCAGTCGCAAATAACAAAAAAAATTTTACGACGCGTTTTATTGCAGCCAATAGAAGTTAACCGCAAATGATTAAAATTTGACGGTAAAAAGTGATTTTGCGATTGAATTTGTAATATTTGTGGCTGAATTTTTTAGTCACAAAAAACACTTTTTTTTGTAGTGAGTGGCAAATCGTTAGCCCCAAACTTCCTTAGCCCAAGAGAATGACTATAAGAAAGTGGAAAACCATGCTAGGAAAAAAATATGGCTATTAGATTCCATTCGACAATTATAAAGGAAACAAATTGGACCTATAGGAAAACCACATTCTTCTAAAATGCCTTCCGTAAGATTTCTAAAGAGACTAAAACAAGAAAGAAGGCTTGAGGCAAATACGATGACACTATACAAATCTAGCCCAAGCAGCCCTCTCGGCTTTCCAATAAAAATAGTCATAGTTATCAACAACACTGCAAAAGAGACATTACTTATGCTTGAGTTCTCCCAAATTAATCTGTCAGGTGTCTCATGAGAAGATAAAGAAATAAAATTAATCTGGTCTGTAAAAGTATGAAAGCAACTTTAAAAAGGAAATGGAACTGCAATGCAGAATTTCTGATCACTTGGGAAACCTTAGAGGCAAAAAAACGCTTATGTTAGGTTGGGCTTCATTCTTATTGGAGAATTGTCTAAACTTATCGATATTTGTGGCAATTGTTAGCCTACATTAATAATTGTATTTTTGTAATTTATTTGCTGATTTAGGTATGTACATAGAAAGAATTGTGACATATATAGTGCAGCCATAAGAAGCAAGTTGTACTTTTTTAGTTTTTTTTAGCCTTGAGTTGTTTCCATCAAGTTGACAATCAGGTGGAAATTTGACTTCGATTTAGCCAAAATTTTACAAAACAATTCTAAAAAAATGTTCTTAATTTTGGACGGTGTGATGGACAATTAGAATTTCTAACATTTTCACAACTGGTGTTTTTAACAGCTCTATGTTGCAAAATTTTGCGGTCTTGGTTTGTTCTTCCACTTTGGTGCTTCATCTAATAGCTTTTTTACTAAGTTGTCTCATTGGTTATCACTTTTTGGTTGAGGTTCTATTTGTTTTAGGATTGTAATCTTGTTAGAAGATTATTGTATCTTCTTATTTAATGATAGTGAAAATTCTCTTTTAAACCTTCTTATTTAGTGATAGCGAAAATTCTCTTTTGAGCTTGTTTTTTTTTTCTCACTCGTGTTAGATAATTGTTCATCATAAACTAAATATCTTTTATGATTGTAATTTGATTTATTATTGGTTTTATTATTTGTGATCTACTTGATTGCTTTCTATTGATTAAGCATAGTGGGAAGATTTTACTTTGTTCTAGTTTCTACTGTTGCAAGTCTTTCTCATTCTTCTTAACAATGCTGTTTTACAACAAGCATGTTGAAAATGGAAATAGGCAAGCACTTATCTTTACAAAAAGAAAAGCATGATCAGTAATCCCTACGACCCACCGTGGATTAAAGAAAAAGCTACTCCTTTGTAACCTAACTAAAATGAGGAAATAAGAAAGCAATAGAAAGTGGAGACAATGACTATGAATAGTCCTAATGAATTAGTAAAGCAGCCTTATTTAGAGTAGACATATTTCGAAGATTCATACCACTTTTTTTAGGCTGGTAAACAAAAAATATTCTAAGCAACAGTGATCAAATGACGAACATTAGCATCTCGTAAAAATATGAACTTATGAGCGCCATGAGATAAAAAATTAAGCAAGGAAGAAGGCATTAGGAAATGCAAAAACTATGTAGAAGGATTGCATGAAAAATAGAATGTATTAACCGAGCACATCCTGCTACCAAGAGGTTTTACCTTTCCAGCCTAAAAGCTTAAAAGCAATCACAATTTCAGAAACAATCTATTAACACTTTCTTTTTTAGAAAAAGCAATAGCATATGATTCAGATATTTATAAAGTTTGTCAAAAATTATTGATGCTAAATATTAATCTTTAACTAATTAATTGAATTTATAATCAATATATCGATTATATCAAACAATTGTTATTTAATAAAGTTGTTTAAACAATGCATTATAAAAAATAAACATTATCCCATCTAATTGGACTGGGTAGGGTAGACTCATCATCAGAGGAGCCTTAATAAGCCTAGCCCATGTCCCATATCTCCGACTCGCGTATGATGGGATAATAGTTTCAATAAAGTAAAAAAAAAGTGCAAAAAATCTTTCTGAGATCGATATAACGTATTACAGAGTTCATATGGGTAAATATATTGTGTGATCATGGACAAATAAAATAAATTGAGCTTGTACTATGTATTTCTTTTGCAAATAACATCGCAAGAGAATATATTCACATATTATTTATTTATTGGCCAAGATATATTTTATTAAGTTAATCAAAGCATACTGAATTCATTGAAAGTTATTCTAGATCTACTTGAAAACTCTATGTAATCAAAATTGTATCCATTCAAAAAAGGATTATACAATTGATCGATCGGTGAAAATTTAAGTTTGAATATAAATTAAAGATAAATCTCTCGATCTCTTTTATGTTATATGATTTTACACCAATTACTTTCTTAGACATGTTTCATAGATGGAATATATCTCATAATCATCGATAACATGGTAAAGAAGTTAACATCAATCTGCTACTTACGAAGTAGGAAATGATAACTAAAGACATTTCATGATGTTAGTCTCTCTACCTCTAAGGATATACGCAATAAAAAAAATAAGGATTCATTATCATTTTCCCAATTGGTCAATTTTAGCACGTGGTATGAATCACATGTTAGAGTAATTGTTTTCTCAGTCGAAAGCATATGCTAATATTTCTATACAAATCTGCTTAATTGTTATCCTAACAACTGTCATTTATTTGTCTCATTTTAACCACGCGTTATCATCAACTGAAGCCACACCTCGTATAAGTGAGCAACTCAGGCCACCAATCTTAGAAATTAGCTGACCAAGATATGATGATGTATTATTGAGAGTTTTTTAATGTGTTATTATATAGTATATTACAAAGAGCAAAAAGAAAATATTTTATTTATCCATAAAAAATGTAAAAATTAATCAAAGTAACATTTTAACATACACAAATCATAAGCTACGTAACTTCAAAGATTGAACATGTGCTAAATAGACATCCCTAGTGATGACTTTGGTTAATAGATAAACTATTTCGTGGCAAGTAGACATGTACTAGATAGTCACTTCTTATTTGCTATAATATCTCTCACAGAATTGTATTTAGTCTATGTGTTTGGATTTACCATGTTATTTAGGGTCTTTTGTATAAGATATATATCATTAGTGTATGATGACTATTTTTGAAATGATTGAGATAATATTAATATCCTCAAAACATTGAAGATTTTTTCGAGGTTGCTTCGGAATATTTAGAGTATGCTGGTTTAATAATTAAAGATGGAGAAATATCTACAATAGCAATTTACAATAACAATTTATCTCCCTGTATAGTCTGCCAACTTTATACTTTCCTTTCTTTTTTTTAATATATAAATAAAAACTTGTAGTAAACAAATGAATTCGTTTTCTTTTTAAAAATTGCTTTACTTGATTAATCAAGTGATCATAAATTTCTATCAATGATAAAGGTTTTATGATAACAAAACTTGAATATTCTAAATTTAAAAATTGCTTTCAAATTGATAAAAAAAACTAATCCTTTCATCTAGAGAAAATTCAGTGTTAAAAAGGAAAGAGACTTATAGGTTCCTAAAGTTTAGTTCACTAAATTTTTGAGTCTTAATAGTTTTAAAAATATCATATTCTTAATTTATTAAAAAAACAAAACAATTGATATACCCTCAAAATTGGTCTAGTTACTTGGTAAACTCTACTATTTCAAAAGTATCTTGTTACGTCTTATTATTAATTGATTTGATAGGAAAAACCACTTTTTAGAGTGCTTTGACATAACTAACCTTGGATAACTATTTCATAATGACCTTGAATGGTTAACTTATTTTTTAATATTTTAATATTTTAATATAATAAATAATTAAAGAAGGAAAAACTACATCAACCCCGTGTTAGATTCCACAGATGACATTTTGCACCCTGTTATGAAAAAAAAAATGCAAAATCCCCCTATCATTAGCAACTTAATGGTGTGAGTGAACTTTTTAAGGGCAAAAAAGACTTTTCAAATGTAAGAACTAATATGACAAAGAGAAATCGGCATGAATTGGACAAGTCATTTTATGGAGGTAGAAGAGAAAGAAAATTAAAAAATATTTTATTTCCCTCGTATTTGTTTTGTGCCTTATAACTCTTTGCTCTCTTTGTCTCTCAATCTCTGACCCATTGTACTCCATCTCTAAACAGTATCACTTCCGCCATAAGCCTCATCTCTTGTGCGCCCAAAGAAACCCTAGGCCATGAAATAAGAATTTGATAAATGCGTAAATACGCACTTATTGGACATTCGGGACTTGAATTATTTTGTAAATCCTCAAGTTTAGCTAATATTTGACGAATTTTAGTATTTTGTATAAAAACAATAGCAAACGAGCTTCAAGATGAAATCGACTCAGAAAGAAATGTCAAAAATTTGGAAAAGAAACGAGAACCAAAACGCAAAATTGTAGGGACCAAAATCCAAGGAATCCAAAGCTCATGGCATGGCATGGCATGACAACACCGTACCAAAGCACCAAGGACATTTTGGCCGTGAGCGTGGTGTGGTAGTGCCACCCATTCTGTTCCATTGCACCCCCGCATGAATTTGGGCACCCCAATGCCTCCTCGACATGCTTGAACAATTTTTAGCTGCGAGATCATCATCCAATGGCCTAATTTGGGTATCTTTTAGATGTACATGTTTTTGGAATGATAACCGCCAAAATCAAGCAACCAAGAAAAGAAATTTGTGTTTTTGAGTGAGACAAGGTGAAGAACAAATAAAAGATTTTAGAGAGAGAAGTGGTTTGATTCAAGTTAGAGCTTTTGGAAGAAAACTTTAAGGAGAATTATTGAAGCTTAGATTTCTAGTCTAATTTCCTAAACTCTATCACTTTCATTTTGTATTTTATTTAAACTTTAATTGTGATAGTTGGCTCATTTTTTTAATTTAGGGTCTTGATGTAACTTGTCCAAACTATATTTTAATTAATTAGTATGTTATTAATATTATTATAGTTTGATTCATTTGTGTTTACCTTGCTTGATGTTCAAATTTGTTAATTAATTAATGAATTAGTTAAATTAGAGATGGATGAATTAATTATTGGGAAATATTGATTTATTTTTTGGACTAAGAAAACAGAATCTAGATAGTTGTGAAACCGAGAGATAATTGACATCTAAATAATCTATTTAATAATTAGAATTTCAAGAAATCGGGAGGTGAATTGGGCTCTAAGCCTTTAAACAACAAGTAATACTTAATAAATATATAATTATTTGAGTTAGATAGAGATATCAACTTGAGTCATTGTGCGTAAAACTTGATTTACGCTCGGAAGAGGTGTTAAGGTTTGTTTTAACCTTTTGATTAGTGAATTAGACTAAAATACATTAATAACGACCAATTAAGAGAAACATAGTGATTGATAAGTGAAATTAAGACCCTAGGTAATTCATTCTTGCATATTTCATCTTTTTATAAACTCTTAATTCTAATTCTATTTTTCATTAGTTAATAGTAGCATTTTAGTTTTTTACCGTTACAATTAATCAATTCTAATTTGTTTAGATAAAATTAGTCTTTCCAATTATAGTACTTAGTAGATAATTTGAATATCAATCCTTATGAGACGATATTTGTTCTTATCACTTTGTTACTTGATACGACTCGTGCACTTGCAGTTAGCATAGTCGCGATCAAATTTTTAACACTATTGCCGGGGATTAAAAATTTTGAATTATTATTAATACTGTAGTACAATTGTTCAATCTTAATCTAAGCTTTTATTTTCTTTTATTTGCATTTAAGTGTTTGTTCTATTTTTGGAACGTGTAGGTGTATGCAAAGAACTAGTAGCCTTGAGCTAGTTACATTTGTTTCGAAAATTGAGCAGACACTTTTCCATTTAAGAAGAAAAAAAAATAAGCTACAAACATGACTGAGGAAAGAGATCAAAATCATCTACCACCACAGCCACATCAACAACTGAGAGCATTCGAAGATTACTTCCAATCAGTGGTTAATGATAACTATTCAGGAATTCGTCGGCAAGCAATCA
Source organism: Melia azedarach (assembly GCA_028052125.1). Classification (NCBI taxonomy): domain Eukaryota; kingdom Viridiplantae; phylum Streptophyta; class Magnoliopsida; order Sapindales; family Meliaceae; genus Melia; species Melia azedarach. The sequence continues at coordinate 15,349,226 of CM051396.1, forward strand.
ACACCAATAATTTTGAGCTTAAACCGCATTGATAAACATGGCTTAGCAAAATCAATATAGGAGCTTGTCTTATTAGGATCCTAATATTCATTTGGCTATGTTTTTAGAGGTGTGTGATACTATTAAGATGAATAGAGTAGACCAAGACTTAATTTGAATGAGATTGTTTCCGTTCTCATTGAGGGATAAAGCTCGAGGTTGGTTGCAATCCTTACAACTAAGTAGCATCAATAAATGGGAAGAATTAACTCAAAAATTTCTTACAAAGTTCTTTCTACCATCAAGGACATCACAATTGAGAGGAAAAATCACTCAGTTTAGGCAATTAGACTTTGACCTATTGTATTATTCTTGGTAGCGGTTTAAGGACTTCATATAGAAGTGTCTTCAACATGGATATCAAGATTGGTTCTAAATTCAACTTTTCTACAATGGATTGAATAGGCAAACTCAAACAATTATAGACGCAGCGACTGATGGTACTTTATTGTCCAAGACGGCTAAAAATGTCTATGCTTTGCTAAAAGAAATGGCGTGCAACAATTACTAATGACCGAGTGAGAGGTTAATTGTAAAAAAAGCTGTAGGAGTTCATGAAGTAGATTAAACCAAATTAAGAACTTTGCTGCAAGGGAGACTTCCCCAAACCAAGAAAAGGTAATAGCTGCAAGCTCTTTATGTATTGATGATGGTTTTAAGTAAGAACAATGCCAATATTTTAACAACCAGAACTACAACTTCTGTCCTAAACAAAAACTTGCTAACTCACTATCATCGCGGACTTCACAATCATGAGAATTTCTCCTATGAAAATTAGAGGAATGCTTTGCAACCATATCAATTACCAGGTTTTCAACAACTCATAGCCAAAAATAAATCTTTATTAGAAGACCTCTTCAGCACATTCTTCATGGAGACTAGGAATCGATTAAAAAAAATGACGCTAGGTTAGACAACATGGAGACTCATATAGTGGGTATAAGGGCTAAAAGTGAAATCCTTAGAAGTGCGAGTTGGCAATTATCTATATCAATCAAGTCTCTTCATAGTGAAATTTTTTTAAGTGATACAAAAGTTAACCCAAGAGAGCGGTACAAGGCTATCACTCTTAGGAGTGGTAAAGAGTTAGTGCCACTTAAGCATAAGGAGAATGAAACTAAGGAGGATAAAATGAAAGAGTGAAGTGATTGGGAAGAAAGTAGAAAAAAGAAACACGAAAGAAAGTGTCTAAGGCACATGAGATTTTATTTTCGGATAATCCTTTCATCATCACTTCACCTTTTGCCATTTCCTTATTGATTTCAGAAGAAGAAATTGGATGCTCAATTTTCAAAGTTCCTAGAGATGTTCAAAAAGCTTCACATCAACATTCTATTTGCGAATGCACTTGAACAAATGCCGAGTTATTTAAAATTCATGAAGAAAGTAATGTCTAAGAAACGGCGTGTAGAGGAGTATAAGATGGTGAAGTTAACGGAGGAATGTAGCTCTATTATTTAATGAAAATTGCCTAAAAAGGAGAAAAATCCAAGTAGTTTCACTATCCTGTGTACCATTGGCAAGTCAAATTTTGAGAGACTTTTGTGTTATCTTGGGGCAAGCATCAATTTAATATCGCTTTTGATTTTTCAAAAGCTAGGCCTTGGTGAAGTGAAGCAAACGACTATTTCCTTGCAAATGGCGGATAAGTCTATCATTTATCATTGAAGAATTATAGAAGATGTGTTAGTTAAGGTAGATAAATTCAACTTCCCGGTTGATTTTATGGTACTTAACATGAAGGAAGACCGAGAGATCCTTATTATTTTTAGTCGGCCTTTTCTACCTACCGAAAGAGCTTTGATTGAAGTACAATGTGGCAAGATGAAATTGCGGGTAAATGAAGAAAATATCAAGTTTAGCATTTACCATGACGTGAGAGCTCCAAACAACATAAATACTTGTCATATGGTAGATGTTATCAACAATGATGCGGTGATTATGGATAAGAATAAGATGGAAAGGTCTTGGAAAGATGCTTATGAAGATGCTAAAAGTTTCAAGAAGAAGAAAAAGAAACCACATGATGGATTGGCTCGTAAGAGATATATTTCACCAAGTCATTATGGTCGAGTGCTAAATTCGAGAGTTTAGTTAATTTCAGGCAAGCTAAAATCAAGAAAATCGCTTTTGTTCTAAATTGAAAAAGTATTACATCTTGGTAAAGTCAATTTAAAATATGAAGATGGAAGGTTGTTTAGTATCAACAGCCAAAAGCGCAAGTTTCATTCCGGTAGAGACATGTGGTAAATGTTTCTTTTAAGGATCCTAATTGATCTAATTAAACGGTCAAGTCCAACTAAGGACATTAAATTTAGCGCTAATTGGGAGGCAACTCAAGCTTTTCATAATTTGATTTTTTGTTTTTTTTTCTTATTTGAGTGTTTCCAAATGTGTTTCAGGTGAATATTTTTTGTTAATCAACAAGTCTGGTATGAGAGGAGGCATTTTTTCCAAGAGTATGGCCATAGAACAAAGTTCATGGTGTGACCGCGCATCTTTTGCACACGCCCAAGCCATGCTCGCCCAACAAACTTTTTCCCCAAACGCAAAACTACCCATATCGCATTTTTGTCGAGAGTGTTGCGTGGCTGCACTAAACCATGGCATGGTAGCATCATGCTTTGGCACTCATTTCCCTATGTGCACACACACAACCCCTCAATTGCCCAATTTTTGCCGAGCCATGCAATCATGCGGCAGCAACATGTCTTCCTTCCCCGCTCTTATTTTGTTTTGGCCAACCTTCTCTACTACACAAACGCATTAACAAGCACTCTCTCATTCCTTCTTCACCCCAATTTACTCTCTAAACACAAACCCATGCCCAACAATCTTCTTCAAGCACTTCAATTCCAAGCCACCAATCCATTCTCATCTTATTGTATCAATTCTTAATACATAATCAAACATCTAATCCCACTCACAATTTTCGAGTTCCTCCCTTCTATATAAATTTGTCACTTGAAATTTTCTTGAAAACAATTTTTTAACCTTCAAGTATAGTCTTTTACATCCAAATTCAAGTACGTTCTTCATTACTTTACCAATTTTTCAATATTATTGACTTGGAATTTTAGTTGTATGAAGTGTGGAAGTTGGTGACTTAAAAATTTTGAAAATGTGGTATGTTATGATATTGTTGGAGAGCTTTGTGGGAAGTATTGGGAATTTGGAGTATAGTAGAAGTGAGTGAGATCAATTTTGTGATACTTAAAGTGTGAAAGGAAGCTTTGAATTTAGAAAATTTGGTAGGTAGTAAACTCTGCACACCAAGTGTTTGATATAATACTTGAGTGATAATTTTTTAAGATCTCTTGAGTTTTCACATTAAGAATCACTTAAGGAGTATTTGGAAAATGTAAAATTGTGTTCTAGGAGTTGATTTTAGTGAAGGAAGAGGTGTAGGAGAAAGTGAGCATACCAAGTGTTTGACGAATTTCCTAAGAGAAAGCTTGAGTGAGATTCATGGCCACGATTTCCACAACCCATATAACATAACCATTAAAATGCACAATGATGACGAGGATTAAGAGGTGAGTCTCACATCTTCCTCCTGGGTATGGTATATTTCCCTTGGTTTTTATTTAAATACAAACATTGAGGACAATGTTTACATTGAATTTGGGGGAGAAAACTTGTGCAATGATTGTGGAATATTTATGGAATATTTGTCGAAGTGTTTGGTATTTTTGGCTGATCAAAAGCTTTGCTTAAACCACCTGACATATATTTTGATCCTAATTTTTTTTTATGTTTTCATAGTTGTTGTTATTGCATGTGAGCTAGTTTTATTTTGGTTTTTTATGTTCGTTTACTTTAAGTTTTTTATTTTGTTTTTAGTATAATAGGCATGAAATCTTTTCTTGTCTTTTGAGTTATTTTTAATTGTCTTGCGAACTTGCCTTTGTCAATCTTAAACTCTATGAAAGTTATGATTTCATGTTTCAAATTCAAACCAATAGTTTTGGAGATTAAAGGAGTTACAAATCTTTTAAATTTTAAATTTGCTTTTAAATGCCTAACTAAATACTACTATATAAAGAGTGTTAACTTTTTTGTGCAAAACATACTTAACTATCTATTTTACTCTGTAAAATTGTATATATTATCTTCTTGCAACTACTATACTCAAAAACTTGATTTTTTTTTTTTTTTTTGTTATTGTGCTCATAAAAAAAGAGTGGCTATGAGATAGGTTTTTAGAAAAAGAGATCCATAAATACTACATAAGGGAATGACTTTTTGACTTTAGGATAATGCAACGTGTAACTTCCTTTCTAAGGTCTAGTTTTTCTAAATAACTTTCTTATCTTAAATTATATTTATATTATTAATTGTTAATTATATAATATCCTTTAAGATCAACAGAATAAATAATTAATTTAATATAACATATATAACAATGGTAATGCCAATTCAAAGGAAATTGAACATGAAAGGGAATTGAAGCTTTTCCATCGCAATTGCAATCGCCACCATCACCGTCAACCACCATCATCCTCATTATTTCGAAATCCCATAATTAATAAAAAATTTATTTTTGTTTAGGATTTGTTTCCATCATCCTCTAACACAAGCTAACATTGTTTACATATTAGGGAGTTTTTTAATTTTAATTGTTTAAAAAGTGTGGCAATTCTATAACAAAATTTTTAGCCAACATGAATAACATTAATTTATTAATCGTGTAGAAAGTTTAAATAAAGATGTAACTTGTAGTTTAAATGAATTAGGGAGAATGCCCAATACCCCCTAATTTTTTAGTCAATATCTCATTATTCCCTTATATTTCTTTTAATAACTCATTGCCCCCTGAGTTTCGATTTTGTCTTTTAATAATTCAAATACAATTTTATAATTGAAACATAAACTAATTGAATCGAAGGACAAAATAAAAAAAAAAAGAGTCAGGGAGGTGATAGGATATCAGAGAAAATATAGAGAGGTAATGAAATATTAGCTAAAAAATCAATGGAGTATTGAGCATTCTCCCAAATGAATTATAACCATATTAAGACAATTTATTTAGACATGATTATTGCTAATAAAAAAATGTAAAGTGGTTTTATAAATTAAAAATAAAATAATATGGTATAAGACTAGCCATTGCTAATTTCATGAAATCAAATTTTCTTAGAATTATATAAAGTATATTAGGGGTGATAAAATTTAAAAAGAAATGAATAGTGCATATATAATTATAAAATTCCAACTTTAATGATAGTTTACCGATTTTAATTGATTAAAAGTTTGAACAATATTTTAAAATTTAAAACAAGAAAAGTCATAGCTCAGCTTTGTGACCATATAAATTTGATATAAAATAAGGTTAATACTGTTTAGGTCTTTAAGATTTGGTTAATTAACTTGATTAATTCTTCTAATTTTAAAAATATTCATAAAAATCTTAATTACTATAAAATAACAATTATAATAATTGGTTAAAAACTTATTTTTAATTCTTAAATAAAAATAAATATTAAAATAATAATAAGTACTATTTTACAGCACATATATATTAATAATTAAATATTTATTAATATATTATATATAAAGTATAATCATTAAAAATATTATATTATAATATATTTTATTTATAGATTAATATTTAATTATGATTTATTTTATTTATTTTCTAAAATTAAAGTAATATTGAATTATTATAACTATATTATAGTACAATATTTATGATTATATATAATTATAAGTGTTGCACTGCAATATATTTTAGTTATAAATTTATATTTATTTATGATTTATTTTATTTATTCTTTGATATTTAATTAATATTAAATTATTAATATATTGTAAAATAAATTAATTTATATTGTAGTTATAATATATTAATAAATATTTAATTATTAATATGTTATAAAATAGTACTTATTATTATTTAATATTTATTATAATTAAGAGTTAAAAATAATTTTTAAGCCAATTACTATTATATAAGGTATAACTATTATTTTATCATAAATTAAAATTTTTTATGAATATTACTCAAATTAGTAGGACAATTAAGTTAATTAGCCAAATCTTAAGGATTTAGATGACATTATTCCTATAAAATATTTAATTTTTTCATTTCCAAACGTATTACTCTTGTCGAGGAGTCTACTTTCAAAAAAGACATTCTAAGGCTTTTTAGTGAGATACTTTTAGTTTAGTCCCTAATGTATTGAAAATATCATTTAGGTTACTATGATTTCATATATTAGATAGAAAGTCATTAAGATTTTTACAAATTATCACTTTGGTCTTTAATATTTTGGTCAATGTCACTTAGCTCCCTTGACCAAACTTCCATTCATTTTAACTGTTAGATAATCTTCAATTTATCTTTCATAATATAATAATTTTTAATTCAACTCTAAATTTTATAAAAATCATTATATCACTCCTATATGTTAATTTTTTATGTTTCTCAACTAAAAAGATAAAATCATATTTTTTATAAAATTAATTAATAAAAAATAACTCTTTATTATTTCTTCCTCACCTTTCTTCTGTATTTATTTTCTCAATTTAGATAAAAATATAATATACAACAAAAATATTTTATTCATATCTAATAATCTTAATAATTGTTGCAGAAAATCAGTCTCAATAATAATATTCTGGCACTAATTGATTTAATCAAGTTTATGATCTGATAAAAACTATCGGTCTTACCAGAAAAAAAAAACAGATAAATAAAACAAGTTCAAAAACACAAGAATTACGTAGTCAGCAAAATTATCTACATCCACGGAGCAAACACATGTAAGAAATTTTATTGAAATTAGAAGATAAAATCTATACAAGATGACTCTCTTATCTCAAATCACCTCTCTTCAGTTTCTCTCTCTCTTTTCCTCTCTCCCTTTCAGTTCGTCCCAAAAACTCTATAGTACAGGGGTTTTTAAATATCCCTAAGTATTCTAATTTAAATAGGTTTAGTATCCTAATTCTAGTAAGTTTAGTATCTTAATTCAAGAAGATTTGATATTATTTTCAGATCAGGATAAGAACACCTTTTCACGTCTTCAGATCTTCGGGCACTCAGGTACTTAGATACCAGATCAGGTCCTCAGGTACTCAAATACTTAAATTCTCAAATTCTCAAGAATTTGAACATCTATTCTTCATAATAATAAAATCAACTAATTGATCTTAAGAAAATCCAAAAATAAAAAAATCTTAATTTTAGTTTATTTTAATAGTTTATTAGATTTTATCTAATTTCATAAGGTATAACAAAATAACTCTTGAGGAAAAAAATCATTAATTTTTTCAATATAACACATACACATATTTGTACATTAACTATATTAGAATTTAAATTTTAAAAAATTATTATTATAAAATAAATATTTTTGAAATATTTTATTTTAAAAATAAAATAATGAGTATTTTTATATTTTCTACTCGAATTAACATTATGTAAAAAATTTATACTTGCATATTTTTATATTTTTAATACTTTTAGTAAGTAAATAAATAAATTGTGTAGTAATAAATAAATTATTTTTAGGATAGATTTCAAAGGGAAAATTTGTAGGTCTTAGTTTTTTTATAAATTAAATTAATTGATTTTGTTTGTAAGATTATATTATTTGGATAAACTAATTTATTTATATATTAGTTTTTCTTTGTTTGAATTAAAAAAATTAAATAACTAATTTGAGTTTATTTTAAATTCATTGTAATTTTTCCTTTATAAAAAAACTAGGGGTATTTTCAGATATCTCCCCTCAAGTATTCAAAACTATTAGTTTGTGATAAGTTATAGAGAAAGGATCACTTACCTCCTTAGACTGTCCACCACCATCAATTGACCATTCAATTACTTAAAAGCCCTTATACATCACTTCTAAGGAATGGAGCAAAAGCTAACTGACATGAGTAACCAAGCCTAAAATTTGCATTGCTATCTCAAACGTGAAGATTTTGTGAAGGAAAAAATATTTGCACCAATTAATGCAACCTTTCAAAAATAGAGGGCATATGCTTAATGTGCAAAGCAACTCAGAACTCACTCATTTGTTCTCCTCTCCAAACACATTATCACACGAGATCTCCACAACCAAAGAAGAAAACAATATATATATATATATATATATATGCATTTAATCAATAAACACTTCATTATCAAAGCTTGCAACCAACCCAACCAAATCATTCACATACTTGCTAGTGGCAGCACACATCTTGAACATCAGTCCACAGCTTCTCCAAAGTGTATTCTTCAGGGAAAACTCTAGTAATGTCAATATCTTCATCACTAACAGTGCACCTTGAAATTTTGGACGGCTGAAACAAGACAATATACAAATGAATCATCTATAATGATTTTGTTACAGAATTATAATAATATTCGAGGCCTGAAACAAGATTACATACAAATGAATCATCTGTAATGATTACATTACAGAATTATAATAAGTTATTTGAGATTTGTTGCTTGGGTGCTTTTATTTGATACATATATAACAATAAATTTTTGTTGACAGAAGGCCAGATATATAGGTTATGAAAAGACAGAGAAGAGATAAGTGGGCAGAGAAATAAACTGATCTACTTGCCTGCAATTGGTAGAGCATGCAAACTATATTAAAAATGAATTAAAATTTAACATGCTTATTTCTACATAATAAAAAATATAAAAATTAAAATATCATTTATATTGGACAGAAAATATTTATAAGTTGCCTTCACCTTACTATTAATAATTTTATTCAAAGAATAACAAGAAAATTATCAATTTTTCCACCATAACAAGAATTATAATGAATTAATGAAGTTCCACCATATATAATTTTTCTTGCTTGCTTTTGTGTGTGTATGTGTGTGTCACACATAAACCTGAAACACATGCATAAACCTGAAACATATACATATATTTTAGGATTCTATATTCCCCTTCTAACTCAGGCTAAAATCCACACGCTAAGGAAATCCATTAACATTTTAGATAAATTATTAAACAATTAAATAGCTGGCAAAACCATTGACCACCCAACAAATACATGCATACATTTATACAATTCAGAATTTGCTTTCATTATGTATAATAAAATACCCTTTCCATGACCATTTTGATTTGTTTATTTATTATATTAAATATTATATCAAGTTCAAGGAGAAACATTAGAAGTAGTTCTGTTAAATATATGTATTAATTTTCTTCGATAATCAAATGAAAGCTGTATTCTTAATGTCAGTAAATTCAAACGCAAAAAAACATGCGATCATAATTTCCCTTGGCACCGGTACATGAAGCCAACAGGAGAAAACATCATTTACAGCAGAATCCATAAGCAGTAAACAATTGAGGAAAAAAGATAAGAAGAAGAAGACTACTGAAATAAAGGACACTGCGATTCAACACAAATACCTTTTCAAGCATAACAGAAAACTCACTAAATATATCTGAACTTGAGATTTACTACAGGAAAATGTGAAACCAGGAAATGAAGAACCCCATACCATGTAGAATGAGTGACATAAAGCAACATGAACTCACTGTCAAGCCAAACAATACAGTAATGCAACCCAAAAACATACTAAATAGACTCGATTATGTGATAAATCACCACAATTTCTACATGCAAAGTATAATCCATAGACTGAAACACCATGGATGCTTGTTATTTCACTTTATATCTGCAAACATACCTCAAACTCATCTTCAAAGCCTTGTTCGATTGGTGGGAAACCAGCCTGGGTCTTCGATTTTTTATTGTGAAGTGTATTATCCACAAAAGAACAAACTGACCGAGATAGGTTTTCTCTCACTCCATATCAACCCCTGTTACTTGGAGTGAATTTTTCCCTCCTGCGATCAACCATAACACTCATTATACTAGATTTGGCTCTCACAAAAGTTCGATTGAGAGGAAAAATAGTAGATTTCACTATTGTTGTAGGTTGAGACAGATCTATTCTTCGCATCTATTCTTTTGATTTTAGAGTGTTTGTAGGGAAATGATGTTCCGATAAGATATAGTTTCTTCGTGCAACATGCATTTACAATTTTACCCTCTACAATAACAATCAACTAAGGGTGTTTGACGGTTCAGGGGAGGTAGTTGAACCTTTTCTCATAACTTATCGTAAACTGATAGTTCTAAATACTTCGGGGGAGGTATCTGAAAATACTCCTAAAAATTAAGAAGAGAAAGAGATAATGTAGAAGAAGAATAATGAAAAGAAAGAAATAGAGAAAAAATAATAAAGAGTTATTTTTTATTAATTAATTTTATAAAATATGATTTTATCTTTTTAGTTGATAAAAATAAAAAATTAACATATAGAAATGATGTGATGATTTTCATAAAATTTAGAGTTAAATTAAAAATTATTATATTATGAGAAACAAATTAAAAATTATCTAACGGCTAAAATTGATGAAAGTTTGGTCAAAGAAGTTAAGTGACATTGATCGAAATTTTAAAGACTAAAGTGATAATTTTTAAAAATTTAAGAATTTTTTTAGCTAATATATGAAACGTAACAACTTAAATGATATTTTTTGAAACATTAGGATTAAACTAAAATTACTCCGTTTTCTTCTTGTATTATTTAACTATAATGTATTTTGAATCATGCGTATACGTAACTGTAGGGCTCATATATTTATAAAGTTTGGAACATGAATTTTCATTGCGAGAAATTGTTGGTTTAAATATTTGATGCTCAATAATTAATGTTTAACTAATTATTTAAATTTTATAATCAATGCATTAATTATAATAAAATAGTTGTTTAATTAGGTTGAAGATATCAATTACAGCCTAGGTCTTAGATGCTTGCAAAATTAAATAATTTGGACCGCTAATTTATGACATTAATAATGTTTTAAAAATAAAAGAAATTTATTACGTATAACGCAACCGATTACAATTACAGTTATTTGGAAAAATTGTTTATTTTTTAGGACTTTTCAGCCATTCAGATAAGCATACGAAAGCCTGTTTAACATCATCGTCGAGGGATGTGAATTAACGACTACTGTTAATTACGAAAGTGGGTAAATCACGATAGCAATCAGAAAAAGGAACTTCACAAGCCATCCGAGCTAGCATAGGAAAGATTAGAGTGCAAGCATGCCACCAAACTAATGGGTCATTAAACCTGCCTCATATAGATGATATCTTAATATAAATTATTTGTTGGATCCACTTGTGCAGTGACAAAGATTATCCTCCAATAGGTACAAGTTTATTTGTATTGAAAATTGAAATGATTTTTTCTCCGGCCACGATCATCCTTCCAACCTAGAGGTGATAAATGGGTAGGCTCGACCCGGCCCATAAAATAAAGTCCAAGCGAGCTAACGTGCCAGGCCGACCCAGACACGTACACTAATCGTGCCGGGCCAGCTCGAGCTCACTTCATTAATTATAAGTTCAGTCCAATTTATGAATCCCAGCTCATACGAATCGTGCCAGGCTCGTGCTTGGGCCCGTCCATATAGCCCACGGGCATTTTTGACTTTATATTGACTTTGCAAAATTTCTTTAGAAATTTTACAATTAAGGGAATCGAAAATGACCCTCCAACAAACAGAAATGCATTACCACCACACCAACAAACCTTCAATTTAACAATTTGTACAAAGCAAATATATTTACCTAACATTACATCTTTAATTTATATTAATAAAGTTATTATATCAATAAAAATAAATTTTATAATTATAATTATTATTGTCATTATAAAATCATAAAAATAAAAATTTTATACATAATATTAATAATCATTAAAATATATCAAACTTTTTTATTGAAGGAATTTTAGGTTCATTTAAATATTTTTCTAAGTTCTCACGATGATTTTGGTGAAGATGTGCATGGCCTCCCCATAGCGTCTAAATATGGAGATGTCACATCTCCAGACTTAGACACCTTTCTATAATATTCGTTATAATATTATTAAAATCATTTATGACTTTCTTAAGGTAACGATCAGCATCACGTCTGTAAATCTTCTTTTACTAAAGTTATACAATATTCATCTTGAACCGTGGATCAAAAACTGCTGAAATTACTAAAAGGAAATTATTTTTCTCTATCAGAGTTGAAGTCTTTTTGTAAAGATGATAACTCTGGATTCTTTGTAGTAGTGGAATCAATTTCATATATAACTCACATAACTTAGGGAAACAATGATTTAGAGTGGTATATTTGCTTTCAACCACGTTTTCAAAACTATCCCATAACTCATTGAAATGCTAGTATATCATAGTTGCCTCATCCCATTCCTCCGCCGTTAAATTTATTGATCTTGACTTGAAATAAGAATCTATTCCCTCCAGCTCACAAAATGCTTCTTTATAATCCAATGCTTCTCCAAAATCATAGCCAGAACCAATGTATATAGGAAAAGGTTAAAAAGTATTCACTTTCTTTCCCATTGAGACGTTGTCTACAAAAATTTGAAACTTATGCCCATTTGCTTCCATGCTATTCACGCAATCCATACACATGCTTATCCCACGAAATGCAGTCCATGACCATTTTCTTTCAAAATAATCTCAAAACAAGAATAACGTGCCAGCAGAAAACAGAAACCCAAAGTAAGGGAGGGAATTATCTCGATTAAACCAACTGTTAATTTCTGGAATAACATCTTCATTATCGCTTTTGAAAATTATGATGACGCTCGTCCCAACTGCCAACGTAAATACTAATGGCCTTCGTCTTGCGTTCCCGACTGTTATCAATATAGCATACTCTCAAGAAATAACACCCCGCATACAACTCAATCAGTAAGCTAAAACGACACGAGAGTTGACTGAAAATCTGCAGAGTTTTCCTTTTCTTCTTGGTAAACTTGCAGTATTTCAATCTTTCTGGGGTTCAGCACTGATCGATCCCAATCCTCGGCAAAGTATGGATCCTCATCCGTTGGATCCCAACGGTCATTGACATACCCGTCCTCTCTGAAGCAGCTTTCGATGAGATCAAACACAGACTTCTCTTCAATTGGTTGCTTGATCCATTGGCTTATCAGCATTATCACCTCCAATATTTCTTTTGCGTGGGCATCTCTCCAAATGATTTTTGAGATGTGAGGTTCCTTTCTTGCTCGAACCATCAAACACCTTCTGACAACGAATACATCTAGCCCAATCTCTTCTATCTTCTCCTGTAAACTTAGTCATCTCCTCCCAAACCTTCGACTGCTTCTTTCTTCGTTTATTACTGACTGATAACGATGAATTCCCCACTAAGTCTTGGTGGCTCACGTCTATCATCTCAATATTATTCCCACCTTGATTTCCATGTACTTCTCTGCCCTCAATCATTTCCTGGTCAACATTAATCGGTCATCAATGTATAATTTAAATTAATACCGCTAATATTAATCTATAGAACACTGACTGTCAAAATAAAAGAATATTCATTCACATTAAAGATTTTAAATATTTTCTCTGTATATATCTCAATTTAGTAATAAAAATAATAACGATATTAATAATAACAAATTGACACAATTATATGAATACAGGGAGAGATGTTCCACTAAAGGGAAAACGAATCTATGAAGCTAATTATATATTATTACTTGCTTTTTCCTTCCCCGAAAAGAGAGAAGGAAAAAGCAGCATACTGTGTGCATTGGGTTGATGTGTTGCCGCGATTTCGTTATTAAGCAAACAATAACACAAGATTTCTGTTTCCATTGCTAGTGAAGCTGATTGAATTGGATGACTTCATTATGCCCACAACTACTTGAAACCAACCGGATCTCAGTTGAATCACAGTTGTCGATCCAGAGAGAGCAGAGCAGAGCTTGATAATTTTATGTGAGGGGTGTGCGTAATTTTGAGGTATCAGCGCGCGCGCGCGAGCGCGTGTTTCTCTGTTCTGTAAATGGATGAAGAGAGAATAAATTAGTTAATCAAAAGCTAAATGTGAAAGCAGAGACTAAGAGCATTACTTTGATTGAAAATTCAACTCCAACCATCGGAATTTCTAATTAAGAATTAATTTTGTTCGTTAGATAGGGACAATTCTCCTTCGCTCGCCATTAATTAATCTGACTGCATTGACCTTTTTGCTTGCCGACGACTCCATTCTATTTTCTTTTATAAATTTTTAATATAACACTTAACAATTTTTTTAATATAACACATTGACAATATATATATAAGAAATTGTGGGTTCGAATCCCCTATGAGCTAATGTTTAGTAATTTGAACTTCAACCTGATTAAATTGTCGAACTAATTCTTTTAAGAATTTCAAAATAATTAAAAGTTTTGTTATATTGGAATATTTTAACCAGAAATAAAATTACATATAACACTTGGCTCAGCTTTATAAAATTATTAATTTATAATTTTATTCTCTAATTTATATATGAGGGCAAGATTAATGGCCATTTTTTTTTACAGAAAATCTTATATCAAAATATAAGTCGTTGGATTTAGGAACATTCAACGATTAAGATTGCATGTAACAGTGCATTAATTATGTATATATTAACTATATATTAAATATATAATTAGACGCAATCTCAGTCGTTAGATATACTTAAATTTAACATCTTATATTTGATGTAAAATTTTGTTTAAAAAAAATGGGTCATTAAACTTACCCTGATATCTTAATATAAATTATTTGTTGGATCCACTTGTGCACTGACAAAGGTTACCCTCCAACGGTACAAATTTATTTATATTGAAAATTGAAATGACTTTTTTTTTCCAGCCACGATCATCCCTCCAACCTACAAGTGGAAAATGGGCCGACCCGACCCAACCCATGAAATTAAAGCCTAAATAGATTAGTGTGTCAGGCCAACCCGACACCCACAATAATCATGCTAGACAAGCTCGAGCCCACTTCACTAATTATAAGTTCAGGCCAACCCATGAAGCCCGGCCCATGCGAGCTGTCCCGGGCTCGTGTTTGTGTCCGACCATATGGCCCACGGGCCTTTTTGACTTTATATTGACTTTGCAAAATTTCTTTAGAAATTTTGCAATTAAGGGAATCGAAAATGACCCCCCAACAAACAGAAATGCATTACCACCACACCAACAAACCTTCAATTTAACAATTTGTACAAAGCAAATATATTTACCTAACATTACATCTTTAATTTATATTATTAAAGTTATTATGTCAATAAAAATAAATTTTATAATTATAATTATTATTGTCATTATAAAATCATAAAAATAAAAATTTTATACATAATATTAATAATCATTAAAGTAATTTATATTTGTAAAAAATATTGTCATCACAACAGACGACGAGTGATTATAATAGAAAAGATAGAGTGATGAGGGCTGCTATATCATTTGTAAATTTAAGATTAAAAAATTTATAAAATTAATTTAATTCTACACTTGTGATTATTAAAGTTAATATAAATTCAAAAAGTATTAAATTTATTGATTGGAATACATATTTAAAGTAATTTAAAAAATTAGCTTTTACTATTTCACATATCATTGTAATAACATAATAAAAATAATTATTTTATTTCTTCAAATAAATAATTGATAACAACCATCAATTTTTAATAATCTCATTTAAAATATACAATATAATATTATAATAATCAATGAATCATTTATAATTGTATAAATGCATAAATATTTTAAGGTAAAATTTATAAACCAAAACAAATTTTAAATTTCAATTTAAAATTTTAAAATATTTAAACCAAAACAAATTTTAAATTTCAATTTAAAATTTTAAAATTTTAAAATCAAATTATAAAATTCAAAATAAAACCTATAGTTGTTAGAGTTTTTTTACCGTTGGGTTGTATTCAGGTCTTTTTAGAATACAAAAATAATACATATTATATTTTTTTAATTTAGTCATTAAGTTCTTCATAATTATTTATAAATTTTTAATTTAATTAATTTTTTAATATTTTAAAATTCATTTTCTAATAAATAAATTTGCTAAAATAATAACAACTAATAAAATTAAATAATGTTTAATAATTAGAACGATAAGTTTTGATAAATAAAAGTAATAAATTTATTCAAATAAAATGATCAATTTGTAATTAATGAATTTATTGTAATATAGTGATATAAGATTAACAAAACAAAGAATTTCTTAATGAATTTCTTTTTTTTTTCAAATTTCGCTTTCTTATTTACCAAATAAAATATTTTTCTATAAAATTATCAAAAAATAAAAAATTCTAAGATATATTTTACATATTCTCTTTAATTTTATCAATTATATTAAAAATTAGATCATAATGTACTATTATACTTATTTATTTTTCTTTTTATATAAGTTTATAGAAAAATTATAGTCAATATGTCAATTAAATTTGATATTTTGTTATAATAAAATCTTTATTATTGACAATATTTTATATAAATTATTAATTGTCTCCATCAAATTTATTATTATTGACAATTATTTTTTTAATAATTAATTTATAAAAAAAATATTTATTAGAACTAAAAAAAATATAATATTGAAATATAATTATTGTTAATAACAATTTAAATAATATATTTAATAAATATACTAAATTTTCATTTGTTATTAAATAAAATATATTTATGAAATTTTTTATAATAACCATGTTTGGCCTGCTGGTAATGTGGTTATTAGTGTCCTTTAACTCATTGGTTCAAATTCCCACAAAAGCAAAATTTTTTGAATTTAATATAAATCCATTAAGGCTATTTGGGTAGGTTCGATACGGGCTCGTTCCAGGCACAACCCATGGGCTTGGCATCTCGACCCAAGTATTGTACAATACCGGATTGAGTTTACATTGTTCATGAGCCCGGACCGTGCTGACACTGTTCACGAGCCGTGTCCGTACCGAACTGGATCGGCCTGGGCCAATTGCCACCTCTGCTCCATCCTATCAACGTCACTTGTTAAGGCATTTATCATTTATTCCCCCTGTAGTTTGGACTTTATCATTGATATGGCATCTTTCATTTTATCCTTTCTTGTCTCTCCTATTGTTGTCTTCGGTTTTCAACCATTTATGGTAAAAAGGAAGAGTTTTTAACTTTAATTGCCGCAAAATTTAAAATAATATTTAATATATATTACTAGCATAAAAGACTTGTTCATCTATGGATTGAAAGGAAAAAGGAAAATTTTACATTAATTATTGAAAAAAATATAACTGTCACTTTTTAATGAATTATAATTTTAATATTTTTAAAATTGTTGGCACTAATCAATTAAGGATTTATAAATCCTTTATCTATTAATAACTTATAAACTATTTTATTGAAGTTTTTTCGGTTTGAATAAATATAAGATATTTTTATAAATTAAAAATAAAAAAGTGGTAAATATGATGAGTCATTACTAATTTTGCGAAATTAAATTTGATTGGAATTATATAAAGTATATTAGAGTTTTTAAAAAAATGAATAATGGTAATGTATAATTATAAAATTTAAATTTAATGATAGTTTGCCAATTTTTAATCAATTAAATTTTTTAAAAATATATTTCTAAATTTAAAATAAAAAGTCAACACTTAGCATTTTCATCATACAAATTTAATATATTTTTTTAGGTTCGAAACATATAAGGCTTCTCTAGTATTTCGCTTTAAAAAAAAGGATAATGAACTTATAAGTACTTAAAGTTTGGCATATTGAACTAATTAACCTTAATAATTTTAAAAGTACCCATAATAGTCATAATTTATTTTAAAAAGACAAAGATACACCTACGCAATAATAGTTATTTATCAAAAATAATTATTAAACTTTTCAAATTTGACAAAATATAATATATTTTTATAGCACATTAATACTATAAGATTTATTAATATATGATAACTTTATTTATTTTATAGATAATATATTTTATTTTTATTAAATTATATATATTTAGATATAAATATATTTTTTTATTAATGATCTTATTAATAAATATTTATTTTCTAATACGTAATTAGCATTATATTATTAATATATTATAAAATAAATAATTTTATATTTCACTTATATAATATGCATAACTATTTAATTCTTAGTATGTTATAAAATAATACTCATCATTCTTATATTCCGTTCAATTAAGAGTTTGAAAATTATTTTTTTAGATAATTATAATTAAAATAAGGTTATATTCAAGATAAATTGAAATTTTATGAGTATTTTTTAAAACTATTAAAAGTAATTAATATAATAGGTCAAACCTTAGGTACCTATAAATTTTTTTAAATTAGAGTAACTTCATTTTGATCCTTAATATTTTAAAAAATATTGGATAAAAATACCCCCAACATGGCAACATCATTTGAAAGTTATCACTTAGGTCAAAATTATTTCGGTCAATGTTATTTAGATTCTTTAATTAAATTTCTGTTAACTTGCAATAGTTAGTGGGGTGGAGTAATTTTTAATCTATCTCAATTAATATTAATTATCTTCAAATTGACTTCCGAATTTATAAAAGTCCTTATATCACCTCCACATGTTAGCTTTTCATGTTTAATAATTAAAAGTAAAATTGTAATTTTATAAACTTAAATTAATAAAATATTCATCTTTTATTTTTGTCCTCCTTTGTATCTTCTTTTTTTTTAATCCTTCTTCTTCCCTCGTCTCTTTCTCTTCTCATTTTTTTGTCTTTTGATTTACGAGACAATGAAATTGCCATGACCATAGAAGGCTGCTTGGGACAATTTTGGTTTCGGAGTTTTTTCATAGAGAGAACATTTTAGGGTTTTGAGATCTCTTTTTTTTTTAAGTTTCAATTAATTGATTCCATTACTAAGATTATGAGATCGATTTCATTTATAAAATTATGAAATTAGTTTGATTTGAATAAACTAATATTACTATGTATTGTGTTCTTTTTTATGTTTAAATTGCGAGTATCAAACAACTAATTTTAATTAATTTTAATCTCATTACAATCTCTTTTTGATTGGCAAAAAATGAGAAGAGATGGGGAAAAAGAGAAGAAAGAAAAGAAATATTATCAAAATGCATATACTTTCTTCTTTTTTTTATCAAAAATTATTAATAATAAAATAAATTATAAGAAAACAAAAATCAATATTAGAAAGTAAGACACATTTTATCTATTACTTTTGAAAACTGTATTTATATGAGTTGATGAGAAACATTTGTTAATTTGAAAATGTTAATGTTAATGTAAGAGTTGAGAATGAATACTATGATAAAATAATCCTACAACCAATATCACATTAATTAAAAAAAATAATGAGAATATCTTAAAACCAATAAATTGTAAGTATATAAAATTATATAGTTAGTTGTACAAATATAAATCAGGAATTTTGAAAAGAATAATTACGAAAAGTAAAATGTGAATTAATCTAATTTTATAAAATTAATGATTGTTTAGGAAGATGGCTTTAGGTCAAATGGAAGTTGACATTATGGTCATAGTACAAGTGGAGTGTGGTCAGGACAAATACTACAATTATAGTGCGCATAGTATTTGGTAAGATCAGGTCGATTGAGCTGACCACGAGAGGTTTAATTTGACTAGACTAATTGAGCTTAACTTAGATCAACATTAATTCGAAATAAACATATAAGCGTAACTCTCCGAAGAATTAATTCAATAAATGCATGTGATTAAGCAATTACGAAGATTGAATTGAAGACTTTAGTTATGAGGATAATATAATTGTTAAGTAAGAAATTGTTTAGATCATTATCCCAGGTCAGCTCATATTACCTTATAGGGACATCCTAGGTCAGGTCAATATCAATTTAGATTAATATGCGTGGACATCTCAGGTCAGATGTTATGAAGAAGATTATAAACGCAGAATGATAACTGCCAAAAGAATAAAACCAATAATTGCCTATAATTGGACAGTTATGAGGTTTCAATTAAAGATTTTAGTTACAAAGTCAAATATGATGAGCTTGAAATGCCACTAAGGCAACCCAGGAGGGGGGTGAATTGAGTTTTCAATGATTTTAAAAAATTTAAAGCAACTCAACTCTAAACGCTAAGTAATTTAAATTCTTCTCAAGTTCAATACAAAAAATTTAACACACAACAATAATCAATTCATAAATTATCACAATTCAAGTTCAAGTGTGTGTGAGAAATGTGTACAATAAATATAAACATAAACAATAATAAAGAGTTAAGGGAGAGAGATCAAACACAATGAATTTTGTGTGGTTCAGCAAACCTCCGATCTACGTCCACGCCTCCAAGCTCACCTACTTGAGGATTTTACTATTTGTGCTTTCAAACTCAAAGGCAACTAATTACAACTTCAAGTGGACTTTTAGGTGCCACTCAAACTGTACACCAAGAGGACTTGAATGAGTGTCTCTCCAACTTTTACAAATCAAGTGACTTATGAGTATCACTTAAACCTTACCCCTAAGTGTATTTCCCTCACACTCAACCTTACAATAATTTTAAAGAAATGACCTGAATAAAAAAATTCTATCAAGGAAAATACAAACATTTTTTTTCAAAGAATAATATAAATGAAGAAGTAGAGTAAGTATGAATTGAATATTTGATTTGCAAATGAAAGCTCAAATTCTTTATGTTGCACTTCTAAGACATGTAACAAAGTTTTCCAAGGGTGCAAGACTTATTTCAAATGAGTTTAGGCAAGTATTTATAGTGAAAGTTAGAAGATTAGTCGTTACTAACTGTTAGAGACAGATTTTAAAATTTTCAAATGGTCGATCGACCACATAGTCTAATTCGATTGACAAAAAAAAAGGCAGAAAGTTAAGTTTAAAAAATCTAGAAGATCGGTCGACCAATTAGTTCGATTTGGTCAACTAACTGGTTCGGTTCGATCGATCAAACCAAAAGAGCATTGTGCCTCTGGTTTGGTTGATCGAATTGGTCTGTACTAAACCAAACCGTCTAAATCGATTTTGTTGGACCAAATGTTTTGAACCGATTTTTGGCAGTTTTGAAAACTTTATATTTTGGTTATTTTTCAAGGTTTTAAAATTTTGTATTTTGGTCCAATTTTCATAAACTAATAACATACACAAAGCATCTTGAGCTTTTAAATGCAAATCAATATTCAATTTCAATGACACATTACAAGTAAAAAATCACCTAATATTTATGTCTTCATTTCTTCAATTTGCTCAAGGGGTATCATTATTTCATTTTAGATGTTCTTTGAGTCTTCACAATTGCTCCAATTCTTCATGCTAAAAATATCACAATAAATGCTACAAGAAAAATGTAGTTAGTTAAGAATAGTAATGTTTATTATCATCAAAATAATGGGTTATGAGCCTTTAAGCTAACAATCTCCCCTTTTTTTATGATGACAAGCCATTGATTGCCAAATGAAACATAACACATAAAAGGAACAAACATTACACATCCAAAATTCATGCTCCCCCTCAATTATAACACAAGTGAAGCATTTAAGCATGAGAGCATGTAATAGAAAATTAATAAACAGTTTCCCCCTTTTGTTATCATCAAAAAAAGATATCAAGTAAAGGAGCTTAAAGACATATTTTAGAGGTATCTTAATGAAGTTTCAAATGAGAAGCTCCCCCTAAAATTTTGAGCAAATGGAATCAATTATAATGAAGGAAAAATATAAGATTTACCAAAATAAAAAATTCTCCCCTTTTTTGCTTTAAGAATGCATACAATGACATATTCAAATCATAATAACTTATGCACAAATCAAAATACGCTTATCATGTGAGAGTATTGCAATGCGCAAAAAAAAAAGAACACATTTCTTCCTAAGTGGATTGCATACCATATGATACTTCCTTCTTTTCATATTTCTCCCTTTTGGCACTAACAAAGACAATAACAAATAACAAAATAATCTCTCTTTTGCAAAAATTTCCAAATCTTCCCTTTTGCACATGTTTTATTTTTATCAAGATATAAGAATATAATTAAAGATATAATGCAAAAGAGTCTTATTTGAAAATGATATGTGTGCATATTCTTCATCGTTTTTGGCAACGTAAAGAGAAAGAAAAATGTTTCCATAAACATCATCCAATTAATAGCATAGAGAAATCATCTATAATATTTATCATCAAAACAATAAATACATCCAACAAAAGAAATAGCAAGAGCACTTATATATGCAATCACCATTCCACATTTACATACTCTTCTGTCCCTTTTTTCTTCGATTCATATCCTCAACACAGTATGGATAATCCAAAATAATGTATTTATGAATTTTTACTCTAATGCAACAAAAGAGATAATCAATTCTCCCCCTTAATACATTGTAAATTATGTAAATCTCAAACATAACAAATACATCCTTAATCAATAAGATAATTATCAAACAATGAATGCATATTCAATGAGAATAAAAAGTGAGTCAAGCTATTGAATATATTCCAATACACAACACAAGCAAATGAAATGCATGGTCAAATGACATTTTTCTAGGATCAAATCTTTGATGGTTTATGTTCTTAAGCTATATTCTATTGGTTTTTTAATGATTCATCCTTTGTTAGAGCTTCTCATTTGTTTTCCTTCACGAACTCATAATATAGAGGCAGAAAACCTTAAATATTTGGTCAACTGACTTAAGAAATTCGGTAGACCAAATTCTCTTGACTCAATTCTTCTCCGTTGCCCTGTTTCTGCTATGTTTTCTAACCAATCTTTATTCATAGAGTCATTTCTTTCCATGGATATATCTAAATTGAATATTGTAAACTTATGTATTTCTAACATCCACGGCTTTCTATCTATATGTAATTTGCACCATATAATGTGGACATTCAACCCAGAAAAATTAAAACTTTTAAACTACCGCATCTTTCAGACAATTTTGACCTATGTGACTTAATTCTTGTATATCTACTTGTAATGATTTTTAGAATTAGGTTTCGAAACATTATTTAGAAACTAGACATTTGTAGCTTTCTAACCATATGTTATTTGTCTTATAAATACTAATCAATCCCAAAATGTCTTGTAGGTTTTCTATCAATGTGTAAGATGTTACTCACTTTCTAATCCTAAACCATCAATTTTTTATTCTAGATAGCTGATGTTTGGCTTAAAAGAAATTGAAATAATAACCATCAAGTGATCAAATTTCATTTCAAAGCTATTTTGACATGACGAGTGAATGCATTAATTGAATAAAAATCTAGTGTATGCCAAGTAACTCAAACAAGCATCAAGCATATATCAAGCATCAAGTTGAATAAGGGATGTTTTGCACAAATTAATTAGACCATGTGTATTTCAAGCTAATATACTTATCAACTCAAAATGGTACTTGTCTTGAAAGCTTGGCTAAATTTGGACATTAAACAATCAAAATAATAAGCCAATAATTTATTTTCAAAAGAAGCATATTTCAACTAATCATGCTTACAAACACAAACTACAAATATGCTCTAAGGATTTGAGCTAAGAATTGTGCATAAAGCAATAAAAGATAAGTTAAGAATTTGATACCAATTTTGCTCATACATAAATTCTTCTCCTTGCATTTTATCCAAACACATGTTGCATCCCATTAAGTGTTTTCATCCCGCAAATACTTCTCAAGAACCACCCATTATTTCTTGATTTGGTACCTACAAAAGATTTTCAAGTTTTGCACTTTGGTACGCATAACGCTTTGGGTCCTTGAATGTTAGTTTTGGTTCCTTTTGGAACCCAAATCTTTCTAACTCTAATATGTGTGTTTTTCTTAATAGGGCATGCATAACTCATATGACCAACACCATTACAATAATTGTATGCAATTTTAGAATCATTAAAGGATGTAGCCTTCACAAAATAATTTTTCAAATATTTTTTATGTGAGGCTTGTATCCAATACCTCTTTGTCAAAAACACATTTTTGATAACCCAGTAACTTTTCAAAATTCTTTTAACCATTGATAAATTTCAAAACAATTTTATTTAATTCAATGGTCTTTTTCTTAAGTATCTCATTTTCTTTTAATAAAACATGAAATTTTGAGTTCTCATAGTTTTGTGAACTACGAAGCTTTTGTTCTAGAAAATCAATTTTTTTTTTATGGACATTTCTAGTTTCATCAAAACCATTAACTTTCTTTTGTAAACACTCAATTTGATTTTTCAAAAATTCATTATTATTTTGCAAATTTTCATTTTCATCTTTCTGAGCAATTTTTTCACTCTTCAAAGTAGCATTCTCATTTTCTAGAATATTCTTATCTTCTTTCAAAGATTCAATTTTAATAAGAAGGCTATCAATTTTCTTCTTAAGAATATGATTTTTGGAAACCAATTTTTCAAAACGATTACCTAACTCTTCAAATGTATCCAATAATTCATCGTATGAATGAAAGGTTCAAGATCATTTACCTCATTATCTCGTAATGCCATGAAGCACAAGGTTGAAGTTTCATTTGCCTTCTTTTCTTCATCATTGCTCTCATCCTCTTCACATTCATCATTATAGTGCATAAGAGCTCTAAGATAATTTTGCTCAACATGCAAGTCCTTAGTTTCTTTAGTTTTGTCACTTTTATAAGAATTTTTTAAGGTACATCAAATATCATGAGCGGAATTGGATATAGAAAATTTATTTATATTATATCTACTTAATGCATGAGATAAAATATTTAAGGCTCTAGAATTTAAAGATGAATTTTTTCTATCTGTTATTCTAGTCATTTATGAATTTGGGAATAAACTTATTATCAACAACAACATTCCAAATTTCATAATCTATAGATTGTAAGAATATCTTCATCCTAATTTTCCAATATGCAAAATCATTTCTATCAAAAAGTGGAAGTTCAATGGTGGATTGTCTCTCGATATATCCTAAGGTTGCAATGGATCACTCTAAGACGGTTAAGTCTTATTCAAGAGCACCAAGTTCTTATACCAATTGAAATGTCACTAAGGCAACCCAAGAGGGGGAGGGGGGTAAATTGAGTTTTCAATGATTTTGACAAATTTAAAATAACCCAACTCTAAACACTAAGTAATTCAAATTCTTCTCAAGTTCAATACACAAAATTCAACACACAATAATAATCAATTCATAAATTATCACAATTCAAGTTTAAGTGTGTGTGAGAAATGTGCACAATGAATATAAACATAAACAATAATAAAGAGTTAAGAGAGAGAGATCAAACACGATGGATTTCACATGGTTCGACAAATCTCTAGCCTATGTCCACGCCTCCAAGCTCACTCACTTAAGGATTTCACTACTTGTGCCTTCAAACTCAAAAGCAACCAATTATAACTTCAAGTAGACTTTTGGTGCCACTCAAACCATACACCAAGAGAACTTGACCGAGTGCCTCTCCAACCTTTACAAACCAAGTGACTTATAAATGTCACTCAAACCTTTCTTCAAGTTTGTTTCCCTCACACTCAACATTACAATGATTATGAAGAAATAATTTTGATAAAATGATTCTATCAAGAAAAAATACAAACATTCTTTTTCAAAGAATAATACGAATGAAAAATTAGAGTGTGTATGAATTGAATGTTTGATTTGTATATGAAAACTCTTTCAAATTATATTGACATTAATTTTTGGATTTTAATTTAAAGATAATTTTCTTACACTCCTAGAATATTGACATTAATTTAGTATGATATCAAATCTTCTGTCATATATTACATTATTAAATTTATATATGAAACTATTTAAAATTATAAGAGTTTTAAGATCTCGTATTATCTATAATTAGAATTAATAATATTATTTTTGGCAATTAAATAAAATTTATTAAAAACAAGAAAATCTTTAAAATGCTCAAAGTCAAGTGGAGATCACAAAGATAAAATATTGGGGTGGGGATTTAGAGAAAATATATATTAATTTTTTATTTTGAATCAACATAATTAAAGAGATTAAACGTGATAAATGGAGAATTTGTTAGAGGAAGATTCTTAAAATTCCTAAACATATATGATTATTTCTCTATTGTCAACAACCATAGTTTATTAAAAATAAAAATAATATTAATAATAAATATTATTTCTATAAAACTCACCCCACATCCAATATCAAGAGTTGTTGTTTTCCCAAATTTCAAAGGCACAACTCTCTTGATCAAATTCACATAGCCTATCACTCCTTCTGGGAAAAACCAGTCGATCATCTCAATTATACTCTAACCTAATTCTGCGATTTCTTATACACAATCAGTTTCTTGGTAGGCATATTCCTGAACCAATCATAGTCTTTGCTCTTTAGGGTGGGCAAGAAATCGGAATTTTCCACTAACCAAATATAATAATCCTTATTTTCTCTCTCTTCCTTTCCTTTCTCCTTCGCCAAACAAATCCTAATAGTCTACTTTTAAAAAGAGATGTGTAAATTTTTTTCATTATTTAACAAAAAAGGGGGACTTCATGTTTAAGTTGAGATGGAACTTGTATAATTCATATGTATCCTAAATTGTGATTCGTGTTGGGTGTGTTCATGCGCACACGCATGAGAACTCACACCCGTATGTGCGCATATGCGCAAATGGCGCCACGCCGCATACGCACAAACAAGCACTCACACATATGTAAGATTATTTACCCATAGTTTAAATATATTTTATAATAATATATAAAATATATTCTTTTTATAAATTATATCCATGTATGGAGCTGTGACCTCATTCTTTTTTTTCCTTCAGGCAATGCAAGATTTTAAATAGGGTGTATATTCATATATGAGAGGTTGGAGACATTCTATGTGTTGTAAAAAATATTTTAAGCATGTTATATTTATATGTGTGAGTATGTGTTAATATATATTATGTTTATTATTTTTATTATAAATTAATTATTTTATCTTTAAACTATTAAAAAATATATAAAATTATTATATTATTCTATTTTTATTTTATAATAATTTATATAATTTTATTATAACATTTAAATTTAAATTTTATAATAATATATGATGCTTAATTATTGAATAAAGACTTAAGGCTATTGAGATTGTTCCTTTTTATTTTCTTAGTTTTAATTTTTATTTTGTCAATCATTTCAATTGGCAGAAAATTGTTGGGTCTTAGCATGCATTGCAATATAATATAGTCATTAAAAACTTTATGTATTTATTCCTATATGAGGTATTCATTCACTTCAAGGAGTTAATATAAAATAGTATTTTTACTAAAAAAAAATTAAGAGATAAGACTGCAATTAGTTCACTTTATAATTTTACATTTTTTTGTGTACTTGAAAAAAAATTATGACATTTTCTATGCAATGTGTTGTCATTATATTAAAAAAGTTATAAAAATTTATAAAAGGGAAAGGAAATTAGTAGCTGTAATTCACCTTTGGATTAATTTATTTATTTCTTCATCAATGGTGGGATGGTGAGGAAATTTCCAGGAAGGAGCAAATGGCCGGCCCCATATAGCTTTTTAATTTCAACCAAAGTAATGGTCTTAGACTTTTAGTCTCTTGTCACACGATCAGACTTTTGCTCGTAGTTACATGTCGCGTTTAGCTTGATTTAGAGCTTTCACCTTATTAAATAAGCTTAAAAAGATTTTACTTGTGTGTAAAAAGACAAAGAGAGATTATGAAGCTTAAGAGAAATTTACAAAGGAGATAACTTTGTATTGTTACTTAAATGCTTACAATGTTGCTTGTTTATAATGATAAAATACACCCTTATTTATATTTGTAGTGGCTATACATGAACGGTGAAAATTGCGCCTCACAAAATACTATAAAGGACTAGGATTGTCCTTATAAAATGTTACATAAATATTGATAAAATATATCTATATTTACCATGTTCTAGAATGGTGGTGTATTGATGTTCTAGAACTTGGGCCATTCGGACTCCTAGGCCATTTATATATAAGGATAGATTTTGGGCTCCAGAGTTTGTGTGTCTAAGCCTCATTCTTTATATACAGCACGAGTGTTTGTTACTCAAGCATACATGATTCCACTGATTTTCTCTCGCATGCATGTTTGCTTTCGCTCTGGGGCTACTCTGCATTTGGGTATTGTTCATCCGCAAGGTATGCGCGGAGATTTCGCCCACTCTTAGCATTTGGTCACACTTTGCTTTCACTTTTAGCTTTTTGACAACTAGATTTTAATAACCTAGGAATTTGCCAATCCTTTGTAATAAATCAAAATCGACAATTATTTTATTAAAAATTATAAATAAAAATATTAAAAGAAAAAAAGAAATTAGTAGTTATAAATGACATTGTGGCACTGCGACAACGAAATTCATGAAATTTTTCCTTTTATAACCAATTTTTTAACCAAAAATTTCAAAAATAACTATTATCTGTAATTGTAAACTAATAATCTCATTTCTTTGTTTGAGAGCTGCATGACACATAAAACACTTCGTAAAGTTATCTTAAGAGTAGGGGTGACAATTTTGGACCCAACCCTGCGAACACGACACGAATCCGACACTAAAATTCTGGGTTTGGGTTGAGGTAAGTTGACACAATTAATAACCATGTCGGGTTCATATTACCCATTTAATAATCGGGTCGTGTTTAACCCCCTCAACCCGCCAACCCGTTTAATGACACGAATATTATTCAGGTAATCGGATCGTGTCAATCCGCCAACCCGTTTAATCACATGGTTATTAAACGGGTAATCGAGTCTTGTCAACCCGCCAACCCGTTTAATCAAACGGTTATTAAACGGGTAATCGGGTCATGTCAACCTACCAACCCGTTTAATGACACGGTTATATTACTTAATTCTTAAAAAAATTGTTACCACTAAGATTCAAACCCAAGTCTTTTAAGCTCACAATATGACTTTCTTATCCATCAAACTACTACTATTTTTTTACTTGAATTATTAGTGCACTCATACTTATATATTACAATATTTTATATCCTTTTGTATTATAATATTAAATTATTCTTAATAGTTTTAAATGTATTTTTTTTAACTTAATGTTAAAAATTAATAGTTAATGGTAAATACAACAAAATTAAAATTTTCTAAATATTTCATAACAAATAATTTATATGTGATATAATCTTAATTTTGTATATATAATTTATACCATCAAAAAATTATTATAAATTAAGCGAGCATAATTTAGATATTTCTACGTTTATTGTAATTTGAGTTTATTACAAAATGATTTATCTTTTGTCATTTATGATTCAACAGTGGCATGTAATTTTCTCAAAACTTTCTAAATTTAATTATCTAATGCTTATTTAATTTTTAAACTAAAGTGTATCATTTAATTTTCGAATTAAAGTGTATCAACATAAATAGTTAAGGCATATTACTCAATATGTACAATATAATTACTCTTTTTTATCAATTTATAATTGGAGGCTAATAATTTTAAGAAAAAAGTGAAATAAAAATTATATTAATACTCTTTAATTTGATAAAATGTTGACATAATCTTAATTAGTTTATGATAAAAACATTATTATAGATTAAGTTTATTAGGATAAAATTTAAATATTTGCATATCTATCGTAATTTGAGTCTATTTGTAAATAATTCCTATTTTGCGAATTGATAAATGATAATAGACATGATTTACTAGTTAATTGGCATATTATTTTTCTAAAACTTTCAAATTTAATTTATAACACTTATTAATTAATAATATTAGTATGACTATTTCATTCATAAGAGTATGAAAATTAATAATTATTTAATATGTTGTAGTTGTTATTATTTTGTTAAATTTATATTTAAATTTAGTTTTATTATAAAATATTGAAATGTGATAAATTTTACATTGTACTTATTAATGTTCATATGAAATTAATGATAGTTAATTATTCTATTAAAGTACCATAATAATTTTATTTTCAATAAAAAATTATTAATTACAAATTTATTACGTTAATGTAACATAACATTAATACTATTAAAGTAATTTATTAAATTAAACAAAATAATGTATTAGATTGTTAAAATAATTTATTAAATTGTAATGTTTATTGAAGTAAATTCATTGTCCATACAATATGTTATATACTATATACATTAGATGGATGATTAAATAAATAGTGATTCCAAAACTTAAAATAATAATGACAATAAAATCATCTAGTAAAAATAAATCTAAATGAAAAAATAGAAATAATATTCGTTTAAACTTTTAATAAAAAATAATACAAAAAAATATAAAAATAGATAATCACTTTTTATTATGACCATAATTATTTATATTTTTTAAGAATAAAATGAATAATTTATTTTTAGATTATAAAAATTTACAAAAAAATCTTATTTATAATCATATAAACATTATGTTCATAAATAATTATGATAATTTTTTTTTTTTATTTTCTTAATTGATTTTATTGTAAAACTTTTATAAAAAAAAGAATGAAAAGAAATAAATGTATTATATAATTTTTTAATTTTAGTAAATTTTAATTTGAAATTACTTTTCATTAAGTAATTTTATTCTAACTACTTATAATAATTTAACATTCGTAATTTAAAATAATTATATTTAAAATAATTTAACATTATAATATAAAAGAAAAAGTTAAACATACATAAATAAATAATGCATTCATAATTTAAACAAAAATGTAGTGTAGTTTAGTGATTAAAATTATATGAAATTAAGGTCTTGGTTCAATTCTTCATAAATGTAATATTTTTTTATTTTAAATTAAACGGATAAAATAGGTCAACCTGATTAATAAACGGATTAATCTAACACGATTACACGATTAATAAACTGAGTTAATGGATCGTGTCGTGTTACTCGTTTATTAAACGAATCGTGTTTATATTAAGAACTTCTGACATGATTAATAAATTAGTCATGTTCGGGCTGAATATTATTGATATGATTACTATTCAAACACGACACGAATACGACCCGATAACATAAATTGTCACCCATACTTGAGAGTAGTGCGAGCCCTAAATGTTAGGTTAAAAAAATTTTGGCATAAAAAAATCACATTTATTATTTTTATGTATGAAACTAATTAAAATTGCAGAGTTTTAAGATCTTGAATTATTTATATTTAGAATTAATAACAAAATTTATTACAAACAATAAAATCTTCAAAATCCTCAAAATCAAGTGAAGATCACAAAGATAGGGTTGGGATTCAAGATTAATAGATAATAATTTTTTTGTTTTGAATCAGATTAAATGAAATGAATGGATGAGAATTTATTCGAGGAAAATTCTTGAAAATTTTGAAATACGAGTATTTCTCTATTGTCAACAACTATATTTTATTAAAATTTGAATCAACAATTTACTATAAAGAAAGAAATTAAAAAGTAAAAACTTATTTACTTATTTTTGTTTGTATTATATATATGCTTAACCTTCATAAAATGACTGAAATATGCCCTTTATTGTTAAGTTGTATGTTCTTATATTGTCATGGTCAAAATTTAATACTCTAATAATAAAGATTTAACTATTTTTACTAGAGAAGAATCATGTATGTTAGGTAATTAAAGAGTAAAATTAAATCATTAATGAATATAAAAATAATAATTATTAAATCATTAATTAATATAAAAATATTCTTAATTATAAAATTTGTTATAATAATAATAATAATTTAAAAATAGTTTATCATTAGTAGTAGTGTAAAGTACTGTTAGCTTTTTGACTACATGAATAGATCCAGAATGGGGTTTGGAGGGAACAAATGGCCTTGTAGTCTCTACCTGACACATTTAGCTTTTTGACTACATGTACAGATCCAGAATGGGGCTTGGAAGTCATTTACCTTCTGATTAATTGATTTATTCTTTCTTCATCAATTTACAGAACTAAAAAGAAGACTTGTGCATCACTGATAGCTCAAAGTTAAGCACACCCCTATAAAATTAGGCTCTGCTCTTCTCTGCTTTCTCGGATCTATAACTGTGATTCAACTGAGATCTGGTTGATTTCAAGTAAGTGTTTTGCGATCTATCATCTGTTATGCTTTTACATAGTTAATTTTTTTGATAATGAAGTCATCGACTTCAATCAGCTTTATCACTTATCATGTATGCGTTCTTGTTTGGTTTGCAGGCTATCTATGGATATTAATGGGACGTCTCGGCCTTTGGTTAGTAACGATATCCTGGCAATACAAAAACCCCGTGGACAGGTACATATGTGCTGCCTCTCTCTCTGTCTCTCTCTCTCTCTCTATTTAGAGAATGAAAGAACATGGAATTCATTTTCTTTCTGTAGAACATCTCTGCCTGTATTGATAATTCATAAACTCAACTGAA
Organism: Melia azedarach; assembly: GCA_028052125.1. Classification (NCBI taxonomy): domain Eukaryota; kingdom Viridiplantae; phylum Streptophyta; class Magnoliopsida; order Sapindales; family Meliaceae; genus Melia; species Melia azedarach. Next base: position 15,381,399 of record CM051396.1, read on the forward strand.
TAAGGATTTTATTAGAGCATATATATATATACATATTCCGTCCTTAATTTCAGTGGCCATTCAAATTATAAGTATATATATGTCGATCAATTAATTGATGTTGACAGGAAATCTGTGGGGGAAGAGAAGTAGATGGAAATCAAGGGCATAATGTTCAAATGAATATAGACATGAACCACCAACATGATGTGGGGATTTCGTCGCGTAGTTGTAAAGGAAGAAAGAATCAGTCAAAGATTTGGGAGGAGATGACTAAGTTTACTGGAGAAGATGGAAGAGATTTTGCTAGATGTAATCTTTGCAATAAGGTGTTTGATGGTTCGAGCAAGAAAGGAACCACACATCTCAAAAATCATTTGGAAAGATGCCGACGAAAGAGAAATAATAATGGAGTTGAAGATGCTGATAAGTCAATGGATCAAACAACGAATTTAACTTCTTCTCCTGTTATTGAAGGGAAGTCTGTGACTGATTTCATTAAAAGCTACTTTCATGAGGGAGGGTTTCTTACCTCAGATTGGGATCCATTAGTACTAAAATCTAGGAAGGTTGAGATACTCCAAGTGTTTGAAGAAGAGAAGAAAAAGCTCCGTACAGTTTTCAGTGAACTCTCGTGTCGTTTTAACCTAATAATTGAGGACTTTGATGGCTGGTATGTCTTGAAGGTACGCTATATTGATAATAGTTGGGAACCGAAGATGAAGATCATTGGTCTTCATGCTGAAGACAAGGAGGCTGATCATAAATATCAGGATTTAGTAAACATTTTGAGAGATTCATGTTTGGATTTGAAGATTGATGGGAATATATACTCTACAATTTATCAGTATTATGGAGATGATAATTTTGAGCGTTTCGTCAAAGGTAATTATGAAGATGTTATTGTAGAAATTAGTAGCTGGTTTAGTCAACGAGATAATTCCCTCCCTTTTGTTGGGTTTCTGTTTTCCCCGTTTGCATTATCGTTGCTTCATTGTTATGCTAAAATTAATTTGAAATTTTGGTTAAGGAGCAAATTTGATGGGATAATAAAGTGTATTGATTATGTCAATAGCACGACGTCAAATATGCATAATTTTCAAAGTGCCTTAGACAACGCCAAGTCCATGGGAAAGAAGGTGAATATTTCTGATCCTTTTCCTAAAAATGCTCGTTCTCTCAATGATTTGGTGAAAGCAGCGGGTTTTAAAGAGGCATTGTGTGAGCTGGAGAGAATAGATTTTGATTTCAAATCAAGGTCAATAAACTTAACAGAGCATTGGGATGAGGCAGCTGTCATATGCCAGTATATCCAGGAGTTACAGAACAGTATTGATAACTTGTGCAATGGAGGATATACCACTCCAAATCAGTATTTTCCCGAGTTTTGTGACTTGTATATGAAAATACTTCCACCACAAAGAACCCAACTTGATGAAGCGACTTCATCTGCAATAGAGAAATTGGCTTCTGCATTGGAGAAATATAAGTTAGTTCTAGTAATTACAGTGGTTCTTGATCCGCGGTTCAAAATGGATATTGTACAACTTTGGTACAATAAGATTTATGGTCATGATGCTGATAGCTACCTTAAAGAAATCGGAGATAATTTTACTGGCATTTATAACAAATATTATGCGAAGGTTTCTGAATCTAACTCTGAAGATGCAACAACTTCATATTTGGATGTTATGGGAAGGCCGTGCAAATCTTCACACAATATCTTCATCCCAGATAAATCATCAGAACTCGAAAGGTATTTAAATGAGAGTAAAGTTCCGTCAGTTGAAAAGTTTGATATATTATCTTGGTGGCGTGCTTACACTCCAATCTATCCCACGCTAGCTCGGATGGCTCGTGATTTCTTAGCACTTCCCATTCATGTTGATGAGCTTGGTAAATTGGCATACCGCAGTCACTGGATTGTAGACTATATTGTCGATTGTAAAGATCTCGATGATGATATTAAATCGGCTTTGACGTGTTTAATAGAATGGTTGCATGAAAAATAAACAATAAATGTTTTGAAATAACTGTAATTGCTATTATTATTTTAATTTATAATAAGGAAGATTGGATTCCATCAAAAAGTGTATTAAGATTTTTACTATGTACGTGGTTATATTATATATTATTACTCTTCATAATTATTTTCTCTTACTTTTAATAAATTATTGATGTCTTAAGTTAGCTGCAATTTATATTTATAACCTAAAACAACAATTGGGTTGATTTTAATTAATTTACTAATTATAAAATTCAATGAATTAGTTAAAGCTTAATTATTTAGCATCAAATTTTTATTCGTCAACAATTTCTGGCAATGAACATTCGTTATTTTGTTTTTTGAAAAGTAAGTTAATTTAATTATTTGATGATTTATATTATATTATATTATAATATATTATCCTTTCATAAAGTAAGTTTTTAAGATTTGTTTTAGCAACCAACTCAGAAATCACGGTTTTAATCTCTCTGTTCCTGTGTTGGAAAAGAACTTCAGAGAACGGCAGAAAATGACATTTTTAACCAAAAGTTTAATGAATATGACATTTTCATATTCTTACTTCTAAAACTGCCCCCTTTTTCAATTTCTATGTTTAAATTTTATCCATTGTTGACGGTGGCCATCCCGAGATGTTCATTTTGACAAGTATGTGTAGCTTCCACACGGGTCACTCTTAAGAAAGCATCATTGTTGTTTTTAGTTGCTCAAATATGCTATTTACACCCCTCAATAATACACTTCGCCTCAAAACGTATTGTGTCCGACTTGAAAATCTTAAATTGGAAGTAGTTCCTCAATGCCATCATACTTAAACTGTCACGCAGTTCTTGTTTGATATTAAAAATTTGTCCAACCGACACATCTCCAGACTCAGTAGCTAAAAAGGCATCACTTGCAACTGTTGTAGACGGTAGAGCGAGAGGTAATGACCGAATATACTGATTTGAAGAAGATGGATATACCATTGAGCTGCTCTTGTAATCAAGATGTGCACGAACGTCTTCTGATGTTCCATTTTTTTCGTCGTCGGCCACATTGCCATGATACTCACATGGTTATTCTTTATAGTAACGAACAAGAGATTCACCTCCATCAACTGAAGTTATATAATACTCAGCCCAAGGAACAAAATGCAGTGGGTCTTCATTTTGTTGTGGTGCTGAGCAAGACGGATGAAACACTTAAGAAATTATATAAGTCACTTCATTGGTATATTGGAACTGTGTCGACCTCGCAAGCATCGGTTCACTCAACTAATTGCTTTCGCATGAGGACCTAAATAGAGCTACTATCGCACCACATATGCTAATGTGCTCCGGAACTATTAGCCTAGAATATTCTATCCCTTGAATGTTCTGCCCCACCAATAGATTCAACGGTAAGATAAAGATGACAATGGTCAATAGTTGAAACATATCTCGGATCATTAACATTGACAAAGGCACGAAAACTGTTCTCTGTATTAATCTTCGCAGCTCTTTGAGGCAAGCCCAAAATTTGTATGCTACCAACTGAAGATCGTTTTGCTGTTATTGTGTAGTCCATCAAATTAATCCCCCATGAAGAGTACAAAATTTGCATGAATTCGTTATAAACAATTTTTGAATCCACAAAAAATGGCATGATCTCTCCACCGATGTAAACATCAGCACCATTAAGAGTCCGCTCCATGAACCTCCAAAAAGGGTAACTATTGTAACTGATCCGTCTATCACTGCACCAAAATAAGAAAAAAATTAAATTTTTCACCTACATACATATAGAAAACAACACAACTATAACAAATAGGAAGGGATTAGGTCGTTTAAACTGGTCATTTCGAGTAGGGATCTGGAAATTGCGACCTTGCTGTACAATCGAGCAAGGCGAGGTTTTCACCTTCCTCAACAGTGTCGAGCAAGAAGGGATTTCCTCAGCTTGCTCGACTGTACTATCGAGTAATCCTCCTCCTTGCTCGAAAACCCCAGTTTCACCAACTCAATCCCTCCCCCTCACCCCATATTCGTCTCCAACCTCTCAAGATTAAGAAAATCTCACACAAACAACACTATTACACCTCATTTAACAACTTTAACATGCAACCCAACTACTTTTTCTCACATACGAACCCATTTCCTTTTTTAAATATCTAAACAAACTCAAATATTAATCAAAACACTAACCTTGTTATTTTTATATGATAATATTCCAAAACACTTATGGTTTGAGATGGAATCGGTTTGGATTTCGTGGGCGTTGGATTTGAAAAGGAAAGAATTGAATAGAGTTGGGAAATGAAAAAGAAAATAATTTGGTATAGAGTTCAAAAATCTTGTTTTTGGGTAAAATTGAATGAAAATTAGTGAGAGGGGTAGTTTTGAATTTTCGGATATAAATAGGGGCATTTTCGGTTGTTTCCCTAATTGTTTTAGCCATAGCCATATCAATGTACACCCAATGGATTATTTGGTCTCATTTGTAGCGTATACTTAATTGTTTTATCCATAGCCATAGCTATATGCATATGGATAAGTTGATCCATGATGATAAAGGGAGCGTTACCATTTTGAATGACTGCACGACGATCATGAAATTGCTTGGCATTGTTCATCCCTCTGTACAGATTCTTGTTGGCATTGCAAAGTCTCAGGATTCTGAAGTTGGGGATGGAACGATGATGGTGGTTTTACTTGCAGCTGCGTTTCTGAGGGAGGCCAAGCGGTTTATTGAGGATGAAGTTCATCCTTGGAATTTTATTAGGAGTTATCATACTGCGAGTTGAGCTTGCATCAGGTAAACTTTTATGAATTGTTTCATTCTTTTCCTTATTGTTCTGTTTTGTTTCTGATCCATCTTTTTGGATGGAAGGTTTGTGAAGAAGCAGAATGTTGCAAGAATGTGAAGAAGCAGGAGAGGCAGTGATCATAGGAGGCATGGTGTTGGACATTCATGTCATTCCTTCAGCACCTGCAAACCCAAGAATCACCATTCCTGGCAAGGTACAAATTGGATAACAAATAAAAGATGTCATTTTCCATAATTTTTTTAAAAAAAAAATGCCAAAGAGTGATTGGTATTGGCAGATGTGTTATTTGTTTATGTGATAGTGTTTTAAAAACTTGTGATTCTTATTTTCATTCACCAATTTGAGAATTGTTACTTTTAGTTTTGGTTTTTGAGTAGATTGATTTTCTTCCGAATATTATTAGTATTCAAACTCACTTGTGCTACTGCTTCAAAATGAAAATTATTGAAGAATCCGGTCCTTTATCTATAATTCTACTGCTGTTCTTTACATTTGGGGGAACCTTGTACAAGTGAATTATGTCCTGGGAGGAGTAGCAAGGAATGTTGCCAAGTGCATGTCAAAGCTTGGAACTAAGCCTCACATGATTGGTACTGTGGGACTTGACATGGCAGGTGATTTGCTTTTACTTTTGTGGGATGATGAGAGCTTTGAAACATTTTTCATGCCATGACACCTTTATTTTTATTTTGTCTGCCAATAGGGGTTTGTAAGAAATCACCACCTATTTGTTTTAGCTTCTGGGTAATTTGGGAAGAGACAAATAACAGAATCTTTGAGGAAAGAATATAGGAGGATTCTCTGATTGTTTGCGGGACAAAATTCATTTTTATGTATCTTTATGGGCCTCAGTTATAACTTCATAACACATCTTTTCTCTTCAGTCATCTTAATTGGAACAGGGTGGTAAGATGAGAATGTTATTTTTGTTGCTTGTATTGTTTGCTGGTGTTGATGCTAATTTCTTGCAGAATCTAGTGTTTTGCAAAGTTTTCAGCTCATTTGGGGATATGACATTTAGAGTTATCATAGGGACTATACATATTTAGTGTGTAAGAATGCTTTGTACAGCTACAGATACCGTTGTTCATGGTTGTTTTTTTCCCCATTCAGTTCAGACTTCTTGGTCTATATTTGTATCCCATTTTTGTCTATAAATATATATATAGTTTCTATTTTCTATAAAAAGAAACAAGAAAACATTGTTATTGATCAACACAGTATGTGCTTGTTTAATAGCGAATTTGGCTTTTTTTGGGATCAACACAATACTAGGAAATATATTGTGGAGCACTGGAAATCTGCTGGCCTATCTACAGAAGGGAGATATTTCCATCTTAGCAACTTTATTGTTCTTCACCTTTGGTAACTGTTGTGCCATCAGATTCCATTAATGCTGCTTTACTTTATATTCTTAAAAAGTGTTCGATCTTTATGACCCTGTATGATTTGTAGCCAAATTTGCTCCACAATAACAGTTATAGAACACTTGATCTATTAAAAGTTGGGGTTAGCACTCTAATGCAGCCACCCTTTTTTTCTTGTCCCCATATAGATGATGAATTGACCAGGACTTGTTTAGCGTGTTTAGTTTCAGACCAATGTTTGACATGTTGGTCAATCTTGATTTAATCTTTCAACCTTTCCAAGACAAGAATTATGTTGGCTCTGGAGTAGGCATTTGGAGGCAGAAGGATATTGATACTGCTGTTGTATGTAACATACTTGATGCCAATGGAGAAGTAGCAGCCGGTGTTGCAAGTGTTGAAGCAATAGTAAGTCAATTTCTATTGGATTAACATTGACAATAAGATAAGAATTCATTTCCAGTGTTGAAGCAATAGTAAGTCAATTTCTATTGGATTAACATTGACAATAAGATTATAATTCATTTCCAGCTTGCTTAAAATTCTGTGAGGACCTTAACTCTGACTATGATGTGAATTGACACAGGAAAAGTTCCTCACACCTGAGTGGATTCTGCTGTTCAACTGCAATATGTCTTTTGCTCCTGTGGTGATGGTTGATACAAATCTTAGTCCTCCTGCATGGGAGCTTCTTGTCAAAGTAAGTTTAAGATATCATTTTAGATTCACAATCTCTCTATGCTATGGCTAACAATTTTTCATTCTGTTCATCAAACTTTACTTTTAAGTTCCTTTTATCTTCTCATTGCAGTGGCAACTGAATGTAATATACCTGTGTGGTTTAAACCTGTATCAGTTACTAAATCCAGGGGAATTCTTGGTTGTCAAGTATGTGAGTGTTACGATTTTTGAATACAGATGTATTTAGTTTGCAGAACTCCTTATGGAATATTTATGTAGCCATGAAGTTGCTGAAACAGTCCATGCAAATTGATATGGGTAAATTGATATTTGTGTAGCCATTAATATCTGTTTTTTTTTTTAATATCTTTTTTTATTTCTCTGTTGTATAATTTCTGTTGGAATTGATATGGGTAAGTCTAATTGTTAGATTGGTTTTACAGTAAATATAAGTTAATTAAATGAAGTTAATTTCCGAATTGATATGTGTAAGCCACTAATATGGACAGATTAGTGAATTTCTTCAAAGTATAGGTATCCTATACTGGGAACTCTGTGTGAAGATGCTAGTGTAATAGTTTCTTCATTAATACAAGGGTACTTATAATTTCTGCACCTACTTGCATCAGCACCTGTAGACTCACACCTGTACCTATAAAAATAAAATAAACTATTCTCATATCTAATTTTCAAAGCTCCAATCAAAAAGTAATATATAACCAATAATATAATAACATATATATATGTATATGTATAAAGCCCGTCATGACTACATTATAATATTAATTTATATCTGTAGATATGCCTTTTGGTGATGGTTGGGAATTGCTGCAGTTTGTTATTGTTGAAGCTTTACCCTGCTGTAGAATCTGTAGATGGACATATTCGTAGACATGCTGCTGGATATTCTCTACCTCTGCTGAATTTTGATTGATTTTCCAGATAGCAAGACCCTTAATTTATGCACATCTACTCCTGTTAGAGTATTTCTTTTACCACAAGAAATGTATAATTTAGGTGGAGTGATGAATTTATATTAGAACTACTTTAAAATATTTTCTGATGCACTGGATGCTCTCAATTAAGCATAGTTTTTTGTCTGTGAGAGACTACTTCTACCTTTTCAATGGGATGAGAAGTGGTTAGAAAATTTGAAAGCTCAGCATTTTCCCAGGGGAAAGTTGTCTAATGCAGGTAGCATCTCATTTTTCCTTTGGTTGAATTATATAGTTTTTATTTTTATGATGCTTTTTCTATTGAACCTTTGTTTTCCTGTTATGAACTTTTTCTCCTTTAAAGGTTGAAAAAAGGAGATATTTTTCTTGTCATTTGTGTGTATTAATTATCGTCTACTATTTGCTATTGCATTATGTTTTTTTATGGGTTTAGAGGTTGTCGCACCCCCACACCCAAACACACACATCCATGCAGTCTTGATCAATCCTGATGGCTGATGCTCAGTTTGGCTGCTTCAGATGGCTGAATATTGAATATCAATATAGGGAACAGCTTTGGAATTTTGCTTGGCCTTCCGCTATTGCAATGCTTCATCCAAGCCTTCGACCTGTGGCAGTCCTGGATTCTTTACCAAGGTTGGAATCTTTCCATTGAAATTATTTTAGCCTTGAAAAATATGATGATGGAGAAGGCAACTTTCTAACTATTTTGTTAATCTTTTAAATTGAAATTAAAATTAGTGAATTGGTAGATTTGAATATTTTTCCCTGTGTAATGGCCATAATTGAAATTGTTGTTGGAAAGCTCAGGTTGGAATGGCGGGATTTATAGATGGCAAAAACGCCCAGGTCCAGCATGGAAAAAGGCTGGAATTTAGGCTCGGATTTTACCCGGTACTAATGCATTCTGGCCGGGCCCAGGTTTCTATTTAAAATGCGAGCCCAGATGCGGGCTTACATTTAAAATTGTGTCAGCCAGATTTTAGATTCAGAGTTCATAATTATCTAAACTTTCAACCCACGAGCGTGTTGACCGCTGTAGCACCCAGCCATGGGCGCCGTTGATCTCGAGAATCACCACCTCCAGTCATTGCAAATAATCATCAGGTTAGTCATATTTATCTCTCAAGACTCAACTCTTCTTCTTTGCACCGCGATTTTTTAGTAAATAGACCTTTAAATTCAACTGCTTTTTATCTATTCGCTGCTGGTTTTCTTTTTGTTTTTATTTTTGTAGAACATATTAATAATTTTATTACTCACTGTGTCTGCAATTGCATCTGTATTTGTGTTACTTTGGCATTTTATTTTTGCCTTCGCTTGTGTTGGCTCTTTGTTTTCTGCACTAGAGTTGATTTGCTGTTTTTCAATTTGTTTTTTCTTTTTTAATGTTTCTGGGTGTGTTTAAAAGAAGATAATGATAGTGGTGAAATCAACAGCAGAGAAAGAACAATAGCAAAGATAGGAAGGAACAATATAAGCCACATGGAATTTGTAGGGATTACCCCATAACATTTAGAAAATCAAACTCTTTGTCCTCAGATCTCTAGGATCTTAGAATTTTAGGCTTGATTGTTGTTTCTTTCTCAAGAAAATTCACTTTACTGTTTGTTTCTCTGCTCTGATGATGTTCATTCTACTTAGTTTGATTCAACTCTTATTGTTTACCTCTAGATTAAGACACTGTTTTTATCAGTTGGGTAGTTTGGGTTCTTCATGTCTCAATGAGAAGTAATAAAAAGTTTGGATTATATTACCACTATAGAGCACTTTTAAGACACTGTTTTAGTTTTTATCAGTTGGTGCTTTAGCCTCTTGCTTGATTTAATTGTGTTTTGTCATATACCTGGATTATATTAGTTAAAGTTTCGGCAGGTTGGTTATGTAAATTTGTGATTGCTAGTTGAGAGTATTGGGTTTACTTTCTGTCAAATTATTGGATTCTGTAAATTATGTTAGTTCTCCAGCAGGGTTGCAGAGGGCTATATATTCAGGTGTAAAATTCTGCAGAATTGACGTAATTGCAGAAACTAGTACTAATCTATCATTTGGTCTTTTTCCTTTTCTTTGCCCAGAAAAAATGTGGTTTGTGCAACTCATTTCCGATGAATAAAGTTATGGAATGCCCGATTTCCCTTATTTAACCTAATACCCCAATACTCCCCTGTTATTTTCGTAATACCCGACATCCCTTCTAATAGTTGATAGGGTTAAGTATAATAATACATGAGTTCCCAAAGTTTAATTTATTAACTTAGATAATCGTAATATTTTTAAAAATATCCATAAAAATTTTAATTTATTAAAAATAGCAAACACTCTCTGATATAATAGTAATTAAAAAAATTATTTTTAACCTCTAATTGATAATAAATATTAAAATAATAGCATATTTTTATTTTGTAACATATTAATAACTAATTTATAAATTATTTTTTGAATATAAATTTATTTTAACATGATACTTATAATCAGAAAGATAATATTTTATAATTTTTAAAATAAATAAAATAATAATAAAATTTATCTTTCAATTTTGTTTAATATTTAGATAATTTATCGTGAAAAAGGTTCAAAATTTAGATAAATTTTTATTTAAAAAATAATTGATAATATTATTTATATCAACTAACAAAGAATAATTGATATGATAATGTTATATCATATTACTATATATTCTATATTTTCATAATAGCATTTGGTTTAAAGTATTTTTTAGTTGTGAAATTTATTCTTTAGTTTAAAATATTATTTTTTTAGTTATGATACTCATTTTTGTTTTAAATTATGAAAAAAATAAATGATATGTGAGTCTTTAAAATTTAATCCATTAACCTAACTAATATTAAATTTTTTAATATATTGTAAAATAAATAAACTTATATTTAAGTTATATGATATTAATAAATATTTAGTTATCAATGTGATGTAAAATAAAACGTATTATTATTTTAATATTTATTTTCAATTAGGAGTTAAAATGTCCACAAAAGGTTTAATTTATTAAAAATAATGATTATATCATTATTTAATAGTAATTAACTAAAAAAATTAATAGTAGTTGGTTAAAAAGATAAATAAAATATTAAATGTATGATTTATTTTGTTTATTTTTTAATATCAATGTAATATTTAATTGTTAATGAATTATAAAATTTTATAATTATATTATAGTACAATAGTTATGATTATATATAATTATAAATACTATATTATTATAGATTAATATTTATTTATGAATTTTATATATTGCATTATAAGATATTATCGTTTTATTTATTTTAAAATTATAAAATTAATATTTCAATTTATATTCAAAAAATAAATTTATTATAAAATAAAAATATAGTATTATTTTAATATTTATTATAAGTTATGAGTTAAAAATAATTTTTTAATTACTAGTATATAAGGGATTGATTGTTATTTTTAATAAATTAAAATTTTTTTATAGATATTTTTAAAAATATTACGACTATCTAAGTTAATAGATTAAACTCTGGGGGCTCGTGTTATTATATTTAATCCTGCCAACTAACAGAAAGGGGTATCAAGAGTATTACAAAAATGATGGGAGTATCGGGGTATTAGGTCAAATAACAAGGAGAATCGAGCATTCTCCCAAAATAAAATTATTGAGGGTGGGTTTTCTGGGATTACACAACTCAGGACGTACATTACATTTTTCTGATTATAGACTAGATTGTAATTTAGTGTGGATTGAGGGAGCAGAGCAGTAGATAGAATGAATAAGACCAGTGGAAAAGTAGCTTAAAAGTTGGAAAGCAATTGAGTTTGTGGAATCTAATTAATAACGAATGTTTAATTAAAATTTATAAATTAATGGAAAAGCTGTTGCTGCATTAATTGTAATTGTCGGCACTCATATACATATCTAACTAGCTTGCTGTAATTCAAGAGAATTAAAAGTTCCACATTTTTCCCAACAAAGGAAAAATTAAGCCTATTTTAGTGTTGATGTTAATCCATAATAGTTGTGAAATAAACAATGAATGTGTAGGATAGGATGAATTCCTTTCATTTGTTATTTTTTGTGTTAGAGTCAAATATGATGTCTTTTAAGATATTAAAGTGAATGAAATATTCATAGATATTATGTGTTATTTTTGCTGTCTTTAGACATGTTATAAATGGTGTGTAAGTTATTTCTTTTGCCTATTGAACAAATACTAATAATTTTATACTGTCTGTTATCAGATGTAGAAAGATTGATGGTTTGGTTAAAATAATATATGTGATGGATTAATTCTCCTATGTACTTATTGGATGACCATTAGGTATACTATTTGCTGATCGGCTGAGCAGCTTGCAGTTGAGATCACAATTATAAAGAGTATTACTCTATAGCAAAGTGAATTAAGGAATTTCCTCCATTGAACCTGTCAAAATAATTGTAGCATCTGGAACCCCTTTTCTTATGCCTCCTTTGTTAATTTATTTGCTTGATTCAAATTTCGATTAGGAGGCTGAAGTTGGAGAAGCAAGAAAAGTGAAATCACCTTATGAGAACATCTGAACTCTAGATGAAAAGCTCAAGTTGTTGCAAGACCTGATTTGTAGGTCCGAATGTTTTAAGGTTGGTAGAATGTTTGTTGTATTGATTTGGTTTTCTGGGATGGAATGGTCATATTGGAACTTGGAAGTGTATCTTTTTGTTTGATATATATGACTAAATTTTAAGATTATGTATGTTTCACAATGAATTAATTTGTGTATCGTTATTTTAAAATAAATGTATTATTAAATAATAGTGGAAATAGTATTATTAAATATGTAAACTCATTCTCATATCATTAAATATACAAATTTGACATTACAAAAGTATCAATAATTTCTTAGGAATGACTCTCATAGTAAAATATATCATTGATACTAAGTTGAAGTTGGCAATCCGTAAATCTCATCTTGACTTGGTCAATGCGACACACTTTTATAATACTAATTCTTAATTTGACACTTTCATAATACTAGTTCTTAATTAGTCTGTCGCATATCAATTTGTTACCATACTTATTTAATGATAATAAATATAAAAAAAAAAAAATCAAAGTAACATCTCGGTATATACAAAATCATAGTCTATAAAATTGCAAAGACCGAGCATATGCCTAATAAACAGTCGTAGTGACTGCTTTAGTTAGTGATCAACACGTAGATATGTGCTGAACAGTCACTGTCATAGTTGTTATAATGCCTCTTCAAAAACTGTATTTAGTCTTTAATGAGTTTGTATTTACTATGATATTTAGTATTTTCTATAAAAGATATAGTTACTTAACTATCACAATGTATGATGGATTTCTAAACCATAAGACTTTCAAAACATTACAGATTTGCAAGATATTTAGAGTGTGGCATGGTTCAATGTTTAGAGAAATTGAAATATTTGTAAAAAAACAGTTTGTAATACATCTCCCTCTTGTTGCCTACCAACTTTATGCTTTCCTTTTATTATTATTTTTTTGGGTCAATAAAAAAATAAATATTTGCAGTGAACAAATGAATTCTATTTTTTTAAACAATTTAAGATGATTAATCAAGTGGTCATGATAATTTTTACATTGATAAAGATTTTATGATAGCATAATCCGAATTTTCTAAATTCAAACTTTGATCTGAAATTTTAAAAAAAAAGTTACTTCCTTTATTTAGAGAAAATTTGTCGCTAAGAACTTATGAATTATTTTATTGAAGAGTTTTCAATTTAAATAATATAAGATAATTTTATAAATAAAAAAAATGATAAATACGAGGGATCATCCCTAATTTCATGATAGTAAATTTGCTTGGAATTATATAGTGTATTAGAGGCCACGATTGTTTTTTTAAAAAAATCAATAGTGATTTAATTATAAAATTTAAATTTAATGATTGTTGGCAATTTTAATCAATAAAAATTTTTAAAAAATATTTTAAATTTAAAAAAGAAAAGTCAAAACTCAGCATATCAGTGCACAAATTTAATAGATTTAATTTTTTTCCGGTTCGGCAAATAAGTGTTTTCTACAGTACTCTACTTTTTTAAAAAAAGAGAGAAGTTTACTTTTTCTATTTTTATTATTTAATTGTGATGTATTTTTTTTTTAATAGAAATTCAATTGTCGGAAAACATTACAATCAAATTTCACAATCTTTCGGAACCTCTTCCAATCAAACAAGAGGTTCCGAAGTAGACAAAACAAGAGGTTCCGAAGTAGATAAAGCTTTTTTAGCAAGACAGTGTATTATAAGATTACAAGATCTGGAAACATATTAAAAATTACAGTTTGAATCCTTGTCTACCAAATCAAAAGTATTACTCAAAATCCATCCTAACTCTCCTCTACATTTAATCTTTTGCTGAATGTGATTGATCACATTTAAAGAATCAAATTCAACAAAGTTAAGCTGAAGCCCAGATTCTTTAGCTAATCTGATACCTTCAAGGATTACCAATGCTTCTGCTAACTCCACACTTCTAAACAAGCTGTCTTTGTACACAATGCAGCCATGACCTCTCCTCTCGAGTTTCGGATTATACATCCCAAGCCAGCTTTATTCTCCAGAATGTTTACTGCAACATCCACATTTAACTTCAGACCAGAACATGGGGGAGACCATGCCATTGCTGGAGATGCTGTCAACTGCAAGCTTACTATCGTTTTATTATTGCACCCAGCTTGAAAAACCTCTAGCAAAGATTCTGCCTGAGACAGAATTAACTCTGGGCACTCCAACTTTTTGTTATGTAAGAGGTTATTTCGAGCCTTCCATATTGACCAACACACACAAATAATAGCTCTACTTCAGCTTTTTTTAGTTTCTCAATTGCTGTCTGAATGAAACAAAAAGGAAAGAAGTGGAAGTATCCATCTTTAAGCTACAGGTTAAAGTAGTTAACTTCCACACTTTTTTAGCCACTCCTGCTGGGTGCAGGAGGATTAATCCTGCCTGCAGAATCTACCACTACTGTGGGCAATCCCCCCTCATTAATCCTGCCTGCAGCCAGGAGGATTAATCTCCCACTACTGTGGGCAATCCCCCCTCCCTTTCTCTGTTGTCCGACTAGACGTTACAGGATTAATCTGCTAGCCTGCAGCACTCCTCCCCTCGTCCTGCAGCCATTCCTGCTGGGTGCAGGAGGATTAATCTTGCCTGCAGCCAGGAGAACTAATCTCCCACTTTTGTGGGCAATCCTCCCTCCCCTTCTCTGTTGCACGACTAGATGTTACAGGATTAATCTACCACTACTGTAGATAGTCCCCCTCCCCTTCAGGATTAATCTCCACTATTATTAACAGTTTCCAGTAAATTTCTAATTAAAATATTAGTAAAATATATTTATAATATTAAAAAAATATATTGAATGCTAAATAATTAATCTTTTACTGATTAGTTGAATTTTATAATCAATGCATTAATTAAAATTAAAAAATTGTTGATTATTTCGGTCATAACCATGAATTCCAGTCTACCTCGCAGATGTTGCAAAATTAATTAATTTGTACAACTAATTTATGACGTTAATAATGCTTTAAAAATAAAAGAAATGTATTATGCATAACAAGCATGCAGCCATTCACAGCTATAGTCGTTTGAAAACATTATTTATTTTTCATTACTATTCAGCCATTCTGTTAAGCATAACAAAGCTGGTTTAATGTCATCGTCTAGGTCTTCACAATCAGTAGTACATTGATAAGCTTTGTAATGAAAATGACCAAAACCCACAACATGAATATGAATGGGAAACGCTAAGAAATCACGAGCCATCCGAGCTAAAGTAGGAAATATTGGAGTGTAAACACGCCACCAACCCAATATATCAAACATTTTAACTGGAGGAACTTTAGGCATACACAAATACCTTTCAAGTTCTGATGATTTTGGTATAAATGTGGATGGCCTCCCCAATGCGTCTAAATATGAAGATGCCACATCTCCAGACTCGTACACCTTTGCATAATAATTCTTATAAATGTTGTTAAAATCATCCATGATTTTCTCAAAATAATGATCAGCATCACGACCATAGATCTTATGGTACCAAAGTTGTGCAATATCCATTTTAAACCGCGGATCAAGAACCCCTGCAATTACTAGAACTAAGTCATATTTTTCCAACGCAGAAGCAAATTTCTTCATTGAAGTTGAAGTCTTCTCGTCAAGATGATAACTTTGGCTTCTTTGCAGTAGTGGAAGCAATTTCATGTATAAGTCACAGAACTTGGGGACATACCCATTAAGAGTGGTATCTTTGCTTTCAGCCAAACTGCCAAAACTATCAGATAACTCTTTGTGTTGCTGGCATATGACAGTTGCTTCGTCCCATTGCTCCTTCGTTAAATTTATTGACAATGATTTGAAGTCGATATCTATTTGCTCCAGATTACAAAATGCATCTTTGTAACCCAATGCTCTCTCAAAATATAAGAAAGAATCATTTGTAGGAGAAAGATCAGAAATATCCACTTCCTTTTCCATGCACTTGGTTTTGTCTGTGGCAATTTGAAAGTTATGCATATTTGATGGCGAGCTTTTAACATAGTCAATACACTTCCTTATACCACCAAATTTGTTCCATAATTGTTTTGTCCAATTATTTTCAAAATCACAACAAAACCAGGATAAAGCCTCAATAGAAAACAGAAACCCAACATAAGAGAGGGAATTACCTCGATTAAACCAGCTGTTAATCTCTCTCATAAAATCTTCATGATCACTGATGATGAAATCGTGAGTTTTTCCAGAAAATTCATAAATTATGGAGCATATATTCCCATCGATCTTCAAATCTAAACATGATTCTTTCAAAATTTCTACCAAATTATGATAATTCTGATGATCCTCCTTGTCCTTATTTGCAGGGGAAATATGAATGGTCTTCGTCTTCTGTTGCCAGCTATTATCAATATAGTATACGCTCAAAACATACCAATCCAGAAAGTCCACAATCAATAAGCTAAAACGACATGAGAGTTGACTAAAAAATCTGCGGAGTTCTTTCTTCTCTTCTTTGTAAATTTGGAGTATTTCAACCTTTCTAGAGTTGAGTACTAATGGATCCCAATGCTTAGTAGGCCATCCAAGCCTATCGTAGTAGCTTTTGATGAGATCAGTCACAGACTTTTCTTCAACGACAACAGGAGGAGTGAAATTCATTACTTGATCCATTGGTTTATCAGCATTATCACCTGCTTCATTATTTCTTTTGCGTAGGCATCTCTGCAAATGATTCTTGAGATGTGTGGTTCCTTTCTTGCTCGAACCATCAAACACCTTCTCACAATGAGTACATTTAGCACATACCCTTCCATCTGCTGCTACAAACTTAGTCATCTCGTCCCAAACCTTTGACTGCATCTTTCTTCGTTTAATAGGTGAGGAATTCCCCCGTACATTTTGATGGTTCATGTCTATCATCTCCATATTATTCCCAGCTTGATTTCCATTTACTTCTCCCTCCTTAGATGTTTCCTGTCAACATATAATTATTGGTCGATATGTGTGTATATATATAAAATTTGAATGGATACTGAAATTAAGGACAGCATATACTTTCTAAACTCCTCCTCAGTTAAGTTTATGAAAATTGTACTTAACTGCAAATAATAACAATTACAAATTGAACCAATTATATTATATTAATCCTGGGGGAGACCATGTTTAACTAAAAGAAAAGGGATCTATGAAGCAAACTAATGTTTTTTCTTTATCTAAATAGAGAGCGTATATACCTGTTCTCTTGCCAAGATTTCATACCAATGAATGTCCATGGCCGGCCAATATCCACAGCTATCAAGTCTGCAAAACAAACAATAACACAGAATTTCTATTTGATTATTACTATCAGATCGATCATCATCATACCAAAAACTGACAATATTTAAGGATAAGAACAAAATACTTGAAACAATCAGATCTCAGTTGAATCACAGTTCTAGATACAGAGAAGAAAAAGGCAGAGCAGAGCCTAAGAGGTTAGCTATCGGTGCGGATTACACACAAGTCTTCTCTTTTCTGTTCTGTGAGCAGCGACAGAAACAATCCCTAATTTAATAAAAGGTAATTTACTTCGAAGCTCCGAAAGTAATCTCGAAGCTCCGAAAGTAACCTCGAAGCATGTAGTCAAAACGGAAGAGCATTACTTTGGTTCAAATTAAAAAGGCTAGATGGGGCCCGCCATTTGTTCCTTTCCGGAAACTTCCCCACCACTCCACAATTAATTTTCGCCCTCTCGCTGTCCTGGACGCTACTAGTTTGTTTTCTTTTATAAATTTTATTATTTTCTAATGACTTTATTTAAAAAATATTTTTATTTACCTTCCCTAAAATTTGTAAAAATAATACAAATAAAAAATTTATAAACACTGAACAGCTATAGTAATTCCATCCCATCTATTATGTGTTGACCAATCAAAAAGACTAAAAAAATCTAAAATAATTTAACCTAAAATTTATAATATAATTTTTACTTATTTTTATTTTTAACTGCTTACATTTAAGAATAAAAATAAAAACAAATAACAAAAAAACAGAACACTTTTTACTTACTTAGAAAGCTTGGAAACATGGTTGAGAAATTTGATAAGCATATCTTAATCTTGTTCTGAAAATTGTCAGTCAGTGCTCTCAAGAATAATCCTGCAAGAAAGCATGCAATGCATAGCAAAAAAATTGCTACCCAGAAATTGTTTTCCCTCTCATTTCTAGGGAAACTGCCCATGACCCTCCCAGAATTTGCTTTTAAGTACTTACTTCTCCCCTGCATTTTCATAAATGCTCTGGTTGAAATTACTTTGATACCTTTTAAGACAGATGTGGAGCTCATACTGTAGACTATACAAATTATTTGTGTTAATCTAAATTTATATTTAAAATTAATAATATCTATAAATATTTAAAATAAAATAATATATACTATAATAAATATAAAAAAATAAAGTAATTATCACCTGACAATACTAACTAATAATTGACTTTGTATTAACATTAATTAAATATTTAAATTAAAAATAGATGATTTATCTAAAACAAAATATATTTTCAAATAAATTAATATCTATTTATAAATAATTTATCTAATCTTTATCTCTCTTTTTTTTTATTTTCTCCTTCACTCTGTGTACTGCCACTGCTTCTTTGTCTTTTTCCGAACCAACAAAAAAAAAAAAAGCACTCAAAGCCCGTAGTTTCTTATTCAGTTTGCCAATTCACCATTGATTCTAAAACAAAATCACAAACACAAATCAAGCAAACAATTTTCAAACACTTAGATCTCTATTTTTATTTTCTCTTTCAAGTTCAACGAAAACTTAATTATTCAAATAATTTTAATTATTAATCTTAATTATGAAAATTATATTTTAATTCTACCATAAAGTATGACAAACGCAACACTGCCATCGTCCCTTACCATCGCCATCTCTCCACCGCACTACCACCATAACCCTACTGAGATCAGTCACTTCCCAAAACACTACAGTCTTCGCCACTCACTACTATCTTCTACCACAGATCTGAATACTTTCTTCCACCCCAAATCCGTCATTCTATTTGCTACTATTGTTTTTTTAGGTAAGCTAGATCAGTGATCAGGGTGGTTTGATGGGTGGGGGCGATGTGAGAGTAGAGGCCACGAATATTATAGTAGTGAGGGTCTGTAGGCTGAATTAAGTAACAAGGGTGGATGATGGAAGTGATGGAGGCGACGTAACACTTCATTCTCTCTTTCAAGTTTAATTAAAACTTAATTATTAAACACAATTTTAATTACTAATCTTAATTATGAAATTTATTCTAATTCTAACATAAACCATGACAAACACCGTAATATTACCATCGCCGCTTACTGCCGACATCTCTGCACACACTACCACCATCACCCTGCCGGATAAGTCACTTCTAACACACTATTGTCTCCGTCACTCGCTACTATTTTCCACCACAGATTTGAATACTTTCTTCCACCACATATCTGTTATTCGATTTGCTACCATTGTTTTTTAGGTAAGCTGGATTAGTGATAAGGGTGGTTGGATGGGTGGAGATAATGTGAGGATAGAGGCGAATACTATTATAGTACGAGGGTGTGTAGGCTGAATTAAGTAACAAGGATGGATGGGGGAAGTGATAGAGGCCGCGCCGCGCAAGGTGAAGTGACGTGACGTGACGTGAGGATAGAGGCCGCGTGAGGTTTAGAATGAAGGTAGAGGTGGCGTTAGGTGAAGGGGCCAGTGTGAAGTAGGTTAAAACTAACTAAAAGGAGACTTGGATTTAAACAATCTTAGGGTTAAGAAAATGATTTTCAAAATTTGTCTAATATCAAATATTTTAAAATATTATTATACACAAGTGGTGGGGTGCACTATAAGTTATTTATTTAAAATTAATTTATTAATAATGGGGCCTATTATAAGTTATTATTTAAAAATTATTTTTTAAATAAAGACTAAGAAATTTAATAAAAAATAATTATACTTTTTTTAAAAAATAAAAAATAATCACCTGATAATTTATAATTAAAATTGATAACACTTATATTTTTTAAACTAAATTGTGCTTAATTATTAAAAATAAAAATATTGCACTCACAATTTTTTTTCACTCTCGAACAAATATTTTTTCATTTTCTTCAATTCCACTCGTAAGTTTTTTTATCTACAAGTATATCAATTTTAAATTTTTAAAAGAGGGCGATGTGTTTCTTGTTCGTCAAACAGAGGGAGTAATACGCCTCTGTCATGACTCGTGAGTCCAGTGTGGATGGGGGGTAGAATTACCCCCTTTCGAACAAAAACTCTGGGGGTAGAAACTACCACCACTCATGAGTGCAGTTTCTGCCCCCACTTGTGTCTTTGTTGGAGGGGGGTAGAATTGCCCCCTTGTTTTTGTTTGGAAAGAGGCAGAGTTGCCCCGGTTGTTTTTGTTTGAGGCAGAATTGGCCCTATTCTGCCCCCTCGTGAGTGCTATAAGGCTGCACTCAAAAGGTGGACAGAATTTACCATTTTCATCCGTCCACTAGCAGAATATTATTAAATTTAATTATTTTTTTATTTATTTAATTACATAAAATAATGGTAGAGTTGGGGTGTTTGAGACTCATTCTAGAAGAGTATTTCGAAACTGAGTGCATATATTGTCACACTTGAACAATTTAGAGATTATAGGTGATAAATTGGCTATTAGGCAGTATTTATTATTTAAGCAGACATATTTTGGCCATTTTTTAAACATATCTGCTGGTTTAAAATTTTCTAGGAACTTGGCTCATAAGATGCTACTACATGAAGTTCAAGCTGACGATTCAAAGCAAGAGATGTGGTTTAAGATTGGGTACATGTAGACTAAGTTTTCAACTATAGAGTTTGGGTTGATGATAGACTTGAATTTTGGCCCATTTTCGGATGTTGAAGTGAAGAGTACCCCACTAAGAGACATGTATTTTGGTGGACATGATGGTCACACTATAAATATTGTTTATCAAGTTTACTCGAAGTTGGACTGGGTAAGAATCAATTATATGGATGCAGTGAAATTATCACTATACTTCTTATTAGAGCGTATTCTTATTAGTAGGGGTTCAAGATATCAGGTAGACACATATATACTATAGATTATTGATGACTTGGACGAGTGTAATCGATATCTGTGGGGTTCTGTAGTTTGGCGGTATATATATCGTTCATTGAGTCGGGTGTTAGTAGGAGCTGACTCGCGCTTCAAAGTTATGAAAATGAAGGCTAAAGTTAAAGGAAAAAAAACATGTGAATAAATATAATGTTAAAGGATTTCTCATGACATTTCAGGTATGAACTAATACTTTAAGTTGTTGAATCTAATATATTTTATATCTTTGTTTACGCTAAATTCATGTGATTTTCTAACAGGTGTGGAATTTATGAAGTTGTGTTACCTGTAGGCTTTGTGTTTGAACGACGTCTGAACAATCGCTTGCCACGAATGCTACGATGGCAATCTTAAGCAAAAAATTTCAGATCCAAAATATTGGATGACATGATCTTTAAAGCTCATATGGTAAACAGAGTTTAAAAATTGTATTTACAATCAACCAGTATTGTTTCATTTTTGTATTGTATGACTGATATATAGCTTTGTCTTTCTTTCTTACACAACAACTTTGGTGATACCATTTTTAACTCCTATGGAGGAAGAGTTGATGTTGCCTTATGCGCAACACCTTTTTGATAATGTCGGCTCTCTAGAGGGTCAGTACGGAGGTCACATGTTCATAGATATCCCAAGCAAACATGATTCACAACGAACTCCTCCTATATCACCAATGTTGCATAACACGCCGATCACTCCGAAGAAACCTAAGAAGGTATAGCAATATAGTCACGTGTTTTTTACTAAGTACCCATATTCATCATATTTGCAACAATAGTCCAGCTTTTTTGGATTGTCCTGTGACTCGCTAATGCAAATAGCACATTTCTTATTGCACAAACAATATTTATTCTTAAACTTAATGAGATTTCTATTTACTGTGCTTTCTCTATTGGTTGACTACATAGTTTCTTGAACTTCGACTTATGTTTGAAGTCATATGGCATGTATGTGAGTTGGAATGAAACGAGCTTGTGGTTGGAGTAGAATACTGTGGCTGCAATATGGTTAAGCTAGTATGTTGGAATAATGGATTGACACTTATTGCTGAAAATATGATGTTTTGTATTGTGTATGAACTCTTACATCTTAAAGAATGAAGATTACTTATGTATTTTCATTATTGCAGCTAAATGAATAGTATTTTTCTCTATTTAATCTTGTGTGTACATGCAATTTAAATAATGGAGTAAGGATGAAAATTATAACCCTTGTCATAATTTTCATTCTCACTCCATCTTCCAAACATCAAACTACTATTATTTCAACGCAGTATCTCTTTAATGTAGTGCTTATGATATAATTTTCAACATTCTTACAAGATATAAAGACTATTCATTAACTATGTAAATTGAGTATATTATCACACAAAGTAAGGTAACTAACACCTATACAAATAGGTTATCTTTTAGTCCCAATGATTTATTGTCGGGCTGATTCTATAATAAATATTGAGTGGTGGAGGGCAATGAAGTAAATGTATTAAATGAGGTTACTTGACAAATGAATCACAACAAATTTTTGATACAGTTAACATATTTTCTATCTATTTAATATATTCTAATACTTTAGAGGAGGAATCTGAATATCCCTTTAAAATTTATTAGTTTAACAGGAAAAGTCCACAAGCTTCCCCTTTGAAAAAATTTCAATTTAATAAAAACTTTATGAAAAAAAACACAAATCTTTTCTATAACGTCTATTTCTAATAGATAAACAGTATACTTACAAAAATATCCTCAAATTTTTTCTTTTAAAATGTAAAATAATATGGTTTTTAGTGAGAATCGAACTCATGAATTTAAAACAAAAAATCAATACCTTAACTACTACACTAACTAAACACATATAATATAAATTTAATAAATAATACTTTTCAACGTACATATAAAATTATTTTTTATAATAATTAAAATTTTGTTATAATAAAAAAATTATATTCAAAAATAATTTTATAATCATTAAAATTATATATAATAACTTGAATTTAAAATAATTATCATTATAAAATTTTAAAACTATTATCATTATTTATATTTATTTTTTAAATATTTTATCTAATAATTATTTAAGAATAAATTTTTTTAAATTATTATTTCTAATAATAATTTTAGAATAATTTTATTTTATAATAATTTAAATTTATTTTTTAATAATTATTTAAGAATTATTTTATTATTACTATTAAATAATAATTTTAAATTCAAATTATTATATAAAATTTTAATGATTATAAATTTATTTTTTAATATAATTTTTTTATTATAAAATTATTATATATGTACCTTGAAATAAGTTATTTATTAAAAATTTAAATACATTATATTAAGTGGTTAAGATATTAGTCTCTTATTTTAAGTTTATAAATTTAATTTTTATTAAAGATTATATTATTTTATATTTTAAAAGAAAAATTTTGAAAATATTTTTATAAATATATTATTTATCTGATAGGGCCAGACTTTATAGACTTGTAAGGGAGATTTGTGTTTCTTCTTATAAAATTTTCGTCCAACTTTTCTTTTAGTTTAACTTAGGTGTATAATAACGCTCCTAGGATTCTGTTGTGGGGCCCCTTTTATTTTAAATGCTGAGAAGTGGGGTTTATTTTCATTTCAAATCTTAACATTCCTTTCTAGTTTTGTCATACACGCAGTTATGTAATTGCCCGCCAAATTTAATATTTTTAGCTGACGAAAGTTACGTTGGGAAAAATTGGAGTATTGGCAGCTTAACAGTTAACAGGGTATCGGAGTATTAGTGTAAACAAGAAGGGCGAATCGGGAATTATGCTCTTTGGAAATTTTCCCGACGAACAAATGGCCGGCCCCATATGCTTTTTAATTTCAACCAAAGCAATGCTTTCACATTAGGCTTTTTGACTACACGCATCAGACCCGGATCTAGGAGCTTCGAAGCAATTTACCTTTTTATTAATTAATATGGTCTTACTTCATCCATTTGCAGAACCGAAGGGAAGACTTGTGTATGCTTATAGCTCAAAATTAAGCACACCCCTCACATAAGATTATTGGGCGGCTCTGCTCTGCTCTGCTCTGCTCTCCTGCTCTCTCTGGATCGACAACTGTGAGACAACATAGATCTGGTTGGCTTCAAGCAAGTACTTCGCTCCGATTATGATCTGGGTAGGTTTTAATATTAATTTTGATATGTATGATCGATCTTACATACGGGGATAATGAAGTCATCCAGTTCAATTAGCTTCACCACAGGCAGAAATAAAAATCGTGTTATTGTTTGTTTTATTTTCCAGGCTAGCTAGCTGTGGATATTGGGCGGCCATGCAGATCTCTCCGTCTCTGCTTAGTAACGAAATCTTGGCAACAGGACAGGTATATATGCCGCCTCTCGTACCCTCTATTTAGAGCGTATATGCTATCCTTAATTTCAGTATCCATTCGATTTGTATATATATAGATATATCGACCAATTCTTATATGTTGACAGGAAATTGAGGAGGGAAAAGTACATGGAAAGTCTCTAATTGATCTCATCAAAAGCTGCTTCGATGAGGATGGAGAACTCAGTGAGGATTGGGACCCACTTGTACTGAACTCCAGAAGGGGTGAGATACTTCGAGTGTACGAGGAAGAGAAGGAAGAACTCCGCAGATTTTTCAGTCAACTCTCTTGTCGTTTTAGCTTAGTGATTGAGTTGTGTTTTGGGTTTTATTTCTTCAGCATATACTACATTGATAACAGCTGGGAACGGAGGGTGAAGATCATTAGTATTTTTGCTGCCAATAAGGACGAGGAGCTTCATCATAATTGTGAGAATCTAGTAAAAATTTTGAAAGAATTTTGTTTGTATTGGAAGATCGATGGGAATATATCCTCGACAATGTATCATAACGATGAAATTTCTCCTGATTCCGCCAAGGGCGATCATGAAGATGTTATTGGAGAAATTAATAGCTGGTTTAATCAACGAGGTAATTCCTTGCCTTTCGTTGGATTTATGTTTTCTGTTGACACGTTATCCTATAATTTTGAAGATGATTTAACACAAGGGTTGTGGAACACATTTGGTGGGGTAAGGAAGTGTATTGATTACGTGAATAGCACGCCATCAAATCTACATAACTTTCAAATTGCTGTAGACAATGCCAAGTCCATGGGAAAGAAAGTGAATGTTCTTTATCGGCTAGGAAATGGTGATTCTATCTACGATTTTGGGCGTGCAGTGGGTTATAAAGAAGCATTTTCTGAGCTGGAACGAATAGATTTTAGTTTCAAGTTAAGATCAATAAATTTAACGGCGAAGCAATGGGATGAAGCAACTGTCATATACGAGGATTGCAATGAGTGTTTGGATAGCTTAGAGAGCTTGATTTACGGCGAACATACCACCATAAATCAGTGTTTCCCCAAGTTTTGTGAGCTATTTATGACATTACGTCCACTAGTACAAAAAACCCAAAGTTTTGATCATGATCAAAATACTTCATCTCTGGTCGATAAATTGGCTTCTGGGTTGGAGAAGTATAACTTGGTTCTAGTAATTGCAGTGATTCTTGATCCACGGTTCAAAATGAATATTGTACAACTGTGGTACAACAAAGTTTACGGTAGTGATGCTGATCGTTACCTTGAGAAAATCATGAATGATTTCATCAATGTTTATGATAAATATTATGCAAAGCGGTCAGAATTCGGAGATATTACATCTTCATATTTAGATCCTATGGGAAGGCCATCCACATCTACTCCAAAATCACCAGAACTTGAAAGATACTTAGATCAACCTAGAATTCCTCCAGTTGAAATATTTGATGTATTGGGTTGGTGGCGTGTTTATACTCCAATATTTCCTACTCTAGCTCGGATGGCTCGTGATCTCTTAGTGATGCCTATTTCTGCTTATGCTTGTTTACCGCTTTATCGTCATCTTTATAGCCATATTTTTTATTGTAACGACCTCGAAGATGATATTAAACCGGCTTTGTGTTGCTTAACACAATGGTTGAAAAGTCATGATGAATAGACAATGTTTTCAAAACTATACCTCTGAATGGTGGTTGTGCGTAATACATTTCTTTACTTCTAAAATTATTAATGTCATTTTACAATTAATTGTCCAAATTAATTAATTTTTTGCAAGCATCTGAAAGCTAGGCCGAAATTTATCTTTATAAACTAATGAAACCGACGAACTATTTGATTTTAATTTACGCATTGATTATAAATTTCAATTAATTAGTTAAAGATTAATTATTTAGTTCAAATACTTAAATCAACGATTTCCAGCAATAAAAATTCAGAAAAATTAACACATGATTTAAAATACATCATAATTAAATAATTAAAAAAAGACTAGACATCTCTTTTGACAAAAAAAAATTATGTATTTCGGGCTAGCAAAATTCCCTTAGTAGATTTTGAAGTTTATTTATCTAAAGTTCTAATAGATTCATGATGTGACATTATCAATGGTATATGTAATATTAAATAAATAAATCTATTAAATTTGTATGTTCATATGCTGAGATTTGACGTTTCTTTTCTTTTTTAATTTTTATCATCTCTATTACACTATACAAATTCAAAGTAAATTTGATTTCATGAAATTAACGATGGCCTATCTTATTTACCATATTTCTCATTTTTAGTCTATAAAACTATCTTATTTTTATTCAAACAAAAGTCACCTTAACAAAATAACTCATAAGTTACTTAACACTAAATTTACTTTAATACAGGGAGTAACTTTTATTTTTAATTTAAAATCAAATTTTAATGTAGAAAATTTGAATTATGCTATATCTATGTATAGACAACATATCTATGTAAAGTATATTAATTAATTAATTAATATTATTTTATGATACATTAATGATATAAATATTTTTTAATATATTATAAATTTAGTATTTTATTTAGAGAGAATGTTCAATACCCCTCCTTTTTTATCCAATGCTCTATTACTCTCTTATATTTTTTCTAATATCCTATCATTCTCTTAACTTTTTTTTTTTTTAATTTTACTCTTCTATTCAATTAGTTCATATTTTTATTACAAAATAATAAAATAAAAAATATTTGAATCATTAAAATGCAAAATCGGAATTCAGGGAAACGATGGGATATTACAAAAAATATAAGAGATAATGACGTATTAGTTAAAAAATTAAGAGAATATTGGACATTCTCTCTCTTATTTATATTTTAAATATATATATATATATTTTATTTAAATTACAATATAATCATAATAGAAAATCTCAATTACCCTCTTATTAGATTCAAACTCTTTTTTCCCCTTTAGTAGTTAAAAAAATTACCAATATCCCCTACCGTCAGTTTTATTCATATTTAAATAATTATTTATTATTTAATTATTTGTAAGGAATTAAATAAAGGGCTTATGACAAATTCGCCTGAGATTTAGGAAAATAAGCAAAACCCCCCTAATGTTTGAGAAAAAACAGATGCTCCCTAAGATTTGAAGAAACAGGCGGATGGCCCTCTAATGTTAACTTCATGTTTTCAAAATAGCTATTTTACCATCACACATTTAAGACAAAAATACAAATTAATCATTTAAATAGTATATTAATATAAAAATAATTCTTATTATATTAATCGTATACTTTACAAATCTAATATTTTTATTTTGATAATTTTATTGTTTTCTCATTATATTTTGTTTTGATAATTTTATTTTGCAAATCTAAGAAAATTATAAAATTAAACATAAGCTTATAAAAAATGATAAAATTATTAAAATAAAAATATTAGATTTGCAAAATATACTATTAATATAATGAGAAAAATATTTATGATAAAATTAAAATTATTTTAATTAAATAAAGATAATAGAATTACCAAATAACGTATTTTAATTAAATAATAATTTATGCTAAAATTATAAGCTTGTATTTTAAAAAAATAAGTTAAGCATATAATTATTATTTTAAAATTATAAGGTTTAAATATATGTTACTAGTAGGGTTAAAATGATTAGTTTGTATTTTTTTTAAGTGAGGAAAAAATCATTATTTTAAGGATATGAAGTTAACTCTAGAGGATATTTGTATATTTTTTAACTTTAGGGGTATTTATTTTTTCTCAAATATTAAGGAGATAAATCACCCCTTTAGAGAAGAAAGGGGTGATTCTCTAATTGTAGTTTTCTTATTATGGATCTTGGCTCGTGTTTTTTCACTCGAGACATGACCGTCTTACTTGTGTGGAAATCTGTAATAACTCTTTAAATAAAAATAATTGCGTATTTGTAATTATTAAAAATTAAATAAAAATAAAACATTAATAAATATTCATTTAATACTAAAACATATTTATTTAAAATAATATTTTTATTTAATTAATGTATTTTACGAAATATATTGTATTTTATAAATTTTAGAGATGTATTTCTTTTTTAAAATAATAATTATTAAATAAAGATATAATTATTTTTTAATAAATTATTTTAAGAAAATTTTTAAAATTAACCGGATAATAAAATATTAAACTAAACTTTTGAGATTAAAGAAACTTTTACTTTAAAAATTCTAAAATTAAAAGTTTTTTATTTTAAAAATATCCTAAACCCCCTCAACTTTAATCTAATTATCCATCATCTTTCTAAATTTCAAAAATATCCCATCTCGTCTTACCGATACAAGAGATAACAAACTGTACATTTATTATTATAACCTTCTATGAGATAAAGAAAAACAAATGGGTCATAAGTCAGACGTGGGTCCTCTGGACATGGGTCCTACATTTATGCGCCCAAATAGTAATTTTTTTTGTTTTTGATGTGAAGTTAAAAAGGATAATTTATTACTTTGATGGGAAATAAATAACAATTTAAAAGTAAAATAATAATTTTAAAGTTAAATAATAATTTATCTTATTTATGTAAAAATAAATTTTGATTAGAAAACTAAATAATTATTCAAAAGTAAAAAACTATTTTTTACTCGACAGGACATTAAATAATAGTTTTAAATTAAATAATAATTTATCTTATTTAATGTAAAAATAAATTTTGATTAAGAAACTAAATAATTACTTTTTTATTTTACATAAAATCAAATAAGAACAATAAATAATATTTAAATTAAAATTAAAATTAAATAAAAATTAACAAATAGTACTATCCTCAAACCCAAAATGAGAAGGGCTGAATGTGCCTCGCCACTTTCCCCTTCTACTTTACCTTCTTTGTTTCTCTTTGACTTTCTTTTCTTATCAACTCTTTTCTATTCTCATGTTTTTCTTTCCTGACTTGACAATGCGACTTTTTCAACCACCACTGAACCGCCATTATCAAGAACTTCTCTAGCCTCCATGGCTAATTGGCTACCATCCTGGATGAGATGGCTAGCTTGCACGCCTGGTACAAAGAACTTTTGACCACAGATGGATAAAGCCTCTCTTCCTTTTAACTTTTTATTTTTTTTATTTTTCTTCACCTCCTGCAAACAATTTATCTCAGTTCTTCCCGTCTTGTACTTAAAAAACAAGCCTTGTACATACAAAATATCATGAAGAAAAGAGAAAATCTCCGTCGATTATCTCCCAAGGATCGAATTTGTAAAATATTTTTAAGCTTCCAGGTACAAGCAATGCATTTGAATAATGAGATCTATAGCCCCATCAAATCAACAAAGCAACGAAGAAAAATAAAAAACAGATTTGTAGCCCCTCTCTTACCCCCGTTTCGTTGTATTCTCAGCCCTCAGCCATGGATTCGACATCTTCATGGAAGAATGATTTCACGGTGGGAGGAGATTTTGTTTAGCAAGAAAGTGAAAGAGAAAGTGAGGGAGAAGAAAAATAAATAAAATGACGATTTTGAAAAATAAAAAGTTTAAGATCCAAATAAATGCATGGATTGTACATGTGTCATTATTATTTTAACTTTTATTAAATATCAAATCCAAGAAACTTGAATGTTATAAAATACAAATGAAAATAAGAATACCTAATGATAGATAGCGAAGAAGATCCATTTTCATTCTTCCGCAGGAAAAGTTAAGGTACCGACGAAATTGATAAACAGATTGCAGTAGAAACTATGGAATCAAAGAAATAAAAACAGCTCAGTTTTGGCTTAGGAAGAATGCTCAATACCCTTATTTTTTTAACTGGAGTCTTCGTTGGCTGATGCGGAAAGGCTCTCTGCTGAGCAGGCGTCCCGGTGTCAAAATATATAAGAGTTGAGGTTCAAAGCGGCCAAGATTACTAAAAGGAGATGTGAGAGCTAGAGGACCGACTTCGGTACATGGATATAATTGAATTTTTATTTGAAATCCTAATTGTATTACATGTATTATACCCATAAAAATACTCTTTTATATATATGGGATAGGATCAAAGATTTTTTTTTATATAAAATCTTACATCAAATATAAACTATTGAACGGTTGAAATTATATCTAACATGTATATTAATTATTAATATACTAATTATGAATTAATTAAATAATCAGATACAATTTGTTGTGTTTAAATCTAATAATCTATATTTAATATAAGATTTTATGTTAAAAAAAAATTATTGATCATATATATATATATATATATGAGCAAATTAAAATTTTTTTATTATACAAAATTTTACATCAAAATTTAACTTTTAAATGTTTATTAAAAATATAATAATTTTCTTTTACAAATTCATTTATCAAATCTTTTAGATCTTTTTCGTTCTTCTTTTTTATTTTTAATTTATTAATCTCTCTTTTACTCTTTTGTTCTTTATTATATCTTCACTCTCTTCATAATTTTTTATTTTAAATATTATTTTAAATTAAAAATTAAAAAAATTAACCAACTATTTTAATTTTTATTTTAATTATTATTTAAGATTGAAAAATTTAAAAATTTAAATAAAATTTATTTTTATTTATTTATTTTAAAAGCTCATTAATTAAATAATATTTTAAATATTTTTATGAGTTTTTTAAAAAATTAATTAAAATCATTTTTATTTAAATTTTTATTGTTTTTTCAATTTTAAGTGATAATTAAAATAAAAATAAAAATAATTATTTAAATTTTTTAGTTTTACAATTTATAAATGATAAGTAAATTAAAAAAATTATAAAGAGAGAGAAGATATAACAAAGAATAAAAAAATAAGAGAGAGATTAATAAATTAAAATAAAAATGAGAAAAGAAAAAGACATAAAATATTATATTAAATGATTTTATTATAATTTTTTTAATATTTATTAAATATAATCTTAACTTTTAATAAACACACGTATAGGAGAAGAGGAGGGCAGGATCAAGGCTCCCTTCTTTTATCTAATTTTTTAAATAAAATATAAGTTATTAGATATAATCTTAATTATTAAATGTGTTTAAATTTAATAATTTATATTTAATATAAAATTTTATATAAATAAATAAATAATTGATCATATTCTTTTATATATATATATTAAACAACAACCATATATACTTGAACTGATCCGACAAGCATTTTTTTCTTTCATTATATTACTCTTTCTTTTTTTTTTTCAATTTCACTTTAAATCCCACTGAAAAAGAAAGAAAGAAAATATTTTCTTTTCATAATTATCTCCCTCTTTTTTTGGGTATAAAAGATAGGACAAGAACCAGTGGAATCGCATTCTTTTGTTAGTTGTATTAAAACTCTTCTTAGTTTCCATTTTCCAGCTGAGAGCTAAATTCGGACGATGTTCGACCATAGGGAATTTATCACTTGTATACCCAAAGTTTTGACTTTTATCACTTACGTGGCTTCTTTTGTTTAATTTATTCGTCACAGATCCAGTATATATATATAGTTTTTGCAATAGAAATACAAACAATTATTTATTTATCCTTCACATATTTAGTAGTATCATATTTTTAATTTGTTAAAAAAAATTTCTTTCTTTAATTAAAACATAAATTTATTTACATCATATATAAACTATTAAATCTAAATACATCTAACGGTTGAGATTATATCTGACATATATATTAATTATGAATATGCTAATTATATATAATTAGATACAATTCTAATAATTGAATGTGTCTAAATTTAATAATTTATATTTAATATAAAATTTTGTATAAAAAAATTTATTGATCCTATCTCATATATATATATATATATTTATATATATGTCCAAAAATTGACCATAAACCTAAATCCATAAACTTTAATTAAAGTCTAAATCCACCTATTTGAATTAAAGTAAGAAATTATTTTAACAAATTAAAAATATGATACTACTAAATATGTGAAGGATATCCGATAGAGCGTGTTACACATTTTCTTTTCATTCTTGCAGGTGGTAGGTCCCACGTGTTTGTAATTGTAATCCGTGAATCCGACCCTGTACCTCCATTTTCTTTTCATTTTTTAATGGGTAGGTCCAACAATTTTAAATTAGTGATATCTTTATTTTTGGTTTTTATTCTCACAGCCACCGCATGCTATAAATATTAGAAACTAATAATTTTATACAGAAATAATATCTTTGTAAATAATCGAAATAAATTTTATATATTTAAAAATAAAAATAAAATTATTTTAATATATTACAACATAAAAAATTTATTGAATTTTAGGATTGTTCATTAATTTTAAAAAATTTAACTTATATTTTATGTAGATATAATTATCAATATTTTTAAGTTAAAAAAATAAATATTTTAAAACATCCTCATAAATAAAAACTAAATTTTATTTAGATTTTAAATTTAAATAGACACTAAATTAACAAAAATTTCATAAACTCATATAATATTATGTATTTATTTGTTAAAATTCCTACTATTAACAGATAATTAAGCTTTATTAAACCTTTATAATTTTTATAATTTACAAGTAAATAATAATAATTTTTTAAATTTTTTATCAATATTGAAGACAATAATTTAAAATATAACTCACTGGATGTTTTTAAGCAAACTGAATAATATTTTGAAGAAAAATTAGCATATACCTCCTCTGAGATTTGAGAAACTTACACTTAAATAGAAAGTTTAAAGAAATTTACACTTACCTCTTTTAAACCGTTAGTTGACCATTATGATTAATGATATTTTTGAAAATTATCATTTTTAACTTATTATATAATTAATTCCTATAAAATATTACATTATTGTTCATATAATAATATCATTTTATATAACATAAATTAGTCTTATTTTCTATAATTTTAAAAAAATTTAAATTTATAATTAATATTTAAAATCTTTGTAAAACAAATCTGGTATATCCATGTACTCATTTAATTAAATTATATTTTATATTATTTTTTGTTAACTAGGTGCACATACACATGAAATAAGTATAATTTTAAAATTATTATTAATTTAAAAAAATTTATAATTGTGATAAATAATAATATTAAATATATAAATTTTGTTTATAAATTAATATAATAGTATTATTTTATTTATATATATTTTATATAATTTATTTTAAAATTTTATTCTTATAACTTGAAATTTTAAATAATTAATAAATAATAATATAATATTTTATAAAAATTAATTATCTAATAAATTAAAAAATAATTAAATTAATAAAATATTTAAAATATTTTTAATTTTAATAGCTATTTAACGATTTAAAAAAGAATAGTGTGAGCTTATTTAACGAGAGGAGGCATGTGTTAATTTTTCGTATTTGATTCATCCAAAATAAAATAACCGCAAATCCGAATTAAGTCTAATGACCTTGGGAGGTGAATACTTTTTTCTCATACAAGTCCTTTGACGAATGAAAGTTTCAAAAGAAAGTTTGTAGGATATCCGCCGAACTGTGGCGACTACTTTCCTTTTTCAATTTTTCGAGAGGTGGGTCCCACACATCGTCAGTCGTAATTATAAAGTTTAGCGAGAGGTGGGTTCCACACCTGATGAGTCGTATATGAAGTTTGATATCCTTATTTAGCTGTTTACTTTTATTGTATGTAGTGTCCGATTTTTTTATCCGAAGTCTATTCGAATACTTGGTGGAAAATTCAAGCCACGGCCATCCGACTTCGACTTGAGGGGTCCCACGAATGAGTCGTTTCCAGGACGACACCGAGTTTCCTTGAAATTTCCTGCACGTCTCTCTGCCTTTTAAACTGATGGAACACGTGTCTTCTTTTACCAGAAAGATTTCAAAGCCAATTAATTGTTTTCTCATCTTTCCTTCTAACGCGTATTCTGGGGTTGAATTCTCAAATATCTTTTTCTTCGAATTTTAAAGATTCGACTCCCATTGCTTTTATCCTTTTTTCTTTCATATATATATATAAAAAAGCAAATAATAATTTCGATGTCCGGATAGTTCGGATAATTTTGGGATTTCGGATAGTTCGAATGTTTTATATAAATAAAGATACATGTGAACTGTTGTACCTTCAAGGCGAAGAACTTTCTGTTTGTTCAAGATGCGGTCTCTATTTCGTAATTCTGATAATATTTCAGCAGAGTTTTCTTCGAGTAATGAAGAAAAACAGAGAGCGCTTGTGATGGAAATATTGTTTTATTCCAGTATTTTTTCTCGAGTTTTACTTCCTCGGAAACACATCAACGGGGTACCGATTCCCACTTCCATCTTTAAACAACGTCCTCTCATGTATGAAGCCTTTGTGATCTCCAACATCTTCACCTTCATCTGCGCATTTAGTTGGTTGCTGATCCGAAATAATAAGCCAAAGCTTGCCAAGCTAAACTGTTTTTATTTCGTTGTTTCCATAGTTTCTGCTGCAATCTCTTTTTCGATTATCGTCGTTACCTTAACGTTTCCTGCGGAAGAATGAAGACGGATCTTCTTCGCTATCTATCATCAGGTATTTTCATTTTTATTTTTATAACATTCAAGTTTCTTAGATCTGATATTTAATTCTCGGTTTTCTTGATCTCTCTTGTTTATTACATGCGTTTGATCCAAATTAAGCGGTGGCTACGCCGTAAACGGAAACTTAGGGGTTAAAATGTTCAAATAGCAAGTCGATAGGCCAAATTTGTAATCGTAGTTTATGACTTGGAATTATAAATTGCTGGTGTTTCGAAGAAAAGGGTACCAAAGTGTTGAAAAAGTCATTTCGAGAGACAGATAATAAATTAATTGGTATATTTGAAACATTTTCAAAGTTTAGGGGTGTTAAAACATAAGTGAATTAGACTTGCATATAATAATTTACAAATATTTTTGTTGGGTTGGCCAGCGTCCCATGCGTCTAATATAGAGGGCCAACAAGGCTGGGCCGAGTCTTGAAAGATTGAACCCTGCTGTGGACTGGGGACAGGCTTTAAATATGAAAGCCCGTTTGAGCTGGGTCCAGGCGTGGAAGCCCTAGGCTTGGAAAAACATTAGGGACCGCCTGAATTTCTTCCGATTGGGCCGGGACCTCTACAAACCGGGTCCGGCTCTGATGTTTGTCAAGCCTACTCTTAAAACCTCTAGTATAATTCCGCCTCTTAAGACCAAGTGTGCTAGAAATTTATGAAGAACAAATCCGGTTGTTTAGCATTGCTCCTCTTTAATATTTGCGATCACCAATTAACTCCTTAATAGTGCAGATTAGTCTGCACAAACGATAGGGCCTTATAGACATGAAACTAAAATTGATTGCTAGAAGAAGAATGATTGTTTAAGCTACAATATTGTTAAGAAATTGTTGATTTTGCTCTTACTTTTTACATTTATACAGTTAATTTTGACATATATGTTTCTTGTTTGTAAACCTTAATCAATCCCAGTAGAAACTAGCAAAAGAAGTTTGCTAGGGTTTCGTGGAAGCTACCTTCTTCATCCTGTCCTTACATCTTGCATATTGTTAGGGTAAGTGCATGCCAATAGATTTGTTTATCAGGTAAGTATAGCAGTGAATAAATAACTGTATAGGAACTGATAGAGATAATTAAGAAATTCAAAGTTATGTAGATCAGAAGAAAACATTACAACAAACACTACACTTACAACATAAGATAATGAATGTTCAGATATTATTTCCCCTAACACAATTGAACTAGCTGAAAATGAACCAAATAAAGCCATCTGAACCTCCTTTAATGTACGAATGTGCGGGCTAAAGCTGGGAAAGCTATTACACAACAAGCAGTGGTGATCCAGAAGTTGATATTATCATGCAATCTCATAGCAGCTACAGCTATGAATCCAAATGCAGTGAAAGTATATCCTAAGCCTCCGATTATTCGTGCAGCCCTTCCAGGTTCACCATGGCGGTGGCCAAATAGAAAGATACGATAGAAGAACATAATAAAGCCAATAATGTTGCAAGCAATACAAAAATAGGAGAGGATTTTGGCATTATGGGACAAATTAGGGTTGCCACTATCTGAATTTGAGCTTGTCCCCACGACAGATTTGTTAACTTTGAATAGATTTTTTTGTTTGACACATTTGATTTCAACTAAATTAAATTTTTATTAGGCATAATCTAATAAAAAAATTTAAAAAAAAACTTATTTATATTAAGATTATAATTGTTTTTATTTTTTATTATATTTTTTAATTTTCATATTAATAAATAGTTATCAAATAGTATATTTTGAAATTATAAAAATTTTAAAAAATAATTCATAATTAGACTTTACATTTTATTTATATATAATTTTTTATATGAAATGTAGGTTTTATTATTTTTATTTTTAATTAATTTTATTGTAAAAATTAAAAAAATAAGGAAAATTAACTTTTAAATTATTAATTGGATGATATTTCAAAAATTATTAATTAATTATGAAATTGCATAGGAATTTTTGAAGATTAGGAACATACGGGAAGTGTTCTTTTGTCTCAATTTCTTTTTCATTTTACTGCAAAACGTATGGACATAGTGGTTGTTTGTTGCATTGCCACATAGTCAAGATTTGAAAAGCGACGTCGAAAGATCAAAGTAACTTTTTTTATTGACCAATAAGGCATTAAGAAATTGCAAAAATTTAATAATCAATTAATTCATATATTTGTTGTCTTCTAAATCATCCTCTAAACTTACGCTCTGTATAATTGTTTCAATTTATTCTTATTAGAACACTCTAATTTGATTTATACAAAGAAAAAATGATACAATACCTGTTTAGACCTTAACTTTTAAAAAATAACATCTATCAAAATTAAATATGTTTCGATCTAATCTCCTAAAATCGCAAACTCCACCTACAAAATGTTATTATTATAAAGGAACAAATTGCCGACTACTTATGCATTCTAATTTCAACCAAGGCAATGATTTAGTCTCTGTTTTCACATTAGCTTTCCTTTTCACTACATATACACCTTGATCGCGTTTATACGTGGAAACTTCTCGGAAGGAAGAAATGGAGTTTCTTCCTTCCATTTACATAACAAAAAGAGAAGGAAAAAGTGAGGATTTTCTTTAGATATAGGATTTTTCTTATATACAGAATTTTAAAAATATATAATAACATTATGTAAAGTACCTAATTAATTAAATAAAAAAGTATAAATTTTTTTGAAGGACTTAATTGATAAAATTTAAAAATATAAAACTTGTATAAACATTTATTAAGTAATATGAATACAATTCTAATTTTATAATAGACTTGAAGATGCCATTGAAATGCTTAAACGTAACCTTATCTTAAAAAAATTCAATACCGAGTGGGTAGCCATTGCTCTATTTTTCTAAGTAACACAGCATCCTTAATTTCTGTATCTCTTTTTTTTTAACTTTTTTTTAATATTAATTGTTCAAAAATCACAAATTTATTTCATATTAATTAATGATAATGAAAAATAACTATTACATTTCAAAAAATTTAAAAAATTAATTAATTACAAAGCTTCATAAGAATTTTTTAAGATTGAAAATTAGGGAGTTTTTGGTTTCTCAATTTTATGATGAATTGCCCCGCATTCAAAGTTAAAAGGTGACGTTGAATGGTCAAAATAGCTTTTTGACCAATGATGTAGTAAGGAAATTGAAAAAAGTAACAATTAATTAATTAATACATAAATTCGTTTATTTTCTTCTTTTAAGAGTTCAACTTTAATTCAAAAGTAATTATTAGATAACATAGTTTCTTTTCATTTCCTTTAAACATAAAACTTAATTCAATCTTTTAAGAACCTCAAACCATGAAGCCTCTATCGATCTTATCTCCTAAAATTGAGAACACCATCTATAAAATGTTAAAATTATAGAAGCTTTATGAAATTTATCTTAAGAGATTACAAACAGCATGGTATGGTATCGATTCATTTATGAAATTGGAGAAAATGCTTTTACTTCTCTTTTTCATTTATTTATTTAGTAATAATTACAGCTGTAGAGCACAGTAAGAGGCCAAATTTAAATGGAAGGGTTATTATCAAATTCCTCCCCTGAGGTTTGAGATTGTATCAGGTAGATAGAAAGTTTGAGAAATGTATCAAAAACCTCCCCTTGACCTTTAGTCAACTAACTTCAAGTAATATATTTACTAAAATACTTTCAGTCTTTAAATTTCATATTATTTAATTAATTATAAAGATATTTTAGTTTCAAAGGTTTGCCCTAATATTTTTATAAGTCATAATAATTTCAAAAACATCTTTAAAAATCTCAATTTATTATAAAATAATAATTATACCTCTCTATAATAATAATAATAATAATTTAATAAAAATAACTAATAAAATTAGTATTATTAGTATAGTTATTTTTATTATTTTATTTGTATTTTAAATATGTATATATATAATTTTATCTAAATTACAATATAATTATAAATATTTATTACATGTGTTGTAAAATAAAATAAAATTTATAAATCTAAAATATTATTTATTTATATTTATATTTAATTTCTAATAATTACGAATGTGTAGTTTATTTTTATTTAATTTCTTTTAAATAATTACAATACAATTATTTTATTAATATATTATTAAAATGATATTGTTATTTTGCATAAATATATTATATTTTGTCTAATTTTAGAGATTTATTAGTTATTTTTATTAAATTATTATTATTATTATTATAGAGAGGTATTTATTATTTTATAATAAATTGAGATTTTTAAATATATTTTTGAAATTATTATGACTTATAAAAATATTAGGCCAAACCTTTGGAACTAAAATATCTTTATAATTAATTAAATAATATGAAATTTAAAGATTGAGGGTATTTTAGTAAATATATTACTTGAAGTTAGTTGATTAAAGGTCAAGGGGAGGTTTTTGATACATTCCTCAAACTTTTTATCTACCTGATACAATCTCAAACCTCAGGGGAGGAATTTGATAATAACCCTTAAATGGAAATTTCCATAAAGGAATAAATGCCGCCCGCATGTAGCTCTCTAATTTCAACCAAAGTAATGCTTTTAGTCTCTGCGTTTACACATGGAGTGCTGAGGAAATTTCCAGGAAGGAACAAATGGAGCTCTCAAGTAGTGAACTTTTTGATTTATTAATATATTTGTTCTTCATCCATTTACAGAACAGAAGAGAAGGCTTGTGCATACTGGTAGCTCGAAATTAAGAACACCCCTTTACATAAAATTATTAGGTTCTGCTCTGCTCTGCTCTGCTCTCTGTGGATCTACAACTGTGATTCAACTGAGATCTGGTTGGTTTCAAGTAAGTAATTTGCTCTTATTCTTATTTACATAAACTAATTTTGACTACATGTACACTTCCAGATCGCGTTTACACATGGGGTGCTGAGGAAATTTCCAGGTAGGAACAAATGGCGCTTTCAAGTAGTTAGCTTTTTGATTTATTAATTTATTTGTTCTTCATCCATTTACAGGACAGAAGAGAAGGCTTGTGCATATTGGTAGCTCGAAATTAAGAACACCCCTTCACATAAAATTATTAGGTTCTGCTCTGCTCTGCTCTCTCTGGATCAACAACTGTGATTCAACCGAGATCTGGTTGGTTTCAATTAAGTAATTTGCTCTTGTTCTTATTTATATCAATTAATTTTGATATGTATGATCGATCTGATACATGTGGTGATGAAGTCATCCAGCTGAATCAGCTTCAGTGTAAATAGAAACTCTTGTTCTTTTTGTTTTGCAGGGTACTTATGGATATGTCTTGGTCTTTTTTTAGTAACGAAATTTTGGCAACACATCAACCCCATCCACAGGTATATCTGCTGCCTTTCTCTTTCTCTCTCTCTTTTTGGTGAGGAAAAAAACATTAATATATAATTATATAGCTTCATACATTTATTTTCTTTTAACAAAACATGATCTCTCCCTGTATTAATATTATATAATTGTTTCAATTTGTTATAATTATTATTATTGTTTGATGTATGGAGGTATATATATGAATGAATATTCTTTTGTTTTGACAGTCCTTTTCTGTATATATATAGATTAATATTAGCCATATTAATTCAAATTAAACATAGATGACCAATTAATGATGAAAGGAAATGACTGAGGAGGGAGAAGTAAATGGAAATCAAGCTGGGAATAATATGGAGTTGATAGGCATCAATCACCAAGATGTTCTACTGGGGAATTCGTCATCAGTTAGTAATAAACGAAGAAAGAAGCAGTCAAAGGTTTGGGAGGAGATGACTAAGTTTACAGGAGAAGATGGAAGAGACCGGGCTAGATGTAATCATTGTCAGAAGGAGTTTGATGGTTCGAGCAAGAAAGGAACCACGCATCTCAATAATCATTTGCAGAGATGCCCACGCAAAAGAAATAATGGAGCAGGTGATGATAATGCTGATAAACGAATGGATCAAACAGCGAATTTAACTTCTCCCGTTGTGATTGAAGAAAAGTGTGTGATTGATCTCATCAAAAGCTGCTTCGATGAGGATGGAGAACTTACTGAGAATTGGGATCCATTTGTGCTGAATTCCAGAAAGGTTGAAATACTCCAAGTTTATGAAGAAAAGAAAGAACTCCGCAGATTTTATAGTCGACTCTCGTGTCGTTTGAGCATAGGGATTGGGTTCTCTCGTGTGTTTAGGTATTTTGTGTTGAGCGTACACTATATAGATGACAGTTGGGAACCAAAGATGGAGCTCATTAGTTTTTGTGCTGTCAATGAGGATGAGAAGCTTCATCTTGATTATCGAAATTTAGTAAAAGTTTTGAAAGAATCATGTTTGGATTTTAAGATTGATGGAGATATATGCTCTATAATTTATTGTGATTATAATGATTATGATGGTGACGGTTTTCCTTTCTTCGAAGGTGATCATGAAGATGTTATTGGAGAAATTAACAGCTGGTTTAATCAACGAGGTAATTCCCTCCCTTTTGGTGGGCTTCTATTTTCTTATGATACGTTAGCCTGTATTTATGCTGAAATCGATTGTTCTTTGGGAGGATGTTTGTGGAAAAAATTTGGTGAGATAAGGGAGTGTTTTGATTATGTGAAAACGCCATCGAATGGGCAAAACTTTCGAATTGCTAAAGACAATGTGGGAAAGAAATTTGAGAATTTTCGTTTCTCAGTTGATAAGCCTTCTATCTCCGATTTTGGGAAGGTTGTGGGTTATAAAGAAGCCTTTCTTGAGCTGGAGCGAATGGATTCTGATTTCAAATCAAGGTCAATAAATTTAACGGAGGAGCAATGGGATGAGGCAACTGCCATGCAGCAGCATTGCAAAGAGTTTTTGGATAGTTTTGACAGCTTGGCTAAAAGAAAATATACCACTCTAAATCAGTATTTCCCCAACTTTTGTGACGTATATATGAAATTGGTTCCAGTACGACAAATAACTCCAACTGTGATGAAGAAATTGTCCTCAGAGTTAGAGAAATATAATTTGGTTCTAGTAATTGCAGTAATTCTTGATCCAAGGTTCAAAATGGATATCGTACAACTGTGGTACAACAAGATTTATGGACGAGATTCTGATCGTTACCTTGAAAAAATCATTCATGATTTTACTGATGTTTATAATAAGTATTATGCAAAGGCGTCCGAGTCTGAAGATACAACATCATCATCATCTTCATATTTAGATGCTATGGGGAGGCCTTGCAAATTTTCACCAAAATCATCATCAGAACTTGAAAGATATTTAAATGAGAGTAAAGTTCCTTCAGTTCAAAAGTTTGATATATTAGCTTGGTGGCGAGCTTACGCTCCAATCTTTCCTACGTTATCTCGGATGGCCCGTGATTTCTTAGCAATCCCTCTTAATGGTACATATCCTCCTGATTGTTACTATATTTTTGAATGTAAAGACCTCGATGAGGACATTAAACCAGCTTTGTCATGCTTAACACAATGGTTGAATAGTCATGAAAAATAAAAAATGTTTCCACATAACTATAACTGTAATTGCTTGTTATGTGTAGTACATTTATCAGAGGTTAATTTTGCAAGTGTCCGAGAGCTAGGCTGGAATTTATATTTATAACCTCATTAAACAACAATTGGTTTTGTTTTAATTAATGCATTATTGTACAATTCAATTAATTAATTAATTAATTAATCATTAATTATTTAGCATCAAATGCTGAGCTTTGACCTTTTTGGTTTTAAATTTTAAAATATTTTCAAAAAATTTCATTGGTTAAAATTGGCAAACTGTCATTAAATTTGAATTTTATTATTTTAATTCTAAACAAAAGATATCTTTCCTTATCTTTCTAGTACTATATAAAGATTATCTCATTGTTTCATTAGTCAACTTTTAGAAATGCCAAAGAAATCTTAAAAACAAAAGAGTTAGAAAATATAGAGAGAGATTTTGCACTAGATGTTGATCCATTTCCATATGTGTGTGTGTATATATATATATATAGTGAAAGACTCTGTCATTGAAGTTTTTTATTTAATAATATTTCTTGTCAGTGTTGGCACTTCCCAAATTAACAATTTTGGGACAGCCATCCCTGTCATTCTCTTGCTGCGCACACTCTTTGCAGTAGTAGGCATCAGAGATCCCCACTCCTCCGTGGATAACACATCGGCCCTGAAAAGATCCATAGTGGCAATCATCGCAAACTCAAACAAGGGTGCACGGACGTACTCCTCCCCAGATAACACATCGACTTGAAAAGAACCATAGTTGCATTCATTGCAAACTCAAACAAGGATGCAAGGACATACGCACGAGTCACAAATTACACACTTCCCATCCCAAACTCGATCAAAGTCTTCCAATGGCGATACCTGGCTGCTTCCCACACATAAGTCAAATCAGGGTGATGCTTGGCCATGCCTTCTTAAATCCACTCCTACCTCCTTCCTATACGTATGTATCTGGTCACCTGCAGATATATAATAATCAGAACAAGCAGTATTATTAGGCTTCCTTCAATTCCAAGAGTTTTATAATCATACCAATACTACCTTAGCCAAGGATGAACATCGAATACCAACAGAAATTGCATAAAGACATTGCTGGAAATCAAATCACAAATTCAGCTTCGTACTTACAAGCAGAATAAACCACAAAAGAATTTCTTTTGGAAAACTGACTATGCCAGCGACCCATCACAATATGTCTAGCCAAAGCAAGGCTGCATATGATCTATGAAGTCAAAAAAGTTTTTGATTTAAGATAATAGACATATTAATCAAAAAGGAGAACGATGAATTCAATTTTATCACCTCATGCATTCGTATCTACAAGTTAATGTAATAAACTTCCATAACAGCTATGGTGGACAACCTGACAAGTCATAAAGTGTATTATAACATACAACCAAGAGAACATATCACATGTAAGAGAGAGAGAAAGAGAGAGACAGGGAGAGACTTAAGTAGGAGATATAGAGTAAACATTCGGACAGTGGCATAAACAACCAAGAGAGCATATTCCAAAGGTGCAACTTGAAACCAACAACTTTCTCATATCTTACCATCCTACTATTAATCTAATTTGCTAGACCATGGTTCCAAATCCAAGATGTAGCATTAGATGACTAAGAGCATAAATCAAAATCCACAACTCCAATTGTAGAGATAGGAAAACCAAGTACAAATACCTGCATGGAACTTTAGACCATATAATTAACAGACACCAAAAGCTTAGAGTAGCAACAATAACAAGCTTTTTAATGCATACCAAGTAAAGGGCACAAACCCCAACACAATAATTAGGAATTAATTATACAAGAAACAGAACCTAAGTGTTCAAAGTGGCGAGGATGTCTTGGAAAAATATACACTCAAGTAAAACAATTAACGTTCCATAAAACATGCTGAATTAGGAATAAATTTAAAAAATTAGTATCAAAG
The DNA here is from genome assembly GCA_028052125.1 of Melia azedarach. Classification (NCBI taxonomy): domain Eukaryota; kingdom Viridiplantae; phylum Streptophyta; class Magnoliopsida; order Sapindales; family Meliaceae; genus Melia; species Melia azedarach. The sequence continues at coordinate 15,425,952 of CM051396.1, forward strand.
ATAAACATTTTCAATCTAAAAATTAACCACAAACCAATATTTCAGAGATCTAATAACATAAAAGTTATAGATACATGTCAAGAATCACCCAGAAAGCAAAACAGTGATAGACTATCCAACTCACTTGATCTGCAAATAGAGAATATAATATCATGACCAAAAACTCAAACTCCAACTTTTTCCATCCCAAAATAACAAACCCAAAACCCAAATCAGTTGAAATCAGGTAAATCACAAAAATTTTAAACTGGAACTGTATTCCCTATCGTACTAAGCACAATTCAAGCAGTGAATCACCAAATCTATAAGCCAAAAATTTCAACGTAAATCAAAATTTTGATATTTCATCTTGAACACAATCTAATAAATTATTCAGAACAGCAAAACAACCCCATGAAAACACAGAACAATTATTCAGAACAGCATTTAAATAATCTATTTCATAGCCAAAAAGAAAGAAAAAACAATGTTTCATCCATCTTTAAAGCAGATATACTGAAAGAAACTAAAAATTAATGACAGGAAGAAACTATAATACCTTTCAATCGTCGACAATCCGGAAAATCGACAATTTTTGCTTAAAGAACAGGAAGAAAAATCAGCGGCGGCAGCGGCAAAAGCAAGGCGAGGAAGACGGCGAACGGAAAGGAGGCGGTGCGTGGGCGGCTCTAAAATGAAAACGAGAAGAGCGTGTTTTGGGTTATGATATATAGGTTATTCACATTAAGGTCCTTATAATATTACAATATAAATATTTTGTTAAATGCCATATATACATAATAATTACATCCTTATATTTATTACATTAATAATTAAATTATTTTTCACTTCAATTAATATTACAAACTAATAAAATTATTTTAATAATTTATATATTAGGTCACAATTTTTTTCAAATTTATTATCATTTTATTTTAATATATTACTTAAATAGCATAATTATTATCTTATATTAATGTAATAATTTTGTATTAATAATATTTTTCTTAATATAATATTTATGAAAATATAATTATTATGGTACTTTAATATAATAATTTTTATTTCTTTTATTGTCCATAAAAAAGAATATTAATATATTTACTAATAAAAGTAAAATAAATTTATTAATCCATTAGATTTTATTTGGATTATTTTCAGTTCTACCTTATATTTATTAATATATATTAAATATAGACAAACTTTTATAAAAGTCATCACTCTACTCCAAATAATAATGAAATGATTATTTTAGCTTGTCCTAATTAAAAATAAAATTTTTAGTCCTTAAATTTTGATAAAATAACAAATTAAGACATACTTTAATCAATTTAATAGTTTAGTCCTAATTATAATCTATCACTCTTCTTCCATTTTTTTAAGACAATTTTTTTTCAAATTATATCAAAAAATCTACCAATAAAAATCGCAATAACTTATTCAAGAAAATTCCTACAATTTTTGTTATTGTTTGTTTTAAAAAATCGTGAATAAAAGTTATATGTTGTAGGTTTAGTTCGTGTTTCTAATAATTTAAAGCTTTTTATTAGAGTCTAATTAAGATTTTTTATTATTTTAAATAAAAAGTCAATTATATTATCAAATTCTAACGAATTGTGATAAATATAACAACACAATGTAGACTAAAATGTATAAATTAGTTAAAGTATGTTATAATTTATTATTTGACCAAACTTAAGAGAATAAAATGTTATAATTTTTTATTTATTTTTAATTAGAGTAATGGTAAAATAGTTATTTTATTGTTATTTAGGAGTTGAGTGACGATTTTCATAAAAATTGATCTATATCTGATATACGTCAATAAATATGAGAGTAAAATTGAAAATAACCTCTTTTGTTTGTTTTATTTTAAATAGAGAATAATATTAAATGAATTAAATCAAACCTTATTTTCACTTTTAATTAATATTTTTAGTTTACTCTTGTAACTATAATTAAATTTATTAATAATTTAATATGATAAGTACAATTTAAAAATCACGATACTTTATATCAAATATAAATATAAATAAATTTAAGTAAAAACTTAATAAAATTAGTGATAAATATAAAATTTAATAAAGTTATTATTAGTTAATTCACTACTATAACCTATCTTCATTATCATTATGTCACTCTCCCGATAACTTTTTTTTAACTTTTTTAATCATAATTTTTTTCCAAGATTGCTCGTACTAGATAAAAAAAAATACATGTGAAGTTTTGATAATGCATAAATAATCGAGTTTACCTGTTACGATTTAGTGAAACTGTACTCAAATTGGACAAAAAGAAAACCTTTAAAGATCGTTAAGTACATTCAGATCGGAAAAAAAAAATTTTAATCTTTCATAATTTATGGGTTTGGAAAATTTATCTCCAACAACCAAACGGTGCTAGTGTAAGCATATCTAATAGTTGAAAATTTTTAATAAATAAATATATAATATTGTATGAGTTTTTGATACTTTTGTTAATTTAGTGTCTTTTTTAATTTAAATCTAAATTATATTTAGATTTAATCATTGACATGTTTTAAAAAAAAATTTAACTTAACCTAAAAAATTTTATAATTATGTACAAGTTAAATTTTTAAAATTGTTGACAAATAATATCCGATGTCTAAAAAAAAAGTTAAAATTAATTAAGGAGTTTGAAATTTGAATAATTTTTTTTAATTTAAATTGAATCCACCATACGTCTTCTCCTCGCATGGGTTCTTCGTCTTCAATTGTTTATTTAGACTTACTTTGTGATTTTATCTATGCTTACTTTTGGATTAAGCTTATCTCTAATAATTATCAATATCTGTACTATTTTTGTGAGAGATTGTATTGACTTTGTAAACTTATATAAAACTGTATTCACAAGACTAAACTTCAAATCTTCTATATTCAAAGTTTAGTGTATCATTGAAAATTATTTTCACTGAGTTATCTATGTCTATAAAAATTTGACTCACCTCAAATAAACCAACTCCTAGAGTCACTACTAGAGCGTCATCATGTGGGTAACTCATTCTCACCTTATTTTGATATGTGAACATTGTCGCAATGGTAGCTATCTTCAACTTGCACATTTATAATGGGAAAAATATCAATTTCATCTCTAATATATTTTGATATTATCATTTACATTTTTACTGTTTCAAAATTATACCTTTACTCGCTACCGTTATAATATTAACTTTAGAAATTCAATTTTTGAGTAAAATGACCTTATTGTCCCTATATTAATAATGATAATGTCACCTAATTTTTAAAAAATAAAATAAATATTAATTCTAAAAAACTCAAACAAACATTAAGACTCAAACAAACATTAAGAATAAAATTATTTACTAAAAATTAATTTCAAATTAAAAAATTACTAAAACTAAAAAAATTAATTCATAATGTAATAAATTTATTTATTTTTATTTTTAAAATTTTTACAATAAAATTAAATATCAATATAGATAATGAAATATAAATAGTTTTTTTTTATTTTAAAAATTTTTACAATAAGATCAAATAAAAATAATAAAATTTTAATAAAAATACAAATAATAAATCTAAAACTTATTTCTTTTAGTTTTTACAATAAAATAAAAAAAAATAATAAAATCTAAATAAGTTTTTTTTTAATTTTACAATAAAATTAACTAAAAATAATATAGTAAAACCTAAATTTCTTAAAAAAAATCGTTTATGAATAAGACGTTTTATAAAGCCTAATTATGAATATTTTTTTGTAAATTTTTATAATCCAAAAAAATATTATGCAATAATTATTTGCTTAACTAAAAACTAAAAAATTGAAATTGAAAATAAAACCAATTAGTGTTTTAATAAAAAGAAGTTTATTTATATATATATTTTATTAGTTTAAACCCAATACAAATTTAATTTAGTTAAGGGTAAATATGTCAAATAATAAAATATACTAACATTTAATAGTCATGTTATAACGGCAGGGATTAAAAGTGTGATTTTGAAACAGTAAAAATGTAAATGATAATATCGAAATACATTAGGAATGAAATTGAGATTTTTCCTTTATAATGTGTAACCAGTTGCTGAATTAGGCGAAGAATATTTTGAATAATTTTTCCTAATCTTGTTCGAATTTCTTATCAAAGTTGGTTCTCCTAATATCACCGTACTCCTCTAAATAGAATTATCATTCCTTGGATCTTCTTAATCTGGATTATCTGCCCTTTTTTTCCTGTGGCTCATCCACGTATTTGTCTAAATAATTAATTATGATCGAAACTTCCACTTACTCTTGCAAATCTATGCATCAATCAGTATCATATCTGTGATCCTAATGAAATGCACAATCCTTGTCCTTTGGTCGTTTCTCTACTTTTTGACTTCAGAAGGCGAGGCTTAGGTAGCAACATCCCTGAATTCTTGATATCCTTATAGATTTCGGACAAGGTTGTATTTAGAACTGTAAACCTCCTTTCATCTTTGCACTTGGGCTACCTTTTCACTATATCCTTGGGTAGTGGCACCGGCTTATCTTTCAATGGTGTATCATTTTACCCTTCAGATTGTGGATGCTAGAAATCTTGATCTCTTATTTGACTTGACCTGGAGTTATCTCTACAAGCATCCCTAATAGCTCTCTTGTCATTGATTCTCGTACCACGCAATCTATCTCTCATTGTTGATCCTCTGACTCTTTCCTTCTAATGTCTTAGGGGCATCTGATCATTAATTGCAATCTCATCAAAGATAATTTTAGGGGCTAATTCATACATCATTACCTTTGAATTGTATAATGTGAACCAATACCTCTCTAGATGCAATCCTTTTTTGAAACTTTCTAAGGTCAATGGATGTTTGTAAGCTCCTGACTCCATGACCTTATTCTGGTACATCGTCGCGAAGCTTCTCAGACTCTCAGTTTGCCCCTTTTTTAGTAACAACAACAAGCTCATACTTTTCATACTGATGGTTGCCCCCGTAAACTCACTTACAAATACATCAGATAATTGAGCAAAACTCCGAATGCTGCTTGGCTTAGGCTTCTATATCATTTTCTAACATGCCATTCCAATGTTAATGGGAAAGAACGACATATTTGGAAATTTATTAGTCCTTGAATCAACATCATTTCTATAAAGAAGTCCATACGCAAAAAGGATTTGTTTTTCCTGTGTATAGTGTGATTTAAGACATCTTGAACTTCCTTAAAAGTACCAAATCTCATTAGGGAAAAAAGATTCTGAATCAAACTTGAAGCCTGTTGGCTTTTGTTGTTGTTGCTGATTTTTTTTCTAATTTTTTTATGTAATCCTTCATCACCTATCTATTCATCACCTGACCTGCGTCATTTTCCCCTTGTAGATCATTCTTGTATCTCATTCTTCGTCTTTTTTGCGCCTTTGGTTTAGGTATTTTCTCATGACAATTGAGTTCACACTGCATTTAGGACCTCGTTTTTTATTAATATTGCAACTACAATGGATACGAGGCATCATAGATCTTGAATGGTGCATAAGATCTTTATATAGAGGCTTCTTTTTAGGCCATTGCTCTGTGGCCTCTGCCTTCCTTTTCTCAACTGTTGTATATTTCTTCCTTTGTGAGGGAGGATTTTCTAATGGTTTGCTTACTTCTAACCTCCCTCTTGATGTTGTTACTTATTGCTGCATATCACTTGGAACCTCTCATACTAGTTTAGAGGTACTACTCTCTTCATTTTTAGGTGGCACTGCTTTTCTAAGAGTCAAACTCATTTGTTTATCTTTTTCTACATCTCCTCTCATTTTCTTACAATTTACAAGCCATTTGAGTCGCCTTTCTATCTTTAACACAAATTCTACCTTACCTTGGAGCAGGTAGTTCTGAATTTGTTCTTCAATTTGAGCATTCACGCTCGATGACTCATTTGCACCACCTTCTACCGTTATTGCGTTGGTTGGTTCTTCTTGGTAGAGATTTCGCTCCACCAGATGTTGTCTAACCATTTGATTTTTATCTCTAACTACCATAATTGTCTTTCGAAATTAACTAGTAGAATGACTTTCTAACTCTTCCTACAACTAGCGTTAGCTATTGATATCAAAATTTTAAGAACTTTGATATCCAACAACAATTCCTCTCTAACACCGGCCGTACAATGCTTGGAAAAGAAATCAAAATGAAAGCAAAGCAAGTTTCTTTTATACTTAAGTGAGAGAAGGTTTTCTAAAAGGATTTTTGTAAGACAGTAATTTGATAGAGTTTTCATATATTTAGATTACTCGTACCTATCTTTATTTACCTTTTTATAATATAAACTTGTAACCATATCGCACATTTTATAGGTAGGGGCTAAATATTGTGAAAGTTTATAGGAAGGTAAAATAATAGATAGTTATCCCCATGATTTTCTTGCTAACCAATAGGCTGACCTGACCCTATGGTTTAGAATCACGTAAGTCTATTCATTTAATATGAGCACAATCTTCACCTCAGGGATCTAGTGTGATTACCTTTGGGGTGAATTAACCCTACCCCTGGTCTCAAGTAAATATCCTATAATAATATTATGTAATATTATATGATTAAGTGATCATATAATAATATAGTAAAGACAATTAAAAAGAGATTAGAACAATCTTCTTGAATATATAATATTGTATGATTGAATGATCATACAATAATATTACCAATGATCTTATCTCATTATTCATAATAAAATCATAATTTTTATGAGTAATACTATACTTTTCAATTTATATCAAATATTTTAAACCCGAATAATGTAAAGGTTTATTTGTCATCATCATACCATATTACTTATTAGTTTTAATTAAGTTAGAATATGAATCACTCGTATACTAATTAATATATGAGGTAATATAATATTAACAGACCAACTTGAACACCATTTAGCATACAAAATTTGAAATATAACTTGAAAAGTACAATATTACTAATTATTTTTGGCAAATTTAAATACCAAAATTTTTTTTGATTATCGTAAAGCCATTCTTTCTTTGCTGTAATTTTAACCTTAGTTAAAATTATATAAAAAGACAAAATACATATACTATTAAACTCACATAGTTTAATTTTTGTTAAATACTCTTTACACTTATTATGCGTATAATTTATATTAATTTTAAACTTTTCATTTACCATAAATTTTCTTTAAAAAATATATTAAATTAAACAAATATATGACTTCTTGTCTTTCAACAAATTAAAAAGAGATTTAAATATACTATAATAATATCTCAATACAAAAGAAGGTATATGATAAAATTAAAATCTAAGACAATATATTTAAGTTTAGTTCAAGAACAAGAATAAAAATGTAAACTCTTTTTAGTATATTTTTAGGTGAGCATCAAGATACAATTATAAAAAAAATGCTTCTTCATTCATTTTGACAATTAGAAAATAATCCTTGTGTATTTTTTGGAAGTTATAAAACTTTTTACGGGTTTAAAATTTGTGAATATTAAAAATATGGTTAACAGGGGATTTGCTTAACAACTACAAGATTTGAACAGCAACCAAAAGAACATATTAATTGAGAAATTTACAATTTTTGAAAAAGTGAAGGTATAAAAGTTATTACGGGTATCTTTTTACAACAAAATAATAAATAATTGTTAGGATAAACGTAGTCTCTGAGTCCTTAAAGTTTAATTAATTAATTTGATAGTTAATTTTCAAAATAGCTAAAAAAAATCATAATCTGTTAATTTATACTGCTATTTGGATAAAAAAAAATAAGATTTTATAATTATATCCTTGTTTACTATTATTAATATAGATTTATGTGGTTGTCTGACATAAAAATTATTGTCCATATATTATCATATTTAAATTTAAAATTTTATACTTAGATATTATTTTTTATAATATTTTTATATTCTTAAAATATCTTTAAGTGAATTGAATCGATAAAATTTTCATAATATTCTATTAAAATATATAAATCTTCCCAAAGACCCTCCTTTTATTGTTAACGAAAATATTTTTCAGCTCATAATAACTTAAAGACAAACTCCCTTTAATTTTTTTTTAACTATTTGAACTGCTATAGAATTGAAATCTAGTCTCTTTTCTTTTTTATGCTAGCATCTGGCCATTGTTTTACCCTCAGAGATTATAACTGAGAATTGGAAAATGGCCTTTAATTGGTTTGCACCAAAAGCTGTACCATTAATAATTAAAATAACTCCAAAACACCCACGGAATTAATACAACTAATTAAATAATCTCAGGAAATAAATAAATCTCTGGTTGGATGAGAACATGACCAAGTCTACACATGCTACAAGACTTGATTTGGCAGTAGTATTTTTCTCCTTTCTGGTGTGACTCAAAACAATTTTTTTTTTTCTTATTCAGCTGAAATCCACAAACTTATATGCAAGTGTGTTTTACTTAAAGTAAATTCCCAGAAAAAGAGGTTAGCTTTATTATTATTTTTTTTTTGGAGAATAAACGATTTTCTCTTATTTTTTAGATTAATATCATATTACTCCATATAATTTTTTAACACTTATCACCCCTTAACTCTTAAATTTTCTCAATTTTAACCTTCAATAATTTAAATATAAATTATTGAACCAGAATCGATTGAACTGGTTTTTTTTTTTTTTTTTAAATTGCAAAACTAAATTTATTTGTGAGAATTCTAACATTAGAACATGATGAAATATCCCAACACCTTTACCATTGCACCAAATAATTTATTTTAATATTTTTTTTTAATCTTTAATATATATCTCTTTTCAAAACACATAATAAATTCTATTAAGAGTAAAAATTATTTTTATTAATGTAATAAAAATAATTTTATATTTAGAAAATTATTCTGAAATATTATTAATTTATTGAAGAAAATAAATCTAATTTATTATAAAAATAAAATTATTTTGAAATTATAAACTTATTTTATAAAATTTTCTAAAATTATCATTAATGATAATAATTTTATCAATTTATAATATTTCTAAAATTATTAAGGAAAATAAATCTAATTTATCGTAAAATTAAAATTATTTTTAAATAATTATTAATTTAAAATTTAATTTAAAAAATTTATAATTTTGTGATAATAATGATTTTAAATTCGAAATATTTTAAAATTTTAATGATTATAAAATTATTTTTAAATTATAAATTTTTTATATTAAAAAATTATTATCAAGAGAATTTATTATTAATACAATTTATTTTATATATATTTAAAATGACTATTTATTAAATATGTGATCACAAATATATACTTGGTGCAATGGTAAAAGCATTAATTTATTTTTATAGGTCTTAGGTTTGAATCTTTATAATATCAATTTATTTTGTAATTTAAAAAAAAACGGTTCAAACCATTGGTTCAGTTCATTCAATTATAGTTCAATTGTTCATGTTTAAATTATTGAAAGGTAAAATAAAAAAAAAATTTAAGAATCAGGAGTGATGGAGTATTAGAAAAACTATAGGGGAATAATAGGACATTAGTCTAAAAAGTAGGGGGGAATTAGACATTCTCCCTATTTTTTTTTTATCTATCATCATAATTTTGTTGATTTCACATACTCTAGGAATTAACCAGCTAACACATTATAAAGCAGTTTTCCTTAACTACTTGGTTTACTTGAAAACAACATATAGGGAGGTATGTGATTTGGACTATATATAGTTGTGACCAATTCGCTTACAACTAAATTTTCTTCGTAAATGCAAATAAAAAACTCAATCCAACATTTATTATCAAATAACCATTTATAACAGTAGCAAGTTAACCATTCAATATCATCATCTATATTTGCAAAAGCCAAAAAGGTATCGATTCAATGCCAGATTCAATTAACAATGCCAAAAAGGTACTGGATTCAACACAACTGCATTTTAGTTGTTGTCCAATAAGTCCATTATATTCTATGAAATTTTTTGTCATCCAAAAACGAATCTTCGGTCATCATATACAATTTTAACCAAATGCTAATAAGTTCAACAAATGATACCCACCAAAACTTTTTCATTATTGTTGATTGCTTACAGAGGATTGATTTTGGCTCGATAAAAGCTAATGCTACCTTGAGGAATGCATAAATGAGGCTAGCAATTGAGCATGTCTCTATGAAACATTTTCTCTAATTGGTTGATTTAAAATCTTACTTGCAACTCCTACAAATAGATCAGCATTCATTTGCTAGGTTACAAGTTATGTTGAAGATAATCACATGTAAAGACATACAATTACTTACTATTAGATCGAGGAGGCTGTGATGTACTTTGAGTATGCGAAGCTTGTAAAATTTTATAAGTTGCAAAAGTTGTTTACAAAAACAACCAAAGAATCACTATTAGCACTTGTATTTGCATATTTTACTCTACCAAAGACACAGAATAACACATAAATACTTACTTCAAGCTCAAGGAGGTTGTGATGTCCTTTGAATATATAAAGCTTGTACGTTTCCATAGGCTCTAGAAGTTGTTTGGTTAACCTATGAATAAAATAGTTAAATATAAGTTCTTATGTCAAACGAGATATTATTTTAAATTAACACAAACTATAGTAAGCATAAGTTACCTTGGCAAAATTAGGAGTACTTTTACAGGACCTTTTGTTATGCCCAAATTATCGACAAAGTCCATATTTCATGCTTCTATTCTTATTTGTCAATCTTCCCCTACCTCCTTGTTCTTCTCAGTTTTGGTCTACAACTCTCACTTTCTTTACAGAAGGGTCAATTTTAGAGCCATCAACAGTGGTGTATAGCTTGGTCTGGTATGCATCAATTGTTAGTAAATGGTCTAAACAATCAGCTACATCCTCATATTTCATCACAACGCAAGGCACGACATATTTGCATGAAATCCATCTAGTATGGTAAATTAACTATGAAGGTAGTGTATAGCTTATCCATTACCTCAAACTTAAATTCAGTGGCTTCTATCACCTTCATAAACCTACCATCATTCCTGAAAATATCTAATTTTCTTTTCACATTTGGTGGTAGTCTACCAATCCACTTCTTTATTGACATAAACGCTTTTGTAGTTTTTTTATAATTTTTTTTAATAAACTCTAACAAGCACAACACAATCTTCTCTCTAAACTCAATCAACCAACTATTTCACGATTCAGTCATGTTATTGGTCTAATGATCACACTTTACATGATGGTCAAAATTGTGTCTTACCCATTGTCTCTTATCTATCTTCATCAAATAGTCCTATGCATCTTGAAAAGTAGGCTTGGCTTTTTTAATTGCATCAATTGCACTATTCCAATCTTTCTTTGCTATTGATCTTGCTATTTGCCAGAATAATGTCTTATAGAATACTTCAAGATATTTTTTCCTTAGATTGGAAATATATGTCATACACAGTGTCCAGCTATTGCCCCTGGTACAAATTTATCTAAAGTAATCTGTATACCTTTTTGTTTATCTGTCATGAAGGTAACACAATGATTATTTTTTAATTCCAAGCCACTGCTGTAATATATTCAAAAACCAATTCCATGTTTTAGCACACTCTAACTCACAAACACATACAACAATTGGAAAAACTCCACTGCAGCATCTAATGTAATAGCAGATAATAGAATTCCCTGATAAGGTCTCTTTAAATGGCATCCATGTAGCCTAATAAAGTACCTACACCTTCTAATAAAACCATTCCTCAAAGCTATAAAACTATACATAAACCTTTGAAACTTGATTAGCCTATCTCCTAACATAGCAGAAAACTTCATTTTCACAAGAACTCCTGGGTTATGTTGTCTAAGTACTTTGGTATAATCTTTAAGAGGTTGATAAGAACCAATATGGTCTAATGCTTTTTTCTTGCCTCGATAAATTTTCCTCCTCTTTACATGTACCCCAAACCTTGTTCTTAACTCATCATTTATTATTCCATGTGGCATTTAAGGATTATTCTTCAAAGTATTTTGAAATTTAGATGAAATCCAAGTGTACGAAACTTCTTTCATATTAACATTTTATCACAATTGTGCTCATCATTCAATTTTTGAATAGTAAAAATAGTGCCACTTTTAACAAGTGTAACATATATGAATCAAGGGCAACCTGCTACTGAACATTTTGCCTTAAACTTCATTTTGTCATTTTTTATCCTTGTTAGCTCAAACCTTTTTTTTACATAATATTCAGTAATGACTACCTTAAACTATTCAATATTTATCAAACTCTATTCCTACATCAAAGTTAATCTCTCTATTATGACCCTTTATAAAATGATGTCTCCCAATATCTACAACCATTTTACTAACTGAGTCCTCGTCTTTAGATAAGGATAATAACCCTTTACCATTATCATATGATTCATAGTTAGACAACTTTCAGCTTTCTTACTATATTCATTATCTTGAACATTCTCAGCTTGACCAGTCTCATCAACAATGTTTTCAACTTCTGCACCCTCTTCAACATCATCATTAGATTAGTAAGTCTTATTAATTTCAAAATCCTTTAACTTATCTACATAATATTGTTGAGGTGATGGAATCAGCTGCTCTTGTTGTTCTTCTATTGAAATTTGTTGCCCTTCTATAAAATATTAATACTGATATTTAGAATGTTATTGTTGTGATGGTGAGAATGAAGAATGATGTTATTGTTGTGGGGATGCTTGATAAACTTAAGAAACAAGGTCCAGGGTCATGTGTGAACAGGTTAGTTGTAGGTCATGTGTTTCGGGTAGTCTGGGAATAATGATCTTTTAGACTTTTCTTTCAAATGTCAAGTTTGGGGTTTTGGAACTAGTGAGGGACCAAAGGAGTAGGTAAACATCACTTTGTATATTGAAAAGGAACTTTAACATAAAAAAGTTAATTCATACAACATTTAGAAGTAACTTTAACATAAGAAAAATAATCCATACAACATTAATTTGCCATGTGTAAAATACATCATTAAACTTGTCTATAACAATTCAAACTAATAAATCTTACTCATGTACCCATAATAGAAGTCACTAACATGTATAAAATTTTGAAATACCTATTAATGTAAAATGTATGATATACAAAAATTAACTTACAAAACCATAACACAAATAAAAAATCTAAATACAAAATCTGACTTAACAAAAAATTCTAAACACACCCATGTGCGCACCAAATATTCACCAAAAGCAACTCACATAGACTACAAAATTCATAGAGAAATAAAGAAACACATCTACACAACACCACCCACAATAAAACCAAATTTACATACCACGATAGTTAGATATACACACTGAAAACTTCATACCAAAAGAACATTGAAACCCACACACGTACACATATAAAACCTGTAACAAAGGATACAAGACCTATATCAAAACACAAACTAAATCACAAATTGGTAAATATTAACCTTGATTCTTAGTTGATGAGTGTTGTATAATTCGTGCATTGTGTACACAATGCTCGCAAGTGTACCTGATCATAACAAGTAATATAGTGATAAGAAGATATCGATCCCACGAAAAATATTAATCAATTAAGTATCGAAGGTGATTAATCCTATTCGGAAGTCTCTCTCAAGATCAATCAAAACTACTCTGCACTTAAGAATTTACTATATCTCTATATAAATTTGATTAAATGAGAGTGCATTACAATTAGTGATAATTTCAATTTAAACTACATAAATTATATTAGTACATCTTTGTCTAACATACAATTTACAGCATTTATCACACGGTCTCAACATAATAATTACCTCTCAGTTTAAATCAATCCATAGTTCATTTAAATATTGGTTAGATATTTAAAAGCGTTAAACATCATAATAAATACCCAATACTATATTAAATAATAAATAACACAATATCAGAAAATAAATGCTTCCATAAAGTAAATCATTACCCTAAAAAATAAATCTAGCTATACATAAAATAGAGTTTAAGATTAATCATAAAAAACTCAAAATTAAATATATAATCTTAATCAACACAAATTATTCAATTCATGATGAAATTAAAAAATAAGAGAAAAAAGACTAGATAACGAGAGTTTGAACCCACAAGGTCTGATGAGAATCTCTTAATCTATTGATAAAATCTCATTCTTCTTATTGATTTTCCTTTCTCCCTTTAGAAAGCTTCTTCCCTTTTTCTCTCTCTAAATCTCACTTTTTCCTTTTTTCTTTTTTTTTCCCCCTAAAACTTTCTTTCTCAAAGTGGCTCATGGAGGCTCTCATCCCAAAAAAAAAAAAAAAGAAGCATAAAACCTAAAAAAAATCTAAATCTAGTAATTAATTGGATATCCAAGGGTAAAACATTATGCAAAAATCGTCAAATTTGAACCCAAAAGGCACGGGGGCACTAAAGATGCAAAAAGGATGGCGGGACTACAAGTCTTGGTGGTGCGGCTGCACCATAGTTGCTGCTTAGAGGTAGAATTCGCATGGAGAAACAATGAGCACGGCTCAGTCGCTCCAAAGCTATTGATGTAAATATCAAATTGAAAGCCCTTGATGTCTAGTTTCTAATGTCGTAAATGGATCATGATTTTGAGTTATGTAGAAAGTTATCATTATTTAAGTACATCGTATTTAGAACGTCAATTTTATAACTTTAGCCTTTAATTAATAAAGAGGCTCGTAGACTTGTGCTCCGTTTTCATGTTAGCTCGTTAAAATACCTCAACAATAACTACTTAAAGCGAACTAAATAACATTAAGTGTGTTACTTAATGATAGATAAATTCAAGTATAAACATGTAGCAAAAATTATGATATCAACGAGATCATTGCCTTGTTGTCGTATTAACTGTGATGGTCACCGTACAAAATTATCATCAAAGTTATTAGTGAGACATGAATTTTTGACATGGGTATGAGATTTTTTAGTCACTTGGGTATTTTACTAAAACTAAATTAATTTATTTTAGGTTTTTTTTATTTAATTGACCTAAATACTATTTTTAATTAATGAAAATATAAAAAGAATGATAATTTATTTTTAATTAGTGATTTGTCCAAATGAGTTGGCTACCACCTCATCTCATGTCAATCCTTGTCATCAAGTGATGTCAAAATAGTATTTTACTCATGTTTTTTAACCTAATTTTTATTTTTTAAAAGAAAAAAAGAAGTATTGCAAGTAGCCGCCAATTTAGAATTTTTTTTATAATGATATATACTCCCTGACATTTGGTCTACTTTTTTTATATTTGAAAAAGGACATACTTCTCTTATGTTTGAGTAAATAAACAGATGTCCCATTTGACTTTTATTTTTGTTAATTAGACCAGTTAGTTTATTATTATTTATATCTGTAATTTTTTATGCAAGAACAATATGATATATATTTTATTTAATTATAATAATTTAGTCCCTATTTTAATATTTCACTATATACTTTTTTAACTATAAAAATTTAGTCCCTTTTTAATATTTTCATAATATATTCAATACTAAATAAATTTTTTAATTTGTTATTTCAATAAAAAATTAAAAAAAATACAATTATTAAAAAAATTCAAACAATGAGTTAAATCACATTCATATACTAAAATATTTTTAACCCTCTTCTTTCACTTTTATAATAATGATTTGATATTTAATTATAAAAAATTTAATTGAAATATTTCTTAACATTTTATTTTTACATATAATATATTTATGCAAAAAATTATGTTAAATTGATTATATTTTTTAAAAATATATATGAGAATATAAATAAAAATATAAAAAATAAATAAACAAATAAAAATAATCAAAATTTTTTTTACTTTTAATTAAAATTAATTATATTGGTTAATAATAATATAAAATATATCCAAATACTAATTCTATCACAAATGACATTAATTTTTTTCTTTTTATTTATATTTTTATAATTTTTTTTAAGAAAATACAATAAATTTAATATAGTCTTTTAAATAGAAATACTATATATAAGAATAAAATGTTAAAATATGTTTCAAAAATTTTTTAACACTTAAATATCAAATTTATTACTGAAAAAGAAAAAAATTATAAATATTCTAGCATGAGTTTAATCTAACTTATTGTTTGAATTTTTTAATAGTATATTTTTTTAAAAATTTTTATTGAAATAAAAAATAAAAAATTATTTAATTTTAAGTATATTGTGAAAATATTAAATGATGAATGGGGATTAAATTGTAATAGTTAAAAAAATATATTGTAAAAAATAATAAAATAAGAATTATATTGCTATTATATATAAGTTTAGAAATATAAATAATAATAAATTAGTTAGTCCGAAAATAAAAATTAAAAAATTATTTATTTATTTACTCAAATATTAAAAGGTGTTTATCGTTTTTTAAATGTGAGAGAGTATCAGTGCATTAGGCAGACATCTATCATTATTATTATTATTATTTCTTACGGATTTCTCATCATTGTTGGAAATGAATTTCCAAGTTCCACCTACCAATATTGATTCTGAGCCCTGATTTCATAATACTTTTTTTACCATTGACCATCTTTCGCATGGCGAGGAAGAATATCAGTTTGGTCCTTGATATTTTATAAAACTACACTTTAATCATTAACACTATTATAAAATAACTTCCTAATATTTCATACTTTGTTTGACAATCACATTAAGCATTGTCAACCTATTTAACATAGTCATACTAGCTTCCTTTCCCTATTTTGGCTCCTACTCAACAATTAATAATGCCTCTCAGGATACAATAAAAATGACTAAATCCAACCCAGGCAAGTTTTTAAGGAATATAAGTTTTTCCTAACTTAAATGAGAGCGACCTGCAATAATTTTCTCTGTAAGAGCAAATGTAATTGAGGTATATCCTTCCAAGGAACTGTGAAAAAGAGAAAAGATTTTTAGGTTAAGACAAAAGAAATATTAAAAGTAGGAAACTAAATATTGCAACTCACTTTGCATAAAATTAGAAATTCCTAAAGACTTTAGTGATGAATTCCAATTATCCCCCATAAAAATCATTTTATGTTTAGTCCTTATTAAAGGAAGGGTTTCCATCCATAAGTTTCTTTATTCTCTATTGGGCATGTAGGTAGTACTAGTTAAGGTTGCCCTTTCAAGTTCTTCTTGAGTAAGTACACGCTTCTAACCTCATATACCATTGGCTCAGAGTTTCCAACTTTGGCCTAAATGACAAAATGTTAAGCAATGATGCACTAGCATTGAGGTCCAACTGGTAAGGAGTAATACCAAACTAATAGAAAAGTCTGATGAAGTAAGGTTGAACAGGAACAACACTTTGTTAAAATCGATTTCATCACCCTAAGGCCTACTAAGATGCTCGTGTTCTTTTGGAAGCCTTAGGGTGACATCCTCGGGGATTTTAAACACCTCCTAATATATTTGAAGTTTTATCTTGATAATAATAGAAGTATACAAGTCTTGTTAGTAATGACTATTTTTCTTTGAAAATAACGAGCACCACGATTAAAGGTACCAATTTTCCTAGAGATAGTTTCTTCATCATTATCGCCATCATCGTCTTCATCATTAGCACTAGTGTTCTCCTATTTTTTGAATGACGTCTTAAGTGTTTACTTTGTTCAACACATTGAGGTTTTCTAAGAAGGTGATCTTGTAATAACTTATTCGCGCAAAAATCGATTTCTTGATATTCATAGCAAATTGTAGAATATAAAGTATAGACCACTTCGAGTTGCGAGAAAGATTAATGATAATGCTTATGTGTTATAGTTACTTGGTGATTGAAATATCTCAAACCCTTTTGATGTAGAAGACCTATATGATGTTATAAAAATGAAGTGCTACACCTAGAGAAATTGAGGACAAGTTCGCTTCCAAGTGGCGGGGAGCTGATGTAAGACAACTTAAGTCTTTTTGTTTTTTAGTTAATATATATTTTTTAATTCTTAGTTTTTTTGTTTTAGTAAGAGTTTATTTTTTATTATTTGAGTTTACTTAGGTTTTCTATATTATAAATAAAGAGTTTACAATATTGTTTAGTGATCTATTATTCAATAAAATTCATTCAAGAATTTTTTAAACTTCAGTTTCGTTTATCTTTATATTTTTCGCTTTATAAATATGCTTATTAACTTAAATATCAGAGGGTCTTCATCGGCCAATTAACATGCCTAATTATTCCTTTCTTCTTGTAGATTTTAAGAACATAAGAAGAAGATTTGTATGCTTAGTATTAACAAACAAGATAGATATCAATAAAAATTATTGAAAATTTTGAAATATATGGTATTTTTCTTCTAAATTTGTAGGATGAATATCTAAGCTAGAAAAAGTGCTAAGCTAAGCTAATGAAAATTCGAAAACGACGAATAGGTACTCAAGTATTAAATTTCTAAAATGTCTTGGTTTTGTTATCTTTTGACAAACAAGAGGGACTTGCGTAATAATAATCTAAACAATAATATCTTTCGTATCCTTGGTTATCTAGATCTGTGTTTGCTCTTTGTCGTGGCAAATTGTAGAATATAAAGTATAGACCACCATTTCGAGTTGCGAGAAAGATTAATGATAATGCTTATGTGTTATAACTACTGGGCGATTGAAATATCTCAAACACTTTTAATATAGAAGACTTATACGATATCATGAAGATGAAGTGCTATACCCAGAGAAATTGAGGACAAGTTCACTTTCAAGTGGCGGGGAGCTGATGTAGGACGACTTAAGTCTTTTTATTTTTTAGTTAATATGTTTTTTTTAATTCTTAGTTTTTTTTTATTTTGGTAGGAGTTTATTTTTTATTATTTGAGTTGACTTAGGTTTTCTATATTATAAATAGAAAGTTTACAATATTGTTTAGTCATCTATTATTCAATAAAATTCATTCAAGAATTTTTAAAACTTCAGTTTCGTTTATCTTCGTACTTTTCGCTTTATAAATATGCTTATTAACTTAAATATCATAGGGTCTTCATTGGCCAATTGACATGCCTAATTATTCTTTTTCTTCTCGTAGATTTTAAGAACATAAGAGGAAGATTTGTGTGCTTAGTATTAACAAACAAGATGGACATCAACAAAAATTTGAAATATATGGTATTTTTCTTCTAACTTGGTGGGATGAATACCTAAGCTAGAAAAAGTGATGCTAAGCTATTGAAAATTCGAAATCGACGAATAGGGACTAAAGTATTAAATTTCTAAAATGTCTTGGTTTTGTTATCTTTTGACAAACAAGAGGGACTTGTATAAGAATAATCCAAACAACAATATCATTCGGATCCTTGGTTATCTAGATCTGCGTCCGCTCTTTTTCGTGACATTTTACTTTCCAGCCTTTTTCGTTCTTTTAAAAAAAAAATTCTATTTCTTTTCTTTTCAAAATACCGCAACCGACCCATCAACATCATCTATTATCAAATCGAATAATTCGAAATATAAAATATATATCCTAAACAACAAGCCGATATGCCCAAACTGATCCGCAATTCCGTTGGCAAAATTGCATAGAAGTTCTAAATTGTGTTTTCTATGCATACGAGCCCTTGCACCATTTTTACTTAATACTATTAAATCACTTCCAGTTATAGTTTTCCTTATATGTCCAAAAATTTCATAGAAAAAGGTTTTAATTTTTTAAACAATTCATAATAGATAAATTGCTCCTCTTTAACCATATTTGTCACCTTATATATATATTTTTTAAACTTTTAATTTTTATAACTCTTTATTTTGTTCCTTATCTAAAAATGGTAAAAAAAATTCAACAATAAATGAATCAAATTTACAAAAGTATAGCTGATATTTTTTTTTTCAATTTCACTTTAAATCCCAATGAAAAGGAAAGAAACAAATATTTTCTTAGCAGAATTATCTCCCTTTTTTTTGGGTATAAAAAATAGGACAAGAAATAGTTGAATCGCATTCTTTTTTATTTTTTTTTATCGTTTAGATATTTGTGATTTGAATTTATGTAAATTTTATGAGGAAAAATTATGTAAAAGATCCATATGAAAATAAAGAAAAATGTAAGGACCTATATATAAGTTTCCCCAATTTTGGATGAATTCGGAAAACGCGTGTTTTGGTACGAACGCCAACTTCGAGGCAGCTTCTCTACTCTATTATTTATTTTACTAATTTTCGGATGTTCGCTTCTCAGTGTCTTTTCCTTTCTCTTTTAAAAAGAAAGCAATAATTTCGGATGTCCGGTTTTTTCTGTTTTAACAAATTTCGGATACTTCGAAATGCTTGATATAAATATTATCACTTCTCCGAAGGTTTAACTTTCTGCAGCAAATTAAGATGGATCTCATGAAGGCGAAGATGGCGTCTGCAATCCGTAGTTCTGATCATGTTTCAGCAGAGTTTTCTTCATGTAATAAGGAAAAACAAAGAACGCTGGTGATGGAAATATTGTTTTATTCATCTATTTTTTCTCAGGTTTTACTTCCTCAGAAATACATCGACGGTGTGCCGCTTCCCACTTCCATCTTTAAACAACGCCCTTTTATGTATGAAGCCTTTGTGATCTCCAACATCTTCACCTTCGTCTGCGCGTTTAGTTGGTTGCTGATCAGAAATAAGCCAAAGCTTCCAAAGCTTAGCAGTTTTTATTTTATTGCCTCCATAGTTTCTGCTGCAATCTCTTTGTCAATTATAGTCGGTATCGTCGGTACCTTAGCACTCCCTATATAGTTTCCTGCGGAAGAACGAAGATGGATCTTCCTATCTATATATCGTGTACTCAAAATTGATGGAAACTAATTCAAGAAGTTATTCGACGTGTTCTTGTTTCTTCTTTATTTTTATTCTTATTTTATAACATTCGATGTTTCTTGATCTCATATATAATTCTCAGCTGCTTTGTTTTTGTTTATTACATGCGTTTGATACAAATTAAGCGGTGGCTCAGCCGTAGAAGGAAACATATTAACACGGGGGTTAAAATGTTCAAATAATAAAGTTGATAGGCCAGATTTGTAAGCGTAGTTTATAACTTGAAGGATGAATTGCTCGTGTTTGGAAGGGTACCAAAATGTTAAAAAGGTGATCTCGAAAGACGGGTAATAAAATAATTGACATGTTCGAAGCATTTTCCTGCAACAAAATGATACAAGTAAAACAATTAGGTAGCAAGGGAAACAAGAAGGGATACAAAAACTATCTTTTTCCTTTGAACCAATACAGGTTTAACCGAGTAAACTAATTTTTAAAAAATTGTTGGGATAAAATAATTTAATAAAGGTCTTTATTGGAAGGCAATTGAATCTATATTTATGGATAGCTGTTTACTTTTCACAAATATTATAAGAAAATAACCTAAAATTTCACTGATCAAATAGTTTTTTTAGGAAACAAAATAATAATGTTTCGGATAATCCAAATAAAGTAATCGGAAATCCCAGTTAAATCTAACAGCCAGTTCGACAGAATTATTTATTCTCATACATTTCTTTTCCACTATATTTGTTTGAATAAGTATGTAGGATATCCGAACTGTGGCGACATTACCTTTTCATTTTTTCAAGAGGTCGGTGCAAGTTCAATAAGTAGAAATATGATAATCCGAAAGTGACGTCGTTATGTAGTTGTATTAAAACTCTTCTTAGTTTCCATTTTCCAGCTGAGAGCTAAATTCGGACGATGTATTAAAACTCTTCTTATCACTTGTATACCCAAAGTTTAGACTTTTATCACTTACGTGGCTTCTTTTGTTTAATTTATTCGTCACAGATCCAGTATATATATATATATATATAGTTATTCTTCTATTTCAACTATTTAAACAGAAATACAAACAATTATTTATTTATCCTTCACATATTTAGCAGTATCATATTTTTAATTTGTTAAAAAAATTTCTTACTTTAATTAAAGCCTAAATTCACCTACATTCTATAATTCACACATCTAACAATTAAAATTACATATAATGTATATATTAATTATAAATATATTAATTATATAATAAGATATAATCTTAACTATTAAATATATTTAAATTTAATAATTTATATTTAATATAAAATTTTATATAAAAAATTATTAATTTTATTTTATATATATATATAAATGATAGAATTAGATTTAAGTAATTAAAATTATATCTGATTACATATTTAATATATAATTAATATATTTATAATTAATATATTATTAAATATAATTTTAATAATTAAATATATTAATTTTAATAATTTATATTTAATAAAAAAATTTATATTAAGTATAAATGTTCAAAAATTGACCACAAATCTAAATGCACCTATTTTTTATTTTCCCAAAAAAAATCTATCTGCTTTAATTAAAGTAAGAAATTATTTTAATAAATTAAAAATATGATACTACTAAATATGTGAAGGATATCCGATAGTGCGTGTTAGACATTTTCTTTTTATTCTTCCAGGTGGTAGGTCCCACGTGTTTGTAATGGTACTCCGTGAATCCGACCCTGTACCTCCATTTTCTTTTCATTTTTTAATGGGTAGGTCCAACAATTTTAAATGAGTGACATCTTTATTTTTGTTTTTTATTCTTACAGCCGCCGCATCCTATAAATATTAGAAACTAATAATTTTATACAGAAATAATATCTTTGTAAATAATCGAAATAAATTTTATATATTTAAAAATAAAAATAAAATAATTTTAATTTATTATACTTTAAAATTTTATTATATTTTAAGATTGTTCATTAATTTTAAAATATATATTTTAATAAAAAATAAAAAATAAAAAATATTTTAATAAATTTATTATTTAAAATTAATTAATTAATATTATAAAAAAATATGTGATATAATATTTATTTTTTTATAATATAAATATAAATTTAAAAAAAATATATGATAATATTCATTAAATCTAATGACCTTGGGCGGTGAATAGCTTTTTCTCATACAAGCTTTTGACGAATGAAAGTTTCAAAAAGAAAATTTGTAGGATATCCGCTGAACTGTGGCGACTACTTTCCTTTTTAAATTTTGCAAGAGGTGGGTCCTACACCTTATGAGTCGTAATTATGAAATTTGATATTTTTATTTGCGATTTTAACACATATCTCTTTTAGTGTTTGAGACTTTAATACTTAGGTAGAAGGTTTGAAGAAAGACACACTTACCTCTCTTGGACTTTTAGTTGACAATTCATTTATACTTAAATAACTATAAGGCTCTTAATTACTTTAAAATTAAAATTTAAAAAATTTAATTTTAATTTATATAATGTTTGAAGATTAAAATAATTAAAAATTTAATTAACAATAATTTAAATTTATTTAATATTTATTTAAAGTTATAAATTTAATTTTGAATAAATATTAAATATGATACATAATTAAAAATTGAAATTGTCAAGTTAGAAAGATGGTCGTTTTGCATATTAAGGTTTAAAATTTAAATAAATATGATATATGAATAAAAATTAAATTATTATTAATTAAATTTCTAATTTAAATAAGTATAAATTAAATTTATCAAATTATATTATTATTAATTAAATTCTTAATTTTAATAAATAATAAATAAATATAAACTAAAATAGTCAAATTAAAATATTATTAAGTAAAATTTAAATAAATATAAATTAAAATTATTAATTAAATTTTAATTATTTTAATATTTTAAACATTATATAAATTAAAAATTAAATTTTTTAAATTTTAATATTAAAATAATTAAAAATATTATAATTATTTAAATATAAATTAATGATCAATTAATAATTTAATAAAAATAAATATATATATTTTTAAATTTTTTATTAAAATATTAAAGTCTCAATCTCAAAGGAGGCGTATATTAAAACCTCATTGTTATTTATTCGTTTACTTTTATGGTACGCAGTAATCGATTTTTTTATCCGAAGTCTATTCGAATACTTGGTGGAAAATTTTTCCCTGCTAGCGGATTCCACGGTCATCCGATTTCGACCTGAGGGGTCCCACGAATGAGTCGTTTTCAGGACGACACCGAGTTTTCTTGAAATTTCCTCCACGTCTCTCTGCCTTTTAAGCTGATAGAACACGTGTCTTCTTCTACCAGAAAAATTTCAAAGCCAATTAATTGTTCCCTTGTCTTTCTTTCTAATGCGTATCTGGGGTTGAATTATCAAATATTTGATTCGACTCCCATTGCTTTTATCCTTTTTTCTTTCATATATATATAAAAAAAGAAAATAATAATTTCGATGTCCGGATAGTTCGGATATTTGTAGCTCCGTCTTCAATAATTTCGGATTTCGGATAGTTCGAATGTTTTATATAAATAAAGATACATGTGAAGTATTGTACCTTCAAGGCGAAGAACTTTCTGTTTGTTCAAGATGCGGTCTTTGTTTCGTAATTCTGATAATATTTCAGCAGAGTTTTCTTCGAGTAATGAAGAAAAACAGAGAATGCTTGTGATGGAAATATTGTTTTATTCCAGTATTTTTTCTCGAGTTTTACTTCCTCGGAAACACATCAACAAGGTACCGATTCCCACTTCCATCTTTAAACAACTTCCTCTCATGTATGAAGCTTTTGTGATCTCCAACATCTTCACCTTCATCTGTGCATTTAGTTGGTTGCTGATCCGAAATAATAAGCCAAAGTTTGCAAAGCTAAACTGTTTTTATTTCGTTGTTTCCATAGTTTCTGCTGCAATCTCTTTATCGATTATCATTGTTACCTTAACGTTTCCTGCGGAAGAATGAAGCTTCTTCGCTATCTATCATCAGGTATTTTCATTTTTATTTTATAACATTCGAGTTTCTTAGATCTAATATTTAATTCTCAGTTCTCTTGATCTCTCTTGTTTATTACATGTGTTTGATTCAAATTAAGCAGTGGCTACGCCGTAAACGGAAACTTAGGGGTTAAAATGTTCAAATAGCAAGTCGATAGGCCAAATTTGTAATCGTAGTTTATGACTTGGAATTATAAATTGCTGGTGTTTTGAAGAAAAGGGTACCAAAATGTTGAAAAAGTCATTCCGAGAGGCAGTTAAAAACTTAATTGGTATATTTGAAACATTTTCAAAGTTTAGGGGTGTTAAAACATAAGTGAATTAGACTTGCATATAAAAATTTACAAATATTTTTGTTGGGTTGGCCAGCGTCCCATGCGTCTCATATAGAGGGCCAATAAGGCTGGGCCGAGTCTTGAAATATTGAAGCCTGCTATGGATTGGGGACAGGCTTTAAATATGAAAGCCCGTTTTTGCTGGGTCCAGGCGTGGAAGCCCTAGGCTTGGAAAAACATTAGGGACAGCCTGAATTTCTTCCGATTGGGCCGGGACTTCTACAAACCGGGTCCGGCTCTGATGTTTTGTCAAGCCAACTCTTAAAACCTCAAGTATAATTCCGCCTCTTAAGACCAAGTGTGCTAGAAATTTATGAAGAACAAATCCGGTTGTTTAGCATTGCTCTTCTCTTTAATATTTGCGATCACCAATTAACTCCTTAATAGTGCAGATTAGTCTGCACAAAAGATAGGGCCTTATAGACATGAAACTAAAATTGATTGCTAGAAGAAGAATGATTGTTTAAGCTACAATATTGTTAAGAAATTGTTGATTTTGCTCTTACTTTTTACATTTATACAGTTAATTTTGACATATATGTTTCTTGTTTGTAAACCTTAATCAATCCCAGTAGAAACTAGCAAAAGAAGTTTGCTAGGGTTTCGTGGAAGCTACCTTCTTCTTCATCCTGTCCTTACATCTTGCATATTTTTAGGGTAAGCGCATGCCAATATATTTGTTTATTAGGTAAGTATAGCAGTGAATAAATAACTGTATAGGAACTGATAAAGATAATTAAGAAATTCAAAGTTATGTAGATCAGAAGAAAACATTACAACAAACACTACACTTACAACATAAGATAATGAATGTTCAGATATTATTTACCCCTAGCACAATTGAACTAGCTGAAAAAGAACCAAATAAAGCCATCTGAACCTCCTTTAATGTACGAATGAGCGGGCTAAAGCTGGGAAAGCTATTACACAACAAGCAGTGGTGATCCAGAAGTTGATACTATCATGCAATCTCATTGCAGCTACAGCTATGAATCCAAATGCAGTGAAAGTATGTCCTAAGCCTCCAATTATTCGTGCAGCCCTTCCAGGTTCACCATGGCAGTGGCCAAATAGAAAGATACGATACAAGAACATAATAAAGCCAATAATGTTACAAGCAATACAAAAATACGAGAGGGTTTTGGCATTATGGGACAAATTAAGGTTGCCACTCTCTGAATTTGAGCTTGTCCCCACAACGGAAGCTGTTTGGACAGCCATCATGATGAAAGTTTCCACAAGTCTAATTTGATTGGAGGGTGGTTTTTCTTCATCATTTCTGTGATGATGAATCGTACCATAATCATCATCAGCAGGTATGTCAACAACTGAAAATTGACTAAAATTATGATCACTTGAACTTGCGGATTGATTGATGAAAGGAATCCTCAGAGGAAGTGATGGAATGGTAGCTGATGATGATGCTGGACGAGCAGCTTGAGGTAAAACGAAACCATGGGAGGAGGCTTGTTCACGAGATCTAACAGATGCAGCTGCTTGATATCTCATGAGTAGAGGTGGTGAAATTTGTTGATGATTGTGATCTTCCTGAAGCAAAGCAACTCCTACAATATTATCAGGATTATAACGGAGTAAACTGTATTCAGTGAACATCTCAGGCCTTGAACGAGCAATTTCAAGCTCCCTACTATTCAGCAAGAGTAGGGAACCACCAAATGGTTCCTTGTGAGTTTGAGGAGCATGGAACGATGATGATGAAGAAGAAGAAGATGACGATCCGTGTTGATATTCACGGTAATATCTACTAGTCATCTTTGTAATCACAGAGAATTAATGGGATGAAGGAGGAGGAGGAAGAGGAAAAGGAGAGGGAGATAGTAGGGTTTACAACCAGTCGAATAATAGAACTCAAAAACGCGTTGATGAGTGAGAAAGAGCTGTGGAATGTTACTCTTGAAACAATTTCTTTGATATTTCTCTGTTCGCTTTTCCCTTTTCCACTCGTAAGTACTCAAATGGAGTTTAAAATTTTTTAATTAAACTATCTATATTAATCATAAAATGTATTAGTTTTATTGTAATTAATTTGTGAGAAGATCATATTGTCTGTACTAATAATATCGTTTGATTATTAACTGTATGATCATTAATTATTTATTTTTACACTCCAATCTTTCCTACGTTAGCTCGGATGGCCCGTGATTTCTTAGCAATCCCTCTTATGTGTAAGCGTTATAATGATATGCATCCTGATTGTCACTGTTTTTTTGACGGTAAAGACCTCGATGAGGACATTAAACCAGCTTTGTTATTCTTAACACAATGGTTGAATAGCCATGAAAAATAAAAAATGTTTCCACATAACTATAACTGTAATTGCTTGTTATGTGTAATACATTTGTCAGAGGTTAGTGGTCCAAATTAATTAATTTTGCAAGAGTCCAAGAGCTAGGCTGGAATTTATGTTTATAGCCTAATTAAACAACAATCAGTTAGTTTTAATTAATGCATTATTGTAAAATTCAATTAATTAATTAATCATTAATTATTTAGCATCAAATATTTAAAACCAACGATTTCTGGCAATGAAAATTCATGTTCCAAACTTTATAAATATCTCAGTCTTATGTGCGTGTGTAATTAAATAATAAAATAAAAACAGGAGACATCTCTTTTTTAAAAGTAAAATACTAAACACTTATACGTTTCCAAGCTGAAAATTTTAAATAAATCTCTTAAATTTGTACAGTCAAATGCTGAGCTTTCACTTTTTTGGTTTTAAATTTTAAAATATTTTTCAAAAATTTTCATCGGTTAAAATTGACAAACTGTCATTAATTTGAATTTTATTATTAATGGTCCACTAATCAACTTTTTAAAAAAAATTTGCCACCTCTAACATAATAAATATAATTTTTAAAAAATTTGATTTCATGAAATTAGCAATGAATCATCTTATTTACCATATTTTTTAACTTCATGAAAGGTAAACGATGTTCTAGGTAACTATAACTGTAATTAATTGCTCAGTGCAATATATTTCTTTTATTTTTAAACAACTATATGACTTTAATTAATGCATTGATTATAAAATTCAATTAATTAGTTGAACACTAATTATTTAGCATCAAATATTTAAATTTAAAATATTTTTAAAATATGACTTTTTTTGTTTTAAATTTAAAAATATGTTTAAATTTTTAATTGATCAAAATAAACAAATACATGTGATGTTTTGATAATGCATAAATAATCGAGTTTGCCTATTAAGATGTTGTGACACTATACTCAAATCCAACCAAGAATAAAAAGGTTGAACCTTTAAAGTCAGTTAAGTACATTCAGATTGAAAAAAATAAAATTTAAATCTTTGATCATTTATCAGTTTGAAAAAATGACTTTTGAAGGCTGAAGAGAGATGATTGGATTATGAAGTTTTAATAAAATATTAGAATAAAGATGAATGAAGGAGATATAGAAAAACTAAACATCCTTCAATCATCAGAGATTGATTTAACTCCTCCTAACTACATAATGGAGTTAGATTTATTCAGATTTGGTACAAAATTTTGAATAAATGTCATATCAAAATTTATGATTCTCAATATATTTTGATGTAATTAACACCTAAATAATGTTTCATAATCCAAATTATAATATCTTATTTAAGAATTTAATATACTCTCAAACAGTACGATACCATTTGTTTTATTCTAAATCATCATCCAGGTGTTCAACTTTAGCTCAAAAATAGTTATTAGATAGTTTTATTTTCATTCCCTGTGGATATAAAACTTTGTTCAATTTTTTTAAGAAATTAAGACCATGAAGCCTCTATCAATTTGATCTCCTAAAATTGCAAACTCAACCTACAAGATGTTATTAGTAAGGAGAGAGTTATGTTGTTATTATAAAGGAACAAATAGTCGGACTGATATAGCCTTTTTCCTAGGATATTAAGAGATACCTCTGAAACTTTACTCAAACACAAATATCCCTTTCAAGATTTTAGATTAATCAATATCCCCTTCAAGCATTAACAAATGGATGTATACCACCCCGGTTATTATTCCGTTATTATGCAATTAGTTTTAAAAGGGCATTTTCATAATTTTAACTGAAAAAATGTTATTATAATAAAATACTAATTTTATTTATAAAATTATTTTAAATTTAGAAAACTTAGCATTGCTACAGCCTACAGCTACAGCTTCCCCATTTGGTAATTTCTTAGTCAACACCTAACAACTTCTTAAGTCTATAATCTCCCTTCGTTAATAGCAGAAAATAACGATCAACGAACAATAACAAATGTAGCAAAAATTGAGGATTTCTATCACGTAATAGCAAAAATAATTGTAAAAAACCAACGATTTCTGGCAATGAATATTCATGTTCCAGACTTTATAAATATCTGAGTATTATGTGCCTGTGTTCGTGTGTAATTAAATAATAAAATAGAAACAGGAGACATCTCTTTTTTGAAAGTAGAATACTAATACTTATATGTTTTCAACTTGAAAATTTTAAATAATTATCTTAAATTTGTACAGCCAAATGCCGAGCTTTGACTATTTTGGCTTTAAATTTTAAAATATTTTTCAAAAAATTTCGGTGGTTAAAATTGGCGAATTGTCATTAATTTAAATTTTATTAGTATACCACTAATCACTGACGCAGGCGGGATAGCGAAATGGGATAAAAACACTTTATCGAATGTCGAATCTCGTTCGGTTTTTTAACGTAGTAGGTTAGATAAACGTTCTAATGGACAAAATTAGATGTCGTTCTGACTTTAACGGCTCGAAACACGAGTGTCAAGATAATAATCCCATAAGAAAAAGGGAATATTTTATTCAATGAAAGATTATTTCAAATAATAATATAGAGTATCTATATATAATAGATAAAACTTAATGTTATAAGTTAACTCAAATAAGGAAATATAACTCCTATCTTATTTAGCTCAAATAAGGAAATGTAACTCCTACCTAAATAAGAAAACTAAGAATTAAATAACAAATTAAATTGATAACAATAAAAGACTTCCTAAACTAATTAAATATTAAAATTGTCCTATATCAGATTTCTCCTCTCTTAATGAAAACTCGTCCTCAAGTTTTATATGGCGAATGAAACTTATAGTGTAACAGTAATTCATCTTGTGATTTAAAAGAATAACTCTTCTCAACAAACTTTCTTGAAACTCGGAAGAACCTAAATTTTTTTTCTTGTACTTGTTAATAACTTTTCTGAAATATGTATACTTGTAATAACAAATCACTTTCATGCTTTTTATAACTCTTCCTATATCTTGTTTGATGTACTCACTAATTAAATTTGTCTTCGTAGCCAAATCTTTCTTAAGGATAACCGTATCATCTTCAATATGAATAGGTAGAACTATGTCAATAACAAGCGGGTCTTCGACTTGAATTTCTTGTATATGCTCAATCACATTATTAATTTTTAAATTAATATCACATGAAACCTCTTATTGTACAATTTT
This sequence comes from Melia azedarach, assembly GCA_028052125.1. Lineage (NCBI taxonomy): Eukaryota > Viridiplantae > Streptophyta > Magnoliopsida > Sapindales > Meliaceae > Melia > Melia azedarach. Next base: position 15,456,331 of record CM051396.1, read on the forward strand.
TGGCACATCATCAATTTTCTTTTCAAGCACATCTTCAATCATTATTTGACGGTTAATTTTAGCCATGTTATTAGATATCTTGTTAGCTATATTGTCAACAACATCTTTAATAATTCTATTAAAGTAAAGCTTTAGTTGTTCTTCGATTCCTTTGGCTAACAGAATGACATATGACAGTGTATGAATAATATATGACGGCATTCGATCTCTTATATCGGCTTGGAGTCCTTCTAAAAATCTCTCAACTAAACACTCTTCACTTTTATAAAATAAAGAATGTCCATAAAAATTCTCAAACTCTACAAACTCTATAACATGAGAATAAACAGATCTCAGACCTTGATGTGTCAAACAATAATAAAGAGAAATGAATCGTGATCTTATTAATCGCTTCATCTGATTTCATAATCGAACTTTGTCTTTTTGGCTTGCAAGTCTTGACCTTTGTACCATATTTCACCAATATGATGCACTCCCTTTTAATAAAAAATAAGTAACAAATTGTACTCGTTTATCCTTAGATATTCTCTCAACTTGAAAGAATTTTTCAACATCTTCTAGTCAAAATAAAAATAATTTAGGACTGCATTTTCCATTAAACAACAATGCATCATGCCTAACGTAATAGACCATGGTTCTATTTTTTTTTTTTTTTTGTGAAAGAATGTATTAATGAATGTGATTGTGTTTAGCGGTTCAGGAAAACCCTGTATGATACAGAGGTAGGCTCTAATATCAATTGACGCAGGCGGGATAGCGAGGTGGGATAAAAGTACTTTGTCGAACACTGAATCTCGTTCGGTTCTTTGACACACTAGGTTAGATAAACATTATAATAAATAAGATTAAATATCGTTCTAACCCTAATGGCTCGAAATATGAGTGTCAAGATAATAATCTCATAAGGGATAAAATCAAAGGAGAATATTTTATTCAATGAAAGATTATTTCAAATAATAATATAGAGTCTTTATATATAATAGAGAAAATCTAGTGTTATAAGTTAACTTAAATAAGGAAATATAACTTCTACCTAAATAAGAAAACTAAAAATTAAATAACAAATTAAATTAGTAACAATAAAAGACTCCATAAATTAATTAAATACTAAAATTGTCCTACATCAATAATTTTTTTAAAAATAATTTTACCACCTCTAATATAATTAATATAATTTTAAGTAAATTTGATTTCATGAAATTAACGATGACTTTTCTTATTTACTTTATTTTTTAAATTTATGAAAGATAAAGAATGTTCTAGGTAACTATAATTGTAATTAATTGCTAAGCGCAATATATTTCTTTTATTTTTAAACAACTATATGACTTTAATTAATGCATTGATTATAAAATTCAATTAATTATTTGAAGACTAATTATTTAGCATCAAATATTTAAATTTTAATTTTTTTTTAAAATATATGACTTTTTTTTGTTTAAAATTTAAAAATATGTTTAAAATTTTAATTTATCAAAATTGGTAAACTATGCTAAATTTAAATTTTATAATTATACTACTATTCAATTTTTTAAAACCTTTTTCACCTCTAGTACACTTTATAGAATTTTAAGCAAATTTGATATCATAAAATTAACAATGACACATTTTATTTACCATAATTTTTTATTTTTAATTTATAAAAAAATCTTATATTTATTTAAACTAAAAACACTTCAATAAAATAGTTTATAAGCTCTTAACACTAATTTTTCTCAAAATAAACGGAACAATTCTTTGTTTTCAATTTAAAAGAAAATATTCTATAGTCTACTATTATAAAATTCTTATGAACTCTACGATGGTTCTCCGAACTTTATGATACGTTATATATCAAGATAGATCTCTTACAATATCTTTGCTCTATTGATGGATTGATTTATTTCAGTCTAATTAGATGGGATATTTAATTTTTATAATAAATATTATTATAAAAAATCAGATATTATTTCGATAATTATTAGTTATCATTGATAATTATTAATTATAGTAGACAATTATGAGAGATTAAAAGATATGTTTTATCATTTTTATAAATGTATATTTTTTAATGAAGATGATATCATCTAAAATTAGAGTTATATATTTTAATCCTAGTCAAAAGATATCTCTCCTTTATCTCTTATCTCCCTAGTGCTATATAAAGAGTATCTCCATGTTTTGTGAAATGCAAAAGAAATCTTAAAAACAAGAGTCAAAAAACGTAGAGGGAGATTTTACACTAGATGTTGATCCATCCCCATATATATATATATATATATGAAAGAGTCCAAACTAGCACCGTAATGAGCACTAGTATCATCAATATTTGTCAGAAGAATGTGGATGATCAAGTCACACATAACTATAAACCACTTGTGATATTAATCAATCAATCGGTTTGGTCAAATCATTTGTTTAAAGAAGGATATATGCGGTTCTGGTATTAATTAGCAAATCCATTAATGAAGTTTTTTATTTTGTCTTAGTTAAAATAGCTCCCAACAACTCCTCCGAAGGTTACATACATACTCAGCACCATCTTAATTCCAAAGCAAATTCCAGCATTTTTAAATGCTGTCTATCACCAAGTACTATTATACATTACAGCAGATAAGTTGCCGGCGGCAATCTATCATATCATCTTTTCTTAAAATCATTTTTCTTACGTTCATAAAATTGGTCAGTTTTGACGCTCCCCAAATTAACATTTTGGGACAGCCATCCCTATCCTGCTCATGTTGCGTACAATCTTTGCAGTAGTAGGCATCAGAGATCCCCACTCCTCTGCAGATAACACATCGGCCCTGAAAAGATCCATCGTGGCATTCATCGCAAACTCAAACAAGGGTGCATGGACGTACTCCTCCCCAGATAACACATCGACCTAAAAAGAACCATAGTTGCATTCATCGCAAACTCAAACAAGGATGCAAGGACATACGCACGAGACACAAATTACACACTTCCCATCGCAAACTCAAACAAAGTCTTCCAATGGCAATACCTGGCTGCTTCCCGCACATAAGTTAAATCAGGTTGATGCTTGGCCATGCCTTCTAAAATCCACTCCTACCTCCTTCCTATATGTATGTATCTGGTCACCTGCAGCTATATAATAATCAAAACAAGCAGTATTATTAGGCTTCCTTCAATCCCAAGAGTTTTATGATCATACCAATACTATCTTAGCCAAGGACAAACATCAAATACCAATAGAAATGCATAAAGACATTGCTGAAAATCAAATAACAAATTGGCTTCATACTTACAAGTAGAACAAACCAAAAAAGAATTTCCTTTGAAAAACTGAGTATGCCCCCATCACAAACAGAAACTTAGGGGTTAAAATGTTCGAATAGTAAAGTTGATAGGCCAAATGTGTAAGCATAGTTCATAACCTGAAGGATAAATTGCTCGTGTTTAAGATATAAGGGTACCAAAATGTTGAAAAGGTCATTTTGAAAGACAGTTAATAAATTAATTGGTACATTTGAAATATTTTCAAAGTTTAGGGGGTTAAAACATAAACAATTTAGATTTGTATTCACAATATTTTCGTTGGGCTGGCCTGCGCCCCTCGTTTCTAGCACAGAGAGCAAAACAAGCCTGGGCCGAGGCTTCAAATATTGAAGCCTGCTACGGACTGGGGACAGGCTTTAAATATGAAAGCCTGTTTGAGATGGCGCTGGCTTGACAAAACATTCGGGCCATGTCTGAATTTCTGTATATTGGGCTCAGACTTCTATATATATCTTTGCAGTTTGGAGTTTGAAGTTGTTGATGAGGTAATAGCACTGATTAGTCTGTACAAACAGTAAGATCATATATAAAACTAAAATTGATTGTTAAAAGGAGAATGATTGTTTAGGCTTCAATATTGTTAATAAATTATTGATTTTACTCTTACTTTTTACATTTATACAGTTAATTTTAACATAATTGTTTCTTCTTTGTGAATCTTAATCAATTTCCAGTCGGAACTAGCAAAAGAAGTTTTGCTCAGGTTTGGTGGAAGCTGCCGTCTTCTTCATCCTGTCCTTGCATTCTGCATATTGTTAGGGTAAGCGGGTGCCAATATATTTGTCTATCAGATAAGTAAAGCAGTGAATAAATAATTATGTATAGGAACTAATGAAGATAATTAAGAAATTCAAAGTTATGTAGATCGGAAGCGAACATTATAACAAACACTGCACTTACAACATAATCAATGTTCAGATATTATTTCCCCCTAACACAGTTGAGCTAGCTGAAAAAGAACCAAATATAGCGATCTGCTCCTCATTTAATCTAAGAATGTACGGGCTAAAGCTGGGAATGCTATTACACAACAAGCAGTGGTGATCCGCAAGTTGATACCATCATGCAATCTCATACCAGCTACAGCTATGAATCCAAATGCAGTAAAAGTATATCCTAAGCCTCTGATGATTCGTGCAGTCCTTCCAGGTTCACCATGGCGGTGGCCAAACAGAAAGATACAATACAAGAACATAATAAAGCCGACAATGTTACAAGCAATACAAAAATACGAGAGGATTTTGGCATTATGGGACAAATTAGAGGTGCTGCTATCTGAGCTTGAGCTTGTACCCACAACTGAAACTGTTTGGACAGCCATCATGATGAAAGTTTCCACGAGTCTAGTCTGCTTGGGGGATGGTTTTTCTTTATCATCTCTGCTGTGATGAACTGTGTGATAATCATCATCATCAGGTATGTCAACAACTGAAAACTGATCAGAATTACGATGACTTGAACTTGCGGATTGATTGATGAAATGACTCCAAGGAAGTGATGGAACAGTATTTGATGATGATGCTGGAGAATCAGCTTGCTCACGAGACCTAACGGATGCAGCTGCTTGATCTCTCAGAAGTAGAGGTGGTGAAATTTGTTGATGATTATGATTATCCTGAGACAAAGAAATTCTTACTAGAGGTATTGAGTTGTGCTGTCTTACTTCGTTCGATTCCCAAATTGAGGGTACGGCAATAGTCACTTCTTCTCCTTGAGAAGAGCATAAACGAGTAAGATTAGAGCCGGTATTAGCAGTGGTCACCAAGAATCTCTCATCTTCTTGCAAATTCTGTTCATCAAACAACTCTTTCAACTGTTGGAATTGGAATCCGTATTTCCCCTCAAATATACAGAATCCACATCGACATACCAAGCTTCTCCATGTCTTATAGCAGTGGTGAAGCCGATTCCCGTTGCAAAGTAAACTATATTCACTGAACATCTCAGGGCGTGAACGAGCAATTTCAAGCTCCATACTATTAAGCAAGAGTAGGGTACCACCAGAGGGTTCCATGTGAGTTTGAGGAGCATGGAACGATGATGATGATGAAGAAGATGACGATCCGCGTTGATATTCATGGTAATATCTATTAGTCATCCTGCTTGTAAGCACAGAGAATTAATGGAATGGAGAACAAGGAGGAAAAGGAGAGGGAGATAGTAGCTGAGGTTTACGGCCAATGAACTAATAAAACTCTGAACCCGCGTTGTGGACGAACTTTGGAACTTTACTCTTTTAACAATTTCTTCGATATTTCTCCCTTCGCTTTTCTTTCTTTTTTTTCTTTTTTTTTCACACGATGTATGTTTTAAACCTGCCTTTTTTTTTTTTAAATTTAAAATGCTTTTAATTAAACCTACCCTGAGTTATTAAACCCCCTTGGAGTATTGGGAAATGGTAGATAACCCCCCAAGGTTTAGAAAATGATAGATATTTTCTTGAATTTTTGGAAAATGATAAATATCCTTTAAAATTACTATATATTAATATAAAATAATTATATTGTTCTTCTATATTTAGAGATATATTAATTAACTATTTTAAACTAGTTATTAATACCTAATTATCAATATATTCTTACAATTTTTTTTGATAATGATGTATTCAATATTTTTAATAATTAATTTTTAAATTATTATTAATATTTTAAATAATTTCATTATCATTATATTAATTTATAATGTAATTAACTAAAATAAATTTCAAATAATATTTGAATTAAATGAATTATATTATTTATATTTTGAGAATAGTTTTGATAACTAAATATTTCATATTTCATATTTAAAATTTATATGTCAAATATATTATAAATAATATATTGATGAAATCCAAGTATTAGTTTGGATTTATTTTAATTGTTTTTATAATTTATAATTTAGATAATATTTATCTAATTTATATATAATTTTATTAATTTATAAATAAAATAACTTAAATAATTTATGTAATTTATAACGCAATCAATTAAAATAAAATCTAAATAATATTTATATTATATGAATTATATTATTTATAATTTTGATAATTTTATGTAATCTATACATAACTCTATTAATTTATAATCCAAATAAGAATTTAAATAATTTATAATCAAAATATTTTCAAAAAATATTGAATATTATTAATATGGCAATAAAATTGTTAAAATATTAATAACCATTTAGAGAGTAATTATCAAAAATTAAATTATAAGGATATATTAATAATTATGTAATAACAATTGGATCAAAATGGTCAATTAATATGTCCTTCAAACGCATAAGGATAAAATAATTATTTTGTATAAATGTATAGTGACTTTAGGGGATATTTACAGTTTATTAACAGTTCAGAAAAGTATTTGCCGTTTTCAAAATATTAGAGAGTATCTGACCTTTTTGAATATTCTAGGGTACCTATCAATTTCCCATTAAACTATCTATATTAGTAGAATCCGCATAAAATGTATTAGTTTTGTTGTAATTAATTTGTAAGAAGATCATATTATCTTTACTAATAATATCATGATGATTATTAACTATATGACCATTGATTGTTTCATTATTTTACAATTAATGAAGAAATTAAAAAAGAATTAAGATGCCAGTCATATTACTTTAATGGAAAATTAAGACATATCCCCTAAAGTTAACTTAAAGGGCATATATCCCTAAACATTTGAGATAAATAAATATTCTTTTAATGTTTGGATAAAAGATAAATATTTAAAATTACTAATCTTTATACAAAATAATTATTATACCTTTAAATATTTAAAAGATATATAAATAGATCATTTTATCCTTATTATTAATACACAGTGATTAATATAATCTTTTAATTTTATAATAACATGAATTATATTTTTAATTAACAATAGTCATTTTAACAATTATACTTCAATTTTTTTATAATTTTACCCTAAAATACTATTATTTTAGATAATTTATTTTTTATTAAATTAATTTATTGTATAATGGAAATTAATTTTATAATTTATTGTGAATAAACCATTAGAATATATTACAAATAAAATTAAATTTTTATGTGAACAATACACACAATTTTTAATGAAGTTAATATTATTTGAAATCTATTTTAATATTTTACACAATGAATAATATAATAAGAATAAAATATATCAATTTATATAAGTTTATAATATTAACTTTTCATGTGAATGAAACACAATTTTTTTAAAATAATTTATTTAGAATCTATTTAAAAAGTTTATATACAAAGAATTAATATAATAATAATAAAATGATCTAAAATAACAATAATTTATGATAAAATAGTAAAAAAAAATTAAGTGTACAATTATTAAAATAAATAAATTAAGAATATAATTCATTATGTTATTTCAAAATCAAAAGGTTACATTGATCATTACGTACTGTTAATAGAGATAAAATGATCATTTTATACACATTTAAATATTAAAGGACGTAATATTCATTTTACATAAAAATATTGATGTATAGTAATTTCAAAAATATTCATCTTTTGTTCAAACTTTAGAGAATATTTGTTGATCGTCTTCAAACATCAATAGTATTTGTCTTTGACTTAACACTAAGAGGTATCTCTTGATATCCCTTACTTTAACCATCAACATCAGGAGTATTTCCACATGGGGTAGCCATTACTCCATTTTTTTGAGTTTGAATTCAACACAACATCGTTAATTTCTTTAGCTCTGTTTTTTTTTCTGTATATTCTCTTGATGTTTTTTCATCATATTTTTGACCAAATAAAACATCATCATAAAATGAATTTATGTAAATTTATTTATGCTAATTGAAGTTAGCCAATATTAACAAATGTTTGCTTTGTCTTTAATCGGCTTATAAAATGATACTTTCTTTAAACTTTTCTTTTAAAAATAAAATTGTTCAGAATTCACAAATAATAATAATAATGATAATCAAGATGATAATAATAAAATTATTTATAATCATTAAAATATTTATTATTTTATTTTGATTTGATTTTTAAATTACATCTTTTATATTAATTAAAATTTTTCTTATTATTTAAAAAAATATTAGTTAAAATTATTTTATTCTTAATAATTATTATATATTTGTTTTAAAAAGTTATGTTATAATGATTGTATAAATTATTCATAAATTAGAGTAGATGTGATAGTTAAGGTATGGGCAATTTTCACCTAATTCTCAAGTTTGATTCCCACTGAAAACTTATATTTTTACTATTTTAACAAAATCAATTTTTGTTCAAATCATTGGTTCAGTTCAATTTATATTTAAATTATTTATTTAAATCTAAGAATAAAACTAAAAAGATATAAATGTCAGGAAGGTAAATGGTAGTTTTGATATAGTAGGGAAGTAACTAATAAAATATTAATAAATTAAATAAGGTAAATGGTAGTTTTGATATAGTAGGAAAGTAACTAATAAAATACTAATAAATTAGAGACGAAATTTATATTTTTTCTTTTTTCTATTACTTTTTAATAAATAAATAAATATCTGTAGTAAACAAATGAATTTGTTTTGAAAATTTTATCATTGGTAAAGCTTTTATGAGCAAAATGTGTGTTTAAATTGAAAAGGAAAAATTACTCTATTTATTTAGAGGAAATTTAGTATTAAGAACTTATGAACTATTTTATTGAAATGACTTTGGTTTGAATAAATATAAGATAGCTTTATAAATTAAAACTAAAAAATATGGTAAATAAGAGGGGCCGTCGGTAATTTCATGAAATCAAGTTTACTTAGGATTATATTGACTGTATTACAAGAGGCAAAAACTTAGAAAAAAAAGGGAATAATGGTATGATTATAAGATCTAAATTTTCATCCATTAAAAGTTTTTAAAATTTAGAATAAAAAAAGTCAAAGCTCAGCTGTGGACCTACAAATTTACTAAATTTAGAGCCTATTTGGAAATGATGTTCAAGAACATAAAAGTTAATGATTTTAGGGTATCACTCCATCTCTATCCTATAGCAAATTTTGAGAAGTTTATTGTTCAAAATTCAACTTTAAAAATCAATTTTTATCTTAAATATAGTATCAAAGATACCTTTTTAAAATTATAATAATATAAAATTAATCTTAAAATAATTATTAAATTTAAAATTAATTAGAAAATAAAATTTTAGAAATTAAATACTTTTTTTTATCATTTTGTACTTTTATTTTACTTTCTAATAAAAAAATTTATATTTAGTTACTATATATTATTTTAAGTTACACATATATAAATTCTTATTTGAAAATTTAGATTTTGGTCATGATTATTTATTATGCGTATATCAATTATTTATCTTATTACAATACTTTAACAATAAAATTTATCGAATGCACAAAATTAGTTTTTAAATTTACAGTATTTTTTTTAATATACAATCAATACTAAACTAAATCTTTTTAAACTGATTATTTTTATAATATAATATAAATAAATTATTTTAATATCTATAGTAACTCCAACTAGACCTTAATTATTTCATACTCAAGATATATGTCTTGTTTGGTAATTTAATTAAAATTAATTAATTTGGACCACTAATTATAAGAAGACACTAATAATTTATTAAAAATTAAAATAAATATATTATGCATAACAACTGATTAAAGCTGTGGTATTTGGAAGCATTGTTTATTTTTCATGACTTTTCAACCATGCTGTTAAGCATAACAAAGCCTGTTTAATATCATGGTCGAGATATTTAGAATAAAAAATGCATCTATAAGGATAGTAATTCAAGTGAAAAAGAGAAAAGCGACTATAAACAGAAATAGGCAACACTAAGAAATCACGAGCCATCTGAGCAAGTGTAGGAAAGATTGGAGTGTAAGCCCGCCACCAAGCTAATATATCAAACTTTTCAACTGAAGGAACTTTAGGATCATTTAAATACCTTTCAAGTTCTGATGATTTTGATGTGGATGTGCATGGCCTCCCCATAGCATCTACATATGAAGATGTTGTGCCTCTAAGCTCAGACTCAAAGCTCTTTGCATATTCTTTGTAGACATTGGTAAAATCATCAATGATTTTTTCAAAAAAGTGATCAGCATCACGGCCATAAATCTTATTGTACCAGAGTTGTACAATATCCATTTTGAACCGCGGATCAAGAACCGTTGCAATTACTAGAACCAAATTATATTTCTTTAACTCAGAAGCGAATTTCTCAATCGCTGTTGAAGTCTTTTTGTCAAACTGACAACTAAGGGATCTTTGCAGCAGAAGCAATTTCATATAGACGTCACAAAACTTAGGGAAATATTGATTTGGAGTGATATATTCGCTTTTAACCAAGCTGTCAAAACTATCCAATAACTCTTCAAAATGCTCGTGTATGACAGTTGCCTCATCCCATTGCTTTGCCGTTAAATTTATTGACCTTGACTTGAAATCAAAATCTATTCGCTCCAGCTCACAAAATGCATTTTTATAACCCACTGCTATTCTAAAATCACCCTTTCTAGGAACATTGTACATAGAATGACCAGGAGGAGGATCACAGATATTTACTTTCTTTCCCATGGACTTAGCATCGTCTACAGCAATTTGAAAGTTATGCATATTCGACGGCTTGCTATTGACGTAATCAATACACTTGCTTATCTGACTAAACGTGTTCCATAACCATTTTTTGAAATTATCACAAAAATTATAAAAAATATAGGATAAGACCCGATCAGAAAACAGAAACCCACTGAAAGTAAGGGAATTATTACCTCGTTGATTAAACCAGCTGTTAATTTCTCCAATGACATCTTCTTGATCACTTTCGATGAAATCGTCAGATTTTCCAAAATAATGATAAATTACGGAGCATATATTTCCATCGATCTTCAAATTCAAACATGATTCTTTCAGAATTTTTATTAAGTTGCGCTCCTCGTCCTCATTGACAGCATAAATACCAATGATCTTCATCTTCGGTTCCCAACTATTATCAATATAGTATACACTCAACAAATAATACCCCAAATAAAACTCAATCACTAAGCTAAAACGACATGAGAGTTCACTAAAAAATCTGCGGAGGTTTCCCTTCTCTGCTTCATAAACTTGGAGTATCTCAACCTTTCTAGAGTTCAATACTGATGGATCCCATTTCTCAGTAGGATTTTTGATGAGATCAGTCACAGAATTCTCTTGAATGACAACAGAAGAAGTTAATTTCGTTGTTTGATCCATTGATTTATCAGCATCACCATCTACGTTATTTCTTTTGCGTAGGCATCTCACCAAATGATTATTGAGATGTGTGGTTCCTAACTTGCTTGAACCATCAAACACCTTCCCACAATGAATACATTTAGCCAATAGCTTTCCATCTGCTCCTGTAAACTTAGTCATCTCCTCCCAAACCTTTGACTGCTTCTTTCTTCGTTTATTACTAGCTGATGATGATGAGCTCCCCACTACATCTTGCTGGTTCATGTCTATCATCTCCATATTATTCCGAAATTGATTTCCATTTATCACTTTTCTCTCCCCTATCATTTCCTGTCAACATTAATTGAAACAACAATAATAAATTGAAACAATTATATACGGCTGGGAGAGATGTTCTGGAAGAAAATGAATGTATTAAACTAATTAATGTTTTCTTTTTTAACTCTCGAAATTGATAGATAGCGAGAGAGAGAGAGGCAGCATACCAGTGCATGGGGTTGATGTGTTGCCAAGATTTCGTGATTAAACAAAGACCAAGACATATCCACAGCTAGCCTGCAAAACAAACGATAACACGGGTTTCTTATATATTATCATTATACCGAAACTGATAATATATAAGAAGAAGAACGAAATACATACTTGAAACCAATCAGATCTCAGTTGAATCAAAGTTGTGCAACCAGAGAGAACAGACCAGAGCAGAGCAGAGCCTAATTTTATGTGAGGGGTGTGCATAATTTCGAGCTATCAGTGTACTTATATATACACAAGTCTTCCCTTCTCTGTTCTGCAAATGGATGTAGTAAAAAAGCTGGCTGTATGGGACAACAGAGACTAAGAATTTCTACTTAAGAACTAATTTTCTTCGCCAGATAAGGCCATTTCTACCTTCCTGGAAATTTCCTCCTCACCAATCTAACATTTAATTGGTTTGCCCTATGAATCTTACCCCATTAACCTTTGCTTGCCGGTGACGCTACTCTATAGCGACTCATTTCTTTTTCCTTTTATAAATCTTCTATATAATCTTCCGTTATTTTTAGTATAACACGTTAAAAAAAATTTGTGGGTTCCAATCCTAAGCACACTTGAGGGATTCTATATAAACTATCACTAGAATCCATACTTATTAGTGTAGTATTTAAATAAAATTCGATAAAGTTAATTAGCATTTCACATAACAAAATATATATTTTTATGACTTTATGACATTACAGTCACGCTAAGACCCATCAATTTTCTGCCAATTGAAATGACTGACAAAAAGAAAAATAAAAATGGAAACAAAAAAGAATACTGCTGTTAGCCTTGAGCTTTTTATTGCAGTTTGTATGCCTCCATAAAGTACGAGGTGACAAATTATTGATTCAAATCCTAGAATTTATGAAATTTTATAGTAAAAATATCCTATACCTCTCTTAGATTTGATTTATTACCCATTTCTTCTTTACAATTTAAAAAAAGCTCACTACTTCTAATTTTGAATTTTATTAATTTTATTCTTAGTAATTTAAACTTGAACCGAAATTAAACCATCATTTTTAGCCAACTTAAAATTGTGTAATATAGTTAAAAATTTTATGAGATTCGAACACTTGGACTAGGGATACAAAACTTACAATTTTACCATTATAACATTTGATATTTCAACTTCATGATTTTACTCTTTAATTAATATCTAACTAATTCCTCCATAAAATAGGAGTGGCAAAAGTGATTCATTGAAATTTTAGAATTCCTAAAATTTTATAGGAAAAATATCCTATGCTTCCCTTAGATTTGGCTAGCTGACACCACTTTTCTTTTACTGTTTAAAAAATGCTTCGCTAATCTTTAAATTCTAAATTTTGCCTATTTTTATTCTTAATAATTGCAACTTGAACAATTAAATCATCAAATTAACCCAATTTTGTTTTAAAATTGCAAATTAATTAAAATTTTTTGCAAGGTTTAAACATTTGAATTAGGACCCAAGTTACCTGTAATTTTACCATTATAACACTTGCAATGTCTATTATTTTACTCTATAATTTATATCTGATACTTCAAACGTATCTAATATATATTATTATATCAAAAAATACTCTTAAATTATTATTAATTTATATTATTATTATTTTGATAATTACTATTAATAAAAATAATGGCTACTTTTAGCCTTACCCCTCATTTATTAACATGTATAAGATATTCATCCACCTTTGTGAAAGTCATCACTAAGGGTGACAATTTGAGTTCACGGGTCGTGTTCGTGTCGTGTCAAATAATTAATCGTGTCGAAAATCCTCAACTCAAACATGACCCATTTATTAATTGTAGCAAGAGTCTTTAACACGAAAATAGGTGACACGATATGACCCACCAACCTATTCATTAATCATGTAATCGTGTCAGATTAACTCATATTTTAATCGGGTTGACTCATTTACCCGTTTAATTTAAATAATTTTTTTTTTATATTTGTAGATAATCAAACCCGAGACCTTATTTAATATAATTTTAACCACTAGACTACAGTATATTTTTACTTAATATATGAATATATTACTTATTTAATCATTTTTAAGTTATTCTTTTATGTTATAATGTTAAATTATTTTAAATAAAATTCTTTTATATTATATTGTTAAATTATTTTAAATAGGTTTCTTTTATATTATAATGTTAAATTATTTTAAATAGGTTTCTTTTATATTATAATGTTAAATTATTTTAAATAGGTTTCTTTTATATTATAATGTTAAAGTATTTTAAATTATAATGTTAAATTATTACAAATAGTTGGAATAAAATTATTTGATGAAAAGTAGTTTCAAATAAAAAATGAAAATATCATATATACATTTATTTCTTTTCATTTTTTTAAATTTTTACAATAAAATCATCTAAGAATGTATTATTCTAAAAATTTATTATTCAATTTATTCTTAAAAAATAAAAATAACTATAGCCTTAATAAAAAGTGGTTCTCTATTTTTATATTTTTTATAAAAAAATTTGTAAATGTTTTTTCCTATTTTTTTCATTTAGATTTATTTCTAATAGATACTTTTATTGAAATTATTTTTTTAAGTTTTTTAAATCATTATTTATTTAATTATCTATCTAATACATATAATATATAACATGGTGTAAGTACAATTAATTGACGATAATTAATAAAACTAATGGAACATTCTTATTTAACCATCAAGAATGAATTGATTACATTTTTAAAGTCAAAATGTAATACTATTTAATTTTTGTAATGTATTAATTAATTATTAATATTTATACTATTATTAATGAAACAATTATGGATTAACAAGTCAAGTATCATATAATTATTAAAATTATATATATAAAGCAATATATGGTTTAATTAATTATATTGATACTTAATTAGAAAGTTAAATTTGAAAGTTTTTAAAAAATTACATACTTATCTAATGATATATCATCTCATTATTAAATTATAAATAATAAATGATATATTGTTACACTGTATATGTAAATTACGATAGATTTGTAAATATCTAATTGTGATAGAATAACTTAATTTACGATTACACATCGAAACTTTATTAAAATTACATATCAAAATTTTATTAAAATTATTATTAAATAATATATTACAAGAAATTTATAAATAATCGATCATGAATAAGTTAAAATATCTTAATTTCAAGTTAATGATATATTAAATTTAAGTTAAATAATCTTAAATTTTTGTATTTACAATTTATAAGTATCTAATATTTAATTTTAAATTAATAATATATTTTTTTAAATTATTAAAGTAATTAAGTAGAGAAGAATAAAAATATTTTATAATATATAAATAATACACTCATAAAATTATATCAAATTGTGGTTGTGGCCCAACGGTAGAAGTTTCATTAAATTGACTAAGAAGTTTGGGCTTGAATCCAAGCATTCAATTTTTTTTATATTGAATAGTTATATTATTTAAATTAAACGGGTAAACATGATTACCCATTTAACTTGACACGATTATTTAAAAAAATAGAGTAGTAATCATGTCAATGTGGGTTGTGGAGTTAATCGGGTTAACTCAATACGATTAGTATTTAAATAGTAATCATGTCATTAAACGGGTTAACGAGTTGAGAGGATTAAACCCGGACACGATCTAATTATTAAATGGGTGACATGAACCCGACACGATTATTAATCGCTAAATAATGATTAAATGACTATTTATCTGTATTGTAATTAAAAATAAAAAGGAATAATAATATTTTAGTCCCTACACTTGGATAAAATAACAAACCAAGATATATTTTGGTTAATTTTAATATTTTAGTCTCTATTGTTGTGTTATTATATTTGTCACCTTTCACTAGAATTTTTGAAGATATAATTAATTTTTTCTCTAAAACAGTAAAAACTCCACATTGTACTACAGTTAAAATGCCCTAAATCATTGAAAACATTAACTAAACTTATTACACATGACTTTTATTCACAATTTTTAAAACGAGCAATAATAAAGATTGTAGAGATTTATTTGGATGGTTATAACTTTCATTGGTTGATTTTTTTTTATATAATTTTGAAAAAAATCTGTATTTTAAAAAGGATGGAAGAAGGGTGGCAAATGATAGAAGCCAAAAATAACAGTAGGGACTACAATGTTAAAATTGGTTAAAGTATATACTAATTTGTTATTTTATCAAAATTTAGAGACTAAAATAATATTATTTTTTTAATCTTGGGAGAATGACATATACACCCCCACTTTATTGCATGAATAACATCTACACCTCCACTTCAAAATTAATTGTCAAACTGTCCCCTTCTGTTAATTTTTTCCGTCTTTGTTAGTGAAAAAAAGGGTAAAGTGGTAAATGCATTTTTGTAAAGAATATTCAAGAACAAAGGAAAGTAAGCAAAACGATGCATTTTTTATAATTTTAAGACAAGAAAAGACAAGTGCCATATTATATTAGTAAATATAATGTCAGCTGTCAAATATTTTGTAGATTTAATCGTAACCGCTCATTTCCTTCTATTTTTTTTACTTTCATCTCGCTAAAGGTAAACCCTAAAACCCTAAATAGATACTGCATGCGTGTGGTAATAATCAATTAAACAAACTGTGGCTGAAATCTCAAACCGAAAATAATGCAAACCCTTAATCCACGATTGCAAAATTTCAACCTAGCGATTAGACGACAAATTGGCTAATACAGTCGTCTGAAGTATACAAGGTAAATAATTATTTGTTAGTGTTGATGTCGAACATTATTTTTCAGTGTTGATGTCGAATATGAAATGTTTTTCTGACATAAATATCAAATTTATAATGCTGATATGACTCATAAAAGTGAATGGATGAATGATTATAAGATAAGTCCAATGAATATGACTCGAAAAAGTGAATGCATTGATAACTAGTGATCGATTGAACTTGAAAAGTTAATTTGGGTTTTGGTTTCTTATGGTTAAAAACACAATGTATTCATGTTAAAATAATAGTGTATTATTGAAATATGCATTTGTTTGTTTTTTACGAGTACAAGAGCAGTGTGTGCATGTGATTTGTCAATATGTGAATAATAGAATAAAGTTTGGTGTATTTGTTGGTAATCCCATGTGCATGTGAATTTTGTGTTCATTAAGTGTGAATAAAGTTGTGTTATTTATTGTTAGCTGGAAATTTTTTATCAAAGTATGAATAAAACTATATTGCTGACTGGAAAGTGTAGTAAATTATTTGATTTTATTGTTTATGACATGTAGATGGATAATGATAGTGAGGGTATTAGGATTACTGCAAGATTTTTGGGGGAGGATATTGATGTTGGACTTTGTGAACCTGACCATGCAAGTTTAATAGCTATTTTTAAATATGTGAGTGAATTTGCGTTTAAAAGGGAGTTAATGGTAGGGGAGAAGTTTAAAATAAGGGCACTTATTCCTGGAGAATTTAACTGGATAGAAATAAAGAGTGATAGAGAGCTATTACACCTAAAGTAGATGACCAACAAAGCAGCCCTACACATCACCTGCACATATCATCACCAAAAGCAATCAATTTTACTATAAGAAGACTTTTTTATGATAATTTAACAATTGATAGCCCCACAACCCCACACAGCAACCCCACATCCTAGCACAAGAACCCTATAACTCCACACAACAGCTCCACATCCCAGCACAGCAACCCCACAGCCCCACACAACAACCCCACAACCCACTACAATATATAATTGATACCTCATCCATCGAGTATAACACCCAATTATCAGAAGAACAAGTTTCTCAAGTATTGACTCTTACCCAACCCACTAAGAATCCTAGCACAGATGAACAACATACTGTGCAACTTGACAGAAAGTCAAACTACCACCAGCCGTGTGTTTCAGTTGGTGAGGTAGATAATGAAGAGGCAAGATGGTTAGATGATGGAGAAGACAATATTGATGGTAATGCTGATTATGAAGAAAATAATGGTGGAGATGATGATGCTACTAGAGAAGTAAGTGATCATAATGTAGACAACCTATCCAACTATGGCAATGATAATAAGGAAGAGAGGTTATTGTCATCTTCAGAAGATGATGGTGAAAACAGAAAAGCAAGGAAGATGGTTAGATCTTTAGGTAGGAAGTAATACAAAAGAGGGACTGGAGGGGAGATAAAGTTTGAAGTGGGACATGAGTTCATAAATATTAACCAATTCAGAGCAGAAATTAAAGAATATGTCATACGGGAAGGATTCCAACTAATGAGAAACAAGAATGAGAAAAGGAGATTTATTGGTGTGTGTAGCCATGTGGCTTGCCCATGGAAGATTTATGCAGCTCTTTACAAACGTGGCCTGACTTTTGTTATCAAAAAGTTGAATGAAGAGCACACTTGCTTTGGTGTCACCAAGAACAAAGATGCATCTGCTGAATGGATTGCTGACAAGTTTCAAGAGTCACTGACTTATAATTCTAGTATGAACATTTCTGCCATGACATATGAGCTAACACATAAATATGGAGTACATGTAAACAAAGAGAAAGTTATACAGGGCAAAAACGAAGGCTTTATTTAGAAGCAGTGGGGATTTTGCACAAGCATATGCCAGGCTGCCATCATATGCACGAATACTCACTGAAAGAAATCCTGAAGGACTTGTTAAACTATATATAGCTCATGTCGGCAATGAGGTTCAGTTTAGAAGAATTATGATAAGTTTTCCAACATTGAGCTTAGGTTTTGTGAGAGGGTGTAGGAGGTTCATAGGTTTAGATGGTTGTCATCTGAAGGGACCTCATAGAGGAGTGCTTTTGTCTACTGTTTGTTTGGATGCAAATAGTGGGGTTTTTCCAATTGCCTACTGTATCTGTGAGAGTTAGAACTTGGACACATAGGGCTGATTTTTAGAAGTGTTGAGCGATTACCTTGGTATTGAAAATGAGAGGGTAGCAACATTCATAACAGACAGGCAGAAATAGGTGATTTCAGCACTAGAACAATATTGGCCTGGAGTACATGTTAGATACTGTGCAAGGTATATTTGTGCAAACTTCATATCTCAATGGCCAGAGCTAGTTTTAAAAGACTTGTTTTGGGCAGCTGCAAGATCAACCACCAAAACAAATTATAGTAAGTACATGGATATGATAAAGTTTGAGAATAAGGCAGCACATGATTGGTTGGTTAAGATTACACCAACTTATTGGTCTAAGCATGCATTTGATTGGGATTTGAAGTGTGAACATGTCACCAACAATATGACTGAGTCATGGAATGGGTGGTTGAGTGAGCACAGGGCAAAATCAGTTTTGTCACTACTTGAGTTTATTAGGAGAAAGGTGATGAAAAGAATGCATAAGAGGGTAAGTGAGGCAAGAAAATGGAAAACAGACTTGCCCCCTTACATACACAGAAAAATTAAAGCTGCTGCCAAGGTTGAAAGACATTACAGAGTTGTGTGTGCTAGTGATACTGAATTTGAGGTGTTGCAACAAGGCAGTAAGGTTTATGTTGTTGATTTAGAGAGAAAGACATGTGATTGTGGGGCTTACCAAATCAGTGGAGTACCATGTCCTCATGTGTTGCCATGCATTTCATACAGAGGTCATAATCTAATTGATTATGTAACTGAGAAACTTAAAAGACCAGCATATATGGCCACATACCAAGAGATGATTAGACCATTACCAGATCAAAGTTCTTGGCCTAATAATGATAATTTAAATATTCACCCTCCTAAAGTCAGAATAAAGCCTGAGAGACCAAGGATAAAAAGAAGAAGAGAAACAGGTGAAGGTCAGAGTAAACAACCTACTAGTAGATGTGGTATATGCAAACAATTTGGCCACAATAGAAGGTCATGTCTTACTGCTCCTGGCAATAATAGAAGGCCCCAGGATCGGTATGAATTCTGTTTGATTATTTTGATTTCCTATTCTTAAATTATTCCACCAAAACAGTTTCTAGATATTACCACTTAATACATCTCATTGTAGGCTAGGGCAAGAAAGGTAGGTGTATCTAGGGCATAACCAACAAGAAAAAGTTTATCCAGGGAAGGTCCAGCTACTACTACAGTTCTATTAAGCCAAGATTCATCTTCGATATGTTCAATTAAAAATCTAAAGCTTTATGTTGTTTATGTCATGTGCATTAAAATTAAATGTCCTATTTAATTTAATGTAAACATTCATGTGGTTCTATTTTTTCTAGTCAAGCAGAACAAATAATGAAACAATAAGGTCATCTACATCTCTATTAGGATCAACAAATCAGAATCAGGTATTCATTTGTTAGCTAAAATGTGCTATCAGTATTAATATTGTCCTTATAGTTTGAATATCTTCATTATGCAGACAACGTCAAAAAATAATGTGGAATGTCGACCTCTGAATGTTTCAAGCTCAACTTAGTAAATTTACATGTTTAAATTATTGCGAATATTTTGCAAGGTTTTTAAGTTACGTGATTTACATGTGCTATGCAAATTGTTGTGCACAAACTTTGGTTATATGAATATTTTACAGGGTTTTGAATGTTGGATAAATTATATGTGCAGATTGTTGTGCACAAACTTTGGTTATATAAAAATTTTATGGGATTTTGAATGTTAAGTGATTTGTTGTTGCTTTTGAAGTGTTGGTACAAAGTAAATATATGAACGTGGGCATATGATGAATTTCAATTTATATTTCATTTTTTGCATATGATTATTACAACTAACAACAGAATAATCAATACAATTTTTTTATTGAAGTAATATTAGCTTCAATCTTTTCCAATTTGTAATTTTTTTTCTTTGCATTTGCCTTTCATATCTAAATCTTGAAATTTATTGGTGTTAGACACTTTTTCCATTGATATACTTTTGTTCTCCTTCAAGTTGCTTCCAACAACAAGCATGTGGAGGTTGATGTCATCTGCATCAGGACTCCACCAACTAAACCATGAACATTTACCTGTCTTGCATGTGTAAACTAACTTGTTGGAGTTGCTTGATGTTTCTGAAATCTTAATAGCTGCTTTTCTCTGGCACATGCAAAACTTGTTCTTGAATTTGATTGCACCCCCATTTAACTCTTGCTGATGAAATGAGAAAGAATAGGAACTCATTTTGCAAAGACAATTGTATAATTCTACACTTTAGACCCTTATAAATTGACTATACGTAACTTCCAAAAAAACAGCTCTTTTATCCAAACGACTTCTTAGATTAAATTACAAATTTGCCCTTTTTATTACTTACACTTCATCATTATTGCAAGGTTATATTTGGCATTTTTAATCAATCCAAACGGCTACTTTTTCAATTTCAATGACTATATTAAATGAAGGGTAAAATTGTTAATGCAATATGCCACATCATTTTTTCACTAACAGAGACGAAAAAAATTAACAGAAGGGGACTGTTTGACAATTAATTTTGAAGTGGGGGTGTAGATGTTATTCATGCAATAAAGTGGGGGTGTATATGTCATTCTCCCTTTAATCTTAATTAGAATAAGGGTGAAGTAGTCATTTTATCATTATTTGGAGGTGGAATAATGACTTTCACAAAAATGAGTTTATATCTCATATATATCAATAATGTGTGGGCACGACCAAAAATAACCTTAAAAAATCTTTTAAAATTATAATTTATCATTCCTAATAAAATATTATTATTACAAACATACTTATTTTATTTTTAAAATCGAATAATAGTAATAATAATATGTCAATCGTAATAAATAGGAATATAAAAAAAATTATTTCAAACGACTAAGGAGCAGATAAAGAAAAATAAAAAATTAAGGATTATTAGGCGTCTCTCAATAGGGAGAAAGTAGGTAATTAAACTAAAGTTAAGAGAAGTATCATGCATTTTTTGTATCAAAAAAATAAAAAAAGAATAATGAAAATATTGAAAAGTGTACATGTCTCTTGAAGAGACATGTTTCTTAATGTTTTCAAAATGTAAAACATAATGAAAAATTATAGAAAGAAACAAAAAAAAAATTATGCACAACAATCTTAGACTCTTTTAGTTAATCTTTTTTAAAAATTAATTCATATTTAATATCTTATACTCGATACTTAGATATATAAGTTTCATCATAATTTGATATTATACTCGATTTTATTATATTTTGAGAATTTTAAGTTTTCCTTCTCAAGAAAGGGCAGAAAAGATATTTTATTAGGGTTGTTTGTGCATTTTCAGTTATAGCTCACAAGGTGTACAAACTAGTAAGATTGATGTTATCAATAAAAAGACAATAGGTATATAGAATTCCTTATATTCAGAACTTTTGACTAGAGGATTACTCAGGAGAGGATTACTCAGAAGAGGATTAAAGGTTCAATGTAAGAAAAAAATGGTTGTCATAGCTAGGAGTGACAATTTGGGATACGACACAAATTCGGTGCCATTAAATTGATTCGAATTCAAAAATCTTGAAACGAATAACAATCTTGTCATATTTTTGTTAACACGATTATTATTCGTATTGTATTTATATTTGACCTGCAAGATACGATTATTCATTTAAGACACGATTAATTAAACGAATAATCGTATTTTAAATGAATAATTATGTCTTGAATGAATAAACTTATAATCGTATCCTAAACAAATATATTTAAAAATGTTTAAAAATATATAATATAAATTTATTTATTACAAATAACTCCTAATATAATGATCGAATTATTAAATATATATTATATGTTACAAAATACATAATTTATATATCTTTAAGGACCCCAATAATAATTATCAAATTAACCTAACCAAACTTCACCTAAATCTTTCATTTTCTTTCTCAACCTGCCGCCCCTCTCCCATACTCCACCTACTATCACCGAACAACTAGCAATTGAATTCATCCTCTTCAGCCTCTATTCTTTCTTTGGCTTTTTCGATTTCAAATATCTAGATTTAAAAGGTTAGTTAATTGTTCTTAATATTTTTAATATATATATCTTTTTTTTTTAATATTACATATTATATATACAATCTACCAATATTACATTAAAAATCTACCTAGAGTCAGGAGTCTTGATTGATTCGAGTCTAGTACGGCCCTAGACATTTACACCCAATTTCGGATGATGTCTACCCTCAAGAGGGAGGAAAATGTGCCATAATATGGTGGATTCCACTTAAAGTCGATAGACCCACGCAAAGGTGGGAAATAAATCGTTGTCATTGTGAATGGCAAGGATTGAAGCCAACACCTCCTGGTGAGAGGTGCTAGCTCCAGGCCACTTGGGTTAACCCAAGTGATTAATCCATGTATCTAGATGTACAAAAACTTTGTAATTGTTTATTTTAATTTCATAATTTATATTATCTACTTAACATTGCATAACATGTATATATCATAATAATAATGTGAATGTCTTGTTCTCTGTGTATATAATTGATTTAAATTTTCTTTTTGTTGCTTATAAGTGATGATATTTATAATTTATTTTTGTTATTGTTACAGAAAGCAACCATGCCCAATTGAATGATCTTACTAGAGAGATATTAAATTCGAATATCTCGAGTACTTCATCTTTAGAAAGTAGTACGATTCCTATTAGTTCTTAGTTGTTACTTGAGAAAAATTGATATTTGAATTTATATTTTTAGAGTTTAGTTGTTATATATGTTGTTTTTTATTATTTGGGAGAATTGATTTTCAAATGAATTTATGTTATTTAGCTTTTAATTATTGTTATATATGTTGTTTCTGTTATTTAGGAGAATTGAATTGAATTGAATTCAATTTATGTTGTTTAGTTTTTAGTTGTTGATTTGTTATTTATGTTTCTTTTGTTATTTAAGAAATTTGAATTGAATTGGATTTATGTTGTTTAATTTTTAGTTGCTAATTTGTTGTTTATGTTGTTTTCGTTATTTAAGAAATTTGAATTGAATTGAATTTTTGTTGTGTAGTTTTTAGTTCTTGTTTATGTTGCTTTTGTTATTTAGGAGAATTGAAATTAAATTTATATTATTACTTGTTAATTTTTTACGGATGATAGAATATATTATTTATATTGTTATTTGTAATTTAAGAGAATTAAGATTTGTGTTTTTTTACTTAAAATTTTAAATGGATGATGTTTGGTTCAAAATAATAAATTAATTTATCTTTATTATTTTTGTTACAAAATTAATTGTCTTAAACGAATTGTATTCGTGTTTTAAATGAATAATCATTTTTAAATGAATAATCGTATTTAAATGAATTGTATCTAAATAAACGGATCGTATTTAGATTTAAAAGAATTGATACGAATAATAAACAAATTGTATTCGTGTCAAACAAAAATTAAACAAATCATATTTATGTCGGACCAAATTCGATTAATTTATCCGAATTACCACCCTTAGACATAGTCATTCTTTAAGGTTGACCAGGACATAGTAAATCATGCATTCTTAAAAAGGTTGTTATTTTTGACTAAATGAGTGTCTAGAATGTTGGAAATTAAACTTGATTTAGCCCAATATATAAATTGGGTTTGTAAGATTTGGGCCTAGAAAATTATAAATAGTGTGGCCTAGTTTCCACAAATTTGTAAGAATAATATTTAGATATTTATTAAATAAATATCTAGATATTTAATAATAAAAATCTAGATATTTGTAAGAAATATCTAGATAACTATAATAAATATTTAAATATTTGTAGTAAATATCTAGATATTATTGTGAATAATTTTAGAATAAAAATTTGTAACCATTGAATTAAATGTGTGTTAGCATAATCCTAATCGTTGGTTAAGGAGGTGTCATATTATAAATAGGGATAAGTTCTTCCATTATAAGCTAAGTTTGTCAAGCGAAAAAGTTAGAGAATAATAAGATTGTAAGTTTCTCCCCCGTTCCTTGTCCATAATTATTCTTAACAAATTTTAGCTTTTCTTATAACCTAAAACTCACTACCTTCCAACAAAGTGGTATAAGGCCCGATTTGAGTAATCATGGCAAGCAATGGAATGACTCTCTTCCAAGTTCCAATGTTCATAAAGAGTAAAACGATAATTGGAGTATCAAGATAAAGGCTTTACTAGAAGCTCATGAGACGTGGGAAGTTATAAAAAAAAGGATATGACGTGCCAAAAGATGAGACCACCCTTACCCAAGCTTAGAAAGATCTCTTAAGGATTTTAGAGAGAGAAAAAAAAAGTTCTTTATCTCATCTATCAAGCATTGGCTAAAGATGGCTTTAAGAAGGTTTTAAATGTAACCACCACTAAAAAAGATTGATAGATGCTTCAAACTTCATATAAAGGTACCGAAAGGGTGAAAAAGTTACGTTTTCAAATTCTAAGAGATGAGTTTTAATCTTCACATATGAAAGAATTTGAATCAATTTTTGAGCATTTTTCTAGAGTTTTGGTGGTGACTAATCAATTAAAATTTTGAATTATGGAGAAAATTCTTCGCTCCATAGGTTCAAAATTTGAGCATATTATTGTAACAATTGAGAAACAAAAGACTTAAAGTCCATGACTATTGAAGAACTCATGGGCTCATCACAAGCGTATGAAAAAGGACAAAAGAGAAAGCTAGAAGCCTTGGAACAAGTTCTCCAAGCTAATTGCTCACCTTCAAATAAATGGAAGAAAATTTCGACTATAAGATAAGCCAACGTGGAAGAGGAAATGATCGAGAACAAGGCTACGGATGTAAACATGAATAAGGATAGAAAGGATCTTCAAATTATCACAAAAAAAACAATTATATAGGAAAAGGCTTAACAAAAAGTCATGGAAAAGGCAATATAAACTCATAGTATGATAAGTCTCAAGTTATTTTTTAATTGTCAAAATTTTGGCCATTATACTTTCGACTGTAAAGCTTCCAAGAATAAAGTTTATAAGAAGGCCAACTATGTTGAAAACAAAAGTCAAGAAGAACTAACATTTTTTGCTAGCATTCAAGGATAATAATAGTGGCAATACTACTATATGATACCTTGATACCGACACAAGCAATCACATGTGCATAAGCAAAGATATGTTTGTTAAGCTTGATGAATTGGTGAGTGACAATGCCTTCTTTGAGTATGAGTCCAAAATGTCTGTAAAAAGCAAAAGTAATATCCTTATTCGCTTGAAAGATGAAAAACATCAATTTATTTCAAATGTTTATTATGTGCTCAATATGAAAAATAATATTCTGAGCTTGAGATAACTGTTAAAAAAAGACTATGACATTTATAAGAAAGATTATATTCTTTTTCTAATAGATAATAAAAGTAATTTAATTGTAAAGTTGCCAATGTCAAAGAATAAAATGTTCTTATTAAATATTTAAAATGATGTAGCCAAATGTCTCAAGGCTTGTTACAAGAATACATCATGGCTATGTAATCTTCAATTTAGACATCTCAACTTTGGAGCATTGAAGCTGCTATTTGAGAAGAAAATGGTAAGAAATATGTCTTGCGTTAGTAATTTTGACTAGCTGTGCAAAGAATGTCTATTTGGAAGCAACTTAGAATGAGCTTTCCAAAGGAGTCTACTTTTAGAGCTAAGAAGTCCCTTAAACTCATACACATTAATGTATGTGATCCTATTAAGCCAAGCTTCCTAGATAAGAGTAATTACTTCCTTTTCTTTATTGATAATTACTCAAGAAAAATATGGTATATTTTTTAAAGAAAAATCCAACGTTTTTGGTGTTAAAAAAGTTTTAAGCACTTGTGAAAAAAATGGATGCAAAATCAAGACCATGAGATCTAATCGAGGAAGAGAATTCACTTCAAATGATTTTCGAGAATTTTGTTAAGCGAATAGAATTCGTCATTTTTCTAACTATTCCAAGATCTCCCCAACAAAATGGCATTACTAAAATTAAAAATAGAGCCATTCTCGACATGGCATGAAACATGCTTATGAACAAGAAATTACCAAAAGAATTTTAGACTGAAGTTGTGGCATTTATAGTGTATTTATCCAACTGATCTTCTACTTAAAGTTTGTGGAGAAAGATGCCACAATAAGCTTAGAATGGAAGAAAGCCTGACTTTTCTTATCTAAGAGTTTTGGAAACATAACTTATGTACATGTTGGATGACAAAGGCAAGAGCTTTATCTTCATTGGCTAGACTCAAGTTCAAAGGATCACAAGTTATACAATCTAAAGAATAAGAAGGTCGTGATTAGTTAAGATGTGATATTTGATGAAGAGGGAGAAAGGAATTTTGGTCTTAATATCTATAATTTAATTTCCTCCCCAATTTGAAGAAAATGAGAAGACACCAGAAAAGTAACAAGGAGAATGTCAACATAAACCTACAGCACCATCTAGTTCACCGATAAGATAAGAACTCACCATCATCCTTTTTAAACGAAAGAGTTAAAAAATGCATAAGAAGCCTACAAAATCTATATAGGGTGACTGAGAAGATGGATAATCTCACTCTTTTTCACCTTTTTGCTGACTATGATTCGATGAACCACTAAAAAGCTATCCAAGAAGAAAAACAGAGAGCTGCGATGGACAAAGAAATCAAAGCCATTAAGAAGAATGCCACATAGGAATTTGTTATTCTTCTCAAAGAACATAAAGTCATCGACGTCAAATAGGTGTACAAAGCAAATAAGAATGCAAATATAGAAATTAGATGATACAAAGTAAGACTAGTTGTAAAAAGCTACAATCAAAGAGCTGGAATTGACTATGATAAGGTATTTGCTCTTGTTGCTCAATTAATAATTGATCATCGATATGTAATTGGAATGAATGATTAGTCTAAAATTTATGAACGCCCTCGTAACACTTCCATATGCTAACTTTCATTGTTTAATAACTAAAAAAATAAAATTATAATTTTTATAGACCTAAATTTATAAAAAAAAAAATTGTTTTTTCTTTTTCTTGTCCTGCTTTGTATCTTTCTTCTTCTTCTTCTTCTTCTTCTTCTTTCCTCATCTCTTTCTTTTCTCTTTCTTTTTTTCTTTCAATTTAGGAGAGACTGAAATTGCCATGACCATGGAAGGCTGCTTGGAGAGATTTTGGTTCTGAAGTTTTTTCATAGAGAGAAGATTTTTTGGTTATGAGTTTTTTCTTTTTAAGTTTCAATTAATTGATTATATTTTTAAGATTATGAGATCGATTTGATTTATAAAATTATAAAATTAATTTGATTTGAATAAATTAATTTTATTGTTTATTGTATTCTTTTTTTAGGTTTAAATTGGAAAAATCAAAATAATTAATTTTGATTTGTTTTAATTTCATTGCAATCTCTCCTTAATTGACAACAAAAATTAGAAGAGGAAAGAAAAAAAAAATAGAGGAGAAGACAAGGAAGAAGAAAAAAATAAACAATTATTTTTTATTAATTAAGTTTATGAAACTATAATTTTACCCTTTTAGTTGTTAAAAAATAGATATGAAAGTTAATAAGTGACTGATATGATAACTTTTATAAATTTTAAAATTAGCCTACCTCGTTAACGGCTGAAAGTTGGTAGAAATTTGGTTAGTGACCTAAGGGAAAAAGCCCTTTACCCCCTTGAGGTTTGTCATAAGTATCCACTTCCCCCCTATATTTTAAAAAATACTCTAGGGACCCCTGCCGTGTGCTCCATCCACGTTAAAAAAGTTGCTTCTAGGGGTAAAAATGTACTTTTATATTTAAATTTAATTTTAATTCAAAACAAATACTCATTAACCCCTAAAGTTCAAGGTAAGTACCCACTTGCCCCCTATAATTAAAAATTGCCCTCTATTGTTGTTATTTTAGAATATTTTCTTAAATAAAATAAATTAGTTTATTAAGTTTTATAATTATTACTAAATAAAAAATAATAATAATAGTGATAATATTTATAATAATAAAATTTAAATTATGAATGATTATACAATAATATTTTAAATTATAACTTTTTTATATTAATAATAATTATTTCAACATAAAATAAGTATGCTTATAATAAAAATAATTTTACTAGAATTAATATATTAAAATTTTAAAAGAGATTTATTGTAGTAAAAATAATTATAAAAAGTAATAATAAAAACTAATTCAAAGCCTATTAATATAAAGAAGATCCAAAATGGTTTGTCCAAACACGTAATGCATAAATAAAAAATAAAAAATAAAAAATAAATTTCAATTTTGGGGTTATCCTAATTTGTTATAAATTAAAAGAATAAAAAATTGAATGCAAAATAAAGAAATAATTTAATTAAAGAATAAAATTCTACAATAATGCCTTAATACCACCAATTTTTTTTTAAAATATTTAATTATTTAATTTAATTAAATTAAATATATATTTTATAGTTTAGGATAATATGACACCCTTACATTTTTTTTCTTATATCAATACTTTTCTCCTTATCAATTAATTTATAATTATATATTTATCTTTTATATTACTATGTTCAGGGTTAATTTAGTAAATTTATCCAATAAATTGTATAAAGTCTGCAGTGTAGGACCCGTATCTACCTCTAAGGATATAACAGTAATTGCAGCCAAAATCTGATTTTCTAATGTGGACGGAGCTAACGACAGGGGTCCCTAGGGTATTTTTCAAAATAGAGGGGGGAATTGGGTACTTATGGAAAACCCCAGGGGGATAAAGGGCATTTTCCCGTGACCTAAATAATATTGATTGAAATAATTTGACTAAATTATAATTTTCAATAAGGTCAAGGATATTTTTATGTAATATATGAAACATGCCAAGTTGCTAACCAAAATAACATTTTTTTTTTAAAACACTAAGAACCAAAATAAAATTGTTCTATTTTAAATCATATGTTTACATAAATGGAGTACTCATATATTTATAAATTTTGGAACATGAATTTTCATTGCCAGAAATTGTTGGTTTAAATATTTGATGCTAATTAAATAATTAATGGCTAGCTAATTAATTGAATTTTATAATTAATGCATTAATTAAAATCAAACAATCGTTCTTTGATTAGGTTATAAATGTAAATTACAGCCTGGCTCTCATATGCTTGCAAAATTAATTAATTTGGAGCACTAATTTCTGACATTGATAATTTTTTGGAAATAAAAGAAAAATATTATACATGACAACAACTGATTACAATTACATTTATTTGGAAACATCATTTATTTTTCAGGACTTTTAAACCATTCTGATAAGCATAAGAAAGCCTGTTTAATATCATCGTCGGGGAATTTTAAGTCACAAATAAAGCCAATCACGAAATAAGGCAAATGACGATAACAATCAAAAAAAGGTATAGCTAAGAAATCACGAGCCATTCGAGCCAGCGTAGGAAAGATTGGAGTATAAGCACGCCACCAAGCTAATATATCAAACTCTGCAACTGAAGGAACTTTAGGGTCATTCAAATACCTTTTAAGTTCAGATGATTTTGGTGAAAATGTGAATAGCCTCCCCATAGCATCTAAATATGAAGATGTTGTATCTCCAGACTCGAATACCTTTGCATAATATTCCTTATAAATATTGGTAAAATCATTCTTGACTTTTTTAAAGTAGACATCTGCATTAGGACCATAAATCTTCTTATACCAAAGTTGTACCATATCCATTTTGAACCGAGGATCAAGAATCACTGCAATTACCAGAAACAAATTATATTTCTCCAACTTCGAAACAAATTTCTCTGTCATAGTTGAAGCTTCTTTGTCATGATGATAGCTTTGGCTTATCTGTAGTAGTGGAAGCAATCGAATATACACACGGTAGAAGTCAGTGAAACACTGAGTTAGAGTTGTATATCCGCCTGCAGACAACGTGTTAAAAACACCCCATAACTTGTTGAAATGCTCGCATATCGCAGTTGCCTCATCCCATTGGTTCGCCGTCAAATTTATTGACCTTGACTTGAAATCAGAATTTATTAGCTCCAATTCACAAAATGCTTCTTTGAAACCCACTGCATCCTTAAAATCGTAGACAGAATCACCATTTTTAGGAAAAGGATCAGAATTATCCACTTTCTTTCCCGTGGACTTGGCGTTGTCTACAGCAATTTGAAAGTTATGATTATTTGATGGCGTGCTGTTCACATAACCAATACACTTCTTTAACCCGCCAAATGTCCTCCATAACCATTCTGCCCAACTCTGTTCAAAATCCGAACAAAGCGACTCTAACATTTCAACAGAACACAAAAACCCAATGTAAGGGAGGGAATTACCTCGATGATTAAACCAACAGTTAATTTCTCCAATAACATCTTTACCATCACCTGTGATGAAATAATCATCTGTAGGATCGTCATAAATTATAGAGCATATATTCTCATCGATCTTCAAATCCAAACATGATTCTTTCAAAAATTTTACTAAATTTGGATAATTATGTTGACGCTCCTCGGCCATATTGGCAGCGTAAAAACCAATGGCCTTTCTCTTGGGTTCCCAACTGTTGTCAGTATAGCATACTTTCAACAAATAATAACCTGAATGTGCCTCAATCAACAAGCTAAAACGACACGAGAGTTGACTGAAACATTTGCTGAGTTCTTCCTTCGCTTCTTTGTAAACTTGGAGTATTTCAACTTTTCTGGAGTTCAGTGCTATAGGATCCCAACCCTTCGCAAAAATTTCCTCCGGATATGTTCCATACCATTCGTCATTAAGATATCCGTCCTCATCGAAGCAGCTTTTGATGAGATCAAACACAGACTTTTCTTGAATGACAACCGAAGAAGTTAAATTCGTTGTTTGATCCTTTGATTTATCAACATCTTCGCCTCCACTATTTCTTTTGCGTCGGCATCTCACCAAATGATTATTGAGATGCGTGGTTCCTTTCTTGCTTGAACCATCAAACTCCTTCTCGCAATGATTACATCTAGCACAATCTCTTCCATCTGCTCCTTTATACTTAGTCATCTCCTTCCAAACCTTTGACTGCTTCTTTCTTTGTGTATTACTAACTGATAATGATGAATTCCCCACTACATCTTGGTGATTTATGTCTACTATCTCAATATTATTCCCAGCTTGATTTGCGTTTACTTTGTCCTCAATTGTTAGCTGTCAACATTAATTGGTCATCAACAATGTATAATTTGAATGTATACTGAAATCATAACTCTATCTATATATAAAGTACTCCTCATTAATTAACTTCAGTAATCTAAATTGATAATATTAGCGGGAGAGTATATATAGAGATCATGTTCTATTAAAATTAGAAAATGAATTTATGAAAGAATTAATGTTTTTTCTTTCTCTAAGTAGAGAGACAGACAGACAGACAGTGTAGGGTACCTGTGCATGTGGTTGATGTGTTGCCAAGATTTCTTTCACAATATTATTCCCAGCTTGATTTCCATGTATTTGTCTCGCCTCATTCACTTCCTGTCAACATATAATAATCCGTCGATATAAATATATGCAGTGGCGGAGCGCCTATATCCCCCACAATTTTCTTTTAATTTTTTATTACATATATTTATATTTTAGATCAGATTCTTGAATGTATATAAATGTTGACCCTAATACTTTTTTTTTGAAACAGTATCACTTTATCCCTTAATTTATTAATTATGTTTTAATCATTTCGACTCCCACCCTATTGGCCTCCAGTTATTTATTTCTAGCTCGCCCTAAAACTAACTAATGCTTTTTCTTTCTCGAAATTGAGCGAGAGAGGCAGGGTGTATACCTGTCCTGTTGTCAAGATCTCATTATTCCCAGATTGATTTCCATGTACTTCTCTCACCTCAATCATTTCCTGCAACATTAATTGATTCGTAGATACTGAAATTAAGGATGGCATATGCGCTCTAAAACTAACTAATGTTTTCTCATCCTCGAGAGCGAGAGAGAGAGAGAGGCAGCATATATACCTGTCCTGTTGCTAAGATTTCGTTACTGAGCAAAGACCCAGACATCTCCATGGCCGCCGAGTTCCCCAGTACGATATGTTGGTGATTCGTGACTATATTCATCTCAACATTATTCCCTTGAATTCCATCTCCTTCTCTCCCCTCAGTGATTTCCTGTCAACATAAAATTAATAATTGGTCATCAATGTGTAATTGGAATGAAGACTGACATTACAACTCTTTCTATAACTAAGGATGTGTGTGTGTGTATATATATATGCTCAGCTTCTCCAAAGTACTCCTCGTCAGTTAACTTTAGGAATCTAAATAAATAATATTGTTGATATTAATCTATATAGAAAAAAAGACTAGAATATACCAATTACCCCTCGATTTTTGAGGATTTTAACACTTATTTTCCTAATATTCCAAAACTATGCATATTATCTCTTGATTAAAATGTTAACAATTATTTGTTACTTTTAGATAACAACATTATCTTTGCACTCCCAAATAAACAGTGTCATGTATAAAAGTTCGTCCAAATCAAGTCGAATTGTTTTGTTCGGTTCAATTTGGTTCTTATAACAAGTTCGATTTTGTTCGGTTTTAAACTAATTTATTCAAGTTTGGTTACTTAAAACCGATTAAAACCAAACTTAAAAAGAAATAAATATTTTTATACAAATTTCTAAAATTTATATAAATCACAAAATTAAGAGAAAATTTAAATAAATTTACACAAACTCGCGTAATAAAATAGAAGATTTTTATAAATTGTATAAACTATTATACTATTTGTAAACTTTAAGAACTCTATAAAATATTTCTTAAAAAAATTGAAAATGGCTATCTTAAAAAGGTTGGAACCGAAATGAGGAAACCGAACTGAATTTGTTCGATTTTGTTCAATCCGATTTAACAGTTCCGTTAAGTTTAATTTGGGTCTCAAAAACTAAATTTCAGTTCTATTCGGGTCGGTTTCCGAAAAAACTAATTAAATTAAACCCAATTCTACCCACCCTAATGCCACCAGCTCCATTGGTTGGGTCCACATGTTTCACTCTCATTTTCTTTCTTTTATTTTGTCATTTTCTTTAATTTACGAAAAATATAAATTAAAAAAATGGTGTCAGAATTTTAGTAATGTATGAAAAAAATGAGGTGCAAGTGTTTTATTTTGGTAATATAGTTGTACCAGTTAGAAATAAATTATTCTTAACATTTTTTAAATAAAATATTCTCTTTTTTTATCAAATGCTTTTGCTTTTTCTCCCACTTTTATAATACTTAATTTCTTTTTTAAGAAAAAAAGAAAAATAATTGTCAAAAAATAATATGGAAAAAATAGATTTGAAATCTTATACCTTTCTCTTTTATTTCTGTGGTAATTGATTTCTTTTATAGCAAAAAATAAAATGAAAAGAATTTAAATAAAAAAAAGATTAAAATATTCAAATCTTTTTCGTTGCTCACCCCCCTTCTTTTAGCAATCAATTTTCTTTAATAAAAAATTTAAAAAGTAATTAGAGAAAAAAGAAGTAAAATGAATACATAAAGACTTAAATCTTTAACCTCATTCTCAATAATTTTAGGGCTAAACAATTACACCATACATATATTTCTAATTATTCTGTATACAATATATATATATATATATATATAATATTGGATAAATGACTAACTATTCTACTAAATATAGACTGGATTTAACACAAAAATCTTAAAAACTGATGAGAATAAATTACTTAATTAACAATAAATTTAAATAAAAAAATAATAATGCAATGAATTTTTTTATTTTCAACAATAAAGTGAAATGAAAAATAAAAAAAAAAATGTTCCATCTCTTCTATTCCCAGCTTCTTCCTCATTTTTTGTGTTTTCTTTTTATTTTAAAGGTAATTTTTAATTTTAACCATTATTTTATTAACAATCTTTACAAATAACCTTAATTTTTTAATAATATTTAACAGTGCCCATTATTTTTTGGCAAGTCATTAATAATACCCTAAAATAAAATAAAATGATCATTTACTCTTATTATTTTTAATATTATATACGTAAAAATAAAATTGACCCTGTATAGTTAAAAAAATAAAATTTAACTTATATATAATTAATAATTTATATTTTATTGAGAAAAATGAATTGCTTATATATTAAAATTATGGTAAAATTTTCACTTAAATAATAAATAAATAAACTTAAATTAAATTATATATCAAAATAAATTACATATATATTAATTATTAATTAATTAATTAAAAATAATTAACTAATATTACTATTATAATTGTGTTTATTTAAATTTTTTACTATTTTTTTCATATATCAAATATCAAACTATTAATTAATATCTTTATAAATATTAGTTTATTTATTATTTTTAATTCTTTGATTAATGATTAATATATATGCAATTTATTTTGATATACAATTTAATTTAAGTTTATTTATTTATTATTTAAAGTAAAAATTTTACCATAATTTTAATATATAAGCAACTCATTTTTCTCAATAAAATATAAATTATTAATTATATATAAATTAAATTTTATTTTTTTAACTATACAGGGTCAATTTTATCTTTACATATATAATATTAATAACAATAAGGATAAATGAGTTATTTTATTTCATTTAAGGGTATTATTGATGACTTGTCAAAAAATGAATGACACTGCTGAGTATTGTTAAAAAATTAAGGTTATTTGTTAATATTGTCAGTAAAATAATGATTAAAACTGAAAATTACCCTTTTTTAATTATTATTTTTTAAAATATTAAAAAAAAGACAAATGATAATTTATATACTCCATTATTATTTTTAGGGACAAAAAATGATAAAAGTGAAAATTTATTACATGAGGGGATAATTTGTAGCTTTGAAATATGAGGAAGGTACTTACGATAAGTGATAGGGTAATTGGTATATTCCCAAAAACAACTATTAAAATAAAAAAAAATTCATTCATGCTTAAGAATTTAAAAATCTTCATTTTATCTGTTCAACTCTTAGATATATATATCTCCGTACATTAAGCAATAATAATAATAATAACAATAAATTAAAACAATTATATTATATAAATATAGGGAGAGATCATGTTCTATTAAAATTAGAAAAATGAATGTATGAAAGTAATTAATGTTTTTTCTCTCTCTAAATAGAAAGAGAGATGGAGAGAAAGGCAATGTAGTGTACCTGTGCATGAGGTTGATGTGTTGCCAAGATTTCTTTCTCAATATTACTCCCAGCTTGATTTCCATGTACTTGTCTATCCTCATTCATTTCCTGTCAACAGTAATTAATTAGTCGATATATATATATATATATGTGTGTGTGTGTGTGTATGTGTGTATGTATGTATGAATGAATACCTGTTCTGTTGAAAAGAATTCCTTGTTAGACAAAGACCCAGACATCTCCATGGCCGAGTTCCCCGGTACATGTTGATTCATGACAACATTATTCCCTTGATTTCCATCTACTTCTTCCCCCTCAGCGATTTCCTGTCAACATCAATTGATCGACATACATACATACATACATATATAATTTGAATGGTCACTGAAATTAAGGATGGAGTATATATATGCTCTAAACTCCTTATCAGTTAGGTAAGAATTGTAATTAACTGCTGTAATAATAATAGGAAATTGAAACAAATATAATTAATACAGGGAGAGACAGTGTAGTAAAACAAAATGAATGTATATATGAAACTAATTAATGTTTCTTTATCTCTCTAAATAGAAAGATATAGAGAGAGAGAGAGATATCGAAGCAGCGTATATACCTGTTCATTGAGTTCAAATTCTCCCAAGCATTCCTCAAGAAAAGACGGACTCAAATCCATTGGCAAAGAGCTAGCCTGCAAAACCAAGATCATACCAAAGAATTCCATTGCTAGTGAAGCTGATTGAAGTATATGAAATCAATCATGTTTAACAAAGTTAATTAATTTTAAAAGCTAAATAGATCATAAATATGTACGATAATAAGGTGGCATTTGTAAATCTTTTTCCTAAACTAATCAGTCCAATAAATCAAATCAAATCAAATCTTCCGAACCAGTAAAAACCTTTCCTTTTGAAGCAATTATGTTAATATATTAGAGAGTATGAGAGAGACAGCATATATACCTGTCCAGGGGGTTGATTTGTTGCCAAGATTTCTTCCCAAGACACATCCTCATGAGGCAAATATCCAGAACTAGCCTGCAGAAACCAAGATCATATATACCAAAGATTTCCATTTCTAGTGAAGCTGATTGAAGTATATAAAATCAATCATATTTACCAAAGTTAAGTAATTTTAAAAGCTAACCAGATCATAAATATGTAAGATAATAAGGTGGGATTTGTAAATCATTTTTCCTAAACTAATCAGTCGAATAAATCAGACCTTACGAACCTGTAAAAAAAATTTCTTTTGAAACAATTATATTAATATATTAGAGAATGTGAGTGAGACATCATATATACCTGTCCATGCATTTTTTCCCAAGACATACTCCCATCCGGAAAATATCCAGAACTAGCCTGCAAAAACAAGATCAACCATGCATATTAACCAAAGTTAATTCATTTTAAAAGCTAACCAGATCAGAAAAATATAAGATAATATGGTAGCATTTGTAAGTCCTTTTTCCTTGACTAATCAGTCCAATAAATCAAAGCTTTCGAATCTCTAAATCCTTTTCCTTTGAAACAATGATATTAATACAGTAGAGAGCGAGAGAGAGGCAGCATATATACCTGTGCATGGGATAGATCTGTTGCCAAGATTTCTTTCTCAATATTATTCCCACCTTGATTTCCATGTAGTTCTCTTCCCTCAATCATTTCCTGTCAACATTATAGTTGGTCGATATATATATATATAATTTGAATGGATACTGAAATTAAGGATATCATATATGCTCTAAACTCCTCATCAGTTAAGTTTATGAATTGCAATTAACTGCTAATAATAATAAGAAGAAGAAGAAGAAGAAGAAGAAGAAGAAGAAGGATAAAACCCATTTTAGTTTCAAATATTTGGCCTACTATCCTAATAAATTTTAATGATTTTAAAAATATTCTTAAAATTCCTAACTTATTAGTAAGTGACAATTATATTCTTGTATAATAATAGTTATTTAAAAAAATAATATATAAATTTTTAAAATTTGAAAAATATGACATATTTATGTAAAAGACGTTAATTAAATAAATAATATTTTTATTTTTATGACACATTAATAATATAAATATTTATTATTATATTATAAATTTATTTATTTTATTTATATTTTTAATGTATGTACATAAATTATATTTAAACTACAATATAATCATAAATATTTATTACGAATATGCTGACATAAATAACTACATCACAATTATTTTATTAATATATTATTAAAATAATAATATATTTATTTAATTAATATATTTTACATAATATATCATATTTTCTCAAATTTTATAAATTTATTTCTTTTTTTAAATAACTATTATTATATATAGATATAACGGTTATTTAGTATTAAATTAAAACTTTTAAGAATATTTTTAAACCTCTAAAACTTATAAGAATATTATTGTAGGAGACTTTTGGGATTAAAATCACTTTTATCTTATTACTAATAATGATAATAATAATAAATTAAAACAATTATATTGTATTAATACAGGAAGAGATCATGTTCAATTAAAAGAAAAATCATGTATGAAACTAAGTAAGCTTTTTCCTTTCTCTTTCGTTTCTCTGGTAATCATATGCAATTTCTTTTGGTAACAAAGTTGTACCTGTACATCTTGGTGACTCGTGACTATATTCATCTCAACATTATTCCCTCGATTTACTGACTATTACTGAAATTACAACTCTTTCATGTATTTTAATATAATTTTTAAAATAAAATTTTTTGAAATAGATTTTTTATCAACAGAGCTTTATAAGTAAAATTTTTAAACAAAAGTTTATTAATTATTTAATTATCACAAATAAATTTTTAAAAAAATTGAGTAAATTACTTCAATAGATGAGGTTTTAATGCTCTATTTTCAAAAGTAACAAAAAACTCAATTGTAATAAATTTATTTGCTTTCAATAATAAACTGAAATGAAAAAAATTTTAAAAATAAAATTACTTCATCTCTTATCTTCCTTGCAACTTCTTCCTCCTCTTTCATTTGTGTTTTTTCTTAATTTTTTAATTATTAACTTGAAAAGATAAATAAAAAATAAAAATTGATACTTTTTAACATTTATTATTACTTCGTAGGGATAAAAAGTCATAAAGTACTTCAAAAAGTGAAAAGTTAACTTATAACTTCAGGGACGAAATTAATCATCATAAATCTCAGAGTAATAGGTTTATTCTCAAAAACGTCTATTAAAATAAAAGAATATATGTTCATTTTTTTAGTACAAATATATCTGCTAATATTATAACTAAAGCTTATCTAAGAGATTAGATAGATTTTATTGTAGCCGCTTAAGAGATCTTTCCACGTGAATGTGAGATAATCCTCACATTTGCTGGGGAGAATCCCACTTCAAGAATTTTCTTTTGTCTATACATGCACCTCATTGAAATATATCTACGTACATCAAGCACTAATAATAATTATTATTATTATAAAAGAAAAATAATATTTAGACCCTCAATTTTATTGCTCGAAAGAAAGTCACATGCCCACTTCAAAAATAATTATCAAACACATTTTTTTTGTCAATTTTTTCGTTAAAATTTACTATTAACTCATGTTAATTGGTTTAATAATAAAAATACATGTTTAACCCTTGTTTGACTAATATATTGACATAAATAAAGGTTAGAGAAGTAATTTTATGATTGAATTAGTCAAAATAAGTTGGAAATTAATTTTACTGAAAAAATTGACGAAATAAATATGATAATTATTTTCGAAGTTGGGGCGTAAATGTCATTAAGGTAATAAAATGAAAGTTTAGATGTCATTTGTCCTTATTATAAATTCAAATAATTATTTTATATTAATATAGGGAGATATAATGTTCTATTAAAGTCAGAGAGAGATAGAGATAAAGAGAAAGACAGTGTAGTGTACCTGTGCATGGGGTTGATCTGCTGCCAAGATTTCTTTCCCAATATTATTCCCAGTTTCATTTCCATGTACTTCTCTTTCCTCGATCATTTCCTATCAACATTAATTAATTGGTCGATATATATATATATAGAGAGAGAGAGAGAGAGAGAGAGAGAGAGAGCGAAACTGGGCAGCATACATACCTGTTCTTTTGAAAAGAATTCGTTATTAGGCAAAGACCCAGACACCTTCGTGGCCGAGTTCCCGGCCGGTAAATCTTGTTGATTCATGACTATATCCATCTCAATATTATTCCCAGCTTGATTTCCATCTACTTCTCTCCCCTCAGTCATTTCCTGTCAACATCAATTGGTCGACATACATACATACATATGAATGATTTCAGTGGTCACTGAAATTAAGGATGGAGTATATGCTGTAAACTCCTTATCTGCTAAGTTTATGAATTATAATTAACTGCTATAATAGTAATAGTTAATTCAAACAATTATATTAATGCAGGGAGAGTGAGAGAGAGGCAGCACATATACCTGTCCATGGGGTTGATGTCTCGCACAGAATTCGTCAACCGAAGACGAACTCACGTCCATAGCCGGAGAGCTAGCCTGCAAAACAAAGATCATACATACCAAATATTTCCATTTCTAGTGAAGCTGATTGAAGCATATAAAACCAATCATATTTACCAAAGTTAATTAATTTTAAAAGCTAACAAGATCATAAACATTAAAGATAATAAGGTGGCATTTGTAAACCCTTTTTCCTAGACTAATCAGCCAAATAAATCAAATCTTTCGAACCTGTAAATCATTTTCCTTTGAAACAATTATATTAATATAGTAGAGAGTGAGAGATAGACAGCATATATACCTGTCCATGGGGTTGATGTGTGTCCAAGTTTTCGTTGCAAGACCCATTCATAACCATAGATAGCCCGCAAAACCGAGATCATACCAAAGATCCTATTGATTGAAGTATATTAAACCGATGATATTTACCAAAGCTAATTAAATTTAAAAGCTAATCAGATCATAAATATCTAAGACATTAAGGGCAAAATACCTACGTGAAACAAATCAGATCTCACTTGAATCACAGTTGTGGATCCAGATAAAGGAGAGCAGAGCAGAGCCTAATTTGATGCGAGTCTGCGTAATTAATTTCGAGCTCACAATGCATGTATTTCTGTGTGTGTGTATATATATAAGCAAGTCTTCTGCTTCGAACCTCCTATCTGGGTCTGGGTCTGCGTTGTCATAAGGTATAATGTGAAAGCAGAGACAAAAAATAGTATTTTTGTTCGTGAAATTCAAATCGAACCATCCGATTTCTACTTAGAAATGAATTTCCTCCCTCAGATGGGGCCATTTAAATTTGTCCTATGTACTGCATTGACTTTTGCTTGCCCGTAATGTTCTTATGCTGACTCATTTCTTTTTTCTTTTCTAAATTTTTAATATAATCTTCAAACTCTTTTAATATAACACACATTAGATAGAAAAATGTTATAAATTTTTTCTGAGACAGTACATTAAAAAAAATCTAAAAATAAATTAATAAGAAATCAAAGATTATATTATATAATATTATATATATTACAAATAAATAAATGTTCGTGTTCTGTCGGATTTTACTAGATCTACTTGCAGGAACAGGAAAATGTATTTTTTTTAAAAATCCCAACTAATGACTTTCAAAAGAATTGTTGGTTGGAGAGAAAGATTTCCATTGAGTTCTTTGTCCAGCTTAATTGAAATAAACAGAAAGTTATTACAATAAGCCAAACGTTGGTACCTCCATGTCCTTTTTTTTTTCTATATTATTATAGATCATATTATTACAATTAAAATAAATAAATTATTGTGTTCTGTCGGACTTCGCTAATCTGCTTGAAGGAACAGGAAAATGTATTTTATAAAAATCCCAAGTAATGACTCTTTCAACAGAGTTGTTGGGAGTTGTTGGTTGGAGAAAAAAATGACTCTGTGTGCAGCTTAACTGAAGTAAACCAAAGGTTATTGCATCCCACTGTCATCACTAAAGATTAAAAATACGAGCACATACAAAGAAAGACCAGAGCTTCGAAATAGATAGCTTATTAATTTATTATTTAATTTATTAGATTATTATTATTATTATTATTACTTAATTAATTTTTGGTTTCTTCAGCCAATTGCAGAAACGGAAGACTTTTGGATGGATACCTATACTATACCACTATTAAGAGATCAAAAGCATACGTTTATTTTGTATGAAAGAGATTGATCTAAAGGGATCTATCCGCAACTGTGATTCAACAGCTAGCTAGCATTTTAAACTAAGTATTTAGCTTTTGAAATTAATTTTGCTATGTAAGATCGATCTTTTATATATATATATATATATATATATATATATATATATATATATATGGGCTGATAATGGAGTCATCCGCTTGGATAAGCTTCATGATCAGTAAAAGTAGAAATCCTGTGTTATTCGATCTCCGTAACTTATTGAGACATGAATTTTCAATCCCAAAAATTGTTGATTTAAATATTTGATGCTAAATAATTAATGTTTAAGTAATAAATTGAATTTTATGACCAATACCTCAATTCAAATCAAACAATTTTTTTTTATTAGGTTGTTTAATCAATGAATTATCAACAATACACATTATCCTATCTGATTGGATCGGGTTGGGTAAACTCATCATCGCAGCCAAGTGGGCTAGCCTACATTCAATGTCTTCCACTCGCATATGATAAGATAAATCTTTTCGATAG
The DNA here is from genome assembly GCA_028052125.1 of Melia azedarach. Lineage (NCBI taxonomy): Eukaryota > Viridiplantae > Streptophyta > Magnoliopsida > Sapindales > Meliaceae > Melia > Melia azedarach. Next base: position 15,498,884 of record CM051396.1, read on the forward strand.
AGTAAAAAACAAAAAGTGTCCTTTTTGATACATTCGATCGTAAAGTTACTGAATAAATACATTATGTCAGCATGAACAAATAAAAATAAATAGAGCTTGTTATATATATATATATATATATATATATATATATTTCTTTTACATATAACTTTGCAAGAGAATATATTAACATATTGTTTATTTATATCCTATATTTATGTTATTAAATTAATCAAAGTATCCTTAATACCTCAAAAGTTATGCTTGATTTACATAAAAACTCTATGCAATCACAAATATATTGATCTATAAATAGATTACATAGTTAGTCGATCGGTGAAAATATAAGTTTGAATGTATAGTAAAGATAAATCTTCTCATCTCTCTCATGTCATTTGGTTTTATAAATCTCTTCCTTAGACATGTTTCATAGATTGAATATACCTTATAACCATAGATGACATGATAAAGAAGTTAACATCAATCTGCTACTTATGACTTAGGACATGCTTCCTAGACTAAAAACATTTCATGATATTAGTCTCTCTACTTCTTGGGACATCAATTAGAAAATAGGGATTTATTCTCATTTTTTAATCGGTCAACTTTAGCGTAGTATGAATCACATGTTACAATAATTTCTTTCTAAATACAAAACTATGTCAATATCGTTATAAAATCTTAGCTTAATCGCTATTCTTAACTCTTATTTTATTTGTGTCTTATTTTAACTTGTTATGAACAACTACAGCCACCACTCGTATAAGCTGGTGAAGATACGATGACAAATCATTGGAGATTTTTAACGTGTGTTATTGTACAATATACTACAAAGAACAAAAAGAAGACATTTTATTTATAGAAATAAAAGAGAAATAAACATAAAATAATAAATAAGAAATGCTAAGAAATCACGAGCCATCTGAGCTAACGTAGAAAAGACTGAGAGTGCAAGCACGCGACCAAACTAATGGATCAAAATTTTCAAATGAAAGAACTTTAAAGTCATTTAAATACCTTTCTAAGTTCTGATAATAATTTTGGTAAAGATTCGCATGGCCTCCCTGTAGCGCCTAAATATGAAGATGATGTTGTATCTAATACTGATTTGGGTTGACATTATCAACATC